>CM076581.1:1174086208-1175286208 GCA_034641835.2 Pinus albicaulis
ACCATGCAGAAAGCATGCAATTCAAAAGTGTGGAAACATAAGGAACCCCAGAGAAGTCTTCCGTCGATTTCTTCTTTATAATCTTCCAAAACGTAATCCTGCAACATCAGATGCATCATAATTTAGAAACCCCGAATGAATATATATGTGAATATCAGTAAGCTTTAACATCATTGAAAGGCTGCATGGGTTAGAGAAAACTTACATGGGAGCTAAGAAGAGTATGAGAGCAGTGACATTTCCTGTCATGAGAGAACATATTCAGCATTACGTAACCTCCACAAAAATTCCATGCGACCCTATATGTATAAGAAATGAAACTTTGAGAGAGCAAGTATACACACCGAAGATCCCGAAAATGAAATGTGCAATAAACATTTTCGTAGCTTTCAGTGCGATCAGCAGGCTTCCAACTGCATGAATGAAACAACAACAACGACTAGCATGTAGTGGCGTGGTGAAACCAAATAATTTATAGACCTTGCAGCAGGATAAGTGGGCGTACCCAAAGTGTAGTGGCCCCGCTTGCCACGAGGAGATTTGGTAATGGCACTGCAGTGGAAGGATAAAGAGCGGTGGTTTTAACATATTTTAAGGGACATATAGGTGTTGAGACTTATGCTGTCCACTAGCTTTGAAGGTTTAGTTGATGTATAGTTTCGATATATTTATATTTTTCAAATTTCAATCATTCGATGGTTTAAAAGTGTTTAAAATATTAGGTGTATCTAGTTTCAACCAGGGTACATGAAACAATTTCCAAGGACTGTAGGCGTTCTATGTTAAACCTCTTTATCTATTCTTTGAACCCACATAGGTTATGGCTATTTTTTTAACAAGTTTCAAGGGAGTGTTCTATGTTAAACCTCTTTATCTATCACTTACGTACATTTAACTTTTATGGAGGAGTTTAATTCTAAGAGAATTAAGTGAGGTGGAACTATTACCTTTTTAAATTTTCCATAAAAACTTACAATAGGGAGAGCTTTCAATGCATCACTAAATTTACTTTATTTACATCTTTCATATTTTTAATATTTAAAATTTAATTTATTTATATCTTAATTTTTTTACATTTTTATAATTCAATTCAAAATATTAATAAATGGCTTGTTCTTAACTAATGATTGTCAAAGTAAATATTTCTATTAATATTTTTGTTAAAATGAAATTCTTTTTAGCTCCAATAATCCATCGAGATTGACTAAGATTCATAGATAGTAACTAGTTAACCTAATTCTCAAGATTAAAAATATATAATAATACATTTAAAAAATTTAGAACAAATTATAGCTTTAAAAAAAAACTTTATGTAGTTAAAATACAAATCCTAAATATTTCTATTCATTAATTTATTTATTTCTATAAAAATTTTATTCAATCTACACCATAAAATTTCATGATCTTGATGCTTTCATAACTAATTTACATTTTTTTTTTAATGAAAGAGGTTGATAATCACATGGAAGATAATCACATGGAATTTAATGATGAGCCATTTTCAAAAGCTAGGATTTTAATGAAGATGAGGTTTTCCTTCCATGTCTTTGAGGAATTGAGACATGCCACTAATTGATGGTCAAATGATGTGATTGAGAAGTTTAATCATGAATAATAATTAATTGTAAGATGATGTGTTTTCTATCTCAAATAGTGTAGTCTTAATAATACATATATGACACTTTTAAAGGAATTCTAAAAAAATTGAATGTGTTAGAATTGCATATTTCGGTTGTTAAAGATGGTACAATGCAAATTTTCACAAAGGGGTAGTTTAAGAAAAACCATATCTAAGGTAATTGTGTGTGGCATGTTCATGTAGTCCTTGGCCAAACACACTTGTGAGAGCTTATATAAATTTATTATGCTCTAGAGTTGGATTTTATACTACCAAACCAAATTCACAATGTGTTCCTTAATAACTTCAAAAAATAAGTTGCAATTCACCATTATATTGTAACGGAGACTTAGATTAGGAAATTGTTGATTGTGTCATTCTCTTGACAATAGATCACAACTAGGGGCATACATTTTCTATGTTTCTAGTTTCTAAAAATTTCTTTATTTCATGGTCTCCAGAACTAGAATTTTGTTAACTAAAGAGGAATGCAACTTTTGCAAAAAAGACTAAATTTTTGTAAAACCCTGCCTCATTTTATTGTCATAGAATATTTATATGGCCTTTGGTTAGAAACACTTGTGGACTTTATAGATCCCAATTATGTTACTTCATTTGGATTTTATTCAACTAGATCAAATTCATATTGTTACTCGATGGTTTCAAGAAGTAAGTTTCAAGTCAACATAATACTTTATTTGGGACTCCAATTAGTGAAATATGAATTGCGTTAGAATCATAACACTAGGTTATATCTAAGGGTACCCCTCTCCTATGTTTCCAGTATCGATAAATTTCTTCATGTGATGATTTCTAGAAATAGGTTGTTTCTTAGTAAAGAAAAATGTAACTTCATCTAATTCAAGATCACCAATATAAATCATATCATACACATACAAGTTGTTGTAACTTATTTTAATCATGCCATGTTTTCCATTTTTTTTTTTTAAGAATAGAAGAAAAAAAAATACTGAAAAGAAATGTAAAAAATAAAAATAAGAAAAATAAAAAAATAGCAAAAAAGAATAAAAGGGATATATATATATATATATATCAAAAATCCCAAAGAAATTGATGCACTCGTTTAAATGTCGTCATAAGTTAACTTAATTAAGTTAATCCTTTACTTTAGATTAATAATTTAAAATTATTATAATAAAAACTAGTTGATATGATTGATTTGATGTTTTTTCATTAATTTGTAATCATCGTGCATTTATCAATGACCAAGATCACCCCTGCCTGGACCAACGATGGGGGATGCACTTCAGACACCCCTCCCACTGCACCCCCCCGCACTTCTGATGTTTAACCGGGCTTGGGGAGGGAGGGGGGGATTTGAAAAGTGGTATATCGGTGAAAATGTGAAGTTGGGTTACACTTTTTGCCCTTTTTTGAGAAAAAAATTTCATTTTTTTCGGTTCTTCAACTTTCTGCAAGCTAAAACAAATTTTCTGTTTAGAATTTCATTTTGCGAAATAAAAGTTGTCAAAAATTTTGTTAGCTTTCTATTACTTATTTTTTGGAATTTTTTTATACACATTTGATATGTCAACTTAGCGTTTCTTTGAGTGTGTGTTTTTTAACAATCAATGGATTCATAAGAAGTCATGTTAATACGCAATGTTGTATTCTTTGAAAATTTGTGTTTTTGAGAAACAAAATGTGTTACAACAATATAGACAGAGTCTACTTCAGTTTCGTCATATTTACAAAGCCAATGGATGCATATCATAATTACTAGAATTTTTTGAACCGGTCAATATGAAAAAATTGCATATTTTGAATATGTTTCGCGACCCAAGAAATTTCTTAACATATAAGCTATAAACTAAAAATTCAAAAGCTACCCATTAGAGACAACGGACCAATGTAATGTACCATAATTTTTTCAATTTTGTTTACAATGTATTTTGGAAGATATAGAATTTTGATTTCGCTAAATCACAGTGACCTTTAGAAATTGTTTGGACCCGTTTTATTGCAAAATTAATTAAAATTAGTAAATATTTATGAAATTCCATAAAAGTTATATTTTCTGAAAGTAGATTCAATTTTGAAAATGTTTGTCTTGGTTTCGATAGTTAATTCAGAATGTTTCATGGATTTTAATCAGTCCAAAGTTGTAGATATGTATTCAAAGCTTGGTTCTACGTAATTGGTGATGTGTTAGTTTGGCCAAACATTTTTTTTCCCCGACGACCAGTTAAGTCAAAAGACAAAAAATTTCAGCCGAACTGTTTATAAAAAGTTCGAATGAACTTTTACCTAACTTTCCGTTGGCCGGAAAGAACTGCCGAGCCCCTCCAAAAAAAAAATTCGCAGCAATATAAATTGCCACGAACTAATTCATTATTTTCTCATATTTTCGCACATTTGGTCTGTTTTTACAAAGGTCTTGATCTAATTTTGCAAAGATTTTTTTTGGGTTTAAGGAATTTTCTTGGAGGTACATTCAAAGGACATTTATTGGAGGCATTCATTATTTTCACATATTTTCATACATTTGGTCTGATTTTGCAAAGAATTGTTTTGGGTTTGAAGAATTTTCTTGGAGGTACATTCAAAGAACATTTTTGAAGACTTTTCTTAGAGGTACATTCAAAGGACATTTCTTGGAAGTATGTGATACGGTTTTTTGGATGTTTTTTGGGCTTCATTTTTTTTGAAAGTATGGATTTGGGCTTAATTTTCATTATTTTTGAAGGTATGGATTTGGGCTTCATTTCGAAAGGACATTTTTTGGACATTTTTTGGAAGTATTTTTTGAAATATTTTTTAAAGTGGCATTTTTTATGAAGTTGGAATTAATTTTCAATGGACATTTTTTGGAGGGATTTTTTGAAGTAACATTATTTTAGAGTACGTGTTTTGGATTGAATTACATCTTTTATAATGATTTTTTAAAATGAGTTTTTGTCTAACCTTTTAAATGAAATTTTTTTGTAGGACTTGGAGGGAAATATTTTGAGCTTCGTTTCATTTTTATAAGACATTTTTTTCTTGAATTTTTTAAAGTAAGTGTTTTGGATTGGAGTATGTATTTTTTGCAAAATTTTTAAAATGAGTTTTTTTTAAATCAAATATTTTGTGATGTTTTTTTTAATTGATTTTTTGTCTAAATTTTTTATGGAATTTTTTTTAACTTCATACTCTATTATAATGGGAAACGAAGGAATTGTATGAGAAAATATGATCGAAAAAGAGACCCTTAGTAACATAGAGAAGAGACGAGACAATCTCGCAAAAGAAAGATAGAAGCACTCTCCAATATTGAAGGGGGAAATCAACCTCAACTAGAAGTTGAAGCAGGTATGTAAATATAAATATTATGATTTTGATATATTTAAAATTTTCCTAGTGTAAAATGTGAAGCTTAATTTTTATTTGATGAACAAATTTGAAAAACATTTTGCAATGTAAACAGAGAGAGATATTCCTCAAAACATTGATGATGAGATACAAAATTTTGAAAGAGAAAGTGAAAGAGATATTGAACCAATGATTGAAGATGGTGAAAATGTTGAAAGAAATTGAAGTGAGGAAATTGAATCACAAGGTATATATATATATATATATATATATATATATATGTTGAACACATGCACGTATTATTCAAATTATACATATATTTATTAATTTACTTATTTATTGAATATGTAAACTTATTATGTACTATTCATTCAAATATGTATAGATGTAATCAATGTCGATGATGAGATGTTAGAAAAGGTTGACACTCACACATATGGTGATAAAAAAGCTGACCATTATATACGATATCGTGTTAACCACATTTCTGATAAGTATTTCATAAAGGAAAAGGTGATAGTTCAAGCCGAAATGTTGAAAGGTCTCCTATAATTAAGGAAATTAAAAGAAGCTATGACTTTATTGGGTATTCAAAAATAAACCAAAGATAAAAAAAATGAAGTAAAATGTGATATAAAATATAAATAGTGCTATACATTCAATTAGAATATCTAGACAGAAAAATGTTTCAGTTATACGTAGAGAAATACATATGGAAGTGGTTTCATCAAGTACTAAAGAGAATCGCTTGGTAAAATCTATGGCATGAGCATTAGGAACCTCGCAAAAATATTTTCACAAACATCAGAAATTTCTGTTGCAAATAGATGTAAATGATGAACTCGCTTGTTGGAGAGCTATTTGTAGGCAAACATACAAATATAGACTTGGAGAAAATGTTAAAAAAATAATATATAAATATTGGAAGAACAATTCGCGTGTTTTTCCAACTACAAGGCATGTGATGCAAAGAATAATAGCACAAAATTAGTAAGAAGAACATGAAAAACATTTCTTGGAAACCACTGAGATAGAGTTGTTCAACAAGTTCAAAGAAGAGAATCGTGAAATTCATGTTTCAATCAGTGCTTTTGTTTAACAAAAACCATGGTATGTAAAACCTATCACCGTATGCGACAGTTGTTGTTGCCATTATCATGTGGAATTTGAGTTATATTATGACACATTCCTTGATTTTGGTAGAAAATTTTGGAAGGATTCACCTCCTCCGTCTCTTATCCGTGATTTCATATCTCAAATTCTATGTGAAAGAGAAAGCGATGAACTATTTTACGAAAAAAAATGTGTTGGTGGTAAAAAATGTGATCATTGTGGAAATTTGACTAAATTTCAAAACAAATATCATATTGATATAAATGATCAATCATTGTCCAACATGAAAGCGAAATGTAAGAGATATGAATATATCCATACATTGATTCAAGGTGAAAATAGTGTTAAAAGAATTGAATTATGAGAAGAAAAAATTTTGTGATAGAATTTTTGAGAAAATTTGATGCAGAAATTTACAAATACAACAAGTGTTCCCATAGATCTCAATGGCAAGACTTGCAATTCAAAAAATCCCTTGAATTTTTTCCACGAATGACCATTTTGTCAGTAATTGATTTTGCAGAAAACTCCACATTTGTTCCACAAAAAGAAATTCAGAGTGAATACTATAATTCTGACCAAGTCTCCATGCTCATCCATATTATATATAGACATGCAGAACAAAATGTCGATCATGTAGAAAACACTAGTGAAAATCGACATATTATTAAAGAATATCACTTTTATATCAGTGACGATCGTACACATGATACATATTTTGTACAACATTATTTTGGAAAAATTTATGATTCCTTGAAAAATCGTGGAATAACATCCAATGAACATTGGATATGGTCAAATGGATGTGCAGGTCAAATCAAATCTGCACAATCATTCTTTTGGTTGTGTTGTCTTCATAAGAAAACCTACATTAAACATTGTTGGAATTTCTTTGAGACTGGCCATGGAAAAGGAGAACATGACGGTGCAGGGGCATGCATAAAACGAACACTTAAAAGATATGAAATTAACCCCTCTGCAGTTCGACTTGTCGACGTGAAAGAATTTGTTCAATGGTGCATCGTTGCTCTGAGCCATGAGACTAACTGATCAAGGGAAGTGCGAAGGTACATTCAATTTAATTTTTATTGGATATCTAATTTTAAACAGTGTATATTTATCACAATGATTATCTTTGATTGTATTTTGATATCATATTTACATTATTCTTCAAATTTTCCATATAAAGATTTTTTTTCATATTGGGATTGAAGACATAGATAGATCAATTGGAAATGATGTTGAAACAATAAAAGGGACCCAAAAATTGCATTCAATTAAAACAAAGTCATCTAGAAATGTGTTTGCATTGGATAAAAGAAAATATTCTTGTTTTTTCATGTTTGCATAGACAACACAAAATCCAATGATGTTTGTGAAAACAAAATGTATGTAAAATATTGGAAACATACATAGCTAAATACAAAGGGAAAAATGTCTGTTGCAATGTTTGAAGAAATGCAATCAGAGGAGACTACAATATCGTCCGATGGTGATCAAGTTTTTGAACTTGTTAGAGAAGGTAAAATTTGAATTGGTTTCTAATGATAAAGATCTAGAAATAAATTTGAATATGTATAATTTTGTTAAGTTTGTTTTATTGTGCAAGAGATGTTTTTGCTGTAATTACACTTACTGACAATGATGAAAATGTGAAGTATTATTTGATGCGTTGCATTGAACGAAAAATGAAATTATTAGAAGACTATAATTATCACGGATTTCCATATGAAAGAGGACCTATTACACTGTAAGGTTATTTTTTCAGATAAACTAATCAAAATGGGCATTTTGTTTACTTTGAAGACTATGAAACTGATCTCGTAAGTTGTCAATATAGTCAGTTGGTGTGTGATTCATAAAGTTGATAGAGGTTCAATCAAAGAAAAAAAAGAAAATTAAGAAATGGAAAATGTCAAAATCCGTTCATGAACGGATTATTGAAGATGGCATTCCATTGGAAATTTTTTGATTGAACTACCAAACAATTTATTCTCTTTCGATTATATGTTTTAGAACTTCTAGTACTCAATTAAAAATTGAGCTGCCCTGTTATGTTATCTATGCAAGTGTTTGCAGATGTACAAATTGTTTTGGTACATTCACACTCTAGTATCAACTAAAAGTAGCTTTCCTATACATGCATTGATGAATGAAATCAACTGTTCAAGTAGTTTTACTATTTGCATTGATGAAAAATGTTTCACGTACTCAATATATATGTTCTAGAATGAAATTAACTAAAAGTAGTTTTTCTATGTGCATTGATGAAAAATGTTGCACGTACTGAATATATACACAAACTGAATGCATGCCCAATTTTTCTTATGGGATTTTATGGTAAAAAGTATCCACAATGTAAATAAACCATCCACGGTATAATTTTGTACGAATATTCCTTTCAGACAAGAGACTCAAAGCACTTCTCCGAGTTTTGGTGGGATTTGACCCACATCTCTATTCCTGATTGAAAATCTAGTACAAAATTTGTCTATCCAATGGTCGAATATGTTCTATGTGCATTGATGAAAAATGTTGTGCACGTATTGGATATATATATATATATATATATATATATATATATATATATATATATATATATATGTTCTAGAATGCAATTAATTGTTCAAGTAGTTTTCCCATGTGCATTGATGAAAAATGTTTCACGTACTGAATATATATGTTCTAGAATGCAATTAATTGAATGTCATCAATTTACCAATTTATAAATCAACAAGGCTACCTAGGTGAGTTCATTAATGACATTGACCCCATTTCAACAAACATATATCTATATCTTATATTTCCAATCAAAATTAAAGGGATTTATATGGGAAAGAGGCAGACCATATAGCCCATGAACTACATTTTAGAGTTCAATGAAGGTATCATCATGTGGGAAAATGTTTTGAACACTTGATCGTACTTGAAATTAATCTTAAGATTGTTTTCGATCTCTACATGCTACATATTATTGTTTGAGTGGAAAAAAATTCCAATGAAAATAACATAGCTTTTCAATCCAACTAACCATATCAATTGAGCTCTATTTGAAAAAAAAGTAAAAAATCCCAAAAATCCAACAAAATAACATCCTTAGTTGTTATTTTTATTGGAATAACTAAATAATATTAAGGATTCTCTTCATTGAAATTGTTTTTCGATGGAAAATCCTTAAAATATGATTTAGCTATTTCAACAAAAATGACAACCACGAATGTTATTTTGCTGACATGTTTTGTGGCATGTTAAATTTTCTTTACTCTTTTTTCAATTAGATCTCAATTGATATGGTTAGTTGCATTGAAAAGCTATGTTCTTCCCATTGGAAATTTTTTCACTCAAACAACAGAAGAGTATGTAGAGATCAAAAGCAATCTTAAGATACCAAATGTACTTCAACCATCCAAAACTTGACTTTTAAATTTTTTATTATTATATCACAACATTACTTCACATGCCATGCCAATTGTATTTCAAATATACAATAAAAACATTTAACAATATATCACATGCAAAATGTAGATTGAAATCATCCAAAACGTAAGTTTTAAAACCTTTTTGGTTATATATCACAACATTACTTCACATGCCATGCCAATTATAGTTCAATATCCAATAAAAACATTTAACATTATATCACATGCCAAATGTAGATTGAAACCATCCAAAAAATAACCTTTAATTTAACAAAAAAATTATAGATCACAACATTACTTCACATGCCAAATGTACTTCAACCATTTACAACCTGAGTTTTAAAATTTTTTTGATTATATCATAACATTACTTCACATGCCATGCCAATTGTAGTTCAACTATCCAATAAAAACATTAAACATTTAAAATTATATCACATGCCAAATGTATATTGACACCATCCAAAACTTGAGTTTAAAAAACTTTTTGATTATATCACATCATTACTTCACATGCCATGGCAATTATAGTTCAACTATCCAATAAAAACATTTAGCATTATATCACATGCCAAATTTAGATTGAAACCATCCAAAACTTAACCTTTAATTTAACAAAAAATTATAGATCACAACATTACTTCACATGCCACATGTACTTCAACCATCCAAAACTTGATTTTTAAAAACTTTTTGACTATATCACAACATTACTTCACCTGCCATGCCAATTGTAGTTCAAATATCCAATAAAAACATTAAACATTTAATGTTATATCACATGTCAAATGTATATTGAAACCATCCAAAACTTGAGCTTTAAAAACTTTTTCATTATATCACAACATTACTTCACATGCCATGCCAATTATAGTTCAACTATCCAATAAAAACATTTAACATTATTTCACATGCCAAATCTAGATTGAAACCATCCAAAACTTAACCTTTAATTTAACAAAAAATTATATATCACAACATTAATTCACATGCCAAATGTAATTCAACCATCCAAAACTTAAGTTTTAAAAACAAAACAAATTATCACACATTATTACATAACATGCCAAATGTAGTTCAAAATAAAGACATTAATTTATAGATGACAACATTACTAGTAGTTCAACTATCCAAAACTTAAGTTTTAAAAACCAAACAAATTATATAACAACATTACTTCACATTCACATGCCAAAAGTACTTCAACCATCCAAAACTTAACTTAAAAAAAAAAACAAATTATTTTAACATAATAAAATGTGTCCAAAAATTGTAGGTCTCACAAGTATTAAGTTATATATATATATATATATATATATATATAACTGTGCATCTAGATAATATATAAAAAAGTAAATTTAAGACTATAAATCTCAATCAAATCTACAAATCATGTCCATCAAATACAAATGGATGTAGTGTCTTTCCTAGCAGAGTCTCAATCCGCGCGCTATCTTGTGAAGCATGGGGAACCTATATACAATGCACGTACAAACATTAAAATTTGATGTTTTAAAATGAGTGAGAATATATAGGACTTCATGTAAAAAACAAAATATAAAAAAAAATCATGCAATACCTCATGAGGTTCCCTCTGCATTTGTTGCTCGCCTGCTACAAATTCCCCCATGGGAACATCTCCAAAAGTAAACTGTACAATATACATGTAAGTTATATATATATATATATATATATATATATTAAAAAAATTTAGATGAAAATGCACATGTATATATAAACTTATTTTCAACAATATTAAAAAAAAAGTTAGACAACTTGTTCAATGGTTGAAATGATGTGGATGTTCCTATCTCCATTGCTAGAGTCTGTGGATTAAAGAAATCTTTTATAGAAACCTAAAATTCAAAATTTTAAAACTATAAAATAACTCAAGATCAAGATCTCAATTTATAATAAAATTTTTAAACTTAAATTTATAAATTATAACTTAAAAAAAACATATATATTTAAAAGTGAAACATTGAATGCTTCTGCAGGTGAATTTGGGACATCTGCTAAGAAAGGCTCCAAAAGAAAATCTCCAAAAACCTAAAATTCAAAAAATTTAAAACAACTCAAGATATAGATATATATCTCGATTTTTAATGGAACTTTTTGAGGTGGAAGATATATAACTTAAACATAAATTTTAAAAGTGAAAATTTTTCCATACTTGTTGTGGATCTGGCACATCTCCTAAGGAAGTAGAAGGTACATCTCCAAAGGAAGAAGAAGGTACCGCCATCCCAAAAACATAAGACAGAATCAAAATCTATTAAAATATTTTATTATTATATATGTACATGTACATGTGTGCACAATTATTTATTTTAAAAATATCACTTAAAAAACACTAACATTTGTCAACATATCTTGATGGTGAGACCCATCTTGATTGTTTGAACCAGAGGCCCCGAATGTGATATTAACATTTTCATCATTCATCATGCGTGACAACTGCCAATGTTGTTTTAACATATAATGATACATTTTTGTTAGATTAATGTACATACAAATAAATGTACACATATACATACACATGTATTTATTACAAATTGTACATGTATGTGTTACAATAATTGAACCCTAACCATTAACACATACCGTTCCTGTGCCCTCTTCCTCATGAAGATTTAGATCTTGCCAACCATTGCGACAATTCTTTGCATATATTAAGTCTTTAACCTCATCATTATATCAATCTCTTCATCTTGTATAATACAAAATTGGTATGCATTCTCTAAAGTATGTCTTGATTTAGATGACATCGACTCCACCGATCCACTAGACATTGTTGATGACATCCCTTGCTTCTCGACTTATTTGGGAAGTCGCATCCATCACTGACCGCAAATTTTTGACCCGAAAAGGTCGACTCACTAATAGTGGCTCAGGGCGAGGCAACTCCACATCTCTCCTAGTACCCCTACAGTCACACAATCAACCTTTCCTGGGACCAAAAAATTCTGACGGAAGGTCATCGTAATTGGGTTTCATTTCCAAAAAAAATTCTATGTAAAACAATTTTGAGAAATAAATAGGAACCTCGTCCTTCCATGGGAGTCTTCCATAGGCCGCGAGGTGCCTATCATACAAATAGTGAGCTATATTGGGGTGCTTGAAATATTGCACCTTCAGCATCTTTCTTTCTGGCCCTTCTTTGAAATTAAACATTGACTTCGCCATTTCTTTTGTAACTCTTTGTTTTGCATCATCCCATTTATCGGGACCGATTACTGTTTTCTTTTTCTTTCCCATGACTTCTACAAATGTATCAATCATTGGCCCAAGATTTCTGTACACATTTACTGGTTCTCCCAATGAATGTGTAACTATTTCGAGGCTTTATCGACTCTCAATAGGTAGAGTCAAGACCACGAGATCTCTTTACACATTGTTGGAGGTGTTGTTGCTCCCAGAGACAAAATTTCTTGAGTTGCCAAAGACCAGTTCCTAGGACATCTTAAACAGTAGGGAGTATAAAGTATATTTCAGGCTTATTATCAGCTTAGGACTCTCTACCTTTCCAACTTGTGCAAAGCATCATCATATGGATGGGACCAAACTACCTTCAGATTTAGCAAGTTATAAAGACACTGTAAAGACAAGAAGGGAATCTTCAATACATATATACTTCAGACAACTTAGAGACAGCTTTCATCAGAGAGGGCCAGTTTCTCAAAGACATATAGGTATTTTAAACAGAAAAATATTTGGGGCGCAAAAAGTGAAAGGGGAGTACTAACAACCAATGAAATGGTGCTCAGAAAACATATTTCAACATAATATGGGCTTAGGAACTAAGAATCCATACATATCAATCAGTTCAGTGAGAGTAACATTCCACGATGTTTAATACAGAGGAAACATGAATGATGTGTTAAGCGGAACGACATATCGTGTATGAGCCGTATTTAAAACAACATAGACCAGTAAAGCATGAGTATCAGACAACGATAAATTCATACCCGAGGTGGCAAGTTACTCGCATTCCAAGACATGATAAAAGGAAATTGAAAACAATGGAGAGAACAATGATACAATATCACAAAGAAAGAGTCATGAACTATATAGCATTAAGACTGGAATCCTCATACATAACTAGAACTTATCTTTGCTGAAACCCCACGGGCTCTGTGTATTTTCATTGATAATTCCACGACAAGCATACAAAAAATTTTACACTGCCATTTTCTTCAGGAAATCTGGAACCTGATTTTCTCCTTGGATCTTTCTTATATAGACTCCTTCTTCACTCAGCGAGAAGATATTTTTTGGAAAAATATCTTCTTCGCATAACCAAAATTTGTTAAAGGTCACTCTCAAAACAACAAAATTCATGATGAGGAATCAGGCCTCTCATCATGGATAGTCAGGCACTTGGCCGTTTTCAAAAACAGAAATTTAAATAGCAGTTTGGTGAAAAGTAAAATGCTGGAGTGGGGAAAACAACCCACTCAAAACTTAAAAGAAACTAATTCAGTAAAAATTAAATAGGCCGTTGAGGCCAAATCATGAGTTGAAAAAATATCATAGGTGCGGAAGAGTTGAGGTAGTTGTAGAGCATGTGTGGATGTTCTTACCCGATGATCTGCGATCTAGGTGGCGAACCGAGCGCATCTTTGCCGGCCCGCTCTAATCGATGGTTCCTTTCTTCCTGGAGGCATGCTTCATATTCTGTTAATGGTCGGAGCATGGAAGGAGTAGTGGAATCTTAGCATGATGGAGGTCTTACTGCTGCGATTCCGGCCCACGCTGTATCGAAACGCTCCACGCTGGCTGCAAGCTGTTGTGGGGCCCTCAAAGCTATAACACGGGACAAATCCTTATCAATGATCTTTTGACGCTCAACTGTTTCCTTGAATCGACTCGCTATGCCATGATGTTCTGCCTCACTAGATTTCAAACCCTTCAAGAAAGAAACATATCTCTTGGTGTATTGGGCTTTGCTACCTGCTTCTTCTATACCTTTGTCTGTGGAGACCTGCCGTTGCACGTAAGGACTGTGTAATCCTGGTGGCCTCTCCTGCTTGATAACCCTGCAAAACACTGGACTGAATTATAAAATTCGTGCATATGGGAGTGATTATGAAGGACTGGAGAACAATGGCGCGGCGGTGGTCGAACAATTTTTTTTGCGTAAAAACGGTGAAAAAGGCAATGGTATGGTGTATGATAGGGTTTGGTGGGGAAATGCATCGTGGGCCGTTCGATCGTGGTCTAGTGGTGGGGATCGACGGTGGAGAATGGTCCGTGGAATAACTTATGCACATGACGGAATACATATGAAACATTGAAATTTCAACGTAAAATGTGAAACCTTCAGACTTTGGTGGAAATGCAAAGGAAACACATGAAATGCAACGGAAATGCGCATGAGGGGTACGGGAATGAACGTACGAGGTGGGACCCAATACGGAAAGCGCAGATCGCAAAGGCGGAAAGTGCGATGGCGGAAAGTGGCACCAATCAGAAAACTGCGCTTTGCGCTTTTGCGATGGGGCGGATCTGTGATGGGTGCGGTTTGCGATGGGTGTGATTTGCGATGATCGCAAATCACAAAGGAGGAAAGTGCGATGACGGAAAGTGGCACCAATCAGAAAACTGCGCTTTGCGCTTTTGCGATGGGGCAGATCGCATCACAAATATTTGCGATAGATTGATCGGGCACGAACATGTGAAATTGCGATATGCGCTTTGCGATTGGCCCCCCAAGGCTTTAAGTGCTTGGTCATGGGCAAGGGTTATGGGGAAGTGGTTAAGGTTTATCCGAAAAAGGGGCTAGGCCCTATTACAAAGTCTAAAGTGGGTTTTTAGCTTGTTTAAATGCATTTCAAAGCCTTAGGAGGGTAACGGTAGAGGGAAAAAAAGAGGTGAAGTAGATAGGGTAAGCGTCGTAAGGACGCTGACAATGGGGCACGTGCCGTATAGGGATTGGGTGTGAGCTGGACACAGGTGGACGCCTGGCTCTGGGTCTAATACTGGTACGGGCCTCGGTACCAGTTAACCTAAAGGACTTTACCTTACCTTTTGCTATATGAAGCACATGATTTTTGAACATATTTTCCATAAGATTGATTCAAAACATAGCATACCGATCCTTAGGGCCCCCACGTTAGTTCTGCCACGTTACTTCCTGTTCCTGCTTTACTATTGCCACTTCACTCTGGCCAACTCTTCAAATATTCCACCATTTGATATGAAGTTCCATACATAACTTATCAACATTTAATAACATCAGTGACTTATGTTAAATGTTGATCAACATTGGCTCCACCTGGGGACGGCATGTTCATCCTTTAATGTGTCGAGAACTACGCAGACCGCCTGTTAGTCTTCTGTGAATGCCACTTCTCATCCCTTTTCGCTTTTTACCTCTTCTCTTCATGATTCTTCAACCAACACACATTATTAAAACAACGCGTAAAACAGGAAATAATATACAATATGATACATCGGGCCCTCTCGGCCCGGATCAGTACTGAAAATAAGGCTTGAGGAATTGACCATTGACAGGGGCATCCAGCAAATCCCCCTGCAAATTCTCCAGCCTAAAAGTATTGTTGCCACCTTGTTCTGCAATTTTGAAAGGGCCGAACCAAAGGGGGTCGAATTTACCATGCTTTCCTTTATCAGCCCTTCGCACGTCCCACCTGAGTACTAGGTCCCCTACCTGCAACTTTCTGTCTTTAGCATGTTGATCAAACAACTCTTTCATTATCTCCTGGTATTCTATTAGCCTCTGATTCACCTGATTACGTGTTTCTTCGAGCTCCACCAGCTGGTTAATTCTCTTGGTAATGTCATCGGGTTCCTCCTGACTCTCTTGCATGAATCGAGCCACAGGAAAGGCTAGTTGTATAGGGAACACAGCTGCTCATCCATATACCAATTCGTATGGAGATTTCTCGGTTTCTATTTTACTGGTAATTCTATTTGCCCACAGAGAAAACTTCAGTTGAGAATCCCAATTGTTCTGATTTTCGTTTATAATTTTCTTCAGGGCTCTCACCAGAGTTTTATTCAAATATTCCGCCAAACCGTTTCCCTGTGGGTAGTAAGCTGTTGAGTGACTCAGTGAGATATTGTACTGTTGACAGAAATTCACAAATTTAGTAGATTTGAAGGCTTGTGCATTATCCGTCACTATTCTAGCAGGGCAACCAAACCTGGATATAATGTTCTCTTCCATAAATTTCATTATCACTGTATCTGTAGCATTTCTTGCAGGTATAGCTTCCACCCACTTCGTGAAGTAATCTGTGGCGGTCAAGATCCATCTATGCTGGCCGCTTGAGGGCGGGTGAATTTCGCCTATGAAATCAATTCCCCACTGTTTGAAAGGTTCATCCACATGGACAGGAATCAAAGGCAAAGTTGCTAGCTTCTGCTTCTCGGCAAATTTTTGGCATTTATCACATGCCCTGACCCAAGTATAGACATCTCCAAATAATTTAGGCCAGTAGAAACCAACCTTCAGAATCTTGTGGGTAGTAGCCCTCCAACTGTAATGGCCCCCACATATACCTTCGTGAAACTCAGCCATTATGCTTTCCACCTCTTCTTCTGTTAGGCATAAGAGGAGGATGCCTGAGGGGTCTCTCCAGTATAGCCGACCGTTTGCAACCATATACTTCTGTGATTTCAACCTCAGCGCCCTGTATTTAGCTTTTTCACAGCTAGGCGGACAGCTTAGTGTCAGGAGGTACTCCGCTACTTCCTTGTACCACTGACTGGTTAGGTACTTCATCTGTATCTTCTGGGAGGCTATCTCTATTCTCTATGCTTCCTCCTCTGCTCCGGTGTTTTCATTTGATGGCATAGACAAGTTGATACCCAAGGCCTGAAAATTTGATTCCGACATGATCTTGGCTAGACCTTGGCCCTTAATCAGTTTGGTAGGCCGAATATCCAGATCATATTCCTGTATTTTGACAATCCATCTGCCTCTTTTTCCTTCACTGTCACCCTGAATGAGAATGTCTTTAACAACTGCAGCGGGCACAAATGCCGTGATGTGAGACTGAAAAATATACATGCAAAACACTTTGAGGGACTTTACTAGAGCATACGCATGTTTCTCCAATATATTATACTTCAATTCTGCATCATGAAGGACTTGACTAAAGAAAGCTATGGGCTGCTCATACCCATCATCATTTTTTTGTAAAAGAACCCTAGCTACTGTATGAGGTGAAGCAAAAGAGAATATCATAAATGGTTTAGCATAATCAGGCCCAGCTAGTACAGGAGCTTCAGCAAAGGCATGTTTTATTCTAGCAAAATCCTCCCGTGATTCTGGCGACCATTTCACCTCATTATTCTTCTTCAACATATCCGTTATATTCCTAGCTATCTCAGCATAGTTAGGAATAAACCTCTTCAGGAAATTGATACGCCCTAGAAACACCTGCACTTCTTTCTTATTCCTGGGGAGGGAGATACCATTTATAACCTCCACTCTTTTAGGATCAATTTTGACCCCATCCCTAGTCACAATGTGCCCCAGGAGCTTACCCTCTTCTAATGTAAACAAATATTTCCGAGGATTGAGGGAAAGACCATACCTCCTGCATTTTTCAAAAGTTCTCCGTAAGTGTTGAATATGCTCAGCATCATCTTTCAAAAACACTGTAATATCGTCCAGATAAACCACTAGAAATTTATCTTGCTCCCCAACAAAAGCGATATCCATGGCCCTCTGAAAAGTGGCTCCTACGTTAATCAGCCCAAAAGGCATCCTAACGTACATGAATTTACCCCAAGGTGCGGTGAAAGCAATTTTCTTCTGGTCCTCTGGGAGTATAGCCACCTGGTTATAACCCGAAAAACCATCCATCATAGACATTCTAGAGGCCCCCACCACTTTCTGCAAAATGTGGTCCATCTTCGGTAATGGGTAATTTTCTTTCAGGGAGGCTCTATTCAAATTTCTAAAATCAATGCACAACCTTATTTCTCCATTTTTATTTCGGAAAGGGACTAGATTTGCCACCCATTCAGAGTACTTCAATGGCACAATTATTTTAGCCTTTAACAGCTTCTTGATTTCTTTCTCGATGGAGGGGAGTAGCAGAGGGTTTATTTGTCTGAGTTTGTACTTGTGAGGCCTTGCATCTGCCTTCAGGGTAATTTCATGCTGCAAAACGCTGATATCAAACGTCTTCAGGTCTTGATAGGACCACACAAATACATCCCTATAAGACTGAAATAATTGTAGGTACTTCTCCTTATAGCCATCCGGGACCTTTCTGGATAATTTCACAATTTTGGGTTCAGCCTCAGTACCCAGATTTAGGTCCTCTACCTGGTTTTCATCTGTCATTTTGCTGGGCTGCCTGGGGACATCATTTTTGTGAAACAACCTTTCTAGGGGCACCAGGCCTCTAGGGATGACATTTCCCTTCAGTTTTAACACTTTTCTCCCAGCCATTTTTTCTTCCCACTTGTTTTCTAATTGGTTCTCAACATCATCCCCCTCACAACAGTCGATTTCCATATTAGAGAACTCCCCAACTGTCTCTAGAAACCTTTTAACTTGTTCATCGTCCTCAAACACTTGCCAGTGTTTGACATTGTCTGGAATCGAAGGTCGGTACCTTACTTCTATCTCATACCTCAGGAGGGGATTTTGGGGTGGCCGGAAGGTGCTAGCAGCTACTGCAAGTGAATCTGCCATCCTGTTCTGCTCCCGGGGCATGAAATGAATATTAAAAGTTGAGAAAAAGTTCTCCACCATGTCCCATACTTCATTCCTGTAAGCTCTTAAACGAGGATGTTTAGCTTGACATTGATTTCTGATCTGTCGGACCACTAATTCTGAATCACCCAAGACCTTCAGGGTTTGTATATTCATATTCCTGGCTACCTGTAGCCCCAACAAAAGTGCTTCATACTCAGCCACGTTATTGGTGGCTTCATACTCTAATTTGAAGGACAGTGGGACCCATTTTCCTGTAGGGGAAATCAATAAAACTCCAGCACCATTACCTTCCTTTGAATTTTCCCCATCGAAATGTAGAGTCCATACCCCTGTTTCAAGACCTTCTGAGGATTGTTGAGTCCTTATCTGACATAAGGAAGGTTCCTAAGCATAACTGTAATCTTCTTCTAACATCAAGCATGAAAAATCTCTATCTTTACTGTAGACCGGTGAATTTTCTGAATTGTCAGCTTTGGTAACCGTTTTTAGAAATCTGGTCTCCCTGTATAATCTCCTCTCCTGCCCGCCAAAGATTGGGATGGTGGCATATGTTAGATCTAGTTTGATTGACCCACCAATTTTTGTTCCCCAGGACCTTGATAGTAGCATACCAAAACGGGCTGGAATTTCAGCCACCACAATGTCCATTACTACACTTTTAGCTGGGATTTGGGCCAGGTTGACCACCAGGTCCTTAATCATGCCCAAGCACTTAACTCTTTTGGAGTCAAATGAGTATAGATCCTGATATGGACGAGTGATCTGGAGTCCTAATTGCTCCATGACAGACAGAGGCATTAGATTGTGGGAGGCTCCAGAGTCTAACATACAATTGTGGAGTAATAGGTCATGGATTACCAAAGACACGTAAAAGGGAGGTGTAGAGGGGTCTAATTCTTCGACATGTGGACCAAACACTACCATAGGTCTTTCTTCTTGTAAGTTGAGACTGTCAGGGATGTGTATTACTTCTGGGGGAAGCATGAAGGATGTGACTTGGGACTGATATGCTGGCTGTTTTAATAACTCAGTCAAAGGAACTGGGATTTTCACCTTTTCAAGTTCTTTTTGTAAATTAAAGACAGATGACAGCTTATCTATTGACACCTCTTTTTCTTTCGAATCTTTTCTCTTGAGGGGAGGCTTAACTTCTTTTACGATGGGCTCGACCTTAGGGGGTGAAGTTACTTGTGAGGATGAAGGCATTAGAGCATCAGATTGTAGGGTTTGGTTGAGGGGCCTCTTACCTTTTTCTGGGGGTTTTTGAGTGTTGACCTCCTTCTATGCAGGTGCTGACTTCTGGGGTGTGTCCTCCCCTTCATCTTGAGTGTGGGTTCTCTTTCTGGAGGACCTGAGGTCATATTTCCTGTTAAACTGAGCCTGCATGAAGTCGACAAACTGCTGGCAGTAGTTTTCAATCTCCGGATCCTCAGTGCTTTCGTCAGTTTTGACTTCTGAGTGAGTTTGTACTTCCTCCTCGCCACTTTCATGAACAGGACATTCAATGTCATCATGGTCTGAGAAAACAAGACAGGTCTCTTCTTGCTCACAAGCAATGTCTTCGGTAGAACCTTCTACTTGCCCTTCCAAGTATAAAGGATGCGGTACCTGATCTTGCTGCTCCTTCTTCCCCCTTTGCAGTATCTGCAAGGGCCGCTTTCTATATTGAGGGTTAAAACCTCTGTTTGGAGCATTCTGGAAATTCTTTGAGGGTGAATTCTTGGCCTCCATCTCAATCTTGATCAGCTTACTTGAGAGATTCTTGATCATCTTGTTCATTTCTTCAATCTTGTCATTAGCTGAATCTCTGTCTTGGCTTGAGGTGGATACTTCCTCTTTTCCCCTCCTTCTAACATCCTGTTCCTATTTCCCTTTGGATTTGCCAGTAGAGACAAAATTTGCTTCTATCTCCAGTGCGTACGTCTGTGCATCGTCCAGAGTGGCTGGATTTCTCTCTCTCAATGAGAAACTGAATTCAGAATCAAATGCTGCCACAAAAATGACCTTGGCAGCGGTCTGGTGAGGCTTCATATCGGCGGGGAGACTCAGGTACAATTTGTTAAATCTTCTGATAAACTCTGACACCCCTTCATTATGTTTCTTTTTCAGAGTGTTGAATTCGGTAAGAACATTACCATGATCTTTCTTTTCTCCCCATTTTTTGATGAAAGCATCCTCCATTCCCTCCCATGTGTTGATAGAACGAGCTCCAAGTGTCTTGAACCATTTTATAGCTTCCCCATCTAAGGATTGCACAAACATCCTTAGGACCACATCCAGATGTTCCACATTGAAATTCTCTGCGAAAGAGCAAAAGACTTCGATATGTTTCTGGGCTTCAATCTCATTCTCACCATTGAATCTAGGCAGAATCTTCAAATAGTCTTGTGGCAAGTCATTTAGTACTGCGGGTAGCTCCAAAGGAGCATATCTATTTTGCAGGAAACTAGGGACATTAGCCATTAGAGGAGGAGGTGGAGGTAATAAGAGGGCTTGATGAGTAAGTGGAGGACTAGGTGGAAGCGCAGTGTGAATGATGATAGGGATATAATGGACGGCAGCTTGGGATGATGGAGACAAGGGTGGAGTGGTAACAGCAGATACTTCCGTGACCTCTTTAACTTCTTCTGTTTCTGGAGCAGGATGGAATATGTAACGGGTGGTATCTACTGACTCAGCCTCATCTTTAACTCGGGTATTTCCTGCGGGTAGGTAGTCAGAGTAATAGCCGGCTTCACCCAGAGCAGAGTTAGAATCTTGCCACTGGGCGACCTGAGAAGAGGAAGAAGGGAGGTCTTCTAGAGAGAGCGGTGGAATTTCAGTATGAAAAAATGGTCTTCCCCTCCAGTTTCTTCTATGTAGGATTCTTTCTGGGTCAGACACAGAAGGTGTCCTTGGCTGAGATGTATCTGACCTTAGGTGTGGCTTACGGGGAGCCAGGAATGCAAACAGGTTTAATTGTAAAATGATTGTGGAGTCGCCAAGGTGAGGGGTGCAAAAATCTCAACTCTTCGTGCTCACCTAACTGAAGAGTGAATGGATTTTGTCAAGGCCCAGGGATTTAAATTTCTTCAACTTCGATCCCCGGCAACGGCGCCAAAAATATGTTGGAGCTCCTAGAGACAGCCTTGAGTTGCCAAAGACCAGTTCCTAGGACATCTTAAACAGTAGGGAGTATAAAGTATATTTCAGGCTTATTATCAGCTTAGGACTCTCTACCTTTCCAACTTGTGCAAAGCATCATCATATGGATGGGACCAAACTACCTTCAGATTTAGCAAGTTATAAAGACACTGTAAAGACAAGAAGGGAATCTTCAATACATATATACTTCAGACAACTTAGAGACAGCTTTCATCAGAGAGGGCCAGTTTCTCAAAGACATATAGGTATTTTAAACAGAAAAATATTTGGGGCGCAAAAAGTGAAAGGGGAGTACTAACAACCAATGAAATGGTGCTCAGAAAACATATTTCAACATAATATGGGCTTAGGAACTAAGAATCCATACATATCAATCAGTTCAGTGAGAGTAACATTCCACGATGTTTAATACAGAGGAAACATGAATGATGTGTTAAGCGGAACGACATATCGTGTATGAGCCGTATTTAAAACAACATAGACCAGTAAAGCATGAGTATCAGACAACGATAAATTCATACCCGAGGTGGCAAGTTACTCGCATTCCAAGACATGATAAAAGGAAATTGAAAACAATGGAGAGAACAATGATACAATATCACAAAGAAAGAGTCATGAACTATATAGCATTAAGACTGGAATCCTCATACATAACTAGAACTTATCTTTGCTGAAACCCCACGGGCTCTGTGTATTTTCATTGATAATTCCACGACAAGCATACAAAAACTTTTACACTGTGATTTTCTTTAGGAAATCTGGAACCCTTTTTTCTCATTGGATCTTACTTATATAGGCTTCTTCCTATCTTAGCGAGAAGATATTTTGGGGAAAAATATCTTCTTCGCATAACCAAAATTTGTTAAATGTCATTCTCAAAACAGCAAAATTCATGATGAGGAATCAGGCCTCCCATCATGGACACCAGCATTTGGTCGTTTTAAAATGAAAAGAATTGTCATTGTCCTGTAAAAGTAAATGGAGTGGCGCAGCCCACTCGAAACTTAAAAGTAACTAATTCAAGAAAGTAAATGGCCACTCGAGGCGTAATCATGAGTTGACAAGATTTCATAGGTGGAAGGCCTATGAGTACCTGGAGTATCGGTGGTGGATGTTCGCCGATGATCCGCGGGATCCAGGTGGCGCACCTGAGCGCATCTCGTCGGCTGCCCACCGAAGTCTTTTCTTCCGGAGGCGGTTTCATATTATGTTAATGGCCTGAGCATGGAAGGAGTGGTGAATCTTAGCACGATGGAGGTCTTACCGCCGCGATTCCGGCCGACGCTCAGACGAAACTAGCCCACGCCGTCGCAAGTCACGTAGGGCCCTCGAAGCTATAACACGGGCCGACTCCTTATCAATGATCTTCTGGCGCTCAATTGTTTCCTTGAATCGACTCGCTATGCCATGATTTTCTGCCTCACTAGCTTTCAAACCCTTCAAGAAAGAAACATATCTCTTGGCGTGTTGGGCTTTGCTACCTGCTTCTTCTATACCTTTGTCTGTGGAGACCTGCTGCTGCACATAAGGACTGTGTAATCCTGGCGGCCTCTCCCGCTTGATAACCCTGCAAAACACTGGACTGAATTATAAAATTCGTGCATATGGGAGTGATTATGAAGGACTGGAGAACAATGGCGCGGCGGTGGTCGAACAGTGTTTTCTGCGTAAAAACGGTGAAAAAGGAAATGGTACGGTGTATGATATGGTTTGGTGGGGAAATGCATCGTGGGCCATTCGATCGTGGTCTAGTGGTGGGGATCGATGGTGGAGAATGGTCCATGGAATAACTTATGCACATGACAGAATACATATGAAACATTGAAATTTTAACGTAAAATGTGAAACCTTCAGACTTTGGTGGAAATGTAAAGGAAACACATGAAATGCAACGGAAATGTGCATGAGGGGTACGGGAATGAACGTACGATGTGGGACCCAATACGGAAAGCGCGGATCGCAAAGGCGGAAAGTGTGATGGTGGAAAATGGCACCAACAGAAAACTGCGCTTTGCGCTTTTGCGATGGGGCGGATCTGCGATGGGTGCGGTTTGCGATGGGTGCGATTTGCGATGATCGCAAATCGAAAAGGCGGAAAGTGCGATGACAGAAAGTGGCACCAACAGAAAACTGCGCTTTGCGCTTTTGCGATGGGGTGGATCTGCAATGGGTGGATCGCATCGCAAATATTTGCGATAGATTGATCGGGCACGAACATGTGAAATTGCGATATGCACTTTGCGATTGGCCCCCCAAGGCTTTAAGTGCTTGGTCATGGGCAAGGATTATGGGGAAGTGGTTAAGGTTTAGCAGAAAAAGGGGCTAGGCCCTATTGCAAAGTCTAAAGTGGGTTTTTAGCTCATTTAAATGCATTTCAAAGCCTTAGGAGGGTAACGGTAGAGAGAAAAAAGAGGTGAAGTAGATAGGGTAAGCGTCGTAAGGACGCTGACAATGGGGCACGTGGCGTATATGGATTGGGCGTGAGATGGACACAGGTGGACGCCACGTGCTGGGTCTAATACTGGTACGGGCCTCGGTACCAGTTAACCTAAAGGACTTTACCTTACCTTTTGCTATATGAAGCACATGATTTTTGAACATATTTTCCATAAGATTGATTCAAAACATAGCATACCGATCCTTAGGGCCCCCACGTTAGTTCTGCCACGTTACTTCCTGTTCCTGCTTTACTATTGCCACTTCACTCTGGCCAACTCTTCAAATATTCCACCATTTGATATGAAGTTCCATACATAACTTATCAACATTTAATAACATCAGTGACTTATGTTAAATGTTGACTGGTCAGAAGGACTCCCTTTAGAGGATTGTTCTTCACTTTGCCATTGGAGGGCAATGATTTTGCAGCTCAGGATCAACATGCACTCTACACTTATCATAAGTGGAGAGGAGGACAGCATGGGGTAAGCTATGATGCTTGCCAAGTTCAGATTTTCAGCCCACCTTCATTACCGAAGCTTGAGGTGGAAGGAGATTTTCAGGAGTTGCCTTGTTGGGAGGTGGCTCATTTTGTTTGGATGATTTCTTGGGGATGGAGGATCCACATGAGGGAGATGTTCCTCATTACATTCCAAACTCCATGCCTCGAGTGGAGATTCTTCAGTTCTACCCTTGCAGTTGATTGGAGAGAGGTTATGAGTTGGTACACAGTTGATGGGCCAGCTTACACAGTCATAGATGCAGAGCAGCAGGGGTCATGGTCTTCATCAGTCATAGCCAGAGGCAGTGTGCAGTCCGAGCCATGGGACTTGGGCTATTATTGGCCATGGTGGCAATGGGATCCAGGAGGATTATTGGTTGGCTGGTACCATGAGAGATTGGTTTGGGATCCTGGCATTGAGAGATCCCTTCATATCAGGGTGATGCAGAGGATAGAGAAGATAAGTGGCGCATCTGAGACCCAGGCACATTTTGCAGTATCGGTGGAGAGCATCAGCTAGGAAGGAGACTTGTTCAGGCAGTTGCTTGAGGGCAAGCAACATTTTGCCGGGGGGGACTGTAATATTCCTAATTTGCGACAGCAAATTGGAATATTCTATTTTGTTTATTTTGCCACCTATAGTTTGTAAGTAAATAAAAAGTGAGTAAAGAGGGTCTAAACTCACTTAAATGAAATAAGACATCCACCTAGTAGCACAACGTTGTGACTTAAGTGGGAGTCAAGGGGGGGACCCAACACCACGTGGAGGAGAGAGAGACACTACGTTGGGTTTTGGAGGGAAACCAACACTATAAAAGATGAAGGAGCCTCCTCATTTCATTCATGCTTGGATTATGGATTGTTGAGTGAGACATATTGTCTTCTTTGGCACGTTGGCTGTTTAGCCCGTCTGCTGCACTGTTTAGTGCAACCGAGTGTCTCCGTGCAGAGATCTCACCCTTAGCCCCGGGGGACTTCGAGTGCCTGCTCGGGCAAGGTTATTTTCTTAGCATCATCCTCTAGGACAGCGTTATTGCTGCAGCAGCGTAATACTGTGTTGTAGGGTGTTGTCGTGGTGACTTTACGACACCACCTCCTTCTCTTGTTTTTCAGAGGGAGAGTCTCTCTTTCCTTTGGAGGATCAGATTGGGAGATATTGGAGCTTATTATCAGATCTTGGCATCAGGCCTATATGTTCTTCATGGTATATTGCGCAGTTCTTTCCCCAGATCTGCGTTATTGCTGAGGGAGCAGCGTTCCAAGGGTTTTGGCATCATTTTGGAGTTAGATCTCTGATTGAGGGTGATCCTTGGATTGGCCAACCAATCCAAGTATATTTCTGATCTGATACTGAAGTTTGCTTCAGAAATTCTGAATCATTCTTCAGATCTGCTGCAGTAAAACTCAGATCTGCTCCAACATTCTCATGTATTGCTGAAATCCCCAAGGGGAAAGTAATAAAGAGCCCTTTGGGCATTTTGTCTCATTATAGATCTTTGCTTTCATGTATTTATCAGTTGTAGATCTGTAATATAATAAATATAAGCTTCAGCCTCCTGGAGAAACGCTGAAGGGTTCCTGGATCAATCTTTGTCTTGCGGCACCTCTATCTTGAGGGGTTTTCTATATAAAACTGCTGTTTAACCTTGCTGAAAGCCTATGCCTTGTTCTCAAACTCATTCTCTGATTATTTATAGTGTTATACATCATATTCCTTCAGAAAATACGCTGCCCTTGCTTCAGAAAATTTCTGCATATTCAAAGTCTTGGGAAATCAGGGTTTTTATTGACTAGTCGGGAAGGAGGAACTGTTTAACTTAGAAAAACGCCTTTGTTTGAGCTGAAATTCGACATGGAAGTCCCTCTTGACCTATTCTAACATATCCCAGAACCTTGAGACGTCATTTTACGCAGATGTTCTTATACACTCATTTTAGGGCCAAAATCCTCACTTTTCCCCACCTTTTTGCCCCTAAAGGTTGAGTAAAGGTTGCTGCTGTTATTTCTTTTGGTTGCTGAGCATTTTTAGACATATTATATGATAGCTGAAGCCATCATAACTGAAGAATGCGTTTTTCAGGCATGATCTGCTGAAGAATCCATTTTTGGGAATATTACATGGGGAGGCAAAAAGTCGGGAAGCCCAAAGGGCAAGTTTTGGTCTATAAAAACTTCCTTCGGGAAGATTGTAGGGATCTTTTCTTTTGGGGACTCAAAGAGTTAGAGAGCATTGTGTAGAAGGAATACACACTTTTGAATATGAATACAGATACTTGTTAAATTCCTTTTGGATCTAATGTGGTTTGATGTGTGAACACTATGAGTATTTTGTTTTCAGTTTCTAATATCTTTTGATTAATGAAACTGTGTTTCCAATTACGTCATTGATGCATTATAGTTTTCTAGACATGTGTTAATGGTGCTATGTTTATTTCGCTTTCTCAATAAATGTTAATGACTTTGTTTACTGACATTTATATTTTCACCAAAACCATTTAAAGAAGTGAAGGGTGTTCTGCCATAAAGAATTGTTTCTTCTGTGGTTAAAACAGCATACAAGCATGACCCTAATGATACGTTGTTGACAGCATTTCCTTTGGCCCCATGCTTCATTATTCAGCTTGCTACGCATAGTGTTATATATTCATTTAACTCATCAATCATGTATCTTGTATCATCTGAATAAGCGTGTGTCCGTAGGTCCGTTGAAGTCCTATCGAGACCCAAGGAAAAGAGAATTAAGCGGTAGCCGGACCCACACCCCGGACGGGACCCCTATTTCAAATGGTTTAGAGACTAGTTGGGACTTTTCACCAAGGAGATCCCCTGCTGTTGGCTGGACAGAGTTTCCCATTAACAGGGTATTAATAAAGCTGAGTGTGAATCTTCTAGAAAACGAAGATCAAGTCATCTTTTAATCTGAGCCATTGATTAATGATATCATATTGGTCGTTGATTTATCAGCGAAAAGACTATAAGAAGGGGCTTGAGGGTCATTTGGAAATCAAGTTGGGAACACTCTCAGTACCTGAAGCAAATCGATTCTGAAGTAAGAGAATTTGATTTCAGTGGGTGAAATTGTAGAGGCAGGGTTGCAGAATAAGGAGGAGGGAGGAGTCAGTTATCGGGAAGCAGAAGTCTGGAGGATGAAGGGAAGGGTGAGCTGATCAGCAGCAAGACCCCCTCCATGCAGAGTTACGCAGTCCAGGGAGAGACTGCGCAGAGCTCTCACGCTGGATGATGCAGAGGGTGAAGGATGTCACCCCAAGGGTCTGAAATTTGTCTGGAGGTTCCAGAAAATTCAGCCAAGTGTTCGCTAATTTTTCTCTACTCATCAGACTCTTGTAAATGTACTTTCCATTTCTGAAGATAAATACAAGGCCCTCATCTGTTGCACCGGTTTTCCCACATTGGGTTTTTCCGGAGACATATGCCCAAAAATAACTGTGTTCATATGGTTGTTTCTATTGTGCTACTTGTGTAATTTATCTTTTTGTTCTTATGCTCTTGATGATAGTGAAGATCTGCAAATGTATTTATTTCAAAGTTTAATGAAGCATCTGTAAATAACTTATCTCATAAGTAGGAGAAATAAACCAAGTATTGCAGTAACATTTTTCTTCTTGAAAATTTCACATTTCTCTCTATAACTGAATTACCCTAGGGGTATTCAGAGATGTATTCAGACATTGCTACCACATAATAATAAAACCCTTAGATTTGCTACATCGGTTTTCCCGTATTGGGTTTTTCTGGTGACTTAGCCCAAAATAAAGGTGTCATATGTGTGAATGGATTTCCTTGTTCAGTTTCCTTGTTTCGAAATCATGAGTATTATAGTGTAGGTTGCCTCAGTGATTTCTTCAGTATTTCATGTGTGATTCAGAAATAATGGTGTAAAGTAAATTACATAATAGAAGAAGTAATCCAGTTGGTTGCAGTAGGAATCCGTAGATTTGGTTCAAATCTAGGAATTTTCACATGGTATCAGAGAATTGATGTGAAACAGGAAGAACGGATCTGAATTCTGAAGTGAAGGTAGTTTTTGCTGCAGTGCAGCAAAGTGAATCCACTAAATGATTGCGCAATTCTAGCCAAAAGGGCTAAGATTTTCGTGGCATTCTCTCTCTAAGGGAGTCGAAGAGAGAAATGGATTCAAGATTCGAGATCTTGTTGTGGCAAAGAGATCAACGTAGAGCCTCCATGCAGAAGACAAAGGGACGCAGTTTTCTGAAGTTGTTACTGGGAAGAAAAGCATCAGAAGGAGTTAAGAGCACATATTGAGGGAATTCTTCCTCGGCGATTTCCTAGCCGAGGAAGTCAACATTTCTCAGTTGCTGAGCAGTAGAGGAGCAACATAACTTACAACTCCGTCAGGGAGTGTGTAAGCCTTCCAGGAGTTGCGCAGTAGGGAGGAAGAGGGAGCAGATTTCGACAGATTTCGACAGAGATGGGATCTCACGGACTTTGTGATCAAGATTGGTTGGAGGGCTCCTCCAACAATATGATCTGGAAGGAACGGGCTCAGTTCCTTCTGGATGAACATGATCTGAAGGCGTCTATGGAGAACGTGGTAGTTATTCCTATGGATGCGGATCAACTCAAGAAGTACAAGGCAGATATGGCCAAGTCAAAGAGGTTGCACCTTGATGGTGTCAAGGATCACATCGTCTCACATGTGGCTGGCAAGGTTACTTCCAGAGAGATGTGGGTAGTAGCTTTGCATGACCTATTTGAGGGATCTTTCGAGCAGCGGAAGTTGTACTTAGAGTAGAAGCTCTGCATGATCCAGATGCAGAAAGGGGAGCATGTGGCTTCATACCTCATGCAGTTTTAGGGGATTCAAGATTAGTTGTCGACAGTAGCTGCTACAACTACAACTGCATCCATCGTACAGATGGCCCTTAAAGGTGTCACAGAGGACTGGCAAGTGTTTATCTAGAGCATACTTGGTCGGGCAGCATTACCTAGTTGGGAGCAGTTGTGGGCAGCTTTTCAGGAGGAAGGGCTGAGGAGAGACCTCGTCAAGTGCAAAATTGATGGCAACAGTGGAAGCGGATCGAAATCCGTGGAGGAAGAGGAGAATGCAACCCTTGCATCGAAAGGACAGCAGGCGCAATGAAAACTAAAGCGTGATGTTTCGCAAGTCAAGTGCTTTAAATGTAGCAAGATGGGCCACTATGCATCTCAGTGTCCTTTGAAGAAGAAGGACAAAGATGAGAAGCATGACTCGAAGGTTGCAGCCGCAAAAATCGAGGAGGATGAGTTCGCCATGAGTTCCCGCGCTTCTTGAGGAAAGAAGTGGGGTGATATTAAATTGTAGCTCTTCTTGGACTTCAGTAGGGCAGGAACCTTGAGGAGCCCACCTCATGGATCATTACCTTTCTACGAGAGCCCATATTTGCAGTAGCAGAATGGAGGAGTTTCAGCGAGAGCCGAGAAGTGATGGAGACGAGGGTGCAGAGGATAGCATAGCTTATTTCTGGAGCAGCACGGAGCAGAAGCAGCAACAATAGCACAGTGCAGATCAGTGTTACGCAGTGCAGAGCAGCACCAGCACCAGCACAGTGCAGATCAGTGTTACGCAGTAGTTATCAGCGACCAAAGTCTTCAGCACCAAGGTGCATCTACTAAACACTTGTTTAGTTCTTGGGTGAGTTCAGTTGTTTCTCTCAACAGCTGAGTTGCAGTGCAAATGCAGTGTTAGCAGTGGCAGTGTTACCAGCGTAGCAGATGTAGCACTTGAGAGGGAATTGTAGTATAGATGCACCAGTGGCAGTGTCATGAGCACCAATACAGTGGCAGCAGCACCGCAGTGGTTGATGGACTTCAACAGCACGGAGGATGCTTCAAGGTCAGAGCAATATGTAGCAGACATAATTGCTAGAGCACTTTCCTCACTAAGAGGGAGTGTTGATTTTTGTAGCATCAAAAAGTGCTCTAAGTCTCAAATTTTGTGGAGAGGCTTAGACACTAGTATTCCAAAGAACCTAGAAATTGTTTGTGAAAATTCCACTCAGTTGATGTTTTATTAAAATAATTAATTATTTTAATGGAGACCCTAAGTTAAACTCAGGGAAATTAAATAATTAAAGGACATTAATTAAACATGAGTGAGAATGATCTAGAAAGCGGAGCGGAGATCAAGTCATGTTATAATCTTAGTCGTTGATTAGAGATCTAATCTCGATCCTTGATGTCTCAACAAGAAAACTATAAAGGAAGGCTTGAGGGCCATTTGGGAAGACACCGAATTGATCTAGAGTTCGAAATTTCTGGGGCGTAGTTTGCTGAGAAATTCGAGCTAGAGATCTGAGCAACGAGCAGCAGAGATAGCATCCGTGGAGAGAGATTTTCTCAGTCGATGGAGCATCAGTCAGAGAGAGGCAGAGGTGATCTAACTAAGCCAGCGCTGAAGGAAGAAGGGCTAACACAGTGATTGCGTAGTGCTCGCGCAAAGGCAGCGTAGAGGCAGTGCAGAGGCAGAGGAGCGTTTCTAGAATTTTGTTTGTCGATCAATTTAGGAGGTCGAGATCCGGAAAGTGACACCGGGAGGTTGTTCCCGGTGTCCACAGAGGCAAAACCACTTGGTTGGGACTGAACGATGAGCTTAGAAGGGGGTGACGTAGTCGCTGAAAGGTCCAGCGTTGGGACTGCGCAGAGGCTACACAGTGCCTCCCCAGGGTAGAGTTTTCTTCATCCGGGTCCGCCGGGAACTCAATGATTGAGTGAAGTAAATCCTCACAAATTCTTATGCCAGAATTTCTCTCTGTAACTGAATTACCCTAGGGGTATTCAAAGATGTATTCAAACATTGCTATTGTATAATAATAAAACCCTCAAATCTGTTGCACCGGTTTTCCCGCATTGGGTTCCGGGGATATAGACAAAAATAAAGGTGTCATATGTGAATGATTTTCCTTGTTCAGGTTCCTTGTTTCAGAATCGTGAGTATTATAGTGTAGGTTTCTTCAGTGATTGCTTCAGTATTTCATGTATGATTCAAAAATAATTGTGTAAAGTAAATTACATAATAGAAGAAGTAATCTAGTTGGTTGCAGTAGGATTCCTTAGATTTGGTTCAGATCTTAGAATTTTCACATTTCTTGCATGTCTTTGGTTACCACTGTAAAATTTCTATTAGGATCATTACAACAAACCAGTAGAAAAACCCAGTTGGAAGGTCACTTTGTACTGGTTAGGTACCTAACCAATACCAACCGGCCCTAACCGATTGGTTCCAACACTAACCAACCCAGTTAGATCTCACATTTGTGGGGAAGTCCATGACCACTGATAGCAATTTTTCTAGTAGTTTTAGAGGGAACCCGGGATTGTTTTCTTTCCAAAAATAATCTCCCTTGGCCACAAGGGTTTAGGGGGGGATGTTGGTTTTACGACCAAGGTAGGATATTTTGAAAGGGAAACAGCCCTGGGATTCCTCCAAAACCTCTTGAAAAACCGTCATCGATGGCCCTGGACTCCCCCACAAATGTGAGATCTAACTAGGTCAGCCTAGTTAGATCTCACATTTGTGGGGGAGTCCAGGGCCACTAACGGTGGTTTTTCAGGTGGTTTTTGAGGAATCTCAGGGTTGTTTTCCTTCCAAAATATCCTCCCATGGCCATAAAACAAACTTTCGATTAGCTTTTATAGCTTCAGAAAGGTGTTCTTGTCTCAATTTGTGTCTAAGAGACTAAGGAACACGAGATCTTCAAAACCCAAAATAGGTTTCGTGAGATAAACTTGTGACATGAGATCTCCAAGACCCAGAAATCGTTTGGAGAAATTCCACCCAGTGTAAAAGTTATTCAAATAATTAAATTTTTAATAGGGACCCTAAGTCTAACTTGGGGAAATTAAAAAATTAAAGTGAGTTAATTTACACATGTGGGTGAGAATGTTCTAACTTCTAAGTGATGTGGACCAAGATTTTTCTAATCTGAGTCGTCGATTAGAGATTAGATCACGGTCGTTGATTTATCAACTAGAAACGTATTAAAGGAAGGCTTAGGGTCAGTTGGAGAAAACACACAGAGTTGTAGCACTCGAGCTAAGTCGAAATTCTGGGGCGCGGTTTGCTTAGAATTTTCAAGTGAGCTTACAGTGCTAGTCAGGGGCAGATCGACAAGGCATATTATGATCCGAGATCGAGGATACATAAGCAAAGAGGTAAAACTGTACCAGGAAGCGCAGAGGCCAGCAAGAGGGACACAGCCCAGCCAAGTTGTCGCAGAGACATCGCAGAGGCTGACGCAAACCCTTTCGGATGACGCAAAGGCAGTGTTGAGCCATTCAGGGTGACGCAAGGGCAGTCTGAGGCTTCAGGGGCTGACGCAGAGGCTGGAGAGACAGAGTTGGGGTTCCAATGGGCTAGAAAGGATTCGTATTCAGTAATTCCCTTGAGGGTTTCAATCAGCCATTTTTTCTATCTCTAAGTGATCAGGTACAACTGCCGTGAAATTGTCTGTCGTGCAAACCACTACTGGTGCCCATGATGTATTCAAATTATTCTTAATAATAAAACCCTCTAAGAGTTGTTCCACCGATTTTCCTGCATTTGGTTTTTCCGGGGAAATTGTCCAAAAAACACTGTGTCCTTTGTCATATGTGAGCTATGTTTCAGTAAATGATCTATATATGTGTAGGTTGCAGTTATGTTTGTTTTGATATTTTTCTGAATATTCAGTTAAATAACTTGTTAATTAAATCAAACAAGTAGGAGAATTAAATCAATATGCTGCAATAGGGTTTCTGTATTCAAAAATTTTCACATGTTATCAGAGCGATTGCAGATCAAGCTGAAACCATCACCTTAGGATTGAAGATCTTTTTACTACAAGAGGGCAGCTGAAGCTGCACAGAATCAGCAAGAGGCAACGTAGCACAAGAGGGACAACGCAGGCAATGTAGGGGTGACACAGAGCCTATCTTCTCACGCAGAGCTGACGTAGAGGCCGACACAGGCCTAGAAGGGTGACGCAGAGCCTGTCAAGCTCACGCTGGGTTGACCCAGTGGCTGACGCAGGCCTTAAAGGGTGACACGGTCCAAGAGGGAGTAACCTTGTGCAGTACTCCCTCGTGCAAGTTGTCTTGGCTGGAAGTGCAGTTCCTGATCTTCAAATTTGTTGGTGGGGCATCAGTTCTGTCGATGCAGAACAATGCCTAGCGAAGTTGACAAAGTAAGGGGAAACAGTCCCTCAATAGATTTTCTTGCCAAGAAATCTAAGATTCGATCAAGAGGAGTGATTGTAGAGAGATAATTCGACGAAATTAGCAGAGGATTTCCGAGAGGGAAATCACTCGTCAGAGGAAGCATATACTCTAGAGGGTTTCTATCGCCAAGAAACCTAATCCGGTATTTTGCTGAGTGTAGCAACAGTAGAAGGGAGAAGAGCACTTACTTCGACAGTTTGAGCAGAGATAGCCCCGTATGGACTGAGAGATCAGGATAGGTTAAACAGTGTGTCTAACTTCGCTATCTGGAAAGCCAAAATCCTAATAGTCCTTGAGGAGTATGGCATGAGAGACCATGCAGAGAACTTCCTAGCTGTGTCGACCAATGTTGATGCTCTGAAGAAGTTCAACGAAAATTAGGCGCAGGCTAAACGCTTGATGATGGATGGAGTGAAAGATCACGTGGTTCCACATATTTCCGAGAAGAAGACAACAAACGAGTTGTGGACAACATTAACCATGTTGTATCAAGGTAGCTCTGTCCAAAGGAAGATACTTTTGGAGAATCAGATGCAGATGTTCCAGATGCACAAGGGAGAGGAAATCAATCCTTTTCTCTTTAGATTGCAAACTATCCAAGACCAGTTGATTACCATGGGGGCAACTCCTGATGATGGACTCCTGGTGAGGATTGCCCTGAATGTAGTCATCGATGAGTGGGAGACCTTTGTCCAAAGTAACTTGGGCAGAGCACAACTCCTGAACTGGGGGAAAATGTGGGCAATCCTTCGTCAGGAGGATAACCAAGAGGGAATTCAGCAGCGGGGGAGTCAAAATTAAGAAAGAGGAGTAGGAAGATGCAGCCCTAGCATCTAAGGGACAGAGGCAGCAAGGGAAGAAGAAGAAGGACCTATCCAAGGTCTGGTGCTTCAAATGTGGCGAATTGGGACACTTCACCAATACTTGTCCTAAGAAGAAGGGCAAGGAAGATTTGGGTTCCAAGGCAGTAGGAGCGAAAGGAGATGGGCAGCGATGATGATGTGACCATGAGTGCTCATGTACCTCAAGAGAAGAGGTGGGGTGACATAGATCTGTAGATTGAGCTACAAATGGTGCCGACGAGATCCTTGAGGTGCCCAAACTCTTGGATCACATACGAGCTACGAGAGCCTTAAGAAAGTAGCAGGATGACTGGAGCCAGTGGGTGCAAAAGATCACGGAGAAGCAGAGGCAGTGTTGGGACGCTGGAGGTAGAGTAGCGGAGTGCAGTGGTAGCAGCAGCGCAGAGGGGCAATGCTTATGCATGGCAGAGTAGCAAACAACGCAAAGCTTCAAAGGGTCAACGCAGACAACAACAGAGGGTGCTTCAATGATGAAATGCAACCATACTGAATTGTCTGTTAGTGTGTTCGATGATGTCCTTCAATTGCTTACTTCTCAGTAATTGAGTTACAATGCAGCAATTAGCAGTGGTAGTGCTATAAGCAGCATGATGCAGCAATTTGAGAGGGAGCTGCAGTACAGATATGGCAGTGACTATGGCAGAGTCATGGACAGCAGTACAAAAAGCAACAATACAGTGGATGGAGGGCAACAGGCCAAGCATCAACAACACAGGGGACAGATGCCAGAGATCAAAGTAACACTTCTGAAGTGAAGTGTTGCTAGAGCACATTGATCGCTAAGAGGGAGAGTTGAGATTTTGGGTAGCATCGAATGTGCTCTAGCTCCGAAACTTTGTGGAGGGGCTAGAACACATGAGATCTCCAAGACCCAAAAATCGTTTGGAGAAATTCCACCTGGTGTAAAAGTTATTCAAATAACTAAATTTTTTAATAGGGACCCTAAGTCTAACTCAAGGAAACTAAAAAATTAAAGTCAATTAATTTACACATGTTGGTGAGAATGTTCTAAGTGACGTGGATCAAGCTTTTTCTAATCTGAGCCATCGATTAGAGATTAGATCACGGTCGTTGATTTATCAACGAGAAAAGTATTAAAGGAAGGCTTGGGGTCCATTGGAGAAAACACACAGGGCGGTAGCACTTAAGCTAAGTCGAAATTCTGGGACGCAGTTTGCTGAGAATTTTCAAGTGAGCTTGCAGTGCTAGTGAGGGGCAAATCTGCAAGTGATATTTTAATCCGAGGCCGAGGATACATAAGCATAGAGGAAAAACCATACCAGGCAGCGCAGAGGCTAGTAGTAGGGAGACAGCCCAGCCAAGCTGACGTAAAGACACCACAGGGGCTGACCCAGACCCTTCCGGGTGACGCAGAGGCAGCGCTAAGCCTTTCAGGGTGATGCAGGGCCAGCTTGAGGCTTTAGGGGCTGACGTAGAGGCTAGAGAGACAGTGATGGGGTTCCAGTGGGCTAGAAAGCGCTCTTATTCAGTAATTCCCTTGAAGGTTTGAATCAACCATATTTTCTATCACCGAGTGATAAGGTACAACTACCGTGAAATTCTTTGTCGGGCAAACTATTACCAGTGCCCATGATGTATTCAGATTCTGCTTAATAATAAAACCCTCTAAGAGCTGTTGCACTAGTTTTCCCGCATTGGGTTTTTCCGGGGACATTGTCCAAACAATAATGTGTCCTTTGTCATATGTGCCCTATGTATCAGTAAATGATCTGTATATGTGTAGGCTGCAGTTGTGTTTGCTTTGATATTTTTCTGAATATTCAGTTAAATAACTTGTTAATTAAATCAAACAAGTAGGAGAAGTAAATCAATATGTTGCAGTAAGGTTTCTGTATTCAAAAAATTTCACATGGTATCAAAGGGATTGCAGATCAAGGGCTGAATATTTTTCGCTGCAGGAGGACAACTGAAGCTGCACAGAATCAGCAAGAGGCAACGCAGCACCAAAGGGACAACGCAGGCCCTGCAGGGGCGAAGCAAAGCCAATCTTCTCACGCAGAGCTGATGCAGGCCCAGAGGGGTGACGCAGAGCCTGTCAACTTGATGTTGGGCTAACGCAGTCGCTGATACAGGCCATAGAGGGTGACGCAATCCAAGAGGGAGTGACGTTGTGCCGATTGTCGTGGCTACAAGTGCAGTTCCTAATCTTCAAAGTTGTTGGTGGGGCATCGGTTCTGTTAGTGTAGAACAGTGCCTAGCAAAGTTGACAAAGTAACGGGAAACAGTCCCTCAGCAGATTTTCTTGCCAAGAAATCTGAGATTCGATCAAGAGGAGTGATCGTAGAGGGTTGATTCAACAAAATTAGAAGAGGATTTCTGGGAGAGAAATTACTTGTCAGAGGGAGCATATACTCTAGAGGGTTTCTATCACCAAGAAACCCAGATCTGATCTTTTAATGACTGTAGTAGCAGGAGAAGGGAGAAGAGCACTTGCTTCGACAGTTTGAGCAGAGATGGCCCCATATGGACTAAGAGATCAGGATAGGTTAGACGGTGTGTCTAACTTCGCTATCTCGAAAGCCAGAATCCTGACAATGCTTGAGTATGGCATCAGAAACCATGCCAAGAACTTCCTAGTTGTGCCGACCAATGCCAATGCTCTTAAGAAGTTCAATGAAAATCAGGCAGGCTAAACGATTGATCATGGATGGAGTGAAATATCACGTGGTTCCGCATATTGCCGAGAAGAAGACGGCAAACGAGGTGTGGACAGCTTTGACCACTTTGTATCAAAGTAGCTCCGTCCAGAGGAAGATGCTTCTGGAGAATCAGATGCGAACATTCCAGATTCACAAGGGAGAGGAGATCGATCCTTTCCTCTTTAGATTGCAGACTATTCGAGACCAGCTGATTGCCATGGGGGCAACTCTTGATGATGGATTCATGGTGAGGACTGCCCTGAATGCAGTCACCAATGAGTGGAGATCTTTGTCCAAAGTACTTTGGGTAGAGCACAACTCCCAAACTGGGGGGACATGTGGTCAATCCTTCATCAGGATGAGAATAGGAGGATAACCAAGAGGGAATTCAGCAGTAGAGGAGTCAAAATTAAGAAAGAGGAGGAAGATGCAGCCCTAGCATCTAAGGATAAAGGCAGCAAGGGAAGAAGAAGAATAACTTATCCAAGATCCGGTGCTTCAGATGTGGTGAATTGGTACACTTCGCCAATACTTGTCCTAATAAGAAGGGCAAGGAAGATTTGGATTCCAAGGCAGCAGCAACAGCGAAAGGAGATGATGGCAGCGATGATGATGTGGCCATGAGTGCTCATATACCTCGAGAGAAGAGGTGGGACGACATAGATCTATAGATTGAGCTATAGATGGTGTCGGCGAGATCCTTGAGGTGCCCAAACTCTAGGATCACATAGAGCTACGGGAGCCTTAAGATAGTAGCAGGATGACTGGAGTTAGAGTGTGCAAAAGGTCATGGAGAAACAGAGGCAGTGCTGGGACGCTAGAGAGTAGAGCAGCGAAGTGCAGTAGCAGCAACACCGTGGAAGCAGCAGCGCAGAGCGGCAGTGCTTATGCAGTGCAGAGTAGCAGACAGCACAGAGCAGCAGCAAAAGGTGCTGCAGTGATGAGATGCAGCCACACTGACTTGTCTGTCAGTGTGTTGGGTGAAGTCCTTCAGTTGCTTACTTCTCAGCAATTGAGTTGCAATGCAACAATTAGCAGTGCCAGTGTTATAGGCAGCATAATGAAGCAATTTGAGAGGGAGTTGTAGTACAGATGTGGCAGTGACTGTGGCAAAGTCATGGGCAGTATAGAAAGCAACAAGACAGTGGATGGAGGGCAACAAGCCAAGCATCGGCGGGGGACCCCGTCTTTTAAGTCATAGAAGCGTAATAGAAAGCAACAAGACAGTGGATGGAGGGCAACAAGCCAAGCATCAGCAACGCAGGGGATCGATGCTAGAGATCAGATTAACACTTATGGAGTGAAGTGTTCCTAGAGCACATTCGTCGCTAAGAGGGAGTGTTAAGATTTTGAGTAGCATCAGATGTGCTCTAACTCCGAAACTTTGTGTAGGGGCTAGAACACATGAGATCTCCAAGACCCAAAAATCATTTAGAGAATTTCCACATGATGTAAAAGTTATTCAAATAATTAAATTTTTTAATGGGGACCCTAAGTCTAACTTAGAGAAATTAAAAAATTAAACTGAATTAATTTACACATGTTGGTGAGAATGTTCTAAGTGACGTGGATCAAGCTTTTTCTAATTTGAGTCGTCGATTAGAGATTAGATCACGGCCATTGATTTATCAATGAGAAAAGTATTAAAGGAAGGCTTGGGGTAAGTTGGAGAAAACACACAAAGCGATAGCACTTTAGCTAATTAGAAATTCTTGGGCGCGGTTTGCTGAGAATTTTGTAGTGAGCTTGCAGTGCTAGTGAGGGGTAGATTGGCAAGGGATATTCCGAACTGAGGTCGAGGATACATAAGCAGAGAGGCAGAATCGTACCAGGTAGCGCAAAGGCCAACGGGAGGGACGCAACCCAGCCAGGCTGACACAGAGACAGTGCAGGGGCTAAAGCAAGGCCTTCCGGGTGACGCAGGGGCAGCGTGAGGCTTCAAGGGGTGATGCAAGGGGCTCGAGAGACATCGTTGGGGTTCCATTGGGCCAGAAAGGGCTCGTATTCAGTAATTCCCTTGAGGGTTTGAATCAGCCATATTTTCTATCCCTTAGTGATAAGGTACAACTGTCGTGAAATTCTGTCGGGCAAACCACTACTGGTGCCCATGATGTATTCAGATTTTGCATAATAATAAAACCCTCTATGAGTTGTTGCACCGGTTTTCCCGCATTGGGTTTTACCGAGGACATTGCCCAAAAAATAATGTCCTTTGTCATATGTGCGCTATGTTTCAATAAATGATCTGTATATGTGTGGGATGCAGTTGTGTTTGCTTTGATATTTTTCTAAATATTCAGTTAAATAACTTGTTAATTAAATCAAACAAGTAAGAGTAGTAAATCAATATGATGTAGTAGGGTTTCTCTATTCAGAAATTTTCTCATCGTATCAGAGCGATTGCAGATCAAGCTGAAGCCATCGACATAGGGTTAAATATATTTTTGCTACAAGAGGGCAGTTGAAGTTGCACAGAATTAGCAAGAGGCAACGCATCACTAGAGGGGTAGCACAGACCCTGTACGGATGACGCAAAGCCAGTCTGCTCGCGTAGAGCTGACGGAGGCCTAGAGGGGTGACGCAAAACCTGTCAAGCTCACACTGGGTTGACGCAATGGCTGATGTATGCCCTTGAGGGTGACGTAGTCCAAGAGGGAGTGACGATGTGCTTGTCTGTCGCTGGAAATGCAGTTCCTGATCATCAAAGTTGTTGGTGGGGCATCGATTTTGTCAGTGCAGAACAGTGCCTAGCAAAGTTGACGAGGTAAGGGGAAACAGTCCCTCAACAGATTTTCTTGCCAAGAAATCTGAGATTCGATCAAGAGGAGTGATCGTAGAGGGTTGATTCGATAGAATTGACGGAGGATTTCAGGGAGGGAAATCACTTGTGAGAGGGAGCATATACTCTAGAGGGTTTCTATCGCCAAGAAACCCAGATCTGGTCTTTCGCTGAGTGTAGCAGCAGTAGAAGGGAGAAGAGCACTTGCTTCGACAGTTTGAACAAAGATGGCCCCGTATGGACTTAGAGATCAAGATAGGTTAGATAGTGTGTCTAACTTCGCTATCTGGAAAGCCAAAATCCTAACAGTCCTTGAGGAGTATGGCATTAGAGATCATGCCGAGAATATCCTAGTTGTGTCGACCGATACTGATGCTCTGAAGAAGTTCAATGAAAATCTGGCGCGGGCTAAACGCTTGATCATGGATGCAGTGAAAGATCACGTGGTTCTGCATATTGCCGAGAAGAAGATGGAAAACGAGATGTGGTTAGCATTAACCACTTTGTATCAAGGTGGCTCTGTAGAGGAAGATGCTTCTGGAGAATCATATTTGGATGTTCCAGATGCACAAGGGAGAGGAGATCGATCCTTTCCTCTTTAGATTGAAAACTATCTGAAACCAGCTAATGCCATGGGGGCAACTCCTAATGATGGACTCATGATGAGGACTGCCCTGAATGTAGTCATCGATGGGTGGGAGACCTTTGTCCAAAGTGTCTTGGGCAGACCACAACTCCCAAACTGGGGGGACATGTGGGTAATCTTTCGTTGGGAGGAGATCAGGAAGGTAACCAATAGGGAATTCAGCAGCAGAGGTGTCAAAATTAAGAAAGAGGAGGAAGATGCAGCCCTAGCATCTAATGGACAGAGGCAACAAGGGAAGAAGAAGGACCTATCCAAGGTCCAGTGCTTCAAAAGTGGCTAATGGATACTTCGCCAATACTTGTCCTAAGAAGAAGGGAAATGCAGATTCAGATTCCAAGGCAACAACAGCGAAAGGAGATGATGGCAGCGATGATGATGTGGCCATGAGTGCTCATGTATCTCGAGAGAAGAGGTGGGGCGACATAGATCTGTATATTGAGCTACAGATGGTGTCGGCGGGATCCTTGAGGTGCCCAAACTCTTGGATCACATACGAGCTACGGGAGCCTTAAGACAGTAGCAGGATGACTGGAGTCAGTGGGTGCAGAAGATCATGGAGAAGCAGACGCAGTGCTGGGATGCTGGAGAGTAGATCAACGCAGAGCAGTGGCAGCAGCAGTGTGGAAGCAGCAGTGCAGAGGCTGATGGGACTTCAGCAACGCAAAGGGGTAGTGCAGAGTATTAGAAAACGCAGAGCTTCAAATGGTCAGCGCAGAGCAACAGCAGAGGGTGCTTCAGTGATGAAATGCACCCAGACTGACTTGTCTGTCAGTGTGTTGGGTGATGTCCTTCAATTGCTTACTTCTCAGCAACTGAGTTGCAATGCAACAATTAGCAATGGAAGTGCTATAAGCAGCATGATGCAACAATTTGAGAGGGAGCTGCAGTACAAATATGGTAGTGAGTGTGGCAGATTCATGGGCAGCAGTACAGAAAGCAACAATGCAGTGGATGGAGGGCAACAGGCCAAGCATCAACAACGCAGGGGACCGATGCCAGAGATCAGAGTAACACTTCTCGAGTGAAGTGTTGCTAGAGCACATTCCTCGCTAAGAGGGAGTGTTGAGATTTTGGGTTAGCATAGAATGTGCTCTAGCTTCGAAAATTTGTGGAGAGGCTAGAACACATGAGATCTCCAAGACCCAGAAATCGTTTCGAGAAATTCCACCCGGTGTAAAAGTTATTCAAATAATTAAATTTTTTAATGGGGACCCTAAGTCTAACTTAGGGAAATTAAAAAATTAAAGTGAATTAATTTACATGTGGGTGATAATGTTCTAAGTGATGGGGATCAAACTTTTTCTAATCTAAGTCGTCGATTAGAGATTAGATCACGGTCATTGATTTATCAACGAGAATAGTATTAAAGGAAGGTTTGGGGTCAGTTGGAGAAAACACACAGAGTGGTAGCACTTGAGCTAAGTCAAAATTCTAGGGCGCGATTTGTTGAGAATTTTCGAGTGAGCTTGCACTGTTAGTGAGGGGCAGATCAGCAAGGGATATTCTGATTCGAGGTCGAGGATACATAAGCAGAGAGGCAGAACCGTACCAGACAGCGCAGAGGCTAGCGGGAGGGATGCAGCCCAGCCAAGCTGACGCAGAGACAACGCAAGGGCTAACGCAGGGCCTTTCGGGTGACGCAAAGGCAGCGCTGAGACCTTCAAGGTGACGCAAGGGCAGCGTGAGGCTTCAGGGGATGACGCAGAAGCTGGAGAGACAGGGCTAGGGTTCTAGTGGGGCAGAAAGGGCTCGTATTCAGTAATTCCCTTGAAGGTTTGAATCAACCATATTTCTATCTTCGAGTGACAAGGTACAACTGTTGTGAAATTCTCTGTTGGGAAAACCACTACTGGTGCCCATGATTTATTCAGATTCTACTTAATAATAAAATCCTCTAAGAGTTGATGCACCGGTTTTCCCGTATTGGGTTTTTCCGAGGACATTGTCCAAAAAATATCGTGTCTTTTGTCATATGTGCGCTATGTTTCAGTAAATGATCTGTATATGTGTAGGCTGTCGTTGTGTTTGCTTTGATATTTTTCTGAATATTCAGTTAAATAACTTGTTAATTAGATCAAACAAGTAAGAGAAGTAAATGAATATGTTGCATTAGGTTTCTATATTCATAAATTTTCACGTGAAGCATTTTATGTAACTTGATGTTGGTGGTATTGATTGTTGAACTTCATTGATGTTGGTGGTATTGGTTTTCGAACTCCGTTACAATGGCCTTAACAAATATGTACCCTTCACTCAAAACAAAATAATTGGTTAGGCATGTGAAGCTTTTTCTACAATATTATAAGGTTGAGGAAATGAACCCTTCACTAAAACCAAAATCATTGGTTAGGCATGTTAAACCTTTTCAATTTCAACCATATTACAAGGTTGAGCAATCCAAGTCTAGAGACTTCGAGCTATATTATGATTATATAGCTCTTGTTGATGATCCCATTTCTAGTAGTGGTGAATCAATGATGAGTTTGATGAGTGATCATGTTGATCAATGATTTGTAGTAGGCCAATGGGCCAATCAATCACTTGTAGCATTGCTTTTGAACTCTAGAGGTGACTTAGAGCCTCATTGATTATGTATTTTGTTGTTGATATGTATTGCACTTATTGACATTTTGATATATTCACCCTTACATGGTATTTTGATGAGCAAACTTTGCATATTTTATCTCTAAAGGTTTGGAATCATGTTTTGAAATCTTAAAAATACTTTTTCATTAAAAATTAATTATTTTATGTGTTTTTTTCATATCCAGCTCATTGAATCTGAGTCAATTCGATTTGATCCGGTTCCAGTTCGAATCCTGGTTAGATAGGTGACCAGTTCAAAACCCGGTTCCAGCTTTTAAAACTACGGTCTCAATATGAAGATGCTAAAATACAAATTTCAAAGCTAAGTTGGTATATAGTCTAATAGATGAGAACCAAATTTCAAAGCTAAGTTGGTATATAGTCTAATAGATGAGAACCAATGAAAACACACAAACTAAGAGTAGATGAGAAATGGATTTTGAATCAACAACCTTTCAGAATCGAATGAAAGGTCAAGAGTCAAGGAAGCAAGGGCATGACCTTATAGCAGGAGAGTTGCCCGGGACTCACGCCAAGGAGCCAAAGGGTGAAGGACCCACAATTGGAGATGCAAAAGAGAGCCCACAAGTTGACAGGACAAAGACTAAGTCGAGACTGAAATGGTAAGTTTAAGCAGCATAGGGATGATTTTACGACACGTCAACATAAAGAATATTGAAAGAAATGATTTTAGGGAGTCAAGCATAAACAGTAAAACACAATGAATGAGATTTTAATAATTAATTACCAGATTTGTAACATGTCCAATTAGAGAAAGGACATGCAATATGTTGATTTAGGAGGAAACCTCTGCTCAAGTTACTCTAATTAGAACAGAGGGAAAAATCCACTCTGGAAACTCTAGGAAAAATATTCTTGGATCAGTCATAACCAAAAAAAATTACAAACCTGAGATTTCAGATATTCTTTAATCTTTACAAAGCACTGAGATATATTCCATTGAGAATTTTATTTATGTTGCAAAACAGCTTGGTCTTGAGGGAACTAAAAAAATATTTTGCATTCCTATTCTCCATCCAGACAATCCAATGTCATCTTGATTAACCATTAGCTTCTAGCGCCTCACGCAACTCCAACTTGAAAATAATTTTACAAACTACCTCTGAATGTATGTGTTACCTTTGTTTGCATTTCAAGATTCTTGGAAGATTCAGGAATTTCTCTTCCCAACTCTTCACCCAGCTTATTGGCCTTCTTATTTAAGGAACTCTTTCCTTTCTGATTTTCATCAGACTTTGTCCCACTTTTTTCAGCTTTACGCTTTTTTCCTATTCCTTTATCATTGCCTTCATTCTCATGCTTCAAATCTTCTGCCATCTTTGAACCCTGAGGAGATGTTTCTAGTTTCTCTTCTGCCCCCTGTTTTGTATCTGCATAAACGAAATTAGTTTGTAGTTATCAGTAAATTTTCACAAGACAGACAAGAAATGATTTGGCATAAAACAGGATACCTATGCGGCAACCATCCTGAATATACTGTTCTGCTAAGCTTTGGACAGCATGCTTATCCTCAGGACTCAAGCTCTCCCAGCCAGACATCTTTTCAATTGGACTAGTCCACCAGCCTATCTCTAAAAAACATTTGGCATGACGCCATACAGCTACTGTCCCACGAAACCATGGATTCTCGGGGTCAGCCATGGTTGATATGCGTATCTGCATTATTCAAAAAGATCATTACAAAAAAATAATTCATGCTTAAGTCCCAAACTCAAACAATTGAGGTATTCATTGATGCAGGGCATGGAAAGAAAGCCATTGATGCTGCTGGCACCATGAGAAAGGCACTACTAAAATTAAAAAAACACATGGCAAATTGAGTCTAATAAGGAATCAATTCATATCCCTTTAAATTGAATAAGATCATAAATGGTATAATGAAAGAATGGAAGTGACTTGGCCTCAGACTGCAAAAACATGGAGGCCTGAAAAGAAATAATATGAGAAAACCTTTCCCCCTGTTTGCATCTGATGAGAAAAACCACTAAGATACTTAAGAATTGCACAAATAAATTAAACAAATTTGCAACAGATGAACTTAATCACCAGACCTCCATTTTGAGGACAATCAAGAGAATAGCAATGCAGACCAATTTAACTTTCAGTTTTGTGTAGCATTATGTGACAAAAGAGTAATGAATATTATTCAGTTTGCAGTCTAAAATAGGCCATGTTTTCAACCAGTTTATAAGATAGGCCATGTTATCCACCAGTTTATGTAGGGATTCACAGATAGATTTCAGAGTTGAGAATGAAGTCTCAGCAAGATCATATATGAGAAAAAAATTTGTGTGAATGGATTGAAGCCATTGAACTAGGTTATGGTCTTGATATAAACTGCTTCGTGCGAGCATCGAAAAGCAGATGCTGAAGAGGACTTCTTCATCCACTGCTCAGACAACCACAGATATTCATTCTTAGTATGAAGGTACGGACTTTTATTCAACCATAACCAGAGCTAGGTCTGAAGAACTGAATATGGATCCATTTAGAAACCACATGGAGCCTGTTAAAAAGTGTTTGAGATGCGAAGATGGTAAGAGCTTCATCCAAGATGTTGTTTTGGCTGGTGGGAATTCTCAAAGTACAGCAGTTGTTGCAGGACTTCTTTAATGGGCTGAGCTCTGCAAAAGCATTAACCCCAATGAGGCTGTTGCTTATGGAGCTGTAGTGCAGGCTTCCATTCTAAGTGGAGAAGGCAACCTGTTGCTTCTTCTTGATGTTACTCCTCTTCCCCTTGGTCATGATACATCAGGCAGTGTTATGATGGTTTTTATTCCTAGAAACACTACCATTCCTTGAAAGAAGCAACAGGTTTTTTCTACATACTCAGTTGACCAGCTTGGTGTTCTCATCCAAGCGTGTGAAGGGAGAGTGTTTTGGTTTAGTTGATTATCCTACTGCTACAAACTCAAGGAAACATAGTATTATTTTCAAATATTTCAGCAAGAGCGTCTGATGTATGACCTTGACATAACTAAGGGTCCCATACCTTTAATTTCCAGCTGCACATCATATATGGTAGGCTTCAAGCTAGACTTCATGGAGGGACACTACAACAGTTCAACATGTAGCTGGTGGAGTAACTTGTACAGGATTTCATGGTACCATAGGCTTGCAAGAAACTCATTACTTAAAGCACATCACAACATTAACAAGGACAAAGTTACCAAAAAAAAGCCTATGAGGGGCAATGTTGAAATTATTTCATCTACTGATCGTCTTGAAACATCTGAGAATGAGGCACTGTTATGAGGCTGTGAATACACCTTTCAGGCCTGTCTCAAGCATCTTAAACAGCCTACGGTGTCAGCTTATTTTTTCCATGGTGACGTACAGTTGGTAGCAGATTGAATCTCCGAGATTGCTGATGTTGCATGCCTATGGTAGATCCACATTCGAGTAAGCATGGAAATATGAAGATGCAAATCGTATTGGGGAGATTCAAGTTTGGAAAAAAGGTCACAGAATTGAGGGGATTGCTTCACATATCCGTGTGAGAGTCAAGACCACTGCTACCTGTAGCAGTTTCAGCCTATTAATTGTTGAAGATTGTAACTAGGTTCATTTTTCATAGATTGTATTTGAATCAATATTTATTGTACTTCTCAATAGAATAAAGAAAATAATTTTATATTATTATTAAATGACTTATTAAAGCATGGGTTTCATGCTTGGTTCATATTCTTTTAGGTCAAAGTCCTCATTGTGGACTTGTAGGATTATTCTGAGTTTATAGAGTCATTACAGATTTGAATTGACCCATACTGGGCTTTTGAACCGTGTAATTAGGTCAAGTATTGAGTCAAATATGATTTATGGAGCCTCCACATCAAGTTGGCCTTGGCCTTCAAGTGAAGGAGTTGGCCTCAAGCCGAGTAATTTGAACTCATCAGAAGCCTATAAATACAGGGAGATCAAACTCATTTGGAACTCACTCACTCTCACACAAAAATTCGATATCTACTGCTGCATCAGTGAAAAACTGTGACGTCAAAGAAGGCGTCAAAAGAAGTTTGGATTTGGACAACCTAAAGGATTCGAAGAAAATCGAAATTTTGATGTTACTCTCTCTCTCTCACGTGCCCTAGTTTGGAAGATCGAAGTTTTTCATTATTCTGCTGCTACCAGTTGTTGCCAGTTGCTGCCAAAGTGAAGAACAGGTCGAAGTTGATTTTGCTGAGTGTTGGTGCCTTGAGAAGTTGTATTGGATCAAGATTGAACTCCTAGAAGCAAGATCGAAGTCTTTCCTCCAAGATTGAAGTTCCTGGAGCAAGGTTGAAGTTCCAAAGTTGAAGGAAGTGTTGCATAGTGTTATTGTTGTTGCTGCTGCTGCCAGATTAAGGATGAAAGGAAGCCTAACTGGGTGTGGAGGAAGTCTGAGTCAATTTTTAGAGTCTCAAGATTATATTGAAGATCAAAGGAAGGTTGACTTGGTGTGGCGGAAATCGAAGTCAATGTCTAGAGTCTCAAGATTACTATTGAAGGAAGAATTACTGACTGGGTTTTCCCCTAAAGTGGGGTTTTTCCTTGGTTGCTGGCCTATATCTGGTGTCCTTCATCTATGTGTTTTTGCTTTGATATTTTCTTGATGAACTAAGAAGAAAGAAAACAAGAAGAACCAAATAAGAACTAAAGAATATCACAAGTAAATAATCAAGATCAAAAGAATCTTTCCGCCTTTCTGATTCTCTAACATTAATAACAACAAATCTCTTTAGTGGGATTGGGATTTGGAGAATTTATTTAATCAGGGGAGGCACATTAAAGCATTCGGAGCTAGACATATGTGGCAGATTGATCATCGATAATTTATGGGTTTGTCTTCATCATCAAAACAACAGTTTAAGAAGGGGCATGGTGTTGGGGATAGGCAAAATTTCTTGAAGAACACCCTAGATGCTAGGATATCAAAATAGCAAGAGAGCGATTTATTAATAAGTTTTGTTTAGACAATGCTTCGCCATTTGATAACGAAGTGTGCAAGGTCTTGTTGCCGCAAAATTTAGCAGGCCTTGGTGAGGGGCACACTACAAGGCTAACACTAGACCAAGAGAAAACAATGGGGTAGTGTCCCACTTTCACCATATAGCCAAAACCCCCTGCTCTTTCTGGATTTTCACCGATGGAAAGAGTTTCTATTCGAGACATACAAATTTAGCACGTGGGAAAAAGCCAAACATGAGATCTACCTCTTACCCATGGCCATCACCTATAGGCCCTAGATGAGCCTCCTCCATCATTAAGAAACCAATGATTGTCCCAACCCCTGGTGGGCGATGAACTACCCCACCTTAAGGGTGTATCCATTGCAACATATTACACATCATGCTCTCATCCCTGGGATCCCCGAGCAGTTATGACCAAAAACGGGTGGAAAAATAAAGATCGGGATAACTCATGTACCACGAATTTCTCCCTCCTACATCTATACACCCAAGTGTGTGCTTCCCATTATAGCTACCCTTGTACCATGACATGTGGTCTGGATGATTCCCCTGATCCCCACTCCACTCCACTACTATATCCTTTTCCACCTACCACTTTAAGGATGTAACATGGACATGTCACCCCCTTTAAAGGTTGAACCACCCTTGATTAACCCTCTATTGAGGTTGGAGACACTTGTTCATGCCAAAGGCCACTATGGAAGGGCATGCCACCATGAAGTGCCCCATTTGTTCCACGACTTGTAAGCTCTTTTACTTGATTATTCTAATGATTTGTTGTATTGGAGGGAAAGGGGACACATTGGATCTTATGCAGGATTGCAAGTGGGTTTCCATTTGGGGCTTGGTCTTCATATACGGGGTCCTAGCCCTCAAGAGAGCCACATTGGCACTTGTAGAGTGAGCGTTGAGAGCCATGGGCCTCCACCATAGCAGAAATTACTTCATGGATCCCCAAAAACGCTCATTGAATGCTCATGTTCCACCTTTTGGATGAGGATGATGCACCATGGTTCACCATGCCCAACCGGCTCCACAATTGCACCATATACTTAGCAAATGTTCCAGGGTCCAGAGTATGTCCCCCGTTGCAGAGGGAAGGCTTATATCATCATCCTAGTCCTTACAGATGGTCTATAGGTATTTTCGATGGACTTGGAGACACATGAGGAGGATACCCTTGTGCCCCCACACCCATTTGGGAGCACCATTGGTTCTTGCTTGGAAAACAAGGGGCGAAACCCTTGTCCACTATGCTTGGAGCCTAAATTTTCATCATGGCACCCCCTGGACTTCATTAGGCCTCCTCAAAGGCTCAATGACTCACTATACTCTTGAGAGGCGTATTCTTGTGTTATTGAGCTACTTGGTGGGCTTGTCACCAAAGGTTGTTATTATGCACATTAGTTTATTCTAGGGGCATTATTAGTCCAAATTAGGCCATTCAAATCCCTCAGAGGATTGTACAAATAGAAGAGAGGCATTCTCTCTCATTCATCATCACTTGGATTGGATTATTAGCTCTCGAGATTTTTGCTATCCCTTTTGGAGGACAAGTTTGGATGATATGGATGAATTTTGATGTTTGGATTTCTATTTCTTATCTTGGAGCTTCATTATTGGCATAATTTGATGATTGGGTATACTCTTTTATACATTTAAGGGTTATTTTCAAGCTTATTCTTGTTATTTACTTTTGTCACATGAACGTTGTTGGGATTTTCACTATAGAAGTCTGAAATTTACTGCTTTTCTATACGAATTGGTGGGAATTGTGATCTTTTGTATTGTTGCATCATGTCATGGGCCATGTATGAATGTTCCTAGAGATCATTTATGTTAAATGCATCTCGATGAGTCATCAATTATTGCAAATCAAAGTATAAAGACTTTGAAGTAGCTACTCTCATTCCCTAATTCCATGTGAAGTTGTTTGAAGGCCTCCTTGATTGGATGAACCAGTGAAGCACCACTCGCATAAGACCTGCAAGTACCCGCAGGTTCTATAGCGAGTCAGGTCACTCGCATAGAACCCACGCTTAAGACCCTTACTCGAGCAAACTTGCATAAGACCCAGCTACTCGTATAAGACCAGCGAGTACCCACGAGTTCTATAGCGAGTTGGGTCACTTGCATTGAACTCGCACTTAAGACCTTTACTCGGGAAAACTCACATAAGACCCAACTACTCGTATAAGACCCACATCAAACCCCTATAAGACCTGTCGAACCTCAAAAAGCAATTTTTTTTTTTAACTAATTTAAAAAAAAAGTTTAAAAAAAAAAAAATTGGAAATGAGGTGGAGAAAAAGGGAATTTGCATTAAGGTTTTTTTTTGCATTTTAACGAGTCTTATACGAGTTTTATAAGAGTCGTTACCAAGTCTTATATGAGTCAACGAGTCTTATACAAGTACGAGTCGTGCAACATTGGGATGAACTTTTTTCGAACAATAAATTCTCCTTGAATCCATCTCTCCCAAAGGACAAGGCACTAATCCTCCATAGGTGATCAATTTCAACGCTTATTTCTCTCACCTTCCCCTCTTTTTCTTGGCCTAGTCTCTTAGGTCACCTAGGGCATCACTTTTCTCACGATTTAGCCATCAAAAGAATTCAATATATTTCCCATAGCTACGCTAACGTGTCCTCTAGGAGCTCTCCAAATTTCATGAAATTCTGACGATGGGATCTTGGGATATTTCAAGCCCTAGCTCGAAGATCGATTCTCGCCCTTGGTTTCCCACTGGCTAGTGACCTCATTGGGATCATTGCACTTTATTTCAAGAATATTTGTCCATTGATCCTCTTCACTTCCATAATTAGGTCAAGCCCCTCCTTGGTTGATCAATTCCATACCCTTGATCTAGTCTTGGGTTCGCTCGGCCTTGTGTGGTCCCACAACCTAATAACGCCAATTTCACAAAGATCAATTAAAGGCCAAGTTGCAATAAAAATCTTTAGGTCTACGAACCACCTTGACAAAGCATACTCTCAAAAACCTAGCCCTAAGGATCCTCTTGGCCCTTCCTTGAGATACCATCACCTAGTTTTTAAAGCAAGCAACACATTTAATTGAGTTTCTCTTGTGAATAGGCGTTGGAATCACTCCTCATCCTTTTATTGACCTATTCATCTTGTGATTCCATCTTTATATCGGGTCTCCTTCCATCGGTGAAAATTCGTAAAGAGCAGGGAGCCTTAGCTGAGGTGACAGTGGGCTATCACTCCATTGTTGCCCTTGACCTAGTAGTTGCCCTATAGGATCCCTGCTAGTTTGAACGGTAACATCTTGGCGTTGTTGTTGGGGACACGAAACGTTGTTTTGTTTCCCATATCACATATTGACATATCAATATTGGCAACTCCATTGGAAGAACAAAGCCCTAGTTTGAACGGTAACATTTTGGCGTTGCTATCGGGGACACGAAACGTGTGTTTTGTTTCCCATATCACATATTGACATATCAATATTGGCAAATCCATTGGAAGAACAAAGCCCTAGTTCTTCATTGAAATTCAAAGTTAATGCTTATAGGGTGAAGCAAGCATTAATCAAGGCACTTTAATTCACCCTGGAAACTCAATTTTAATCCTAATACGCAAAATATGAAAAATGGACTATTGTCAAAGAGAGATTATCTCATTCCTACATTTGCAAAACTCAATGACCAAAGACCTTCAAGAACTACAAAAGGATGTGGATAAATATGTTGAATTTTATCAAGATTTATTGGGGGATATGGATAAGGAATTCATGCTCAGGTTTCATAGGTCAACACAAGAGCAACTCTACATAATGATGTGTGCCTATGAGAAGGATCCTAGTCGTCTCCTTGACTTTGTTGGCCTAACTTGTGCTTTTAATATTTTGACTGACTTGATCTATGAAAAATATTACAATCAGTCATAAAACCCCACAAAGGGTAATCAATTGGATGGTCAATGTGACATTGAAGAAAGTTCAAATGTGAAGGATCATCATCATGTTGATTTTTGTAGCATCGGAAGTGCTCTAAGTCTCAAAATTTGTGGAGAGGCTTAGACACATGTATTCCAAATAACCTAGAAATCGTTTGTGGAAATTCCACTTGGAACATGTTTTATTAAAATAACTAATTATTTTAATGGAGACCCTAACTCTAAACTTAGGGAAATTAAATAATTAAAGGGCATTAATAAAACAGAGCGTGAATCTTCTAGGAAACATGGATTATTCAAGCTATGACCTTAGTTGTTGATTAGAGATCTAATCTTGATCGTTGATATCTCAACGAGAAGATTATAAAAGAAGACTTAAGGGTCATTTGGAAGATACACCAGTGCAGATACTCAGTTGCCCGAGTAAATCGATTTTCTCAGTGGCTTAAGTTTGGCAAGAGAAAATCAATTCAGAGGGAGAGTTGCAGGTGGAGGAGAGGCAGAGAGGGTTCAGCAGCAATCTAGGGTGCAGAAGCAAGTGACGCAGTGCAAGGAAGGGGCAGAGCAAAGGCTGGAAGGGGCAACACAGAGGCTGGAAGGGAACAACACAGAGGGGTGACATAGTTCTGCACAGTGCCCACGGAGAGCCAGCTTAGTGGTGAAGCGGGAGCCTAGGAGGGTCCTTCCGGGGTCATTTCTCATCAGATTTTTTTGTGAGAAATTTCTCCAGTGTTATCATAGAGAATTTCTCTTCATTAATTCCTAGTATTTCCTTATTCTTTTGCTCAGTAATTGTATGGTGAAGTCTTCATTTGAATTTATTTCGATATTTACTGAAGAGATTTCTACAAATAACTTATTTTCGAATAATAAGTAAAAGAAATAACATCGGATAATGCAGTAGGATTTCAAGTTGAAATTTTCACATTGTATCAGAGGAAAGCAAGAGGGTCTACGCCAAAGTGAACTCGTGGTGATGCCTTGGCAACAAATCGTACTCCTAAGCGCTTATGCATTCCTTCTGCAAAAACTACCAGATAAGGGAAAAGCACGGAGAAGATGGAAGATCGAGTGTTTTCAGAGTTGGCCTCTAGGCTGAAAAAAGAATGTGTGTTTATCTAGCACTGCATCATCAAATGATTGGTATATTGCTAACGAGGCTTCGGCTCATATGACTGGAAAAAGAGATAATTTCTCTAGCTATCAAGAAGAACGGATGGACTTCCAAATTACTATGGGAAACAAGACAAAGTGTACCCCTATGGGAAAAGGGATAGTAGAATTTCAGACAGAAGCAGGAGAGAATCTCTAAGCCACTAATGTGTTGAATGTGCTAGGTATGGGAATGAATTTACTTTCAATGTCTCAATTGCAGGACAAGGGATACGACATGTAATTTATCGGAAGAAAAGTCTATTTCAAACATCCAAGCTGGAAGAAGAAGGCTCAGATTGGGACTCAAAGCAACAGATTATACAAGTTGCAGCTCGAGTCTCCAATTGCACTAATAGGAAGCAATCTAAATGCGAGTCAGATATGAATGAACTATGGCACAAACGAATGGGGCATCTACACTATGGAGCTCTGAGAATGCTCAGAGAAACAATTACGGGAGTTCCAGTACTTAGTACCAAACATGATGCCATATGCAGAGGAAAATACGCTAAGGCAACATATTCCAGGAGCAACAATAGGGCGAAAAGTGTATTGGGATTAATACACTCAGATATCTACGGACTGATGTCCACTAGAGCTTTTGGTGGAAGTGAATATTTTGTCACTTTCATAGATGACCATTCCAAGAAAACTTGGATTTACTTCCTAAAGACCAAGGATGAGGTCTTTGACCAGTTCAGAGAATTTAAAGCTCTGGTAGAAAACGTGACTAGGAAGAAAATCAAAGTATTGCATTCAGATAACAGTGGCGAATATACTGATAAGGAATTCATAGATTTATGCGCAAGGGAGGGCATCATAAGAGAATGCACTGCTCCTTACAATCCGGAGCAGAATGGAGTCACAGAACGGAAGAACAAGACTATTGTTGGGGCAGCAAAGGCAATGTTGTATGACCAGGATCTTCCTAGATTTATGTGGGCAGAAGCATGCAGCACAACTGTATATATCCAGAACACGACCCCTCACAAAGCATTGGGCAAGACAACGCTTGAGAGTGTCTTCACAGGGATGAAGCCGAAGGTAAGCCACCTCAGGATTTTTAGGGATGTGGCGTATTTCCATGTTCCAGATGAGAAACAGAGCAAACTAGATCAGACCGCTGAGAAAGGGTATCTTGTAGGATATAGCGAGACATCCAAGCCATACAGAATATACATTCTAGGTAACAGGAAAGTTGTAGTAAGGAGGGATGTGAAATTAATGGAGGATCGAGCCTTCAGAAAATCCCGTGAAATTCCTACCAAAGAACAGTCTGAGGATGAACCTCTTGTCCAACGACGCCTAGGAGAAGATCCAACAGATGAACAACCATCAGGATCTAGCACTGTGACCAGTACTAGTATTTCTTCAAAAGAAGAAAATCTAGATAGCTCGAAGCCAATGGGACAGCAGGAAGAAGAGATGATTGATCCACCCACTATTGGTGGCAGAATCAATAGAGAAGTACGACAGACGCTGAGGGACACAAAGGAGTTTTTTGGGGCTCCTAGAACCGAGAAAAGGCAGCGTAGACAGCCTGATAGATACCAAGCATTGGTAGCACAGGTTGTTGAGCCCTCTAGCTTTCAAGAAGCCATTCAGCATCAAGTCTAGGTGGATGCTATGGTAGAGGAGTACGGCTCTATCATCACCAATGATGTCTGGGAAGTCGTACCTAGACCACATGACAGATCAGTTGTAGGTTCCAAGTGGATCTACAAGATTAAGTATGTTGCAGACGACAGTGTAGAGAAGTACAAGGCTAGGTTCATGGCTAAGGGGTATACTAAGAAAGAAGGGATAGACTACGAAGAAACCTTCGCCCTTGTAGCCAGATATACCTCTATCAGATCCATTATATCCCTTGCAGTGCAGATGGGATGGGAGATTCACCAAATGGACGTCAAGACTGCATTCTTGAACAAGGTGATAGAAGAAGAGGTTTACATCGAACAGCCGGAAGGCTTCGAAATGCATTAGAAGAAAACTCATGTATGTAGGCTAAAGAAAGCCCTGTATGGACTCAAATAAGCACCTAGAGCATGTTATGGTCGAATTGATGGTTACTTGCAGCAGATGGGATTTGTCAAGAGTGACACTGATCCCAATATCTATTATCTCATAGTAAAGAATGAGTCTCTGATTTTGGTATTATATGTAGATGATTTATTTTTGACAAGATCATCTAGGCTCATCAAAGACTGCAAGAAGAATTTGGCAGAAGAATTCAACATGAACGATTTGGGGCTAATGCACTATTTTTGGGATTGTAAGTTTGGCAGCGGAAGGGAGAAATCTTCCTTGGGCAAGGAAGATACGCTACATAAATTCTAAAGAGATTTAGAATGTAGGACTGTAGACCCATGGCTACTCCAATGATTACCAATTGGAAGAAAATTGATGCATCTGAAGATAAAGAAGTGGACCCCACCTTGAACAGGCAGCTCATAGGGTCTCTCATGTATCTGGTCAACAACAGGCCAAACATTTGCTATGTTGTTAATTCCCTTAGTTCATGGTAGAACCAAAGAGGGCGCACTGGGCAGCAACCAAGCACGTTCTCCAATATGTGCGAGGAACAGTCAAATATGGATTAAAATACACCCAAGGAGATGACATCATTCTGCATGTATTCACAGATACACATTAAGAAGGAAGTTCGGTAGATCGGAAAAGTACCACAGGGTACTGCTTCAACATTGGATCAGGTATGACATCCTGATGCAGTAAGAAGAAGTCTGTAGCACTAAACACAGTTGAAGCAGAATATATGGCAGCCATCACAACTTCGTGTGAAGCCATATGGATTAGAAAACTGCTCGTGAATTTATTCAAAAAGAAGATGGAGGCGACCAGTATTCTATGTGATAATCAGAGTTGCATCAAGCTCCCTGAGAATCCTATTTTTCATGATCAGTCGAAGCACATCGACATCAGGTGTCATTTTATCAAAGATTGTGTTCAGTGGGGAGCAATACAGTTGCAATACATTCGCACGGGAGATCAGGTAGCAGACATTCTCACCAAGGCCCTAGGGAGAACAAATTTTGTTTAATTCTGGGAAAATATGGGGATGGTTGAAAATCCGTTTCAGTAATGAATGAAGCAGCACTTGAGACGGAGTTGTAGTACAGATGCAACAGTGGCAGTGTCATGGGCAACAGTACAGTAGCAACAACAACGCAGTGGTTGATGGACAGGTTGTCATATATCAGCTGCGTAGAGGATGCTTCAGGGTCAGAGCAGTATGCAGCAGGTATATTGTTAGAGTACTTTCCTCGCTAACAGGGAGTGTTGATTTTTTGTAGCATCGAAAGTGCTCTAGATCTCAAAATTTGCAAAGAGGCTTAGACACATGCATTCCAAAGAACCCAAAAATCGTTTGTGTAATTTCCACTCAGAACATGTTTTATTAAAATAATTAATTATTTTAATGGAAACCATAAGTCTAAACTTAGGAAAATTAAATAATTGAAGGCCATTAATCAAACAAAGCGTGAACCTTCTAGAAAACATGGATCAAGTCAAGTTATGATCTTAGTCATTGATTAGAGATCTAATCTCGATCGTTGATATCTCAACGAGAAGATTATAAAAGAAGACTTGAGGGTCATTTGGAAGATACACTAGTGCAGATACTTAGTTGCCCGAGTAAATTGATTTTCCCAGTGGCTGAAGTTTGACAAGAGAAAATCGATTTAGAAGGAGAGTTGCAGGTGGAGGAGAGGCAGAGAGGGTTCAACAGCAATTCGGGCTGCAGGAGCAGGTGACGCAGTGCAAGGAAGGGACAAAGCAGAGGCTGGAAGGGAAAAACGCAGAGGGGTGATGTAGTTCTGCTCAGAGCCAGCGCAATGGTGATGCAAGAGGCCCAGGAGGGTCCTTCCGAGGTCATTTCTCATCAATTTTTTTGGTGAGAAATTTCTCCAGTGTTATCATAGAGAATTTCTCTTCAAGACTGTTGATTGTAAATTGTAAAAGAAGATTACTACTGAATAATAGAAACCCTCATCTGCTGCACCAGTTTTCCCGCATTGGGTTTTTCCGGGGACAATTGTCCAAAATATCTGTGTCATTCTTGTGCTAGTATTTCCTTATTGTTTTGCTCAGTAATTGTATGGTGAAATCTGCATTTGAATTTATTTCGATATTTACTGAAGAGATTTCTGCAAATAACTTATTTTGAATAATAAGTAGAAGAAATAACATCGGATAATGCAGTAGGATTTCAAGTTGAAATTTTCACACATCAAAGTGAGGAATATATGGAAAAGTAGAATCAATTTAAAGAAGTTGGAGAGGACGTTGGAAACCTAAATAATAAGCAAAAAGTGAGGAATATATGGAAAAGTAGAATCAATCTAAAGAAGTTGGAGAGGACCTTGGAAACCTAAATAATAAGCAAAAAAATGAGTCTTCCTTGGGTCCACGTGATGAAAAGGGTGATTTTGTGATCACACGTGTTGGGGAAGATGAGGTTACGGAAAGTGAAGTTGAGGCTGACTTCACATTTCGCAAGGATATTACTCTAATGACTCTCCTTTAGAGAGCCTTGGGGAAGGTGATGATTCCATTAGCCCCCTAGAAGATTACATTAACAATTACTTCCGCATTGAAGAGGAAAAATGGGAAATTGTTGGTCCTCAATTTGATTTTTCTCCCATTTATGATACCGACAAGGAGGATGAGGTTGAGATTGTCCTTCCATCTCCTTTGGGCACTATTTATGATGACATATCCATCGATACCCTTGGGAAGGGGAATTTCTATTTTCCCTTGCATGAAGAGGGGCAATTGGAAGTCAATGATTCTCCTTTTTGGAAAGACCCAATCTTTGATACTAACAATGATGAAATCAGTAAAGCTCCCACCTATCCTCCTTATGATTCTAAATTCAAATCACTTGAGCCTTCAAATTATGATTTTGAGGAGGAAAAACCCATAGAATATGAGACTTCACCCTTCCCTTTGCCTTTTTTTCTCATTCATCATCTTGAGTCTTCCACAACTGATTCCCTCACCCATTTTCGTATGATCTATAATGACCATGGGCCCTTTCACCTCCCTAGGTATGATGTTGAGGAAAACCCATCCACTAGTTGCATCCCTCCTTCCCCCTCATACCCTCAGGATTGTGAATACAATCACTCCATTGCATTGTTGCAGGAAACATCCCCCCCCCCCGGGCTCCAACCCCCAAAACGCAGTCCGTACGGAGCCGTACAAGATCTGCACCCCGAAACGCATTTCGGAAAAAAAAAAAATTGCGTTTCCTAGTTTTTTTGGAACTGTACGGCCAAATCCGCAGTTCCGTACGACGGAACTGCGTTTCGTATGATGGATCGCCGTATGGAAGCACCGCAATTCCTGTACAGATCCATACGGATCGCCAACAGTTCCGTACAGCGCTGTACGGATCCGACTAGCGCAGCTCATAAAAGCGATTTTTTTTTTTATTTTTTTTTTTTTGGGTCTTTGGTTGGGTTAGAAGGTGAGTTAGTGTTGAGTTAGGGATAGGATGAAAAAATTATAAGCTCTCTTTTACCTCCTTAGATGTTTCTTATATGCTTCCTCATGTTAATGTTAAATTCTTAAAGTAAAAGTGACATTCTCATTTATTTTTCATTTTCATCTTTTTACTTAAATTTTTAACATTACCATGAAATGACTCACGATGTTTGAGAGTGGTTTCAGCCTGATCGGACTTCATATGGAGAAAATAGAATTTCATATCCTATTCAAAATTCAGCAGACTTAACAGTTTTCAGGAATTCAGGATCAATGGTATGGTGGCATGTCATTAGATTATATCATGTATGAGGGTATGTGATTAGCATTTAATCAAGAGCACCAAGCCCTATATGTACCCTAGTGTTGATGGTGTTAATTGTTGAACTCCTTTGTCATGTCATTAGCAAAAAATTACATTTCAATCAAGTCAAAATAATCGATGAAGCATGTTAAGTTCTTTCTACCATATTTTAAGGCTTGCATTAGGTAGTTTGATCAAAATTGGGCAATTTTGACTATTGTCCCTAGATAATCGAGGTAGAGGCAAAGGCTAGACAAGAGGAAAAGAATCTAGATTATAGATGGTTGATGCTCAAATAATTAATCATTAATGTACAATGGATGTCATATCTATGTTGATTTATGTACAAATATGCATGCTTCCATATCTTCTACAATTAATATGGTATTTTGGATGTTTTTTTAATATAAATGCAAAATATATATATATATATATATATATAGTAGACGCTTTCGAGACGCTTCACTTCCTAGATTTTTTGGAAATGACGCTTCCGCGTCCCCGCTTCCAAAAAACGTCCCTACTTCATCCCCGCTTCGTGCAACGTTGCTCCATTGAGCAACCAATATGTTGTACCCTTATGTGTCCCAAGTCTCCTCTCTCTTCCCATCACGACCTTTCGGCATCTACAAAGCATAATGTTATGAGAAGTGATTTTGATAGGGAGTTCTTAAGGGTGATCATTCATTCCACCATTGTGTACTTGGAGGGAAAGCCCCGCACTTTTGGATTGGCTTATTTTCCTTCTCCTACGGCTTCCCCTTACCTCGCATGGAAATCATATTTTCCCACCTCCCACCCTCTTCGTCCCATAGTTGCCCCAATTTTTAATACTCCCTCTCAGCTAGGGAGGAATTTCCATCTTCATCATAAGTCTCATCTCGGTTGTCTTGTCATGTGTCATCTCATCTCATCTCATTTTTTATCATAGAAGTAGAATAATCCACAATCAACGGTAGGGGAGATCGATAGGATCCTCCAAACCCTAATGGTCTCCAGGTCAAGTTCCATGACCTTCATCTCAGACGAACAATGATGTCACGATCTAAAGAAGAAGAATCATCATAGGGGAGATAAATCTACCACACTAAATCCAATGACAATAAGAGAGATACAACTTACCAGCAAGGGTACGAATCACGCACACCTATTGTCTAGATAGGAGAGATACAACTTACCGCAAAAGGTAAGGATCACACACACCTATTATTCACTGATCTTCCTGTTGCTGACTCACTTGCACACCTAAATTAGTGTGGGAAAAATCCTCAACCCCACAGAATTAATGTTCTTGGTGTCAAACTCAAAGAAGGGGCTGTCACCTAATCCCAACTCTGCGTTAAGTCTCTCTCCTAGTTACGCTAACGAGGGTGGTCCCTAAGAGTGATTAGTAAAGTGAAATTTGAAGTTATAGGAGACTACGTTAATGGAACTACTTCTCAAATACAACTTGATTAAAGTTATAAGCAAGTATCTAAATGTATGAGCAATATGAAAATATATTCAATCATGACCAATATAACATTCAAAAGATAAAGAGTGTAGACCAGTGCTTAAAAAATTGCTCAAATGTAAATAACAAGTACTTGCATAATGAAAATGGATATTCAAGTTACAATGATAAGTTGTCCTACAAAACCAATGTTAGATCAAGATGGCCAATATGAATAATAAGAAATATAACTTGTAACGTAAATAAAACTTGCACTTGTAAAGGAAATCCTCAAATAGAGGATGACATCAAATAACCATAAGCCAATGAATGACAATCACAAGGGTTAAACAATCACTATTGCAAGTAAAATTAAAAATGCTCATAAAACAATTTGATTAGGATGGTATGCAAAATTAACTATCTGAAATGCAATTATCTTGGTTAATTTTAGATGCCTAATCTAAAGTGAAAAATTATCCTTTCAAATTCTTACCAAAGGGTATAGATTGGGGTGACTTGCAAGGAAGAGGGGTTGAGGAGGCACTAAGTCCATCGTTAACGATACCCTTCTCCTAATCCTTACAAATCCAGGTGCCTTCGTTCCTATAAGGGGACAAAGCCTCCAAGAGAACTGCAAGGTCGCGTGTTGGAACCTTACTCCGTACCATATGGAAGAAAGATCAGGAAAATTTTTGTCCTATGATGTTTATAAAACAAAGCTTATGCTTTGGAGGTAAGTTTTAGATATACAAGTTTAACACTAGAATGCCCAAACGGAATGATTGAGTGTTATTGCTTCCAAAGACGAGTGTTGATAGAAATGCTTCCAAATAAGTGAAATGAGATAATGCTCAAGATAGATTGCACAATAACTTCAATTGAAAAATTGGAGTGAAACTAGCCCAATGTCATTTCACAAGCTTTGAAATAAAAAATTCATAAAATCATGTACTTCACAAGTTGCTTGTAAACCAAACGAGCTAAGTGAAATTAGACAATTAAGTTTCTCAAGGTAAATTGCTTCAAGTAAATGATGACAATATGTAATTTTTTGTAAATGTTCTATGCTTGATGCAACTTTACTTTTTATCCCGATATCAGTCAGCAATCACATAAAAAATGAAGTAAAATGTTAACCGAACATACCAGTAGATCGACAGAAGACAAGCCAGAAATATATGTGTGTTGGTGCGTTACGGTGGTCAATAGGATGCTTCAACAAACAAAGTCTCAATATGGTAAGCCAACCAGCAATGTCACACAACCCTCTAGGACAGCCAAAATGGTCAACCCAAAATTCAATGTTGTCAGTCAACAGTGAACACAAATAGCAGCAGCAGCTAGGTCAACGCAGCAAAGTCGGTCAATGTCTAGCCTCGAGAATAGTGCCAAAAAATGCGGATTTGAAAGATCGAAATTTAAGGAGAGTTTCAGGTCTGTTTCACCTTGCATTGACCAAAGTCAATGCTAGTCAAAGTTCTTGCAAAAACCCTAGGCCGAAAACAGAAAAGTGCAGCTGCTGAAATTTTCCCACATGTGGAGAGAAGAGCCTCCAAGGTCATCAAACCAATCAGATGAGGAGAGAGAAATGTGTGAGGATGAGATGAGTGAAAACTTCCTCCAACATTGACCAATTTATATCCATCATTGAGGGTGTGTGACACAACTACTGGGGCACAAAACCATAAGGTCGACCTGCACATACTTTGAATAAATTCAAAATAAACGTTCTGCTCATTAGATTAAGATGATCTTTCGATCGATCTTGCACCTCTCCGAAAGAGGAGTCCAATAAAAATATTAGCATCTTCATTTGAGCATCACAACATGGAGTTTGGACCTAGTTGTCCAAAATTAACACTCCCTCTCAACTAGGGAGAACTCCATCCACCTATGCAATCCAAACATCGTGCATCATCCTGCCGTAACTTGCTTTGTTGGCTTCTTTATTTCAAAACAGAAGTAGGTCAGTCACAAAGACATCATTCCCAGCTGATAGATTCAGCCCAAAGGTCCAAAACCTCTATAGGACTCACAAAGAGTCTCATACCAACCCGAAGTTGGTTTACCTGACCCGAAGTCAGTTGGAGGTCCAAAACCTCAGTATACTTGATCCCAGATCAAGTGGTTGGGCCGTGCCGTCCTAGATAGAGAGTACGATAATCTCTGATGCGTCCATCAGTCTTTGCTACTAGTCTCTAGCTTTTCCCACCTCACTGGCCAAATGAGAGGTACTTCCCATGAAACCCGAACTCAATGGGTAGGATGCATATGAGGCACAGATAATGAGAGGTGAACCAACTCAATCATCACAACGGCGGGGCAGAAGCACACCAACAAGGTTCAACAAGCCTAGCCCTGTGGTTGCTTATAGCTTCGAGAAGCTATTCCCAAAGCCCGCCAGAGCTCCTAGAGCTCATCATCCAACGGGACCCTCAGAATAGGATCGTTCCACGATACCAAGATTCTCACGGAAGGTTAGGAACTTGACCTTCCCCAGGGGCTTTGTGAGTATATCCGCGACCTGCTCATCAGTTCCTATATGATCGAGCCTTACAGCGCCTCGTTGTACCATATCCCGGATAAAGTGGTACATGATATCAATATTCTTGGATCGATCGTGGAACACAGAATTCTTGGACAACCGAATCCCACTCTAGTTATCACAGAGTATCATGGTGGTATCTAGCACATGCTCGAACAGCTCATCGAAGAGCTTTAACAACCAGACTGCTTCACAACAGGCCATACTCGCTGCAATGTATTCGGCCTCCGCGGTGCTCAAAGCCACCAACTTCTGCTTCCTGCTCGTCCATGATATCGAAGCAAAACCAAGTGTGAAGCAGCATCTCGATGTGCTCTTACGATCCACCACACTGCCAGCCCAATCGACATCAATATATCCATGGAGTGTCATGCTCTCGGCAGTGTATCTCAGCCCATGATTTATCGTGCCCCGAAGATATCTCAACATATTCTTGGCACCAACCCAGTGAAAGTGATGAGGCTCAACCATGTGTTGACTAAAAGTGTTCACTGCAAAACATATGTCCGAACAGGTTTTCACTAAGAACATTAGGGCCCCTACAAGTTGATGATACTTAGTAGGATTTGCTAGCATGGGCCCAGTAGCACTGCCACTCAACTTCTTGAAGTTGAGCTCCATTGGTGTCGACATGGACTTACAGTCCACCATACCAAATCTTTCCAAAAGCTTCACAATGTATTTTCCTTGAGAAAGGAAAATCTCGCCAGGTCTCTGCCAGACCTCCAGGCCTAGGAAGTAATGCATCAGTCCTAGGTCCTTCATCTCGAACTCAGCAGCGAGTTCCATCGTGCACTGATGAATGAGAGGGTTAGCACCTGTCAAGAAGAGGCCATCCACATAACACCAAAATGGGGGGCTTTCTCTATCAACCTTGATAAAGGTTCGGATCAACATTAATACGAGTGAAGCCCGGCTTCATCCGGGTAGCTAACTCTATCCTCTTGTGCAAGCTGCGGGTCGCCCGGCCTGGGGGCACTTTCTTCAACCTGCAGACATGGGTGTCCCGATCCAGGACTTCGAACCCTAGAGGTTGCTCCACATACACCTCTTCCTTTATCGCACCATGCAGAAATGCGGTCTTCACATCCATCTGATGTAGACTCCATCCTTGCGTAGCAGCAAGGGCTATGATAGATCGGATGGTGGTATATCGAGCCACAGGTGCAAATATGTCATTATAGTCTACGCCTTCCTTTTGAGAAAAGCCACGAGCAACGAATCTTGCCTTGAACTTTTCAGCACTTCCATCAGATCCATGCATGATCTTGTATAGCCATTTAGAGGTGACAACTGCTTTGTCCACTAGTCTTCGAACCACATCCCAGGCATCATTCTTCATTATGGACTCATACTCTGCGTGCATAGCATCCTTCCAGACTTGATGCTTTACAGCTTCCTCAAAAGATCCAGGCTCAGATTGTATAATAGTACTCATGGCTGCTAGATACCCTTGGTATCTATTCGGCTTCTTGCTTTCACGGAATGTCCCCCTTGGGGCCATATGTCCCTTAGCATCCTCGAGAGTGTCCTTGAGCCATGATGGTCTCTTCCCTTTTGAAGGAGGTGGATCAATCACGTTCATCGGTCCTTAAACATCGGGCATCGTCTCATCCTTTTGTCCTTCTTGATTTCCAGGCCTTGCTTCATGATCTTCCTCAGATCTCAAAAGATTGACTACTTTCCTCAGGGAAGCATCTTCGTCAAGGGTAACACCGTGGCATATCTCCACTTCCCGTTGACCAGTCACATAGACTCTATAGGCCTTCGAAGTTTCATTGTAGCCCACAAACATTCCCTTCTTCCCAGAAGCATCCAACTTGCTCCTCTTCTCTTTCGACACATGAAAATAAACAAGACATCAAAAAACTCTAAAATGTAAGACATCAGGTTTCTTACCAGAGAAAACCTCTTTGGGAGTTTTGGAGTCCAGAGTGGAATGCGGGCATCGGTTTTGTATGTACATAGCAGTGTTCACAGCTTCTCCCCACAGAAACTTCGGTAGACCTTGGTCACATAGCATGGCACGGAGAACTTCCACAATGGCCCTGTTCTTTCGTTCAGCGACGCCATTTTGCTCAGGAGTATAGACAGTTGTGGTCTCCCTCTTGATGCCAGCTTCTCTGCAAAAGTTCTTGAACTCGTTCGTCTCATATTCAGTGCCATTATCGGTCCTCAATATCTTGATCTTCTTCCCTGTCAGATTTTCCACCAAGGCTTTGAAAGTACGGAACCACATGAAAGCCTCATCCTTCTTCTTCAAGAAGTATATCCAGGTTTTGCAAGAGAAGTCATCTATGACTGTCATATAATAAGAACATCCTCCCAAGGATGTCATGGGCAGCATACCATACAGATGGGAATAAATCAATTGCAAGACATCAGATGTCTTTGTGACACTTGAGGGGAAAGGTCCCCTTGTATGCTTTCCTTCAGCACAACCCTGACATACACCTTCATGGTTATTTGAGAACTCGGGCATCCCCGTCAGCACCTTCCTTGATTCGGGAAGGGCCTTGTAGTGAAGGTGTCCAAACCTCTGGTGCCATAGTTCAGTCTGTTGAATAGTATCACACGTCATCGCTCCCAGTGGACTTCCTCCAACTTGGTAGAGTGTATCAACTCTAAACCCAATCGTGATAGCTTCCTTGAAACTCTTCTTCCAGATATGCACCTTCCCATCAATGAATGCCACATTGAAACCTTTGTCTTCCATGGCTGAAATAGACACAAGGTTCTTCTTCAAATCAGGTACATAGAGTACATACTGCAAGCAGAGGACTTGACCTTGAGACAAGTGGAGGGTCACAGTGCCTGTCCCTTTCACGGGATATGTGGCATTGTCTCCAATGATAATTTCCAGATTAGTATCCTTCTCAACCATATCAGAAAGTGCTTTTTTGAACCCAGGGATGTGCCTTGAGGCACCACTATCTATCAACCAGACATCCATAGTGTCGAGTGGAGATGCAGCAAAGAGGGCAGATACAAGAATGAATTCATCTTTTTTATCAACAACATTTTATTCCTCATACCTGGAATTTCTTGACCTTTTGAAAGGTTGACCATTTCCACCAGAGGGAGCCTTCCTCTTCCCCTTGTAACTGTTGTTCCTTTGATTGCCATTCCTGAAGTTGTTGTTGTTGTCATCATCATCGGGAGAATCCTTCTTGAAAGGGTATTCTCTAGCATAGTGACCTGGCTTGTGACAAGTGTAACACTTACCTTTCTTTCCTTGGGCCCCTGCTCTTCCTTTGTTCCTTGGACCACCAAAGTTGTACTTTCTAGAATGAGCAGCGAAGGCAACATTTCCTTCATTTTCATATTCCTTCATCCTTGTCTCTTCTTGTACGCATCTCAATAGTACTTCGTCAAAATCAGGTATCACATTATTATTGAGAATGGTACTCCAAGTGCGGTGAGTACCATCTCTCGATCAGCTATGTTCTCCCCAATAGCCAGCAGACTATTCCTGATCTCGGTCAGCTTCAGAAAATATGATTGAACAGACTCATCCCTGCCTTTCTTCAGATTCTTCAATTGGTTCTTGAAGAATAGGACTTGATTCGCATTGTTGGCCTTGAACATGTGGACCAACTTATCATACATCTCCTTGGATGTGCCCAACTCGGAGATGTAGGCAACCAGACTCTTCTGAATTGAGTCCCTGATCATCAGCTTTGCTTTGATTTCCCCCTTCTTATACTTTGTTTTGGCAGCAGCAGTTGCAGTGGATGGAGGCTCTTGGATTTACCTTGCACATAGTCCATGACATCTTGGTCTTCCAAATTAAGATCCAATGTCATCTCCCAAGCATGGAAGTCATCCTTCCCAGTCAATTTGTCATCAGCCTTAAAGCCATTGTAGTTTGAGGAACCCATCCTCTTCTTCGGTAATTGCTACAAACTAGGGCTTTGTCTTTATCTCAGCTCTGATACCATGTAAACTTTTGTAGATGTTCTATGCTTGATGCAACTTTACTTTTTATCCCAATATCAGTGAACAATCACATAAACAATAAAGTAAAATGCTGATAGAACATACCAGTAGTACCAGTAGATTGACAAAAGACAAGCCAGAAATATGTATGTGTGTTGGTGCGTTACGGTGGTCAACAGGATGGTTCAACCAGCAAAGTCTCAATATGGTCAGCCAACCAGCAATGTCACACAACCCTCTAGGACAACCAAAATGGTCAACTCAAAAGTCAACGTTGTCAGTCAACGGTCCATGCAAACAGCAACAACAGCTAGGTCAACACAACAAAGTCAAAGTCAACGTCTAGCCTCGAGAATAATGCCAAAAAATGCAAATTTGAAAGATCAAAATTTAAGGAGAGTTTCAAGTCCGTTTAACCTTGCGTTGACCAAGGTCAACGCTGGTCAAAGTTGCTACAAAAATCCTAGGCCAAAAACAAAAAAGTGCAGCTGCTGAAATTTTCCCACGTGTGGAGAGAAGAGCCTCCAAGGTCATCGAACCACTCAGATGAGGAGAGAGAAATGTGTGAGGATGAGATGAGTGAAAATGTCCTCCAACGTTGACCAATTAATATCCATCAATGAGGGTGTGTGACACAACTACTGGGGCACAAAACCTTAAGGCCGACCTGCACATATTTTAAATAAATTCAAAATAAATATTCTGGTCATCGGATTAAGATGATCTTTAGATCAATCTTGCACCTCTCCGAAAGAGGAGTCCAATAAAAATATTGTCATCTTCATCTGAGCATCAAAACATGGAGTTTGGACCTAGTTGTCCAAAATTAACACAATACAATGCTCCAAGAAGTATCAACAATAATCAAAATGTCATGTGAGCATAAGTTGACATAAAATGATGAAGAATGAAACAATTCACCAAGTAACGTAAAGAAGATGGATTAATAAACAAATCAAAGCTTGCCAAAAATGTGAAGTACTTGTTTGTGTGTTGTAACTTGAAAGCACATAAAATGAGTTGCTCAAAAGAAATGTTGCAAAGCGTTGTATATTGAGCAAAAATAAATTGCACAATACAAGAACTTGAAAATGGAAAACTATACAAACGCTCAACTCTTCAAATCAAAAAAAGTGTGTGTTGTGTTTAGTCTAGAAATTAACCATGCATAGAAGAAATTAGATTAGCAAGACGAAAATGCATGCAAACAAGAAGAGGAAGGCTTCCAACTCTCACGGCCTTGACAATGTGTGATGCTGCCCTCAAAACAAGCTCTCGGCCCTGCAAGAAATTAAGTGTCTCAAATTCTCTTGGCCTTAAAGGAGGGGCTTCTAATTTATGCCAAAGGTCCTGCAAAAAATTGTTAGATGTCTCAAGTACTTGCTCCCTCAAGTTTTCACAAGAAAGAGTTGGAAAATGCTTCAAACAAAGGCTGCAATTCAAGTCAAATGTTGTAGAAACAAGAAAAGAAGTGAAGAAAATATGTACAATTAATATACAAGAGACTAGGCCAAAGAGTATGAGTAAGACTCTCCTCTTTGCTTAGCAATCATTAAGCTCTTTATTAACGAATTCAAAACAATGAAAGCACAAGATTTTTGAAATATATAGTTTGAGTAGATAAAACTTGTATAGAAACTAGGGCTAGGGTCCCTGCAAGAAAACTAGAATGATGATACTATGAGATTCAAAACAAATGAGAGTTCCTCCAAGAGCCACACTCAAGAGTGGGATAGTCTCTCCTAAGACTTTCCCTCACACTTGTAGCTTGAGGCAATAATGATGTTCCTTCTACAAAACTTCAACAAATATTAGATCCATATATATTTAGCAATAAACAATGATAAAGGAGTTCTAGAGATTTATTTGAAATCAAATAGAGCATTCTATATCTAGAGCAAATTCCTAAAATCATATGTCAATGCAAGGTAGCTCTACAACCACATATCTCTAAAATCATATGGAAGAAAATAATATGATAGCACAAGTAGAAAGAGATGAAAAGATGATCAAATATTCATACCATACTCAAGGAGGAAGAACATCCCATAAGTGAAACCCCAAAGTATTTATTGCATTGATGAATGAAAGTGTACAAAAGAGCAAAGCTTCCGCAAACACAATAGCTCGTATCAAGTATACAAAATGAGAGCCCAAGGCTCCTTTAAATAGAGAAATGGGAGCCAATCGCAATGATGAATGGTGGAAATCCCAATGAGATCAACCCATGCAAATCGAATCCCAAGTGGCAACTTGACTTTCTCCAAGAAGGCCCACGCATCCCTTGATGAGGAACTTGTGGGGAATGATGAATGACACGTGTAGAGGAGTGGAGTGGTAAGAGACCACTTCTCCACTCTATCTCCATGAAATCGAACAAAATCCCAAGTCAACTCTTGATAACTCCTTGAAACTCGAGCTAACTTCCTCAAATTATGGGATTTGTCCCTGGAACTCGTTGTCTTATCCTTGAGGAATTTGATTTCCTTGATTTTAGGCCTAGGTGGAGTCCACATCACTTACTAACTTGACTTTGACTTCTTGAAACATTTCCGCATCATTTTTTCATGTGTGGATATTTATTTTCTCTCATTTATTTATTTGTTGGCTCAATTTATTGCCACATTTTCCCATAGACTTAGGAAAAATGGGTTTTGAGGGCCTATATTTTATTTTGTACCCCTGTAAGTGTCTTAGTAGAAAGTTAAGGTAAAGAGGTGTAATTTTGAGCATACATACCCCATACGACTTCTCTAGACATCACTTATAACAATTTACATACATAATTTATTAAAATTCTCATCCCGCGAGAACTTTAAAATTTTCTAAAATTGACCCCTAGACCTAATCAAATTTCGGGAAAATTTACGAGTAATCTAACATGGAAATATACAATGGCTCTAGACACTAGGACTCACTCCAGGACTGGCCATCAAGCCCCACTCTGGATTTGGGATTATAACTGGGAGAAAAAACTCAATTAATTATTAAGTGCTAAAAAGTACTAATAATTAACCAAGTAAAAAAACACCCCAGAGTAAACTCACTTGATGACAATGTCCCAAGCTATCTAGGTTTGTTACATGACTCCATTTCATCAGGCTAGCATTACTTTACAACACCCCCGCAGGGCTTGCGGAACATGAGTACAATAGAGAAGATGATGAGAAGAAGAAGAAAGAGCTTAAAAGCTCTGATGATCTCTGAACTCTGTAGGTACAATCATATTCTGACATATCCTCGGGAATGGAGTCTTCTAGTGGTCTTCAATGGTCAACAATTCCCACCTTGACCCTCAAGAATCAAGTGGTAGAACACCTGAATCCCATCACTTGGGAGAAATACCACTTACCACAAATGGTAAGGGTCAGACACACCCAAGTCCCCTCACCCATTGGCCAGATGCGTGGCAATCCCTACAAGCCCAGCTTGTGGGTAGGATGCGTATTGGGGTATACTATGTCATGTCTTAGAACTGATAGGGAGAGATACAAATTTCCATAAATGAAAAGGATCACACACACCCTATAGTGACAATAGGAGAGGATACAACTTACAACAAAGGGTAAGGATCTCACACACCTATTTTCCAGAGTTCCCTCAACCCCAAGAGCTCTCCTACTCAATTCCTCTCCTTAGGAGCTCAAACAGGGGGGAAGAGCATAGTTGTTCTCGATCAGTCGTGACCTTTTCCTGGGAGGATCACATCCACCAGTCCAAGTTGCTCTTTGAAGACCAAGAACTTCCCCTTCGGCAAAGGCTTGGTAAGAATGCCCGCTATCTGCTCATCAAGAGATGAGTTGGAGCCTTACTGCTCCTCTCTGCACCATCTCCCAGATATAGTGATATCTAATATCAATATGCTTAGACTGATCATAAAACATGAGATTCTCTGAAATTCAAATCCCATCTCTTTGTATCACAGTATGTCATAGTTGTTCCTAGCACATGCTCAAACAACTCTCCATAGAGCTTTCTCAATCACAATGCCTCAATAATTTGCTCTGCGTTAGCCGTACTCAAATCAACAAACTTCTCTTTCTGGATCATCCAATAAATCATGGCAAACCCCAAGCTAAAACAACTCCTAGATGTGCTCTTCCTATCAACAACATTTTTCAACCTTAGTCAACATTGTTGTATCCATGAAGTTCGACAATGAATCTCATTCCATGATTAATCATTTCATGTAGATATCCCAATACATATCCAGGCTCTATCTGGCTCTATCTGGCTCATGCTATAGAGAAAGAATTCATCTGATTGCCAAATTATCATGGGATTCGTCAAATCTGAATCTAAAGAGGAGTCCCTCTCAACTACTTCAGCACAAATCATCATGCCAAATATTTAACAAGTCAGTCCTCATCATCTCTATGTTATACTTCTTAATCTCAAGTAGTTGATCATCAGGGCTCAGAGGTCAACTCCCTCTCAATGAGATGATTTAATCATGTCAGAGAATAAATTATTAGTTTATAAAACCCAATATCAAAGATACAACTTAACCTTGAAGAGGGGTTGGCGTTTGCATCAGATGTCCATCAATACAGGCATGCCAAGTCCAAGGGACTAACTAGATTCCATATGGGACTTTCTCCAATATGTAATCATGAGTCTTCAGGAACTTCCCTTTCGACAAAGGCTTGGTAAGAATGCCAGCTATTTGCTCATCATGAGTCTTCAAGAACTTCCCCTTCGGCAAAGGTTTGGAAAGAATGCCAGTTATTTGCTCATCAAGAGATGAGTTGGAGCCTTACTGCTCCTCTCTGCACCATATCCCAGATATAGTGATATCTAATATCAATATGCTTAGACTAATCATAAAACACGAGATTCTTTGAAAGTCAGATCCCACTCTTAGTATCATAGTATGTCATAGTTGTTCCTAGCACATGCTCAAACAACTTTCCATAGAGGTTTCCCAATCACACTGCCTCAATAATTTGCTCTGCGTCAGTTGTACTCAAATCAACAAACTTCTCTTTCTGGCTCATCCAATAAATCATGGCAAACCCCAAGCTAAAAAAACTCCTAGATGTGCTCAACCTGTCAACAACATTTTTCAGCCTTAGTCATCATTGTTGTATCCATGAAGTTTGACAATGTATCTCATTCCATGATTAATCATTTCATGTAGATATCCCAATACATATCCAGGCTCTATCTGGATCATGCTATAGAGAAAGAATTCATCTGACTACCAACTTATCATGGGATTCATCAAATCTGAATCTAAAGAGTTGTCTCTCTCAACTACTTCAGCATAAATCATCATTACAAATCTTTAACAAGTCAGTCCTCATCATCTCTATGTTATACTTCTTAATCTCAAGTAGTTGATCATCAGGGCTCAGAGGTCAACTCCCTCTCAATGAGGTGATTTAATCATGTCAGAGAATAGAATTTTGTTTATAAAACCCAATATCAAAGATATACCTTCAACCTTGAAGAGGGGTTGGAGTTTGCATCAGATGTCCATCAATCAAGGCATGCCAAGTCCAAGGGACTAACTAGAGTCCATATGGGACATTCTGCAATCTGTAATCATGAGTCTCATCTCACGTGTCTCAAAGTTCTAAGGTGGCTCTTGTTATCACTCCGTAATTCCGAGGTTGAAGGCAGAATCCCGGAGGCAACATCAAAACCGCTTTGGGCCTAGGATCTAGCCATCCTAGACCCAGAGAGGGATCTCTCTGTAGGATTTAAATTTGTTTATTGAGCATTTTAGGCTAGTTCATATAAGCAGAGTTGGGTTTGAATTTGGTTTGGTGGGGAAAGCGAGGGAAAAGGGCCATTAGGTAATGGAATCAAAGGGCTCAGGTGACCAATTTGCAGAAACAAGGCAAGCTAGGAGTACTACTTTGGATCTCTGAGAATAAAATGACATGGGAAGATACACGAAAGTGGAACTCAGCAGAAATGGAGGAGCAGTTGAGAATTCCTCAACTAAACTGGAGGGTAAGGTTCAACATAAACCGAGGAGCAATTAAGAATTCCTGGGTTTAGCATCAGTGGAAAACATAGACTATTTGTAGAATCAACTAGAACAGTGTGCTCTGGAAACAAATCATATTCATCATTTTCTGTTCTACAAATTAGAATGCAAAAATACTAAGACAACAGAACAATGAATAACAAGAGAAACATTCACCATTTGGTGCACCACTTGAATCCTGGAAACTTCTCTTAAATTACTTTGCAAGAAGCCACAACATTACAGAATGGGACTTCATCCGTCATTCAGATTCCTCCTCCCCCCACCCTTTTCACATACTTCGAACAGTGAAGTATATATCAATCTAACTAACTAAGTACAATCCTTCTTGTAACTAAGAGTTACTTTCTTTCTCACTACATAACAGAGAAGGACATAACATCACTAGACACAAGTAAATAAAACTGCTGGAGTTATGAAGACATGCTGGACATCTGGCCTTTCTTTGATACCTCTGAAATCAAGATTGTCATATGCTTGCTGGTGTGAATCCTATCTAGCCTGACACTTGGACTATCTGACAGTCCCTGGAGCGCTACATATGATTTCATACCTTGAAACACTTATCTTGATCGAATCTCTCATCTCCTCTCTAAAAATAGAAAGACAGTTACAGAGCTGAAAGCTGGGCCGAACTTGCTAAAAATGGGGCGCACTCAGATATTTGTTTCTCCCCAACGATGACACCTATGCAAAATCTGAGAGAGGTTATTGTTCTTTGCTCGTGCTGGTAAAAAAAATCTCTTGGATTCTCAAAATTCATCTCCAACTCTCCGCAACTGTCGCCGCAAAATCATGACCAAAACAAGAAAAACGGAAATCTAAAAAATAAGGCTGAAAGATGACTTCGATTCTCCCAACTAAAGACACCTATGCAAAATCTGGGAGAGGTTTTTGTTCTTTAGCCCATGCTGAACAAAAACTTCTCTCGGTTTTTCAAAATTCACTCCCATTTGCCCAGAACCTCTCCGACAAATAGACTGGTCAAACTGGCTAAAAATGGTTTTTTATTTGGGGAAAGCGATTTTGAAGGAGCAGAAGTGGTATTTCGAACCTCCCCCTAAAGTGGTAAGTGGTAATATTGGGGGGGGGGGGGGGGGGGGGGGGGGGTCCAAAATCATGAGAGAGTGACACATAAGGGGGGGCCACTTTTGAAAACCACCCATTTCGGACCCCCCCTGTGAGGATAAAGTTAGGATGGTAGGTCAGAAAAGCAACTTTAACCATCAATTTTAATCATCCATCCTTGCCCGTGAGCGGAAGATGCATATGCTTTAATTAAAATGTTAAATTTATTTAATAATATAGAATTAATTAATTCTAGATCATTAAATCAAATTAACCTCACTTAATTTCACTGCGCATTTAGCCTTTTAAATCTGGATTTATGAGCATAAACCATGACCCTTTTGTACCTGAGCTCCAACAATGAAGAAAATTTCGATCCACGCATCCATGCAACACCAGAATAATATATGAGAAATATTTTGCAGCATTCTGGAGCTATGCGGATGGAATTTTTATCGCTTACTCCTTTTAAATATGCTCCATGAAGAATTTGATTCGGGATGCTTTTTAAAAATGAACCTCACTTTACAGGGTAAAACATTGTTTTCGTCCAGAAAGCCAAACCAATACATATAATTCAGCAACCCTGATTCCCCTATAATTACAGGGTCCTAACAGTGGATCCCTCTTGGGAATGCTGCCCTCCCAGTGAGGCAGTAGAGAACCACAGATTTCTGAATCCGACAACCAATGCCTTGGTGATTAAGGTGACAACAATCTGCTCTGCCATAAGACTCCTGCAACTTGAAAATTTGAATGCTAAAATCTGAACAATGCCGAAATAAAAAACTGAAAGAAATCTTAAGGTGATGACTGAAAGCAGTCTGAAAATAAAATTGGAAAGATGCTCAAGGTGCTAAGTTTATTCGCACATCTACCTACTCTAGTCTAAAAAATTGTCCCATCAAATAATAATCAGATTTCCAATGTAACCAGTCAAGCAAATGAGTACTTGACTGATTCTTCCTTACTTCTTTGAGCAAGCTGAGAAAACAAAATGACCACTCCCATCTTATCTGTTGTTGAACATAAGTGTTCAACCTTTTCCTTGAATGCTGCAGCAAACCTTCCATGGTATAATACACTCCTTCTCTGAATGATTCTAAGAGATCAGCAAAGGGGTCGTGGACAAACACTTGGTACTGAGGATTCACATGACCAGCTTCAACTATGACTGCTCTTTGTTCCATAGGCTCAGGATCCTCCTCCAAGGGAACATCTATACATTCTTCATGTTTATCTAATATGGCACCTTCATTGTATACTGGTATGATGTCCTCAAGCAAATCTAATATATCTTGACTAAGATTGCTAGATCTTGCCTGAAGACCATCATTTTGATGAGCAAAAGTACTTTCCAGAAATAAGATTTCTTGAGGATGTACAACAACATCGACTCCAATCTGTTCTACATTTGTTTCTTCCGGAGGAAAGACTTCAATACGTAAAACAACAATAGGACAAATAGAATGAATCTCCCGATTACACAAAGAGAGGTTGGCCGCATGCTTAGAATCTAGTTAATCTCTTCTTCAGTTAAAGGAGGAGGCAGCCTTTGTTTTCTTTGGAGCAAACATCAACTGTTTTCTTTCTCTTGTGAAGATTGCTCATGATACTGAATGACTTCTTCAGCTTCATACAAAAGAGTAAGCAAATTATCATTTATCTCTGAAGGTAGATAATGTGAACCTACTTTCATTTCCTGATTCATCTCAGTTTCAGATATCTTCCCTTGATTATCATGAAAGTTAGCTTGGGAATGAAAGCCATAAAGTGCTTCTAATAGATCCTGGTCATTCATATCTACTATGTCTTCATCAATACTTTCAATGTATTGTAAGAAAACCTCAAACTGATCACAACAGTTTTCCACTAATGACGAAGACGAGGAATGTTCTTTATAATGCTCATAAAACACTTTGTGGAAATCCTTTAAAGAAAACAAGCTACCAAGGTTTAAACGTTCGTACCATTCCCTTGCTTTTCCATCTAATGTTGCCATGAACATCTTCATGTGGCAGTCCTCATGCCATTCAACTTTCAACTTCCATGAATGAATATGAAATTTAATGAGATGCAACAAAGCGTCATCAACATTCTCATCTTGAAAAATAGGAAGATTTCTTTGCCAATTTACCTAAGGCATTTTGTTTGGGAAGCCTGGAATGTGATCTTTGTTCATGGAATCATATCTCCTTGCAACTAATCCCATTTTGAGCTTGTGGAGTCGCCAGTGAATCTCTATTTCTGGATTTTGCTGCCAATGGAGTCAACAAGTGAATAAAACATCCTTCTAGTGTGGATTTTGCTGCCAATGGAGTCGCCAAGTGAATAAAACATCCTTCTAGTGTTTGACTTCTGTTCACCATTAAAAGCCAAAACTGAACTTGAAAAGTATTATTGAGGAAGATAAACTCATCCCCAGTATGGTCACCATTATGTTATCGCTCCATAATTCTGAGGCTGAAGGCAAAATCCGAGAGGCAACATCAAAACCGCTTCGGGCCTAGGATCTAGCCCTCCTAGACCCAGAGAGGGATCTCTCTGTAGGATTTAGATTTGTTTATTGGGCATTTTAGGCTAGTTCATATAAGCAGAGTTGGGTTTTGAATTTGGTTTGGTGGGGAAAACGAGGGAAACGGGCCATTGGGCAATGGAGTCAAAGGGCTCGGGTGACCAATTTGCAGAAGCAAACAAGCATGAGTGAAACAGGGCAAGCTAGGAGTACTACTTTGGATCTCTAAGAATAAAATGGAGTGGGAAGATACACGAAAGTGGAACTCAGAAGAAATGGAGGATCAGTTAAGAATTCCTCAACTAAACTGGAGGGTAAGGTTCAACATAATCCGAGGAGCAATTAAGAATTCCTGGGTTTAGCATCAGTGGAAAACATAGACTATTTGTAGAATCAACTAGAACAGAGTGCTCTGGAAACAAATCCTATTCATCATTTTCTGTTCTACAAATTAGAATGCAAAAATACCAAGAAAGTAGAACAATGAATAACACATAAAAGAGGAGAAACATTCACCATTTGGTGCACCACTTGAATCCTAGAAACTTCTCTTGAATTACTTTGCAAGAAGCCACAACATTACAGAATGGGACTCAATCCCTCATTCAGAGTTTTCCCCCCCTTCACATACTTCAAACAGTGAAGTATATATCAATCTAACTAATTGAGTACAATCCTTCTTGTAACTAAGAGTTACTTTCTTTCTCACTACATTATAGAGAAGGACATAACATCACTAGACACAAGTAAATAAAACTGCTGGAGTTATGAAGACATGCTGGACATCTGGCCTTTCTTTGATTCCTCTGAAATCGGATGTCATATGCTTGCTGGTGTGAATCTTATCAAGCCTGACACTTGGGCTATTTGACAGTCCCTGGAGCACTACATACAATTTCATACCTTGAAACGGTTACCTTGATCTAATCTCTCCTCTCCTCTCTAAAAATAGAAAGACGGTTACAAAGTTGAAAGCTGGGCCAAATTTGCTGGAAATGGGGCACACTTAGATATTTGTTTCTCCCCAACGGTGACACCTATGCGAAATATAATAGAGGTTAATTTTCTTTTCCCTGTGCTAGTCAAAAACCTCTCTTGGATTCTCAAAATTCATCTCCAGCTCTCGGCAACAGTCGCCGCAAAATCATGACCAAAACAGGAAAAACGAACATCTAAAAATATGGCTGAAAGATGGCTTCGATTCTCCCAACTAAAGACACTTGTGCAAAATCTGGGAGAGGTTTTTGTTCTTCAGCCCGTGCTGAACAAAAGCTCTCTCATTTTTTCAAAAATCTCTCCCGCAAACAGACAGATCAATCTGGCTAAAACCGATTTTTTTTGGGGGGGGAAGCGGTTTTGAAGGAGCAGAGGTGGTATTTCGGACCCCCCCTGAAGTGGTAAGTGGTAATAGGGGGGGAGGGTGGTCCAAAATCATGATAGTGACACATAAGGGGGGGGCACTTTTGAAAACCACCCATTTCAGACCCCCCCTGTGAGGATAAAGGTACGATGGTAGGGGGGGTCCGAAAATCAACTTTAACCGTCAATTTTAATCATCCATGCTTGCCCATGAGCAGAAGATGCATATGCTTTAATTAAAATGTTAAATTTATTTAATAATATAGAAATAATTAATTCTATATCATTAAATCAAATTAACCTCACTTAATTTCACTGCGCATTTAGCCTTTTAAATCCGGATTTATGAGCATAAACCATGACCCTTTTGTACCTGAGCTCCAACAATGAAGAAAATTTCGAACCACGCATCCATGCAACACCAGAATAATATATAAAAAATATTTTGCGACATTTTGGAGCCGTGCGGATGGACTTTTTCTCGCTTACTCCTTTTAAATATGCTCCATGAAGAATTTGATTCGGGATGCTTTTTAAAAATGAACCTCACTTTGCAGGGTAAAACATTGTTTTCGTCCTGCAAGCCAAACCAATACATATAATTCAGGAACCCTAATTCCCCTATAATTATAGGATCCTAACAGCTCTAAGAATGCTTCTTCCTTGAATACCTTACGGAGGAAGCCAACTTTACATACATCTGATAGCAGTGCAACAGGCAACAGGTGCTAAGATCTTATCACAATCCTCTCCTTTTGAGAGTATCTTCCGGATCACTGTTTAGTATCGTCAAAGCATCTGAAACTGCAACATCTTTGTCATTATGACATACAACTCTCAGCACCTCCTTATCTCAAAACATCTCGTTTGAATGTTGCATGACAGTGTACTCCCTCTGAATGGGAAGCCTCTTCCATAATAGATATCAACTTGAGAGACTAGGATTCTTCCTTCAAGGTCTGAGCTCTTATTTACTTTCAAACGCCACTCTTAATCATGGGATGGCTCAGTATCCTCCTCAGTCTCGATATAGACGACTTGGCCCTCACATTCATTTGATGTACTTGGAGACCCCAGAACAAAGGAAGAGAAATAATAACAAAGTAAATAAACACACTGAAAGTGTACCTGATGATGAGGCAGGACTTTCTTTCTTCTCTAAATATGAGAGTGGCTTCTTCATTATTCTACATCAACTCCCTCTTGGAGTTTACTATGCGAAAATTCTATAATGGAGAATTCTTCTGCACCTACTTATTAAATTTCTTCTATTCCATTGTTAAACACAATTATTTAACATTTCTCATGTTAAATAACAAAATAAAATATGCCGCGGACTTCACAATTAACAAATCACATATAAAAATAGCACAAGTAATCACGCATAGACACCGTTATTTTTGGACAATTGTCCCCGAAAAAACCCAATGTGGGAAAATCGGTGCAACAAATCCGAGGGTTTCTTTATTATGCATAAATTTTGCGTACAAATGTGTGATTGTAAATGTCAATCAATCACCTAAAGAATTCTGATGAGAAAAGGCTGAGTGAGACAATTCTCACATCACCACGAAGTTTCGGCACTGACCTGCACCCACACTGATTGGCTCTGCGTGATTTCTGTGCAATGACTGCGTCACTCACGCTGTCACTGCTTTTGTTTCTTGTCGTGGCTGCTTTTGTGCTTGCTGCAAGGTGAGACTAGGGTGCTCCTTCCTTCCAAAAATGTCCTCCTAACATCGGATGAAACCTCAGTTGCCCCTCCAACAAAAATCGAAACTCCCTCTACTTCTTTGTGCTGGCCCAGCATAACTATTGCTAGGGTAACTCTGCGCTGATGCTTTGGCTCTTCTCTCACTCCTCTTCATGCACTCTTTATACTTCAGAAATTCTCCCTCCTGGAGATTTCACCTTCCCCTCTCTGCAAATGAGAACCACTTCGATTCTTCCTCACTAAAGAAATCGAACTCTTGATTCTTTCTCCGTCTGATGTGTGTTTCCATAGGCCCCTCACCCTCCTCCTTATATTCTTCTGTTGAACTTTCAACAGCCAAGATTAAAACATAATCAAGGGCTAAGAATTAACTTGGAGGTGATCCATGACTTTTTCTAGAAGATTCACACTAAGTTTAATTAATCAGTTTCCCTAAGTTTACACTTAGGAAAACATTAAAAAAAAACAGTTAATTATTTTAATTAAATCATCTCTGAGTAGAATGTTCCAAAATCCTTTTGGGTATTATGGAATACATGTGTCTTAGCCCATATACAGAGTTACAAGGCTAGAGCACATCCGATGCTGCCATAAATCAACACTCCCTCTTAGTGAGGAAAGTGCTGTAGCAAAACAACTCAATGTGCTGTTGTTCTGACTTCTGTAACATCTGCTGATGTGTTGTTGATGTTACTCACAAACACTGCACAAAAAAAATGTTGCATTTGTACTGCTGTTGACTCTGCTTACTGCTGCCAACTTCCACTATACTGCAACTCCCTCCTTCAACTGCGTTGAGGATCCATTTCTTACCGAAATGGATTTCCTGAACTGACTGAATTTAATTCTCCCCAGAGCCTTAGTGAGTATATCTGTTGTTTGTTTGCCTGTGGGAATGTACTGGAGTTGTACTGCCCCACGCTGAACATAGTCTCTGATAAAATGACATCTGATGTCAATATGTTTGGATCGATCATGAAATACTGGATTTTCAGAGAGTTTGATACAACTCTGATTGTCACAGTAACGCTAGTTGGCTCCATCTTGCTTCTGAATAGACTCACAAGAAGTTTCCGAAGCCAAATTGCTTCGCATGTAGCTGTACTAGCTGCCATGTACTCTGCTTCGGTTGTGCTCAATGCTACTGACTTCTGTTTCCTGCTGCACTAGGACACCATTGCTGATCCAACGTTGAAACAGTACCCACAGGTACTTTTCCTGTCCACTGAGCTTTCTACCCAATCTACATCTATGAATCCATTTGAGTCTGACATCCTCTCCTCTGCCATATCTGATACTGAATCTGACTGTTCCTTGTACATACCTTAGGATGTGCCTTGTTGCGGCCCAGTGCACTCTTTTGGGTTCCACCATGAACTGACTAAGAGTGTTGACAGCAAAGCAAATGTCTGGTCTGGTGTTAACCAGATACATCAATGACCCGATGAGTTGTCTGTATAAAGTGAGGTCTACCTCTGTATCTTCTGATGCATCTATCTTTTTCCAATTGGTGATCATGGGTGTGGCCATGGGCCTGCAATCCTGAATTCTGAACCTCTTCAGAATTTCCAAGGCATAACTCTCTTGTCCCATGAAGATATCTCCATCTTTTTGACAAACTTCCAATCCTAGAAAGTAGTGCATCAACCCCAAATCCTTCATGTCGAATTCAACGTCTAGATTCCATTTGCAATTCTTGATGAGCCTAGATGATCCTGTGAGAAACAAATCATCTACATATAGTACTAGTACCAATGGCACATCCTCTACCAGCAAGTAGTAAAGATTGGGATCAGCATCACTCTTGAAAAATCCCACCTTTTACAAATAGCTATATATCCGACCATACCATGCTCTTGGAGCCTGCTTAAGCCCGTACAGGGCTTTCTTTAGTCTGCATATATGAGACCTCCTTTCATGAGTCTCAAAACCCTCTGGTTGTTCGATATATACCTCTTCCTCAATTTCTCCATTCAAGAACGTTGTCTTGAGATCCATTTAATGAATCTCCCATCCCATTTATGTAGCTAAAGATATGACAGTCTGGATGGAGGTATATCTGGCAACTGGTTCGAAGGTCTCCTCATAGTCAATGCCTTCCTTCTGAGCATACCCTTTTGCCACGAACCTTGCCTTGTATTTCTCTACACTGCCATCTGCAGCGTACTTGATCTTGTAGATCCAACGTGATCCAACAATTGATCTACTCTGAGGTTTGGGTACAACTTCCCAGACATCATTTTTCATGATAGAAGCATACTCTCTATCATGGCATCTACCCATACTTGGTGCTGAACAGCTTCGTGGAAGCTGGAAGGTTCCTCTACCTAAGCCACCAAGGCCTGGTACCTGTCAGGAGGTCTGCGTTGTTTCTTCCCACTCTTGGGAATCCCAATAAAGTTTTATGCGTCCCTCAGTACTTGCTAAGCTTCCCTACTGATTCAACCATTGGTGGAAGGTTGCTCTCTCAACTCTTCCTCCTGATCTAACAGCTCCTTGGACTGAGTATCTTCATGATCTTCCTCTGTGAAAATGTTAGTACCTGTCCTTGGTACCAACGTTTGTCTTCATGTATGTTCTTCTTGGTGCCCTTGTTATTCTTGGACCAAGGGAACTTCTGCAGTTTGATCCTCTGTCAGCATATCACGCGATTTCTGAAACGCTCTATCCTCCATGAACTTAACACCGCGTCTTATCACAACCTTCCTACTGTCAAGAATATAGATCCTATATGCCTTGGAGGTGTCACTGTACCCTACAAGATACCCCCTTTCTACTGTTTGATCTAGCTTGCTTCTCTTCTCGCTGGGTACATGATAGTAAGCCATGCCACCGAATATCCGAAGATGCCCTACCTCCGGTTTCTTCCATGTGAAAACTTCTTTAGAAGTTTTCTTCCTCAATGCTCTATGAGGTGTCTTGTTCTGGATATATATTGTCGTATTGCAGGCTTCATCCCATAAATATCGGGGTAAATCAAGGTCAAATAACATGGCCTTGGTTGCTCCTACAATTGTCATGTTCTTCCATTCTGCCACACCATTCTGCTCTGGACTGTATGGCATAGTCCATTCTCTCCTGATGCCCTCCTTTGCGCAGAAATTTGTGAAGTCTCCATCTATGTATTCCCCACCATTATCTGAACGCAATGTCTTTATCTTCTTCCCCATCATGTTTTCAACAAGAGCCTTGAATTCTTTGAACTTTTCAAAGACTTCATCCTTTGTCTTCAAGAAGTAGATCCAGGTCTTCCTAGAGTGATTATCAATGAATGTGACAAAATATTTGCCACCTTTGAGAGCGTTAGTGGACATTGGTCCACAGATATCTGAGTGTATCAGTCCCAAAATGCTTGCTGCCCTATTTTCACTTCTGGGAAAAGCTGCCTTAGCGTACTTCCCAAGTACACATCCTCGGCATACATCATCATCCTCCGTGCTGAGAACAGGTGCCCCATCAACTATTTCTCTGGGCATCTTCAATGCACCGAGATGCAGGTGCCCCGTTCTTCTATGCCAAAGTTCATTCAACCCTTTCTTGTCTTCGAGATTACTACTGACTAGTGCCATAGGGGTTTCGATCTGCAACCTGTATAGTCTGTTGCTCCTGATTCCAATCTGCCTTGTTTGCTTCCAACTGGGATGCTTGACATACACTTTCTTTCTAGTAAAGTGTATGTCATACCCTTTGTCCTGCAACTAGGATACTGAGATTAGATTCATTCCAAGCCCTGGCACATGTAGTACATTTGTGATCTTGACATTGGTTCTGGCTTCTGTCTGAAACACTACTGATTCTCTCCCAACTGGAGTGCACTTCGTGCTATTGCCCATAGTGATCTGGAAGTTCATCTGCTCTTCCCTATAGCTCGAGACGTATTCTCATACTCCAATCATATGAGCTTAAGCCCCACTATCAATATACCAAATTCCTGCAGATGTTGAACTTGCTAGGCATGCATCATCCTCTTTTAATCTAGAGGATAAAACATCTAAGTCTGTCATACTTATCTGTGCTTTCTTCTCTCTGTGTTGCATCCCCTCTGAAGCTTCTGGTTTACCCACTCCCCTTTCTGACCTTACTTCCTTTGGATCTAACAGCTCTGATACCATGTAAAAATTCTATAATTGAGAATTCTTCTGCAGCTACTTATTAAATTTCTTCTATTGCATTGTTAAACACAATTACAATTATTTATCATTTCTCGTGTTAAATAGCAAAATAAAATACGATGCAGACTTCACGATTAACAAATCACAATATAAAAATAGCACAAGTAATCACACACAGACACCGTTATTTTTGGACAATTGTCCCCAAAAAAACCCAATGTGGGAAAACCGGTGCAACAAATCTGAGGGTTTCTTTATTATGCAGAAATTTTGAGTACAAATGTGTGATTGTAAATGTCAATCAATCACCTGAAGAATTCTGATGAGAAAAGGCTGAGTGAGACAATTCTCACATCACCACGAAGTTCCGGAACTGACCTGCACCCACATTAACTAGCTCTGCGTGATTTTTTGTGTAGTGACTGCGTCACTCACGTTGTCACTGCATCACTGCTTTTGCTGCTTGTCGTGGCTGCTTCTATGCTTGCTGTTGTGAGACTAGGGTGCTCCTTCCTTCCAGAAATGTCCTCCTGACACCGAATGAAACCTCAGCTACCCCTCCAACAGAAATCAAAACTCCCTCTGCTTCTCTACGCTGGCCCAGCGTAACTGTTGCTAGGGTAACTCTGCGATGATGCTTTGGATCCTCTCTCACTCCTCTTATGCACTCTTTATACTTCAGAAATTCTCCCTCCTGGAGATTTCACCTTCCCCTCTCTGCAAATGAGAACCACTTAGATTCTTCCTCTCACTAAAGAAATCGAACTCTTGATTCTTTCTCCGTCTAATGTGTGTTTCCATAGGCCCCTCACCCTCCTCCTTATATTCTTCTGTTGAACCTTCAACGAAAAAGATTAAAACATAATCAAGGGCTAAGATTAACTTGGAGGTGATCCATGACTTTATATAAAAGATTCACACTAAGTTTAATTAATCAGTTTCCCTAAGTTTACACTTAGGAAAACATTAAAAAAAACGTTTCATTATCTTAATTAAATCATCTCTGAGTGGAATCTTCCAAAATCCTTTCTGGGTATTATGGAATACATGTGTCTTAGCCCATATACAAAGTTACAAGGCTAGAGCACATCCGATGCTACCATAAATCAACATACTCTTCCTCCACCAGCTCCCTCTTAGAGTTTACTCTTCCTACACTATCTTGCATCCTGATGATCCTCAGTATCTGCTTTCCTTGATCTCATCAAAGAGGTTAGTGAAAGAAGTATTTACATATTTATGTAGGAAGAATAAAAAATAGTTTAAAACAATCAATCTAAACAATAGCAGTGTCATAAAGAAATAACAAAAGTCTTGAAAGTACTTATCTTTAATGAGGAGTGTAGGAAGCTATAGCAATGTCATAAAGAAATAACAAAAGTCTTGAAAGTACTTATCTTTAATGAGGAATGTAGGAAGCTATAGCAGTGTCATAAAGAAAAAACAAAAGTCTTGAAAGTACTTATCTTTAATGAGGAATGTAGGAAGCTATTAGCTCCCTCCTAATCCTACACTACAAACCATCAACCATATATCGAAGTCAAATTCTTCCTCTTGAACACCACTTATATCCATGATCTCTTTTATCGACAACCAAACCCAACTTATCAATGTACAAGATGATCACTGGATTTGTATCATATCATCTCCTATGGTTTCTCTGAATTTGTCAGAGGTACTTGAATAACTTGAATGACTTCTTACTGATCACTTCACATGAAAAATATTTTGAATCATACCAAGCCTCTTCCATATCAAGGCCACTCCCAGGGTTTCCTTCAAACCCTAAGTTTTATATGTAAGAACAAAGGCTTCCTAGGGTTTCCCTCAAACCCTAGGCATTCTTTTAGGTCTCTGACATCTTCATCTAATTCACACTGCTTTGACCATGAACTTTATCATAGGTGTCTTCACAGAGGTGATCTTCAATAACTTTTCTTCAGCCCACCTCTGATACCATGTCAATTTTTTGGGGCTAGATTGTTCCTTGTTGTAGTTAATTGCATTTTCAATCTTTTTCAATGCAAAACATTCACCCCATCATTTCATCATTATTAGCAATTATGTAGAGAGAACAATAACATCAACAATGCAAAAAAACGGTAAGGAACAACAAATGAAAAGCACACAATAGAAACACCAAGATTTAGGTTAGAGACTAAGGAAAAAGCCCACAAGGGGTAAAACCCAACCAAATTATTCTTCTATTAGATATTCATCAAAGTTCAGCTGAGATACAATGTACAAATATCATGAGACATAAGTATTTCATCATAAATCACATTAGGTCACCAAGGGCCAATCCTGGATCATAACAGATTCTTATGAGATGATTTTTCACACATAACTGTTATAGCCATACATCTTTGTCATAGAGGCAATCACATATTACTGTCAAGGAGGCACTGTCACATCATCATTGTCAAAGGGACACTGTCACAGCATCATTGTCAAAGAGACATTGTAACAGCCATACAAGATCACTGTCATATCACTGCCATTCAAGGTCATTGCCATATCATTGTCATAAACCCACTGTCATATACCAAAGGTTATATTCCATTTAGGTCTGTTAATTTTGAGTTAACATGTTCTTTGCTTAAATCAGTTACCATGATAGCCCAATTTATATTTATAATTCTTTCTTTTGCAATCACATAGATCATCATAATAATTGAAGAAAGAACATAAACCATAAATGCAGAGAGCAAGCCAAGACAAGAGAACACAAAATTGGCTGAAGGCAGGAAAAAAAACCCAATATGGGGAAAGCCCTTGATTTATCTTCTTATTATAAATATCAAGTGCTCAGCAGAGGGAGAGTACAATAAGTCAAAGTAGACTTGCCAAATAGCAGATAAATAGATAACCCAAAATGTAGTCATGAAGGAGACAAATTTCCCCAGGTATAAAACTGCTATAGAATTATTATCTGATTAGGGTTGCTTGTATTCCACATTATCTTTCTTAATCTTATCTAAACGGTCTCCTAACAACTGTGATTAGGCTTCCTCTACCTCTGAGCCAACTCGCTGTTGTCTAAGACTAATTTCCAGCCCCAAACTCACCTCACAGCACCCGGATCTGTGGCAGATAAGGTCTGCAACTTAACTGTAATTTCTTCTAGGGTTGTGGCTTCATGAAATAGGGTTGAACTGCTTCAAACCAAGCTGAAAATGTGACCAAGTCTGCTCAGAGAAAGTGGCTTCCTTCTGTTTCCCTTCAGGACCTTCAAGAGATACTAAACCCATAACAAATCTGCCCAGAAATAGCCTCCGACCCTACGGTTGTCCTCCTGTAGCTGAGCGGTCTTCAAACTAACCCAAACAACCCTAGATTTGCCCTTGATATCCACGTTGGAGGACTTCCTCTCCTGCGGCCAATTCAGAGAAAACAGAGAGAGAATGGATGTGCCGAAATGAGGGTGGAGGCACCCCTACTTATACAATTCGGTAGGGGTTCAAGAAACGTGTAGCTGAGCGGTCTTCAATCTAACCCAAACAACCCTAGATTTGCCCTTGATATCCACGTTGGAGGACCTCCTCTCCTACGGCCAATTCAGAGAAAATAGAGAGAGAATGGATGTGCCAAAACGAGGGTGGAGGCACCCCTACTTATACAATTAGGTAGGGGTTCAAGAAACGTGCCTATTGGACATGTTGAGCCGACATAGAGATAAGGCCGACCTTGGTAATTTTCATCTGAGAGAATAAATTCAAAAACACACTTCTACTTAACAAAATTTGACGATATTTAGATTGATTTTGGTCCTCTCGAAGAGAGGAATCTAATGCCATAATTATCTTCTTCAAAGGAGCTGCCCAAAGTGGAATTTGTCCCTAGTTGCCAATTTTAACAAGGTCGTCGTCATATCGCCAAGCCACTATCATATCCCCAAGCCACTGTCATATAGATCACAGTAATATCATATAAATCACTATCATATCAAGGATCATTGTCGTACAAAGTCTACTATCATATGATTTTCCATCATCATTGTTAAAATAAAACTCATTTCATAGCCATACTACATCATGCCTTATATTATGAGGACACAACTTAATCATGTTGACAATGTTACATAGATCACTATCTTACTCTGTATAGTCCACTGTCCATCCCTCTATACGTAATATAGGTCACCGTCTCATGTCATATATATATATATATATATATATATATATATATATATATATATATATATCTCACATAATGTAGATCATTGTCCATTCATCATAATGCGAGTCAAACAAACATGACCCATAAAACATTGTGAACCACAGAGTCATAGATGACCCACCTTGTATTAGATGTGGGTTACAGAATATAAGAGCAAAGTAAGGTAGAATATGGGTCACGAAGATAAGGAGCGTGCCACTGTTGTACAATGTGTACCACAGAACCACTATTACTGAGATGCCACAAAACTAATGCAAATGTGGTGTCATCGAGTCACTATATAATGTGATCGCTATATATGCAATGTCACCACAGAGCGAGCCACGGAAGATAATACAAGCCACTGTCTAGTCGAGCTACTAAGCCATACCACAAAGCGAATAATGCGAGATTCCTAAGCATTCAAACCATATTTGAACCATGTAGAAAACGAGCCTCACAATTATTCGATCCATAGAAAAGCGAGCCATACAATCATTGCAATATAAGCAAGCCATATGATGTGTGGTCCAGTGTTATATAAGTGAGCCACAAAATTATGTATACAAGCCACAAAGATAGACATTGCGCGCCATTATATGAACCACAATCATAAAAGTGAACCACGGAGTTCTATGTGAGCCATGTCTAGAAGAAGGGCTTTTGTGCCACTGTAATAAGTAGAATATGCAAACCTCAGTACACCAATGCAAGCCATATACAAGAGAAATGCGAGCCACTATGAACCTGTGCGAGCCATGTACAACAACCACAAACAAAATATGAGAACCTCAGAAGATAATGCGAGCCTCATAAGGATTTTGATCCACAGAAGTCCAAGATCTATCTCTCAAATGAGGGAGGACACATGTTAATTTATTATTGATCGTGCATATGAAGAGACACATCCCTTAAGGCAGGCTGACTTGTAATCTTTGGAGGGAATCATAAAATTCGAATTAACATTAAATATATTTTCCAAATTCTTTAATGATCCTTTAATAATTATTATCCTTTTATCCAATTTGCAATCTTCTTGGGGAAAGATGGGCTTTCCTTCGGGGCAGCAGGGTTTCCCACGGAAAATTCATCCCATAGTTGCCCCGATTTTCAACAATTGGAAGCCCACTTTCCAACCTTCGCTCTTTCCAAATGGGTGAGGAAACATCTCACTGATGCAGGTGGCGAAGATATGAATGGCGCAACATTATCGGCTACTAGTGGTTGTCAGGTGTCGCTGGTTGTCGACTAGAGAAGATGAAGGAGATAAATTTATCCTATGAGGTCAACCACTTTTGGTGGGTAGTAGAACCAATATGAGGTAGAGATGGATATGACAAAATAATTGTGCATTGTGATTTCTTGTCATAGGATTTTGTGGAAATCTCAACTTTTCATGTATCAATGGAGGGAAGAGAGTTTTACAGTGAATTTTTTTCAAACCTATGGAAGAGTGCTTTCATTTTGAAAGTAGATCAAAGCACATTAATGTAAAAGACTTGTTTAATGTGTGTGTGTGATGTTGGAACACAAACTTTGGATGAGTCGACCTGTACACTTGGAAAAAAGTGGCTAGGCTATATTGAGGGTTAGGGCCAGTTGCCCACCAAAATGGGTAACCTGATAGGGGAAAAATTTTCTAATATATTTGACATCCATCCAGTTGTTGATTTGTGTAGCTTGGGAGGTACTTCCACAACCCTTGGGGTACTAGGTTTGTGAGAAGTTGACCCACAAAAGTGGTTTGTGGGAAATGTAACCAAGCAGTGGGTTTTGTACCCAAAGTTGTCAATGCAATACCAAGAGGAGAAATTAATAGTTTATTCATTAAGAGCAAGTGGGGCACCCTTGAATGGCTAAGGGGCACCTAAGGCTTCGATGGAGTGGCGAAAGATCAATGAAAAGAATTTTTACTCCTTGAGAAATTGGTGTTTAAGCAAGATGGATAAGGTCGGTTTGGTTATATATCATGACCCTCGGTGAGAAAGGAAACCACCAAGAAGCACTATAAGAATGGGTGAAGATTTGTTCGTTGGAGGGCATCCAAGAGCATCTCAAGTCAAGAAAGGGATCAAACTACCGCAGGAAGAGACTAATCTTGAAGAAGAGCAGAAGTCTGGTTTTCTAGTGATTAGAGAAGAATGAGTTGCGCTCAACAAGTTTGGACGAAGTCTAAGGTAAGTCTCTAATGTTTGATTTGTTTGTTTCAGGCTTGCGTTAAGGGTTAAGGAGGGCCGAAAATCAATCCTGTATAAGATTTTTTGTTCAGCATAGTTTGGGAGAAGGTCAAGCCCTAGGAGGCTCTAATAGGCCTCGAATGTCTTAATAAGAGAGGCCGCAAGGATACTAGGTCAGCACAAAAGTTTCTAGGGAGGTCGTGACCTAAAAGGAGGTCTAAACAAACCTCAGATCCTAAACAAAACCAGTATCATCCTTTTGAGCAGTAGAGAAGTCTGAAACAGGTCGTCTAGACTTCTATTGTTAATTTTTCAGATTGTTTTATGTTGTTTCAATTACTTCAGCCCAATTCAAATTTTCATTAAGCAGTGCATCCAATTATTAACAATGTTGCCAATAATAAACAGTACCTGAAGATAGAACAATATAAGCAATGACAAAGGAGACAATGGCACAACAATAAGAGACACCGGATTGGTCAAATACCAAGGAAAAACCCCACAATGGGGAAAACCCTTTAAAATCTTCTTCTTATTAGATCGTCATAAAAAGTTTCAACAAAGAGTACAATGAGCCCAATAGATAAAATTCTAGCAAAGATTTACCCAATACAAAATCAGATGCAGACTTTCAGAATTACAGTAACGCAGAGAGAAACCATCTAGCCATCAGATAATTGTAGTCAACTGCGGTCAAATGTCAAACCCTAGCTCAGAACCCTGGTCGCACTCATTAAGATATGTTGCGAGCGACTGTAACTTCCCGATCACTCCTTAACACATTGTATGCAAGCGACTAGATGCTCCCAGGAGAACTATCAGAGTGGACCTGAGGATAAACTAACCTAGATCTGCTTCAAACCCTCAGTCACACCCTTAAAGGGGTTGTGCGTGCGACTTTGACCTCCCAGTCGCACTGAGGAACACTATGTGCATGCAACTGGGGCTAAAACCCTCCATATCTGCCTCAAGGTCCTGATCGCTCCCTTCAGACTACTGTGCATGAGACTTTGACCTCCCAGTCGCACTGAAGAACACTCTACGAGTGCAAACGTGGACGAAAATGCTCAGTGACGTGCATGTGACCGAGAAACAAAAACAATACATGCGTGCGAGCCTCGGACCTATAGTTGCAGACTCTTGAGCGAACTTCCTCTGTCAGACCTATGTGAACCAAGGCAATAGAAGAAGAGAAGAGATTGTGTGTTGTGAGTGTCCAAATGAGCTTGAGGTCTCTTCTATTTATAGTCTTTCATGAGGGTCCAGTTGATGTTGAGGCCAACCTGTCCAATTGTACATGTGCATAGGGCCGACCTAATCCAATAGACATGAGTGGGTACATAAATTCAAAAACCAATTTCTGCTTGTCCAAATGAGGTGATCTTTAGGTCAATTTTGGTCCTCTCGGAAAGAAGAAATCAATACAATCATCATCTCTGTCATCTGAGTTGTCCAAGGTGGAATTCGACCCTAGTTGCAAAAATTAACATCTATGCATAGAAAGAAGTATTAGGTGATGCATAATTCAAGGTTGAGGTTGTCCAACACGGAAGTTTTGGACAGCAGTTTGGTAGCCTGAGTGGAGTGATTTGTGGAGCCAAACCATAGTTGAAAGGGTTGCTTGTGTAAAGCCCCAAGTTCTATGCAATTTGAGGAGACAAATCGTAGATGAGTGGGTTGTATAAGAAGCCCTACATTTGTCAAGGAGCAAAGAGGACTGTGTGAGGGTTGGTTGAAGTCCCTAAGTGTAGTGATATTGGAGCAGCGTTGTCATTGCTAGAGGGCAATTTGGATGATGCCCTAGTTGAGCTATTTGAGTTTCCAAACTAGTGATAAGAGGGTTCTAAGTGAAGAACTTGGAGGAGCAAGAGGGTTGCTAGAGGGAAATTTGAAGACCTAAGATCAGTCATCCTTGAAGTGACAAGAGTGATTGATAGAGAAAGATTGTCGGTTAAATATACAAGCATTCTGAAGTTACAGAAGTATTTGTGAGCAGCAAAAGAGATGGTAAAGGACCTGCCAAATGTGTTCAAGATACATGGACCGAAAGGGTTGAATCGAGTTCTCCTTCAACAAATCAAGCGTGTCTTGTTCAAGGGTAGATTGAGTGTGATAAGTTGTATCGGGCCTAATTGTAAGGGCCATGATCCCTGGTATGAGAACTCTATGTTTGTTGCATTAAAGTTGTAATATAACAAGTTTTGGGTTAAAAAAAATTCTCATGTACTACATTGATTCACTGTTGTACATTTTATGTTGTGCAAAGTGCTTTTGTTGTGGCATTTTCGTGTGTTTGTGATCATGTTTTAGAAATAGACCTAATTCTAAAGCACTGAAGAAAAATCAACACCATCCCGTAGACCTTAACAACCACCATTTGATGATGATATGCCATGTGCCTCCACTTACATTAGCTATGTGCCTCTCACCATCTGGAATTTACACTTGGATAAAGGTGGCTTGTTATTCAAAAGGTACCTTGATCATTTTGCAATTGTGTGCTTATACTTGTTTTTTTTGGGCATTTAGTATGTATAAAGGGGTGACATGGAATATTGATTGATATTGACTGTAATTTTGTTCTCTCACCTTACCAGGGGGTAAATCTTTAACCCTAGTCCAATGGGAACTCCCTTAAGGCCCTTAAGGTTATAGGAGGGGTACTACTTGGAAAAACCATGATTGGGATAGAATGTTCATTATCCCCTATACCATACTTGATACTTTCCATCACACATAAAGCCGTATATCTCACCTCCATTTTTCAGGTCAAACTTGTCATTAGTTCTTTGGGATTTCGCACCCATATGTTCACACTCCTTGAGTAGGGCTGGAAACTATTGCCCTGGAGGTTGATGCAGCTAAAAGAAAAGAAAAAGCATATCATGGTCACAACAAAACAAAGAAAATAAATTTAGTATGCAAAAGATGGTCGAGAAATAAGATTCGAACATGGGCAAAAGCCTAGCATGAGCTCTACCTTCCTCATATGGCCGTCACCTGGTTCTAGAGCACATGATGCTCCTTCAAATCAAAAGGAGTCCTTGAATGTCCAAACCCCAATGAGAAATAAACTAAGTCATCTTAAGGAGTAATAAAACTATTAATACCATAAAGAGAAAGCTCTAACCCTTGAGCTATATGTGGTAATACAAGGAATAATCAAGAAGAACTAAAAGGCGCACCAAGACGAGCAAGTAACCAATGCCTCCATGATTGCTTCCTCCTTTACATTCATACACTCGGGATGTGTACACACCATCAGTTAGACCCTTTGACCATGGAACATTGCTTCCTCCTTTACATTCATACACTCGAGATGTGTACATACCATCAGTTGGACCCTTTGAACATGAAACTTGGCCATGAAGCATTTTCCGCTTCATTACCACATTATTTACACCAACACCTATTGATTGAGAGGTTGACCCTAGAACTATCACTTCCCCTTGAGGGTTGGAAGCACCTATAGGGTTAACCATTAGCCACCTCCATCAAGGTAGGAAATGCCTTTACGAGACTTGGTCTAGTAATATATCGGAAGGTGATCCTTGTTTGAAGTATTAGCATGCCCTTAACATTCAAATTTGGTCCACTTAGATGCATATATGATCTTAGTATCTGATGGATGCTTTCACTTGAGTCCATGTTGTTTTTGTCAGGTGGACCATGTTGATTTTTGTAGCATCAGAAAGTGATCTAAGTCCCAAATTTGGTGAGGAGGTTTGGACACCAGTGTTCCAAAGAACCCAGAAACCGTTTGTGGAAATTCCACTCGGTTCATGTTTTATTAAAATAATTAATTATTTTAATGGGGACCCTAAGTCTAAACTTAGGGAAAATGAATAATTAATTGGTATTAATAAAACATATTGTGAATCTTCTAGAGAACGAAGATCAAGTCAAGATTCAATCTTAGCCATTGATTAGACTTCTAATCTGGGCCGTTGATTTATCAATGAGAAGATTATAAAGGAAGGCTTGAGGGCCATTTGGAAAGCAAGCCAGGCATACACTCAGTAACCTGAGGGAAGTCGATTCTTCAGAATTTAGAATTCAATTTCAGAGGGAGAGTTGCAGAGTGGAGGAAGCGGAGGGTTTCAAAAACAATCTGAGCTCAAGGAAGGAGGACGCAAAAGGGCAGAGGGGCAGTACAGAGGGACAGTGCAAGGATAGCACAATAGTGGCGCAGTGTCTGATCTTTGCGCGGGAATTGAGAAAATTATCTAAGTTGTTTTCTTGGAAGTTTCTCAGTCATTCCTTGTAAAGAAATTGTTGTTGAAGATTAATATATAAACCCTCATCTACTGCAAATATATAAACCCTCATCTACTGCACCGATTTTACCACATTGGATTTTTCCGAGGACAATTGTCCAAAAATAACTGTGTCGATGTGATTGATTTCTTGTGCTTGTATTTCACTGTTCTTTTCTCTATATGTACTTTTGTGATAACTGCAGTAGAATTTATTTCGAAGTTTACTAAAGGGTTTATTGTTAATAGCTTATTATGAAAAATAAGTAGAAGAAATAAATCAGTAACGACAGTATAATTTCAGATTCAAAATTTTGACATGGTATCAGAGTTGAGATCGGGTAACAAGATTGGAGATTCTGGAATGGAACGAAGTCTTGATGCTGCTAGAGCAGCAACTCAAAATGGTTCACAGAGTTCTCTGGGGAAAGAGAAAAGCATGGAAGAAAGGATGGATCACGATGTCTGGAAGAAGAGTTCGCTTGCTTATCAAGCTCTGCTTCCTTAGAGGTTTGGTATATTGATAGTGGAGCTTCTGCACATATGACGGGTATGTGAGAATGTTTATCGAGCTACCAAGAAGAACAGATGAACTTCAAGATCACCATGGGCAATCAGACGAAATGTACCCCTATTGGAAGAGGCACCGTAGTTTTTCAAACTGAAGCAGGGAATAGGCTTCGAGCTACCAATGTGTTGCATGTGCCTGGTTTGGGGATGAACTTACTCTCTGTGTCTCAGCTGCAAAACAAGGGCTATGACGTATACTTCATCGAGTTCGCTTGCTTATCAAGCTCTACTTCCTCAAAGGTTTGGTATATTGATAGTGGAGCTTCTGCACATATGACGCGGATGCGAGAATGTTTCTCGAGCTACCAAGAAAAACAGATGAACTTCAAGATCACCATGGGTAATAAGGCAAAATGTACCCCTATTAGAAGAGGTACCGTAGTTTTTCAAACCTAAGTAGGGAATAGGCTTCGGGCTACCAATGTGTTGCATGTGTCTGGTTTGGGGATGAACTTACTCTATGTGTCTCAACTGCAAAACAAGGGCTATGGCGTATAATTCATCAGCAAGAGAGTATATGTCGAACACATGAGTTGGAAGAAGAAGGCACAAATCGAAGTCAGGAGCAACAAACTGTATAAGTTACAGCTCAAATCTCCAATGGCACTAATAGGCAGCACTGGTGAGAAGGATTTGAATGAGCTATGGCACAAAAGAATGGGGCACTTACACCATGGGGCTCTAAGAATTCTCAAAGAGACTGTCACAGGAGTTCCAGAATTGAGCACCAAGCGAGATGATGTTTGCAGAGGATGTGTACTAGGTAAGTACGCCAAGGCAGCTTACCCCAAGAGCAGCAATAGAGCCGAGACTGTTGGGACTAATACACTCAGACATCTGCGGACCAATGTCCACCAGAGCTCTTAGTGGTGTCGAATACTTCGTCACCTTCATTACCTTCATTGATGACCATTCCAGGAAAACTTGGATCTACTTTCTAAAGACCAAAGATAAGGTCTTTGATCGATTCAAATATTTTAAGGCTCTGGTTGAAAATCTGACAGGAAAGTGGATAAAGATATTGCGGTCAGATAATGGTGGAGAATATATTGATAAGGACTTCACAGATTTTTGCGCAACAAAAGGCATCAGAGGAGAGTGGACCGCTCCATATAATCTGGAACAAAATGGAGCTGTAGAGAGGAAGAATAGAACTATTGTTGAAGCAACGAGGGCGATGCTATATGATCAAGATATGCCCAAATTTCTATGGGCGAAAGCATGCAGTACAGTCGTGTATGTTCAGAACAAGATTCCTCACAGGGCACTAGGTAAGATTACACCAGAGAGTGTCTTCACAAACAGGAAGCTAAAAGGGAGCCATTTCAGGATTTTTGGTAGTTTGGCATACTACCATATACCGGAAGAGAAGAGGAAGAAATTGGTGAAACAGGGAATAGGCTTCGGTCTACCAATGTGATGCATGTGCCTGGTTTGGGGATGAACTTACTCTATGTGTCTCAGCTGCAAAACAAGGGCTATGACGTATACTTCATCGGCAAGAGAGTATATGTCAAACACACGAGTTGGAAGAATAAGGCACAAATCAAAGTCAGGGGCAACAAACTATATAAGTTACAGTTCGAATCTCCAATGGCACTAATAGGTAGCAGTGATGAGAAGGATTTGAATGAGCTATGGCACAGAAGAATGGGGCACTTACACCATGGGGCTCTAAGAATTCTCAAAGAGACTGTCAGAGGAGTTCCAGAATTGACCACCAAGCGAGATGTTGTTTGCAGAGGATGCGTACTAGGTAAGTACGCCAAGGCAGCTTACCCCAGGAGAAACAATGGAGCTAAGATTGTGTTGGGACCAATACACTCAGACATCTCTGAACCAATGTCCACTAGAGCTCTTAGTGATGCCGAATACTTCGTCACCTTCATTGATGACTATTCCAGGAAAACTTGGATCTACTTTCTAAAGACCAAGGATGAGGTCTTTGATCGATTCAAAGAGTTTAAGGCTTTGGTTGAGAATCTGACAAGAAAGAGGATAAAGATATTGCAGTCAGATAATGGTGGAGAATATATTGATAAAGACTTCACAGATTTATGCGTAAGGGAAGGCATCAGAAGAGAGTGGACCGCTCCATATATTATGGAACAGAATGGAGTTGCAGAGAGGAATAATAGAACTATTGTTGAAGCAGTGAGGGCGATGTTGTATGATCAAGATATGCCCAAATTTCTATGGGCAAAAGCATGCACTACAGCTATGTATGTTTAGAACAAGATTCCTCACAGGGCACTAGGTAAGATTACACCAGAGAGTGTCTTCACTGGCAGGAAGCCAGAAGTGAGCCATTTCAGGATAATTGGTAGTTTGGCATTCTGCCATATACCCGAAGAGAAGAGGAAGAAATTGGATCAGACAGAAGAAAAGGGATTGTTGGAAATGTTGTCATTGATGGCAAAGAGGATGGCAAAAGGAGCAACCACCTAAAACAACGTCACAAGGCAAAAGAGACAGAGAGTGGTAGAGAGTCAGAGGGAGTTAGAGGTAGAGAACCTCTTCAGCAACAGAATAGGAGGGAAATGGTCTGAATATCTGGTCTGTCATGAATTTTATGAATCTCTGCGTAGGATTTGAATTCCAGGCAGAGATCTTCTTGTGATGAAGAAGATCTGAAGCATCGGTTCGGAATGAATCAACGCTTTCGAAACTAGAGCATCTAGTTCGAACGCCAGAGATTTTCACCCAATAAGTGAAGCTGGGTATCCAAGCGAGTCTTCAATGGGAGAGCGGAAGCTGAGTTGACTATAAGGAGCGTTTAACCTTGCGAAGGTCCGAATAGAGCGTTGAATGGTGCGGAACCCCGAGGTAAGAGGAACGGAACCTTGTGGATGAACAGTAGTGGCGATTTGGAGATGAACGGTGGTTTTCATCGCACCACCCATCGTCGGGCAAGCAGTATTTTGGAATTGGGAGCGATTCCATAGAACTGTCGACGCGTGGCAAAGGTGGGCCCAGGGAAAACCGCCTTTCCGTATTTCATCACGCGGTAACATCCGTGCAGTTAATCCAAGCGATATCCGTTGGATCGGGCAACGCAATAGCAGTCGTCGGATAAGAAGGCGAGATAAGCCAGGCGCGATCAACCATGGTAATGTTTATTAAATTTTGGTTATAATGTTATATGGCGACGGTAAAGTAATACCTTGGGTTTAATAACCATACCAGAAGTCTGTAATTCCGGAGGCCTCGTATATTGGTTCAAGAGTTAGTCATCAACCCCCGTGGAATTTAAAAGTTATATTACATGGGCGCGTGGATTTATCGAAGGTACGATTCGGCTGTGTTAACCCCACGTTGGCAATGTGTTGTGTGTGTGGGCCCAAATCAAATATATATTAAGGTTTACGAGTTAATAAGGTATGTGCAAATCGTCGCATTGGCAAAGATAAATACAGTTGTAAAGTTAGCGCCATATGAAATATATGTGGTGTTAACCATATCGGGATGCTCTAACGTTGAACGGAAGTGTGACCATATATTGATATATATTAAGGTTGCGGGTTAATAAAAGGACTCCGAGTATTGTTGGACTTTGTTATAACGTTTCCGGTAATTAAAAAACGCCGTAATATATGTATTGATATAGAGCATATATATATATAAGTGGGCGCATATGTATACAGAATAGATAGTCGGGCTACAACTATAGAGGAATGTTGAATTAATATCTCAATTCCTTGAATTAAGATATTAAAATAGTCCAGACTTATTTGTTTGAACTTGCCAGCGTAGAATAAGAGAAGTGTGAGATTGCCAGAATTGTGAAGTGAAAATCTAAATACAGTTGTATCACGCACAGAAATTCAGTGTATGCACTTTATATGCCAAAGAGAAGAGATGAAAATGTGGGACTAACAGAGGTAAACAAGAATGTAAGAACTGAAAAAGTCACAGGGAATTTTTACAGGCATGATGAACAGAAATATACAGAGCAGTCACTCAACAACAGCAGAAAAGACAAATCCAGTAAAGCCAAAGTTCAGAAAGAGAGGTGAGTGATATTGAAATGCATAACTAAAAATGTAAATATTTTTGTTTATATTGTTTGTGATGCAAAGGCAAGTATCCTAAAGAAAATACAAAATCCCACTGTAGCATGGAAATTTGTACATATTGTTGTAATTTTAAAAATGAGTTGGATAAAGGAATAAGAAGACAGAAGCCAAAGAGTCATGACTGTTCATTCCAAATTCTTTATGAAATACAAACAGTCATGTGAGGAACTCTATATATAATATCACATTGATATGCACAAGAGAGGTTAGAGAGAGAAAATATAGAGAAGGCAGAGTATAGAAGTGTAAGGTAGAGAAGATTAAGAAAAGAAGAGCAGAAAGAGAAGCTACAAAACAGAGCTGATATCTGAGGTAAATCAACAAACATTTAGTTTGAAAAATTGAGGAAGTTGGAGCTTCCCTATCAAGTTGCAGCTTGATAGCTGTCAGTTGTAGCTGACTGAGGTTGGAGCCTCCTGTAGGTTGGTGCCTGCAGAAAATTGAAGGGAGTTGGTGCTTCCTTGCAAGTTGTAGCTTGCAGAATTGAAGTAGGAGCCTCCTGTAGGTTGGTGCCTGCAGAAAAGCAGTGGTGAGAGGGAGTTGGAGCTTGCCTTTGCATCACAACAATAATAATATGTGGTTTTCTCCCTTTATGGGTTTCCACTTATATCTGGTGTCTCTGTGCATGATGTTTATGTGTTGATCTGATTTATATCATCTGCTTAATACCTGTTGCTCTCATATTAAGTTTCTTGCTCACATTCTAAGATTACTCACATATTAAGTTGGATATGAAATGAAGGTGTAAATAAGGTTTAATAGAAAGTTTAAAATATCATGAATGTGTTAGGCTGATTCCCCCACCTCTCAATTTAACTAAGGTTTCAGCAGGGATATCTAGTGGGATATAGCAAGAATGCTAAAGGCATATAGAATCTACATTCCTAACAATAGGAAGATTGTAGTACAACGAGATTTGAAGTTCATGAGGATAGGAAGTTCAGAAATCCCTGGGAGATACCTTTCTGAAACGTTGGGGCCAAAGGATACGATCCATCAAGTCCATCCACTTCGACCAAATCCAAACTAGCACCGTTGCTTAGGCAATACAGGATCCAGGAGTATTACCTTATGAGGATTCACAGGAGGAGGAGAAGGAATATCAACCCACTACTAGCGGAAGAATGAGATGTTAATTTTTGTAGCATCTAGAAGCGTTCCAAGTCTCAAACTTAGTAGGGAGGCTTGGACAGCAACATTCCAAAGAACCCAGAAACAGTTTGTGGAAATTCCACTCGGTTCATGACTTATTAAAATAATTAATTATTGTAATGAAGACCCTAAGTTTAAACTTAGGTAAATGAAATAATTAAAGGGCATTAATAAGTCAAAGTGTGAATCTTCTAGAAAACATGGATCAAGTCAAGTTTTAATCTTAACCATTGATTAATCTTCTAATTTGGGCCGTTGTTTCTCCAACGAGAAGATTATGAAAGAAGGCTTGAGGGTCATTTGGAAAATAAGTCGGGCATAAACTCAGTACCCGAAGGAGATCGATTCTGAAATAAGAGAATTCGTTTTCAGTGGGAGAGTTGCAGGTGAAGGGTTTGCAGAAGCAGAAGGAGGAGGCAGTCAGAAGTGATCGAGCTCAGGGATAAAGGGCAGCAGTGGGCCACTAGAGGCAGCTTGAGGGTGCAGCGCAGAGAACCCACGTATTCCCTACGCAGACTTACGCAGTCCAGCACTGGGACTACGCAGAGAAACACGCAGACAGGCATAGGAGCCAGCAGAGGCTAATCAGGGTGTCAGAGAATTGTCCAAGGGAGCCGGAAATTCAGTCTCAGGTGTTTCAGATTTATTTGCCTGTATATTTCCTTGTAAAGATATCATTTATTGAAGAATTAATAAAACCCTCATCTGCTACACCGGTTTTCCCGCATTGGGTTTTTCTGGGGACGATTGTCCAAAAATAATTGTGTACATGTGATTGATTCTTGTGCTTATGTCCTTTACTATTTATTTCTCTACATGTGTATTTGTGAATGTTGCAGTAGTGCTTATTTCGATATTTGCTAGAAGATTTCTGAAAAATAACTTATTGAAATAATAAGTAGGAGGAATAAATCTATCACTGCAACTGTACAGTTTTCAGAGTGAAAATTTCACATGGTATCAAAGCCAGAGATGAGTAACAGGAAGGGAGGATCCACTAGTGAACACAAGTCTCTTGCTGCAGCAGTAGCGCAGAAGGGTTCACGCAATTCTCCAGGAAGGAAAGGAAGCATCACAGAACAGATGGATCATGATGTCTCTGTATCAACATCCAGACTTGAGGAAGATTTTTCTTGCATATCAAGCACTGCTTCTTCTGATGTCTGGTATATTGACAATGGAGCCTCTACTCACATGACTGGAGTATGGAACTGTTTTTCCGACTACCAAGAAGAGCAGATGAATTCCAAAATAAGCATGGGTAATAAAGCAAAATGCACTCCTATTGGGAGAGGTACCGTAGCTTTTTAAACCAAAGCTGGAAATAGAATCCGGGCCACTAATGTTCGGCACGTGTCGGGTTTAGAGATGAACTTGCTCTCAGTGTCTCAGCTTCAAAACCGAGGTTATGACATCTAATTTATTAGCAATAGAGTCTACGTCAAACACCCCAGTTGGAAGAAGAAGGCACAGATCGGGGTAAGAAGCAACAAACTATACAAGTTACAGCTTGAGTCTCCAACAGCACTATTTGGCAGGGCAGATGAAACGGACTGAATGAGCGATGTCACCGAAGAATGGGGCATTTGCATCATGGATCGTTGAGAACTCTCAAGAAGACTATCACAGGTGTTCCAGAACTAAGCACTAAACGAGATGAGCTAGTGGGTTGGCTTGTAACTCAAGTTTGTTTCATGTCGAACTTGTTATTAGGGGCTTCATTAGGCTAAGATACTTTAGGTGGACCTCATATACGTAGAGGTCACATTCATTTTATTTTGTCATCACTTGTGGATCAATTTAGCCCTCTTAGAGATTTCAACCTAGCTGAAATTTGTCTTATATCTTGTGGAGCTGTGATCTATTGTGGAGTTTTTGGTTATGGAGCTATTCTCTATTTTGTAGATGCCATTTTGGAGCAATAAAGGATTGGTTCATGCACCTATCTTGTAAGTGTTCTTTGGATTGGAATATATTTTATGGCTATTGCATGGAATGGATATTGTCTAGGGTTTCTATGTGCTTGTTCTTATTGAAAAAATTTCTATGTAATCTTAGCAATGGTATTGTATGCATTACCCTTCTAGAATTTGTGTGACAATCACATAACTGATTCTTCATGATAAGCTCTCCTCATTGACTTTGCTCCCTCATAAAACAATAGCTACGATTTCTTATTCCCTTACTCCTTTCTAAGAATAGCTCCCTTAGACTCCACCACCCAAGGTTGAGGCATTGGCCTTATTCACATTGTTGATCACACCTAAAATCATCTTAAAACCAACCCTTTCTCCCCATTTTCTGATTTTCGGCCTCTTAAGGAAAGCCACTAGCCCAGGTGGGGTTAAAATTCAACTAGTGTTGCCTTGTGCAGGGATTCAACACTTGGTTGTCATGTCATTGCCTCAAAATCACCCTCTTACTGTGGCTAATGTCCTTTGCCCGAGGTAATTTTTGCCCTAGCTAAACCTTAGTCTTGCCATAGGCTTCAACTTGGGGCTTGTTGAAGGATTGTTGTGGCACAAAGTGACCATTCTCATATATTTCAAGCCTTTTCTTGGCCTTGTGATCCTAGGTAAGCCTATTGACCTTTCTTACTATTAAACACTAGATCACATTATGCCCTAATTGGGCCTTTTGGAGGGAACGCATTGCCTTGTTTAAGCTAGCTAAGCTATGTTTTTAAGTAGAGTATCTCCCCTTGGCCTATCCTTGCCAACTCTAACCCTTGGGCTTGATATATCCTTTAGGTGACCTAACATAGGAAAGCCTCCCTTGTGGTGCAAATCCACTAAAAAGCAGAAGGTAGTGGTTGTGGTGATAGTGGGCGACAACTCATAGTGTTGTCACTTAGCCTAGCTCCGTGCTACCCACAAAAATGGGTGACCCTATGGGGGAAGTTTTTTGTATTATTCTTCATGCCCAGCCACTCAGCCATGCAATCTCTAACAACCACCACTAACTGACGATGTGCCATTTTATCTCTACTACCTGCGTTAGTAGTAATATACTCTCTCACCAATCCGGCAAGAGCACATGGACGAAGTTGGGCTTTCAATCAAAAGGTACTTATTCATTTTGCAATCGAGTGCTTGTGTTTATTCATATTTGAATTTTTGATATAGATTATGGGGTGACCTAAAAAGGAGGGGTTTTAACAGTGATATTGTTCCCTCACCCTAAATGGGGGGTTAATCTTCGATCCTGTTAAAAATTGGGTAGCTTAGGGATGAATTTCCCTAGAGGGAAACCCTAATGCCCCATGGAAGCCCATCTACCCTAAAGAGAAATATTATTTTTTTTAAAATATTGTGGGCAAGAAATTATTAACGTACTTGGAATATATATTTAAATGCTATTATATTTTTTAGCAAAATTTAAATTAAGAAATTCCCTCCAAAAGTCAAAGTTGGCTTAATTAAAGAAAACCCTAGAAAGGGCTAATTGATGCTCCTTAATATTGTATAAATTAAAAAGATTTTACAAAGGTTCAATCATCATCAATATGTCATCTTGGTCATCGAATTTCAAAAGGCCACTTTTCTGATTGGTAACTCTACGCATTGTTGCAATGGCTCATTAGCAAGCTCGCATAAATTTTCTATGACTCACTCTATCTGGCTTGTAGTGATTTTTCTTCTATTGTACGCATTAGTGGCTTGTATCCTTTGTTTTGTGGTTTGCACTAATCTTTGAGAAGCTTGCATACACTCCAGACTCAATATGTTTTTATGTGGTTCGCATTTTTTTTGCAACAATGGCATATTTTTAGTGGTCCGATAAGTTTCTGGTGGTACACATATCTCACGGTGGCTCGCAACATCTCTATGGCACAGTTGCTCGCATACGATGTTTATCTGAATAGATCTTATTGTATGAATCACATTTATATACTCTACAAATCGTTCTATTTGTGGATCAATGGATTGTATTTGTATGGACCACATTTGAATACCCTGCGGCTTGCTCTACACAGTGGACTTGCATTATACACAGTGAACTCGTACGCACAATGATACAGTGGCATTGTATTACATAGATAGCGACATCGCTCTATCATATTATGTGGTACATTATTTCTCAATGTACGCAATACTTCTTATGGCTCATTATAGTATGGTACACAATCTTTCTTGTGACTCGTTGCAATGTATGCAATACTTCTTATGGCTCGCTCTTATAGTTCAAAGGCTCGCTTTATAATTACAGTGGCAGTAACTCTACAATAATGAAGGGAAATTTCTATGGCAGTGATGACAAAATAATCTTTGACATGGTATTAACCTTAACATAATAGAAACCTAGTTTCATGACAGTGACTTGAAAGTAATCCATATAACTGTGTCTTGGAGATATAGTTGTGATTTATATGTCCAAAGCCTAATGATGTATAACAGTGACTGTTGGGTATAACAGTGTCCTATAATAGTAACCCTGTATATGGAAGGGTGAAAATTTCTAAACAGAAATCCTACTGTAGTGTCTTGATTTACTTTTCCTACTTGAATTAAATTACAAGTTAATTTTATGAATTATTCAGCAAAATCAGCAAAGTAAACACAACTACAGCCTACACATTTACAGATCATTTACTGAACATCACACACACATGACAAAGTGACAGATTTTTCAGACAAATGTCCCCGGAAAAACCCGATGTGGGAAAACGGTGCAACTAGCTCTAGAGGGTTTTATTATTATGCAGAATCTGAATACAACAATATTTGGGCACCAAAATTCTTCTCCCTACAGAGAAATTACACGATAGTAGTACCTCTTTCACTGGGAGACAAAAAATATGGCGGATTCACACCCTCAAACGGGATTTACAGAACTCGAGCCCTTTATGGCCCACCGGAAACCCCAGCGTTGTCCCTCGGCCCTCTGTGCCAGCCTCTCTGGCCTGCGTCAGTCTCTCAAGGCTTACATTGCCCCTGTGCTGCCCTGGTTGGGCCTGCATCACCCCAAAGGGTTGTTGCTGCCTCTACACTACCTTATGCGTGGCTCTGGCTGATCTATGTATCTCTAGTTGGCTTCTGTGCTCCCTGGTATATTGTCTCTCTGTCGCTGTTGTATTCTTGGCCTCAGATCACATCATCCCTTGCCAATCTCTGCCCCTTACTACACTGCAAACTCGCTTTGAAATTCTTAGCAAACCACGCCCTAGAATTTTGACTTAGCTTCAGTGCTCTGCAAATGTGTACGTTCTCTAACTAACCCCAAGCCCTTCTCTTATACTTTTCTCGTTGGAAAACCAACGGTCGTGATCTAATCTCTAATCAACTGCTAAGATTAGAAGTTGCTTGATCCACGTCACTTAGAACATTCTCATCACATGTTTAATTTAATTCACTTTTATCTTTCAATTTTCCTAAGTTAGACTTAGTGTCCTTGATTAAAAAGATTAAATATTTGAATAACTATCGAACCAGATAAAATTTATCTAAACACATTCTGGGTCTTGGAGAACTCATGTACTCCAGCTCCTCCACAAAATTTTGGAGCTAGAGCACATTCAATGCTACCCCAAAATCTCAACACTCCCTCTTAGCAAGGAGTGTGCTCTAGCAATACTTCCACACTCAAGCATTGCCCTGATCTCTAGCATCGGTCCCCGCGTTGATGCTTGGCCTACTACCCTCCATCACTCTGTTGTTGCTGCTCTCTGTACTGCTACCCATGACTCTGCCGCATATATACTGTAGCTCCCTCTCAATTGCTGCATCATGCTGCCCATAGCACTGACACTGCTAACTGCTGCACTGCAACTCAATTGCTGAGAAGTAAGCAACTGAAGGACCCCCTACCCAATCACTAACAGAAAATTCAGTCGGGCAGCACCTCATCACTAAAGCTCCCTTGGCTGTTGCGCTGCGTTGTCTCCTAGAAGCCACTACTAACTGCTGCACTGCAACTCAATTGCTGAGAAGTAAGCAACTGAAGGACCCCCTGCCCAATCACTGACAGACAAGTCAGTCGCGCAGCACCTCATCACTGAAGCTCCCTTGGCTCTTGCACTGCGTTGTCTCCCAGAAGCCACTGCGCTGCTGCTACTCCGCACTGCCCCTCTCTGCACTGCTGGAGTCCCATCAACCCCTCTGCGTTGCTGCTTGTACAATGTTGTTGCCTTTGCACTGTGCTGCTCCCACCTACAGCATCCCAGCTCTGCCCTCCGCTTCATTGTGATCTCATGCACCCAATGCTCCACTTGTCCCACTACCGTCTTAAGGCTCTCGTAGCTCGTATGTGATCCAAGAGTCTGGGCACCTCAAGGATCCTGCCTTTCCATCTATAGTTGCTCTACAAATCAATATCGCCCCACCTCTTCTCTCAAGGTTCATGAGCACTCATGGCTACACCATCATCAGAGCCATCGTCTTCTTTAGCTGCCGCAACATTGGAATCAACTTCCTTTTCCTTCCTCCTTAGAGGACAAGTGGTGGCGAAGTGTCCAAGTTCACCACACCTGAAGCATCGGATCTTCGATAGATCCCTCTTCTTCTTCCCTTGCTGCTTCTTGGATGCAAGGGTTGCATCTTCCTCTTCCTCCTTCTTCACTTTGCTGGATCCGGAGTTGTTTGCCTCTTCATCATCCGGTGGATTTCCTCTTGTCGAAGGATAGCCCACATGTCGTCCTAGCTTGGAAGGTCCTGTCTGCCCAAGATGCCTTGGACAAATGTTTCCCATTAATCTGAGACTGCATTTATAGTAGTCCTCACCATGACATCATCCTCCACTTTAACCCCCATGGCAATCAGCTGATCTCGGATCATCTGCAACCTTAATAGGAAAGGATCGATTTCTTCCCCCTTATTCAACACAAACAACCTCATCTGGTTCTCCAGAAGCATCTTCTTCTGGATAGATTTTCCTTGACACATTGTGGTCAAAGTTGTCCACATAGCATTAATCGTCTTCTTCTCAGCAATGTGTGGGACCACATGATCCTTGACCCCGTCCATGATAAAGCACTTATCATGTGCCTCCGCTTCATTATGCTTCGCGAGAAGAGCAACATCAATTGGTGTAGGCAAGACGTTCTTTGCATGTTCCCGAAGTCTATATGCCTCTAGGACCGTCAGGATTCTGGCCTTCCAGATAGCAGAGTTGGACAAGCCATCCAACCTATCCTGATCACGCAGTCCGTACGACGCCATCTAGCTCAAAACAATCTGTCGAAACAGATGCTCCTCTCCCTGCTGTTGTTGCTACTCCCAACAGAAGCCTAGATCTAGGGTCCTTGGCCAAAAGACACCCTCTATAGCAACTGCTCCCTCTGACAACTTATTTCCATCCTCAAAAATCTACCAAATCCCTTGAATCAGCCCTCTTCGATCACCCTCTTGATTGTTCCTCAGATTTCTTTGGAAAAAAAATCTACTGAGCAACTGTTCTCCTCCCACTCTTTGTCAACTTAGCTAGGCACTATTCTGCACCGACAGAACCTGTGCCACACCAGCAACTTCTGAAGACGGAAGCTACACTTCCAACCCCAGAAAAATACACGTCACTGCAAACTAGATTGCATCACCCTTACTGTGCTGCATTAGCCTCTGTGTAAGAAAGGTTGGCTCTGCATCACCCTAGTGGTGTTGCGTCAGCCTCTGCATTCCTCTCAGCTAGGTCTGCATCCCTCTTGATGTTGCGCTACCTTATCTAGTCTATGTTGCTTCAGCTGCCCTTGATGCAACAAAAATTCTTCAGTAGCTTCGCTGTTGATTCAGCTTGATCTACAATGCTCTAATACCATGTGAAAAATTCTAAACAGAAATCCTACTGTAGTGTCTTGATTTACTTTTCCTACTTGAATTAAATTACAAGTTAATTTTCCGAATTATTCAGTAAAATAAGCAAAGTAAACACAACAATTGCCTACACATTTACAGATCATTTACTGAACATCACCCACACATGACAAAGTGACACAGATTTTTCGGACAAATGTCCCCAGGAAAACCCAATGCGGGAAAACTGGAGAAGCTAGCTCTAGAGGGTTTTATTATTATGAAGAATCTAAACACAACAATATTTGGGCACCAAAATGGTTGGCCCTATAGAGAAATTACACGGCAGTAGTACCTCTTTCACTCGGAGATAGAAAATATGGCTGATTCACACCCTCAAACGGGATTTACAGAACTCAAGTCCTTTCTGGCCCACCAGAAACCCCAGCGCTATCCCTAAGCCCTCTGCGTCAGCCTCTCAGGGCTTCCACTACCCCTGCGCTACCCTGGTTGGGCTTGCGTCACCCCTGAAGGGTTGCTATTGCCTCTGCGCTGCCTTCTGCGTGGCTCTGGCTAATCTGCGTATCTCTAGCTAGCTTCTGCACTGCCTGGTACACTGCCTCTGTCGTTGTTGTATCCTTTGCCTCGGATCAGATCATCCCTTGCCAATCTCTTACCCTCACTACACTGCAAACTCGCTTCGAAATTCTTAGCGAACCACGCCCTAGAATTTCGACTTAGCTTTAGTGCTCTGCCAATATGTGTGTTCTCCAACTGACCCCAAGCCCTTTTCTTATACTTTTCTCATTCGCAAACCAATGACCATGATCTAATCTCTAATCAACGGCTAAGATTAGAAGTTGCTTGATCCATGTCACTTAGAAAATTCTCATCACATGTTTAATTTAAAACACTTTAATCTTTTAATTTTCCTAAGTTATACTTAGGGTCCTTAATTAAAAGATTAATTATTTGAATAACTATCCAACCAAATGGAATTTCTCCAAACGCTTTCCGGGTCTTGGAGATCTCATGTACTCCAACTCCTCCAAAAAATTTCAGAGCTAGAGCACATCCGATGCTACCCCAAAATCTCGACAGGAAGTACCTTTGTATTTGGCAGAAACCTTGTTGAATTATGGCAGACTCGTTAGACAAGTCTTATATATGTGGCATCTTGTATGGTGGACAGACTAGTATATGACAAACCTTGTTCTATGATGATGAAAGATCTATGGTGTTGCATGGCAAACCCTAATATAGTGGTCTTCAATATCAGACCTTGTTGATGACTGTTGATAGACGGTTATAATGTTGACAGATGATGAGATGGTATATGGTATGACTCTGATATGATAGCAGCTCTCTCGGCTCTCTTGGTTTCATGCATTGATTTGTCTAGTGGAGAGCTTGTTATAGCCTCTTTGACTGATGTGATTGATGTACTTTGATTTTAGCTCAAAAATTGTTGAATATCTAATAGAAGAAGAATTTGGATGGGTTTTCCCCCTTGTGAGGTTTTGCTTGCCCTGCTCTCTGACCTAAATTATGGTGTCCCTATATGTGCATGCTTTTCTTCTATTGTTGTTTTTTGTTCCACTACATTATTGTTCTTTCTACATAATTGCTAATGATGTTAACATGTTATGGGGTGAATGTGATATGCAAATGACGAAAAGTTTAAAATGCAATTATCTACAACAAACAATAATATATCCCTACGAAAAATTAACAAATCCTAGTCCAACAGGACCTCCCATAATGGCCCAATGGGTATAGGAGCGGCACTACGCGAGAAGCCTTGATTGAGATAGTGTGTTCCATCTATCCCTATTCCATACTTACCACTTTCCATCTTACATTACAAGCCCATATTCCACCTCCATTCTTCAGGTTCAACTAACCATTAGTTCTTTAGGATTTGGCACCCATTGTGAAAAATCCTAGATCTGGATTCCTACTGCAACAAATCTGAATTACTTCTATTATTTTTCATAATTATTTCATCATAGTGAAATATCGAAGTAATTACTGAAGCAATTTACACAAATAATGTTGCGGAGTAAATCTAAGTGCTGAAACAAACTGAACAAAATACAATGAAAAACATCCACATTTGACACAATTATTTTTGGACCAAGTCTCTGGAAAAACCCAATCCCAGAAAACCTAAGTACATCTATAAATTTTGTATTATCAAGGAGAAACTGAATCCTTGACTTCCAAATAACATAGTTGGAGGCACCCTCCAATCTATCTTGGTCACGCAATCCATTGCTGGCCATCTCCTCAGCTGTCGATATCTTGCTCTAACCCTCTGCTCAGCTAGACTTACGCACTCCTTGGGGAGTAAGTCACTGCTTCTGCTACTGCACGGGAAAACTGAGTTTCTTTGAGTAAGAAAACTCTCTGAGGTCAAGAAATCCCCAACTGTGTTTTTCAAAAAATTTCTAACGTTTATGCACCAGCACTCAGTGTTGTGCAGTTACTGCGTCCTTCACTACGCTGCTCTGCTACGCTGCCTCTTCTGCATCTGAAAAAACTTACCCCTCTGTCAACTTTCTCAGAGGGAGCCTTTTCTGCACTGGATTGCCCTCATGGCATGGACTGCGTAATTTCTGGGAAGGTTTGTTGCTGCTTATTCAGATCCAAGTCTCTTCAGTGTTGATCTGCTGGTTCACTCTTGTTTCTCCTGCACTTCAGCTTAAATAAGCTCTGATACCATGTGAAAAATCCTAGATCTGGATTCCTACTGCAACAAATCTAAATTACTACTTCTATTATTTTTCATAATTATTTCATTATAGGGAAATATTGAAGTAATTATTGAAGCAGTCTACACAAATAATGATGCGGAGTAAATCTAAGTGTTGAAACAAACTGAACAAAATACAATGAAAAACATCCACATTTGACACAATTATTTTTGGATTCAGTCCCCAGAAAAACCCAACTCGAGAAAACCGGTGCAACAAATCTGAGGGTTTTGTATTATTAAGCAGCAGAATCTTGAGTACAACTAGGTTGCCAATATCCGGCTCACCCTTCAGAGAAATCTAGACAACAGATGAAAATGTGAGGTATAACTCACTCTGCAAATCCCCGGCTGATCTGAACACTGCTGGTGAAGCCCCTCTCTGCATCTTCGTGATGCCTAGGCTGGAACTGCGTAAGCCAACGTGGGCAAGCTCTAGAACTGTGTCACCTCTCCTATGCAAAAGATCAAGTTGATTAGAAACTGAGTTTTGGCTCTCCTGGCTCAGAAACCCCAGCTTCCAGCTATCTTTGGACTGATCACAAAAGTCACTGCATCACTTCTACGTGATTCCCTTCAGGAACTGCGTCACCCCTCTAGGTGACTGCGTTGCCTCTCTCTGCATCACTTTTGCCTCTCTCTGAAATGTACTCCTGGTCCTCCTGACCAATTACTGCATCTGTCCCTCTCTGGAACTAATCACTGAATCAAATCACTTAGAAAACCAAGCCCTAGTGATTCGATCTTGATCAAAAAGTTGTCTCTCTCACAAGCTCGAAAATGCCAAATGCTCAATGTGATTTCCATAGGCCCCCCACCCTCATTCTCATATTCTTCCGTTGATCCTTCAACGCCAAAATTAAAACATAATCAAGGGCTAAGATTAACTTGGAGGTGATCCATGACTTTATCTAGAATATTCACACTTATTTTAATTAATACCCTTTAATTAATCAGTTTCCCTAAGTTTAGACTTAGGGAAACATTAAAAAATGATTAATTAATTTAATTAAACCATCTCTAAGTGGAATTTTCCAAAACCATTTCTGGGTATTATGGAATACAAGTGTCTTAGCTTATATACCAAGTTACAAGGCTAGAGCACATCCGATGCTACCATAAATCAACACTCGCTCTTAGCAAGGAAAGTGCTCTAACAAGACAACTCAATGTGTTGTTGTTCTGACTTCTGGAACATCTACTGTTGTGTTCTTGACGCTGCTCACCAACATTGCACAAAAAATGTTGCATCTATACTGTTGTTGACTCTGCATACTGCTGCTAACTGCCACTATACTGCAACTCCCTCTGAATTCTGTAACCATGCTGCTGCACTGCGTGAGCACTACTCTGCACTGTGTTGCTGCTGCTCATTTGTTGTTGTTGCTGCTGCACTATTGCTAATTGAAACAGAAAAACATCCGAAATTGGACAAGTAAAACTGCATCTGAAAAATAAGACTGACTATTGCTAACTTCTGCACTAGCTCTCTGAAAATACTGCATTGTTGCTACTCTGCACTGCGTGAGCATTGCACTGCACTGCGTTGCACCAGTGTGCTCTGCGTTGCTACCACTCAACCGTTGTTGATGTTGCTCCTCTTCTGCGCCAATCAAGCTCTAGTACTACCAGCCACTGCATTGTCTCTTCCTCTTTTGTTGCAATTGTCCATCCTGCTACTATCTTAAGGTTGTCGTAGCTCACATGTGATCCAAGAGTTCGGAAATACTCAAGGATCCTGCCTCTTGTAGATTTTGGATCTACAACTCCAAGTCAGCCCACTTCTCTCCTTTTGGAATATGAGCTAACATAGCACAATCTGCTTCTGCCTCAATCTTGGCAGCTCCGACTTGAGGATATTGCTTCTCCTCCTTATCCTTTATCTTAAGAGGACATTGTGTGGTATAATGTCCCATTTCCCCACACCTGAAGCACTTGATCTTGGACAGATCTTTCTTCTTTTTCCTTTGTTGCCCGTTTGATGCAAGGGCAGTGTTATCTTCTTCCTCCTTGACTTTCGAACTGCTGCTGCCATCCTCAATATGGATTTTGAGGAGATTTCTCCTCAACTCTTCTTGCTGCAAGGCTGCCCACATCGCTTCCCATCCTGGAAGCATTTCTCTGCCCAGAATGCTATGGACAAAGACCTGATAATCTTCTGAAACTGAGTTCAGAGTGAGCCTTATTAGCTCTGAGTCTTTGGGTGTTGATCCCACTCCTGACAGTTGGTCTCGATTATCCTGAATTCTAGATAGGAAGGAGTCAAAACGCTCTCCCTTCTTCGTCCTGGTATTACGCATCTTCTCCTCTAGATACATATTCTGCTGCTCAAAAGATCCTTGGTATAGCTTTTCTAGCCCTACACACATTTCTCTAGCAGTGTTCTTTGCTGCTATGTGAGGTGCGATGTGATCCTTCACACCATCTATGATCAATCATTTGACCCTAGCCATGTTCTTCTTGAAGGCTCTCAAATGTGCTGCATCCAGTGGTTCTACAACTGCGTTGTCTATGAGGGCCTTTAGATCATGCAACTGGTCTGCTACGCTGCCTCTTCTGCAATTGAAAAAACTTACCCCTCTGTCAACTTTCTCAGAGGGAGCCTTTTCTGCACTGGATTGCCCTCCTGGCTTGGACTGCGTAACTTTTGGGAGGGTCTACTACTGCTTACGCATATCCAAGTCTCTTCAGCACTGATCTGCTGGTTCACTCTTGTTTCTCCTGCACTTCAGCTTGAATAAGCTCTGATACCATTTGAAAAATCCTAGATCTAGATTACTACTGGAAATAATCTAAATTACTTATATTATTTTTCATAATTACTTCATTATAGTGAAATATCGAAGTAATTATTGAAGCAGTCTACACAAATAATGTTGCGGAGTAAATTTTAGTGTTGAAACAAACTGAACAAAATACAATGAAAAACATCCACATTTGACACAGTTATTTTTGGACTAAGTCCCCGGAAAAACCCAACTCGGGAAAACTGGTGCAGCAGATCTAAGGGTTTTGTATTATTAAGCAGCAGAATCTTGAGTACAACTAGGGTGCCAATATCCGGCTCACCCTTCAAAGAAATCTAAACAGATGAAAATGTGAGGTATACCTCACTCTGCAAATCTTCGGCTGATTTGAACAGCGCTGGTGAAGCCCCTCTCTGCCTCTGCGTGATGCCTATGCTGGAACTGCATAAGCCTACGTGGGCAAGCTCTAGAACTGCGTCACCTCTCCTCTGCAAAAGATCAAGCTGATCAAAAACTAAGTTTTGGCCCTCCTGGCTCAGAAACCCCAGCTTCCAGCTATCTTCGCACTGATCACAAAAGGCACTGCGTCACTTCTGCATGATTCCCTTTAGGAACTGTGTCACCCCTCCAGGTGACTATGCTGCCTCTCTCTGCATCACTATTGCCTCTCTCTGAAATCTACTCCTAGTCCTCCTGACTAGTTACTACATCTGCCCCTCTCTGGAACTAATCACTGAATCAAATCACTTAGCAAACCCAGCCCTAGTGATTCGATCTTGATCGAAAAGTTGTCTCTATCACAAGCTCGAAAATGCCAAATGCTCAATGTGCTCAATGTGATTTCCATAGGCCCCTCACCCTCCTTATATTCTTCCATTGACCCTTCAACGACGAGGATTAAAACATAATCAAGGGCTAAGATTAACTTGGAGGTGATCCATGACTTTATCTAGAAGATTCACACTTAGTTTAATTAATACCCTTTAATTAATCAGTTTCCCTAAGTTTAGACTTAGGAAAACATTAAAAACCAATTAATTAATTTAATTAAACCATCTCTAAATGGAATTTTCCAAAACCATTTCTGGATATTATGGAATACATGTGTCTTAGATATATACCAAGTTACAAGGCTAGAGCACATCCGATGCTACCATAAATCAACACCCATACATCCACATACCTGGGTAGGGCCTGGAACTTTGCCTAGGAAGTTGATGTAGCTAATAGAAAAGAAAAAAACATACTATGGCCACAAAATATATTAAAGAATATCAAAATGCAGAATATGGTCGAGACATCCACATTAGCACGCGATCAAAAGCCTAGCATGAGCTCTACCTCACTCAATATAGCCATCACTTGATTCTTGACCACATGTTGTTCTTTCACATCATGAAAAGGAACCCTTACATGTCAACCTTAATGGGCAATGAGTTGTCTCATCATTAAGGGGTGACACAACTATTATACATCATTTAAAGCAAGCACTAACCCTTTGAGCTACAAGCAGTAATAGAAAGAAAAATCAAGCAAAAGTCATAGGCACACAAGAGGGGTGGAAAAACAAAGGCAGAGTTTGTAACTCATGCATCAATGATTGCTCCCTCCTTACATCTATACACTCGGGATGTGGATCCCCATCATGTTGGTCCCTTTGACCATAGCACTTGACCATGAAGTCTTCTCCCTTCCATACCATCATTATTCACCAACACCTATCAATTGAAGGGTAGACTGAGGAAACATTACTTCCCTTTGGGGGCTAGAAACACCTAACATGATGTCCTATAGCCACTCCTAACTAGGGAAAAAAAACCATTGTGAGTTCAAAGCACCAAAATTTTGGAAGGGAAGCCTTATTTGAAGTATTAAATAGCCCTTTACATTCAAGCTTGGTTTACTTATAAGCAAAAATTATTATTATCCCTGATGATTGGTTGCTTTCACTACACTTTATGCTGCAATTGTTAGGGGGTTTAGCAGCCCATGACCTGGGCACCTTACCCACAGGTACCTAGGCCCCAAAGAGGGGTATATTGGTACCCACAGGTGAAGCATTGAGAGCCTTGAGTCTCCGAGAAGTAGTAGCAAATCACAAATGCCACTGGGCACCTCTTGCCCCCATGACATTTTTCCACTTTGCACTGCATTTGACGATTCTTCAAGATGATAAACCTGGACCAGCATGTCCCAAAGCCAGCCTTAACACCTTCTGGAGCGTGGCAACTAATCAAAGGCCTAGATGAGGATGGTCTCGCTTCAAAGAGATTGGAGGGCTAGTAGCACCTGGATACCCCTCAAGCAACAATGGACATTTTGAGCAATTGGAGACCCTAGACAACACCTTCTAGGGCCCCAAGTGGATTTCGAGGACCATAAAGGGGGGATATTGCTAGAGATTTGAGGACCAACCCTCAATTGATGATTTTTAGAGGATTCTACACCACACTTGGCACTCAAAAGCCTCTAACGCTTTACACTTGGAGCTCATTTCATGGATGACATCAGACTTATGAGGCCTCACGGCTCACCAATGTGGATTTTCATTTGTATTTGTCTAAGCTAGTTGGGTTGGCTTGTGACCCAAGGTTCTACTACAACTTTAACTTGTTATTAGGCACTCTCAGGCTAATTAGACTTATCTTCCTAATATAAATAAAGGAGAGGACTATTTCATTTCTTATCATCATCACTTGTGAATTCGACCTCTCTACTGGATAATTCTACCCGTTATATTCTTGTCTTTGGAGAAGTTGCCTTGGATTAATGATTGGATTGTACATGCATATTTTCTGATAAGTGCCTTTTATTGAAAAAATTTAATTTCATGTCTAATGTAATAAATTGGTGACCTAGGTTAAATATTGTGCCCTAATTTTGTTGAATATCAATTTTATGGAAGTCGAATCAGATTATTGCATGCATTACTCATTTTTTGATATGTGAATGACAATCCCCTTAGTGATCTTACATTAGCTCTCCCAGGTGAATTTTGAATTTTGATCCATCTATCCTAGGATTAGCCACTAACCATCTATTTGTTGGTGATCAAATCAATTTTATCCATAAAATTTAACCCTTTCTCCCTCTTACCTAATTCGGCCCTTTTAAGGTTGAGCAGACATCTAGGGCTTAGCGCAAATTGACTAAGAAGGGATATTTTTGGTCTCGAAAAGTCTAAACATCAAGGGTTGTGGTGGTTGCCTCAAAATCATCTGCTTTGGTGGGGATTCATTCCATTTTCTTCCATAATTTCTCTTTCCCTAGGATGAAACCCTAGTTTGGTTTTTGCTTCAACTTAGGGGCTTGAGGGTTTCATGTGCCATAGCCTTATCAATACATTGTCAAAAACCCTTTCTTGGCACTTTCACCTTGGTTCATCCCAACACACATAACACATCAATCAAACCCTAGCTCTTATATTGCCCATCTTTGGCCTCTCGAAGGAAAGCGAAATTTATCCTCTTCGTAGTTGGAGCCTTGTACCTAAATCGCATCTTTCCCTTAGAAGCCTTTGAGCCACCTCATACCTTAAAACCTAGAATACCTATTAGATGACATTTATACTGAAACTCCTCCCATTGGTGAAAGTCCATAAAGAGCAAGGGGTAGTAGTTGTGGTGACAGTGGGCTACTACCTCATTGTTATCACTTGGTCTTGTAATAGCCTTCTAGGGTATCCCTTTCCAAGGCCTACTAGTTTTTGCGGGAACAATTTTGGCACTATTGTCGAGGACAAAGTGAGTCTATCTCCTAGTAATTTGAAGCCCTAACTTCATTACTTTGCAAAGGGAAAATCTCAAACAAGAAGATAGATGCCATTTTGGCAACTCCCGAATCCCCTTGTAGCTATTTTGAGGAAACCATAGCTCCACGAACAAGAAATGTTGCTAAGAAGGCTACAGAAGTAGCTACTTCCCCTATTAACCCACCTACATTTGTGGTTAGGCAAAGTTTTCCCAACAATCCTCCCCCTACCACAGCCATGGAATCTCGTTGTTTTCAAACCATTGGATTTTAGTAGCCACCTTGACGCCCCTCATCCCTTGACTGAAACATATCATGAGTGGTTTCCAAGGTTCAATGTAATTGGCGTCACCACCATTGAAAAACATGTTCACAGTTTCTAATGTGCACCGGGTCCTAGGCATATTGTTCATGAATATGTTGTCATGATTCTTTTTTCCCTCCCACTTGATGGAGATGCTAGAGAATGGTACTTTAGCTAGCCCCGAGGAAGTGTCATTGATTGGGATACAATCCATGAGGCATTGAAGAAGAGGTGGGAAATTGAGCTAGATGGAGGTATGTGCTTTAATAGATTCCTGGCTATAACAAAAACAAATAAAGAATCTATAAAGGAATTCACTCAAAGGTTTGATAACCTCCTTAGGGAAGTCCGTGATAATTTAAACCCTTTGATGCAATTATCCTTGACAGGTATATCAAGGGTTGTCATGGACATTTGACTTATGCCCTCAAGGATAAGAATCCCACAAACTTAGTTGATGCTAAGAAGATTGTTGTTAAAGTTGAGCACAATCTAGATGTTGCTCGCATCGATATGTTCAACTATCCTAGGGTCAAGGTCGAGTCCAAGCCTAAGTCGAGTGTTTGACAAATTCACCACTGAGGTTGTGCAAAGTCAAAGGGCTCTCATGAATGGAATGGCAGTTATTGAAAGGGAGTGGGAGTCTATGTCCAATTTTCCACCTAAGAAAAAATTTAACAAGGAAAAATCCTTCACTAGGAATACCAATAAAGAAGACCATACCGTGCAACAAAATGTTCCAAACACTCTTGCTCCAACCAACAAGGTTGGGCAAGGAGAGTCAAGTTGGTATCAACCTTCTGAGGATCCTCAAGAGGATAGTCCTTATGAACAAGAGGAAGAGGAAGACCCTGTCGAGAAGTGTAGCTTGGGAGGTACTCCCACAACCCTTAGGGTACAAAGTTGTGTGGAGTTGACCCACAAAAATGACATTTTTTGGGCAATTTACCCAAGTGGTGGGCTTTGGGCACAAGTTGGTAGGCTAAAGAACCAAAATAAATTATACTTTATTCTAATTATTGTGTGAGAGCACCTTAATGGAGTTAAGAGACCCCTAAGTCAATGGCTGGAAAGAGATATAAATAGAAGAGACTTAGGAGTAGGCTCAACACCTCAACATACCAATCAATCTCAAGAAGCCTAATGAGCTAAGGGAGCCACAAACCTCAAGGGGAGCCGAGCTTGGAAGAGAAGCAAGTTTCTTGGTTTATCTTGTGTTTGAGGAAGTTCGAGTCTACTCAGTAAGCAAGTGTGGATATCTAAAGTGGTTTTGTCCCTTAGAAAGACTTTGTTTAGGCCGAGTGGAGGAAGAAGCCACCGCTTGTATGTGCATGATCCGAGTTCTATCCTATTGTAAAGGAGGAGGGTCGAGACCCTAAAAGAGGCATACAAAGCCTTAGATGTATCTGTTGTTGAGGATTGAGTTCCTCAAGAAATTTGTGGAGGGTTTCTATGGTCTAGTCGTGACCTCAAGGAAGGTCGAATTAGCCTCAGTTTGGCATAGGAGCGGATTGCTACAAGCAGAAAGGTAAGGGCATTTGGACAGTAGTTTGACAAGTTTTGTTGGAGATTGTTGTTGACTCTTCAAAAATTTAGGGTCAAAAAATTGAAATTAGAAAAATTAATTTCTCCAAGTGGAAAATGACCAAAAAAATTTGTGGGTCATGAAGTCAATTTTTGGAGGTGCCCCACCAATGCAAAAATGGATATTTTATGAAAAATTAAGCTCGGACTCTAAAAGTCAAGTATTTATCGACAGTCGAGATTATTTTGACAGGGATCAAGCCAACTAGCCATTATTTTCCATTTGGAGGATTTAACTATAAATTAGAAACCATTTTCTTCTCAAAACACAATGATAGTGACTTTGGTCTAAATTTAATTTTGTAACGTTGGTGTGAAGCCATTGTTCTGCTGGGAACGTTCGAATTTCATAATAAAAGACTTTGGGGTACAATTCATAGTGTCTTTGCTAATTGATTTGTGGTATGTGCTTTCCTATATTGTGCTTCAATATTATATGAATTGTTATTTCATTTATAAATGATAGGAACATTCTACTGGTAAGTTTTGGGCTTATCTTAGGTGATCTGATTCATTGTATAATAACTTTTCTTAAGAAATATAGAGTTTGCAGGTTCCCCAGCCCTTGGGCTCCAAGTTCACAGACTGTGGGCATTGGCTGAGCTTGTTTGGATTCCGAAATTTTATATGATCTTCTTACTTCGTTAAGGTTGTGGCTAACATTTATCTTTCGAAATACATCAAGCTATTATCATTATCATAAAAAAATAATAATAATAATATTTCAAGCATTGTATATTTGTATATTTTGTAAAATAATTTTTGTATAATATTATTTTCTAACCCTTGTTTTGCAGCTAGGGTTTGGAGTTTTATTTCAAATTTTGTATATATTGGGGTTTTGGGTACTCTTATTTTCATTTGTGCAGGTGAGATCCATTTGAAGAAGATTTGCTCGGAATTGAGCTAGATCTAGGCCCTTGAGGGTAAGATTCAGACTAAAAAAATTTTGCAAGGCCAGCATCAAGGAATTTTGCAGCAAATTTGAAATTCTAAAGCTAATTCACATTTTGGCGAGGGTTTATAAATTTTTTTAGGGCCTCGAGGCCCAGCCTGGCCCTCTAGCCTAGTTGTCTACACTTCTAGGCCTAGCCGCAAGCCAAATCTAGCCTCTTATTCCTTTCCGTGGGCCCCATCAACCTTGACGTCAACCTTTTTAGGCCTTTAGGCCTGGCCACAGGGCTTACAACCTCCTTCCATCTCTCTATCCCTCCGCTTCCCTCATCCGCTAACCTTCCCTCCTCCTCGGCATGCCCTCACAACTCTATGCTCACCCTTTCCCAGCCTCCTTATCCCTGCGTCCTCCTCCGCTGCCCTCCTATCCCCTCGACCTGCCTTATTTCTCCTTGCTTCAAGCTGTAAAGCCTCTTTCCATCCCTTTGTTGCCTTCCCTTGCCTCCACTCAACCTTTCCCTCTTTGTCTGCCTTTGGCCTCCCTTTTTCTCCTCCCCACTGCCTTATTCTCCCTCTTTCCCAAGACGCAACCTCTCAAGGCTTGTGGCAAGCCTCGAAGGCCTCTTCATCCTAGGTCACAACCCATGTGGGGCCTACGACAGCACTTTGTGGCTCTTCTCCTTGAGTTGCAGGCCCATTAGGGCCTTCCCCTCCCAAACGACAGGCCTCTTAGGCCTTTTCTCCTTGCCTTTTGACTTCCCCTTCTCTCATTTGCCTTTGTGGGTAATTATTTGACTTTCCAATCTAATCCTTGGTGGTTTTGCAAAGAATTTGGGTCACATATTTGTTATTGCTAGTGGCTTCTCCATTGAAGAAAGTTTGGCAAGATCTTCAAGGCCATAAGACCTAAAGGTTTTGACCTCTAAACCCTCATTTTCTCTCATTGTTTTACCACAGCAGTCTTATCTCTTCCTAAGAGTGACATTTAACTCATCTAATTGACATAAAGTTAACTCACATATTGTCTAATGCACATTTAACTCATCTAATTGACATAAAGTTAACTCACATATTGTCTAATGCACATTTAACTCATCTAATTGACATAAAGTTAACTCACATATCAATTGGATGTTATTTTTTGTAGCATCGAATGTGTTCTAGCCATGAAACTTTGTGGAGGCTAGAATACATGAGATCTCCAAAACCCAAAAATTGTTTCTAGAAATTTCGCCTAGAAGTGTCTCAATTAGATTATTAACTATTTTTTAAATATTTCCTCCCAAGTCTGAACTTAGGGAATATGGTTAATTAATCAGTATTAATTCAGATAAAGTGAGAATTATCTAGAAACTCACACGGATCGACAGGGAATTAATCTGGGTCATCAATTATGTTTTAATCTTGACCGTTGGTGCTCCAACAGAGGATTATAAGAAGAAGTCGATGGGTAGATGGAGAACACACTAGTGCAAATACTCAATTGCCCAAGCAATTCGATTTTCTCATTGGTAGTGATTCAATAGAGAATTTGCTTGTTTGTCAAGATCAACTTTTGGTATATAGACATTGGAGCTTCAGCTCATATGATAGGGGTTAGAGAATATCTCTCTAGCTACAAGGAGGAGCATATGGACTTACAAATTACTATGGGAAACAAGATGAAATGTACTCTAGTAGGGAGAGGTAACATAGATTTTCAGAGGGAGTTAGGAGCAAGCACCAGTGCTACGAATGTATTGCATGTGCCAGGTTTAGGTATGAACCTGATTTCAGTATCCTAGTTACAAGATAAGGGGTATGATATTCACTTCGTAGGGAAAGAAGGTGTATTTCAAACACCAAGGATGGAAGAAGATAAGACATATTGGAGTTCGAAGCAACAGATTGTACCAGTTGCAGCTCGACTCTCCAATGGAACTAATAGGCAATGACAGTAGCAGTGGGAAGAAGTTGAATGAGTTATGGCATAGGAGAATGGGACATCTACACCATGGAGCACTCAAGATGCTCAGAGAAACAGTAACAGGGGTTCCAAAACTTGGCACAGAACATGATGACGTGTGTAGAGGATGCGTACTTGGGAAATATGCTAAGGCAACATTTCCGAGAAGTGACAAGAGAGAAGATGTCATGTTAGGACTTGTACATTCAGATATTTGTGGCCCCATGTCCACTAGAGCTCTCAATGGTGTCAAATACTTCGTCACCTTTATTTATGACCATTCCAGGAAAACCTGGATCTACTTCTTGAAGACCAAAGATGAGGTCTTCGATCGTTTCAGAGAGTTTAAGGCTCTTGTGGAGAATGCAACAAGGAAGAAGATCAAGGTAATTCTCCCAAATAATAGTGGAAAATATATTGATAAAGACTTCACAATTTTTTGCGCAAAGTAAGGCATCAAAAGACAACAGAAAACTCCATATAATCTATGTTGTTGTTGACCCTGTTGTACTGCTTCCAACATTGCATATGCACTGCAACTCCCTCTCATTTGTTGTTGCTGCAACTGAGAATAACCCAAAGTAATTTGTCCCTGCTACTGAAACGAGTTCTCTACCATACCCATCTGTTCTCTGAAATATACGAACCTAGCTCTCCCTAGAGCTTTCGTGAGTATAATTGCAACCACCTCTTCAGTGGCAGAGCCAGATTCGTATATTTCAGAGAACATATGGGTATGGTAGAGAACTCGTTTCAGTAGTAGGGACAAATTATTGTGGGTGACTCTCAGTTGCAAGAACAACAAATGAGAGGGAGCTGTAGTGCATATGCAATGTTGGTAGCAGTACAGCAGGGTCAACAGCAGCACAAATGCAGCATACATCGGAGTTGCGCAGTAGTTGGTGGGCAGCAGTGGCCAAACATCAGCAACGTAACAAGCGATGATGCAGAGACAACGTGTTGTGGCAGGATGAGCAACACTAGAACACATTCTAAGAGAGTGTTAGTTTTGGTAGCATTGGATGTGTTCTAACCATGAAATTTTGTCGAAAGGCTAAAATACATGAGATCTCCAAAACCCAGAAATTGTTTCTGGAAATTCCACTTAGAAATGTCTTAATTAGATTATTAACCGTTATTTAAATATTTCCTAAGTCTAAACTTAGGGAATATGGTTAATTAACCAATATTAATTGAGATAAGGCGAGTATCATCTAGAAACTCACACGGATCGACATGGAATTAATCTAGGCCATCAATTATGCTTAAATCTTAGACCTTTGTGTTCTAACAGAGGATTATAAGAAGTTGATGGGTAGATGGAGAACACACTAGTGCAGATACCCAATTGCCCAGGAAGTTCGATTTGCTCAGTGGCAGTGATTCAACAAAGTAAGATAGAGCCAGAGGGTGAATAGCAGGTGGTAGAGGAGGGTAGCAACATTCCGAGAGAAAGTTTTCCAGCTCTGGGAAGAGGCAAAGGAAGGCCGAAATCCCCACAAGGTCTATGCAAGAACTGCACAGAGGGTGACGCAGGAGACTCAACGCAGGGGCTAGGGAGGTAATTTCGGAGGCAAAAATTAGCTGTGGGGTGAGAGAAAATTATCACAATATTTTTGCCAATATTTTCCTCAAACCAGATTGCCAGTTGAGCATCTAAATTATTGTACTCAGAATTGTTGTCGAAGAATAATAATAGAACCCTCATCTGTTGCATCGATATTTTTCCCGCATTGGGTTTTTCCAGGGACAATAGTCCAAAATAATTGTGTGTGCTAGAATTTCTCAGTTTTCAATATTTTATTTTCTCTGGTATTTTTATGGTGAAAACTACAGTTGTGATTTTATTCGTTGTTTGTCGTAAGCAAATAAACTACATAATTAAATTTACAGTTATTTCCAATTGCTGCAATAGATAAAATTTTCACATTGGATAAGTTGGGCACTCATAACTTAAAGTGTTTATGATTTATGGTTGATTGTCATAAGCATCTTGGAGTCTGAAATATAGTAGTGGCATTTGAATCATCAGAAAGCCTAATACATTGAGAAGTTGGAAATTTGGAAATTTGGTTTAACACTTGGGTTTTTATTTCTCACGTTTGGTAAGCATATGCATCTTGCATTTGGCATCTAGAAGGTTCCAAAGTGGCTTAACTCTATGTTGTTATAAAGTTAACACATTAATGTCATTTGGATAACATTAAAACATAAGTAACATAAGCTTTTATTGCTCATGCTCTAAATTGCTCATTGTGGATAGTGGTGTTTACATCAAGTTGCTTTTTGGTGAAGTAATCTAACATTGTGTTTTGTTGTGAGTTCATGATCTACAACGCTATAATTTCACATCTAACAAACTCGCTCCCTAAAGCGCATCTTGTTGAATGGTTAAGAGACCTAAGAGCTCATTGAATATTGGTATCTAATTGTGTTTTCATTATTGCTTTTGTCTATTTGTGAATGATAATCTCATATTGGCATTGAGCTCTAGATGTTCTTTACATGAAGGTTTCTAATCTAATTGAACAATTGGAGTTAAGTAATATTGGCATTTATCTTGAAAGTTTTCTAATTGTTTTGAGTAATCAAAACATTGGCATTTTGAATCATTGGCTAATTGTTCTAAGTCGATTAAGTGCTCCAATTGTCATTTTATTTTAGTTCATATTTATTTGTGAATTGATCTTGTCTTTAAGAGCATATATCTTGTCATTTAAACACTTGAGCAATTGTATCGTGGATATCTTTTGTATCTTGTTCGCACTTGTATCATTGAGCACTTTGTCTTGTTTAAGATTGTCTCTCAATTCATTGTTAAGTACTCTTGTTATAAGATAATCAACATCAAGTACTTAAAGAACATTAAACAATCTTAACTCAAGAGGCACTCATTAACCTTGCATGTCATTCTAAAGCTAGTATTGCATTTAATAACTTACCTTCAAGCATAAGTTTGGTTGATAGAGAGATAGGAACACCTTTCTCATCAAGCTTGAGGGGCCTAGCGCCTCTTTAGTGGTTAAAATGGTGACCTTGCAATCGTCAGAGCCACAGTCGCTGCAACGCCGGAGGCACCAGGTGGTTATACCTAAGGGGAGGTATCATTAATCAAGCCTCTGCTTGTTTCCCCTTGGCCTCTTTCTCACAACCTATTCTAGAGACTAGCTGATACACCTAGCATAGGCATCTAATTAAAAGTAATCAAGATTCTTGCACCACACCTAAGTCATAGGATTTGCATAGCATATAGGACAGTTAATCATTCAAGCAGTGGTTGTTCATTTGGTCTTTTGTTCCTTAATTGATATAAAGAAAGTGGTTGACTCCATACGACAATGGTCTCACATATAAATCTAATCATATCTTTAAAACATACTAAAATCATCCAAGTGGCTAGACCATTCAATCGTATCTCCTGGACTTGTTGGTTTCCAACTTGTTTTTCATTTCCATCTTCCATAGGGACTACCCCCCAACCCTGTTGTTGGGAGACAGCCAGAATGAAGTGGGCGAGAATCAGAGTGACAACCCCCGCCCTGAGTCGTTGTCGGGCCGTGCCTATACAATCTGAGTGACAACAAAGCAAATTGACAGTCAAACATTGTTGACTTCAATCCCGATTTTTCCTTGTACCATGGGCTATGTAAGGGCCATGATCCCTGGTACGAGAGCCCAATGTTTATTATATTAAAGTTGAAATATAAACAAGTTTTGAGTCAGCAAATTCTTGTGTACTTTGTTGATTGATTGTTGTTTCATTTCTACAATGCAAAGTGCTTGGAGTTGTGTGTATTTTAGTTTGTTTACGATCATCATTAGACATAGACCTGATTCTAAAGTACTAGGAAAAATCAACAAACCCCGAACACTTGAATGTTTTAAATGAGTCATCCTTTTAATATTTTTCTTGGTCATACATACTTCCACCCAGAGACTAGCCAAGTCCAAAATAATGATTAAAATGAATTAGTCCTAGCCAATGAAAATAGTGGAAGATTTAAAGCCCATACAAGTTCTAGTAACCCATCTCAAGGAAAGGACAATCCTCGAGGACAACCTCGAAGTAAACCAAAGTCAAAACCCAAGAATGATGAGATTGAATTAAATGTTGACACAGACAATGTTTTGGTTGAGGTTAATGTGCAGGTCCCCCCTAAAGAGATGGCTAAACTTCCAGCTCATATGAGGCAAATCAAGTAAGCTTTAGGTTTTGATGATGAGCCCGATAATCCTCCTTTTATATTACAAAATATGTACTTTGACAAAAAAAATGGGGTTCATGAACCATTCTTATTGTCCCTAGTGATCAATGATCTCATACTTCATAATTGCATGGATGATTCAAGGGCTTCTGCCAATGTCATGCCATTGAAGGTTATGCACCAATTAGAGATGGATATCACTAGGCCGTATAAGAATGTGTGTATTTTATTCTAGATCCATCCTTGTCTATGGTCTTATTAAAGACCTTAAGGTGTCTCTGGAAGCCAACAGATATTTCTGTATTGATGTATATTGTTGCAATGTTCCACCAAGACTCCAGTGTGGGGAGACGCACAAGGGGGACATGTGGGAGTACCCTCAAATTTTAGGGAAATTTCGAGGGTGCGGGGGGACGTCGGGGTATATAATTTTTAATTAATTAATTAATTAATTATATATATATATATATAATTCAAGTTGATATTTATTGCTAAATAATGGAAGCATAAAAATTAATTCAAGTTGATATTTATTGTTAAATAATAAAAGCATAAATATTAAATAGATTAATAGTAATATGAATATGAATACAATGAAAATTGAAATTTGATCCACATAAAATTTAAATTCATAATTGAATTAAATAATGACATACATTGATCCATCCTCATCATTCATTTTGATACATATATCATTCATATGACATACTCATCACTCATCCATAATCATTAAATAAAAAAAATTCAATAATGAAATATTCAAATACATTGATCCATATCATTCACCATTCATCATTCTATAATCTACAATGTACATTGATTTAAAAATTAAATTCATCATTCATCATTCTAGAATCTAAATTGAAAGCAAAATATACTAGGTACTAAAGTTTGAACACTAAATAGTAAATTTATATAACTCAAAGTTTCGAACTCAAAAATAGTTAAGAGTCAAGAGTCAAGAATGAGTCTGAGGTCATCAACTGAAAAGTAAAGATGGATAATGAGCAATGAAAATAAAATCAACATCAAGGACTCAATCTCAATGATTGGTCCTCTACATCCATCTATTGCATGAAGTTATCGGGACCATAAATGGGAATCCCAGTGTCTGAGTCAGAGTCACTCTCTTGAGTAACCAACGAAACTCCAACCAAACCATGCTGCAACTCATCTGGTCCATCCTCATCATCTATCTGTGCACTATCCTTTGGATCCACATCCCATCATGTTGTCAGTCCCTTCCGATACTCGGGTGTCTTCCTATGTGCAAGACGTAGAGAATTGTGCATTGTAACTAGCTTCTCTGGTCTCCTGGAGAAAAGTTGATTCCTCTTGATAGAGTGGATGAAGCTATATGTGGACCAATTCCTCTTTGCTGCAGAGGAACTAGCAATATGAGACAATAAACAAATAGCAAGTTGTTGGATCTCTGAAGCATCATCCCCATGCATGGTCCACCAACCAATGGGGTCAGTCTCTCCTAAATCGTTGCGATCTTCCCTTGCATCACGCTTGTTGAAGGGACCATTGAGACTTGCAAATTGCATCCATTGTCTCCTAATTGTTTTCCATTCTTCTGAACTATACATCTTTGTAATGGCAGCTCGAAATCCCTTTTTGACCTCTGGATCTTCAATGGGAAGGATTCTACCAGTCCTTGACACATACCATTTTGGGTTGAGTGCATATGTTTCCATGTGCAAAGGTGTATTCATTCGATCCCACCTACACTGAATAATGGGTCGAATCTGGGTCGTATAGAACTCTAAGGAAGGGTCTTTCTCACGAATGGCCGCCTTTACTTGATCCAACATACTATCAAAAGTCTCGTAGATTTCTCCAAGAATAGGAGAATCTGTGTCAGTGTAGCAAATGACCTCAACTACAAGACGTAAAAGTGACACCAAATAACCACAATCTGTCCACCAAAAAAAGTTGTGCGAAACTGCTCTTGATGATTAACATGCTAAGAAAATGTCGTCAGATCCCTCAAAACCCCTTCAAGACCCTTGATGATGTAATCCTGCTCCTGTGGCCTGGCCAACACATACCCTAGAAATCCATCTTGGTTGTACTATAGAAGAAACTAAAAATGGGGGCTTTACAAGTCCTCCCACCCCAAAATTGCTTACCCTCAAGCAATCTGCATTTGTTCATCACAGAGGCATCTGCACACTGATAACAAGATGCCATACAAACCAATGGGTCACATCATGCCTCTATGCTAGATAAAAATGGATGGGTTCCTCAATACATGGATCCCAAACAAGCTGCTGACTTAAACCACCATCAATGTATCCACCACAATGGCCACTCATCATCACCCATACCCCATGACTCTAGTTGTGCTCTATCTCTGGCCATAGATGTTGCTCCACCAATAGAATACCAACTCATCACTTCACTCCAATCCAACTCTTGGCACAGACCAAGGTCAACCCCACTATGCTGATGCAGTATTAATGCAACTGGAATGTTGATGAGTCGTCGACCTATTTCCCACAGCATTCCTCAGGTCTAAAGGGAGCCAATATGCAGAGGATAGAGATACTCTCTTGCTGCCAGATTGCATTAGGAATTAGAAGGTCCATCCTAAATAATAGGGGCAAGAATATGCTAGGAAATAGGAGATCTCTTGTGAAAGGAAAGAGGGTCAGGCAGGCCGCAAGGAAGTAGGAGCTGGGTCAAGGTTTTTGCAAGGTGTTTCAAACTATTGTAAGCGGTGAGAACGAGTGAATTTTTAGTGAAACAGGTTGTGCCTTGTAAGAGATCTAATTGCTAAAGCTCTATCAATAAATTCTACAGCAAGAAGAGGGCTTTCCCAGTAGGGTTTCCCAAGAAAAAATATTGTGTTTTTTGCGTGGCTGTGTTCTTTATATCTGCATATCATTCCGCTGCTTGTTAGTTAAAATACCTTGTATCTTGGTGAAAGTCAATTTGACTTCAGTATGGTTGCCTTGTTTTCAGTTATTCACTAAGTAGTTGCAAAGTTCTATGAAAGATTAACAGAGAGTGATACTGATGATGAGAATCCCAATGTATGCAATGATTTTGATGATATGTAGGTATTTGTTGTAGCATCATTTTTCTGAACTCTAGAAGCCATATAGAGCCTCTTTGTTGATGTATTTTTGGTGCAGAGATGGATTGCATAGGGTGCTATTTTGGTTATATGCACCCTTACTTGCTATATATACATGAGAAACTTTGCTGTGTGTATAATGATTTGGATTCATATGGATGCAAATCAATATGTATGTTTTCTTTCTCAAAATTTCTATATTTCCGTATTTTTTGGTCAACCAGTTTTTCCCCTTTTTTGGTCCGGTTATGATAACATTGAATTTGTACAAATTACAATTAAAAATTTAATCTATGCATGATTCATAAAACATACATCATCACAGAGTCCAACAGCTATAAGTATGTATGTTACATGGAAGAGAAAGTGAGTTTTATGTTTTGTTGCTTGCTTACAATTTTAATTTGAGAAGCCTGAACATGGTAGTAATCTGTGTTGATCAAAAGATGAATAAATGATGATAAAGTAGTCTAGCCATAAGTTTGCATGTTACATGGAAGAGAAGCTTGGTTTTATTTGCGATTGCTTGCTTACAATTTTACCATGACAAGCCTGAACATGATTGTAAATTATGTCTGTATAAATCTAAACTGCTAAATGAAGTAAAACATAGTCTATTCCTATGGAAGTGTAATACTCATAATGAATTCTCTGGGGAGTTCGGGATATTTGCGTATCTGTAGTCTTCTGTAGTTCTTTACTGTGATTGTGTGCTTCAGAAAGCAGCTGTAACTATGGGTTTCTGGTTCTGCATTGCAAACTGGCAAGTAAATGGAATCCATATTTGTTGATGATCATTTAGCAAAATGTATGTATATTACATGGAAGAGAAGCTGAGTTTTATATGCAAAAAATTGTTGCCATGATCCTCTGTTCCACAGAGACATAGTTAAGCAATAACTTCCTGTCCTGATCTGCAGGAGGTGGTTCCTAGTGAAGGAACCCCATCCTGCAGTAGATACCTGCATCATATTTATTTCCCACATAATAAATGGATCTTTTGCAAAACCACAAAACAGGGTTGTACGGTGCAGCTTCTGGGAACTCAGGGATTAATCTGATAACAGAGTATGTACATGTATGCAGTGGGCATAGTGGACTATAACATCAATGATGCTTGTTGATCTTAGTCAAATTTCATGCAAGTTGTATTTATTTGCATATAAATCCTAAAATGATTTTGACATACAGCATCATTACCAGCATAGATCCATCTTATGCACAGATCTATCAAGCAGTAAGATGAATCAATATTTTGCACTTTTAAAACAGTTTTCACTTACAGGGATTTGATCCCCAAAGCACTTCACATATCCATGCTTCATATCGATCTATACTGACTTATTTAACATAGATGCATGAGGGAAAAGGCATAACAGATGACTGGACTGCGGTACACTCTGAAAAGTGAAAATAAAAAGAGCTTCTAACCAAAACAACATGAAAGTGCCCTTTTGCCAGTTTTATATACTTGTTTTAACTTTTATACAATTATGGAGTTTCATGCCAAAATATGTTTTGACTTCTAAATAGATCTATACTGACTTATTTAACATAGATGCATGAGGGAAAAGGCATAACAGATGACTGGACTGCGGTACACTGTGAAAAGTGAAAATAAAAAGAGCTTCTAACCAAAACAACATGAAAGTGCCCTTTTGCCAGTTTTATATACTTGTTTTAACTTTTATACAATTATGGAGTTTCATGCCAAAATATGTTTTGACTTCTATATAGATATAAGGTGTCATATAGCTAAAATGGCTACCTTGTCACAGTAAAGAATTTCAGATCTGCCAAAATTTAGCAATTAAAGGTGAGACGGTGTTTTAAAAACATGTGGACACCTAGTGTTTTACTATGACCACAATGACACCAATCATCAAACATCTACAACAACCAAAGAGAATTAAGATGCAGAAAGAGGAAAAGATCTCGAAAGTATAAACAAAGGAAAGGGAAGAAAGAAAAAGACAACTTAAAAGGAAAGTCAGCTAAATAATAATCTATATATGTAGGATCCAAATACGTGCAGCAAAACTTTTTCAGTGGGATAACTATGATGATGCGAAAGAACCACCGAACCACTGAAATCTCACCTCTCCCTTGGCTATCTTTTGATTGCAGCTTTTACAAGCTGCACGAGAACTCTTAGATTTCTCAATGGCAGATTCATCGATACCCTCCACAAGCTTGTACGCATTAGTTGGAGCAGAACCTTCAGAAAGACACTCAAAGTATTTCTTGATCTTCTTTTGATCTTCGCTCTCAAGAATATCAAGCCCCTCCACATCATCTATTCTGAATGACATGAGCAAGAAGATTTAACAACCCTCTATTTGAATGTCATGAGCAACAAGAATTAACAGTCATGAGTAACAAATTGTGAAACTTAAAGTAATGACAAAAAAAACATAAATAGAAAAGGCAAAGTCACATACGTGCGAAATTGGCCTGGGTACTTGAGAATACATTCTACATGATTCCAAACCTGAGCCATACAAAACAACAAAGAAATAAATAGTTGTCTTTCATATACAAATAGTTTGAGGAACAAATGTCAACATTATAGCACAATCTAAAATTATTTGAATTATCGAAAGTAAAATTTCACGACATAATATTATCACCCCTAATCCAAAAGATATCTTAATAGATTCCTCAAGTTCCACAGGGCTTTGAGGTCATAGAAGCAAAGGTTTTTTAACAATGGCTGCATTTTCCATGGCAATAGGGGTTCCGTTTAGTGAAAGAAGGACAAACAAGCATTAGCTCTAGCCACTCAACCATTGTCAGTGTCATCTTTGAACTACTAGATCAACCCTACTTTGTCCTAATAGAAGCAAATATCTCCAAAGCCTAATGGAATGTATAACAAAGAGTCAAAATAGTGCAAGTCAAGTATTCACTAGGAATTAGATAGACCTTGCCTTATTACTAATTCCTTGTTAATATTAGTTACAAAATATACAAAAACCTAAGTTGCAAGAAACTACTAGATCAATCCTACTTTGTCCTAATAAAAGAAAATATCTCCAAAGCCTAATGGAATGTATAACAAAAAGTAAAAATAGTGCAAGTCAAGTATTCACTAGGAATTAGATAGACCTTGCCTTATTACTAATTCCTTGTTAATATTAGTTACAAAATATACAAAAACCTAAGTTGCAAGAAACACCTAGGTTGGCCACGTCCCAATACCTAAAACATGCAAAAAAGTGAAAATGGGTACAAAACACCATAGAACATACAATATGGCATTTCCAATTTTGGAAACACCATGCAATAAGACCAACAATGTTTAAGATGTGTTTCATCCATTTCTAGTGAGATCCAAGCACATTCTTTTGAAATTTTTGAGCCCACCTAAGTGCCCATGAGAAACATGCTACCCATAAGAAAATTTCATGCTTTCCATGCATATGACCTGTTAAGACAATACAAAAATACAAAAATAGGGGATTCAGGTTTGAGGAATTTGTCACCTTGACAATTAATGGTAATATTAAATTTTAAAGTAAAAAATAGAAGAGGTAAGATAAAGGAGAATGTCAATTTTTAAGGATAGAAAAGGTAAGATAAAGGAGAATGTCAACTTCTAAGAATAGAAAAGGTAAGATAAAAGAGAATGCCAACTTTTACTTAAATTTTTAACAAGACGATTAATTATTTTAGGATGTTTGAGCGTGATTCCAAGCTCATTATACTTCACATGGAGAAAGTAGAAATTCATATCCCATTTAGAATTTAACAAGCTCAATAGTTTTCAGGATTTCAGGACTGGAAAGATTTTAGTGTTTCCACTAGTTTCTATCAAGGGTATCGGATCAGCAGACCACCAAACTACTGGATTTTGCACCATGTAATCATCTATAAAAGTTAATATAGAAAAGGGTTTCCTTCTAAAATGTCATTTATGTGTATCATTCTTATTTTCTTGCATGATAATGTGACATTTAAAAAAGAAACACTATATCTATTTTTGTATATTTTATATACCACATTTTTCCCACATACACATTTGGGGGTGAGTGTCATGTTTCGAAGGGTTTCTATTTGGGCAACTTTTGCATGTTTACCTAGATAGAAACAAATAAAACATGTCAATGGGGTCTAGCTAGAGTGGTTGAGAGGAGGAATAGTTTCCTCTTCATGAGCGAATTGTTAATTGTGTTGAATTTGTAACTATGTCCAGTCTTCATAATGTACATTTGGTCCAGGGTTGCAGGGGAGCAGCTCCCCCCCTCGAACCCGCACCCAAAGCACACTCCCTTCGAGAGCGACTCGAGAGCGAACCGGGAGCGAAATTTTTGCTCCCTAGCCTATTCTGCAATTTTTTTTCAAAGAAACAATAATTTTTGAGTGGGGCAGCCTAATGATCAAGCCTATGTCCCTAGTATTGATGTATTGACGTGTGATTCATGGTAACGTTAATTTGTTCAAGGGTTGCAGGGGAGCGGCTCCCCCCTCGAACCCGCACCCAAAGCACACTCCCTTTGGGAGCAACTCGAGAGCGAACCGGGAATGAAATTTTTGCTCCCTAGCCTATTTTGCAATTTTTTTTCAAAGAAACAATAATTTTTGAGTGGGGCAGCCTAATGATCAAGCCTATGTCCCTAGTATTGATGTATTGACGTGCGATTCATGGTAATGTTAAATTCCTAAAGTAAAAGTGACATTCTCCTTAATCTTCATTCTCCTTAATCTCTTAATCTTGACATTCTCCTTAATCTCTTAATCTTCATTTTCATCATTTTACTTAAATTTTTAACATTACCATGAAATGAATCAAGATGTTTGAGAGTTGTTCCGACCTCATTGGATTTCATATGGAGAAAGTAGAATTTTAGATCTCATTCAAAATCCAGTAGACTTATCAGTTTTTCAGGATTTCAGGATTAGGGTGATTGCAATGTACCTTCATAGTAGTGACGTTGGTTCTCAAACTCCTTTATCATGACCCTACTAAAAATGTACCCATCACTCAAACATGCTATGTTTTTTCTATCTTATATAAATGCTTAGAAGGTGATAATAGATATTAATGACAAATATCCCTATACAGATCCAGAGGTAATGACAAAGATACCTTTGGATATTAATGCTTAGAGGGTGATATTAATGACAAAGATCTTGATTTTCCAAGAAGACTAAAAAATTAGGCATTTCTCGTGGCAGCAAGAGGCCCAAGCATTAGCCATATATAATAGATTTACTTTTCTTTTCTAGTTTCTAGTAGTTTTTATAATTGTTGACTCTTTCATATTTATTGTAAACAACATATGACAAGATATCATTTTTTGGGATTCAACTGCGTTAAGTAAGTCATTCATCTATGACCATTTCCATGAGAGGTAGTCGTAACTGACTAATTTCTCATGATTTTTGAATAGTCCACTTAAAACTCATTGCATCGGGTGATGCTCACAGGGGTGAAGAAGTGGGATTGAAACTAGTGAAATGAATCACATAGCATCAATCATCACTTTCGAGACTTGCACCCGGTAACCAGGACTTCTCGAGAGGTCACCCATCCAGGATCGACTCTGACTCGAGCGCGCTTAACTGTAGAGTTTTCCCCACAATCAAGCCCACTTAGCTTGCTACCCCATTTGCAAAACCTTAGCAAGTATTATGCCTCATGAACCTTTCAAGCAGAGCTCCCTTCACTCTTCATATTTAAGTATTGAGGGGTTTTTGCAGTGCATTATATTATTTTTTTAGGATTCAACTGCGTTAAGTAACTCATTCATCTATGACAATTTCCATGAGAGGTAGTCGTAACTAACTAATAAATAACAATTTAAGTTTGAAGTTGGCAATTATAACTCGTTGGTAATAAATTATGAATATGATGTTTCGTGAAAGTTGATGTTGTTTCATTTCATTTCATTTTATAACATTTCATTTCATGTTAGATATTCTTTGTTGTAATGGTTACACTTAGCTTACAAGCACAACTTTTGTGATGAATGATGATAAAATCATAAATGTTATATATTGAATTTTGAAAGCTTGAAAGTTTAAGATTGATGAATCATGAGACTCAATATGTTGTATGTTACTAACTTGTGGACGTGGTTGATGAACATTATAACTTCTAGATGATTGATGTTATATGGTTCAATCTATGTTTTTATACTTTTTTATATCTAATTCATCATTCTACACACTTTTGTTGACATATATGCATCAAAATATATATATATTCGCTCCCAAACCGATCTTCTGAAAAATGTCACTCCCGTCATGTTTTTCATTTCTGCTCCCAAGTAACCTTGATTTGGTCACTTGATGTAATTGTATTTATCATTCTCAAGCATATTTATAAATGCTCGAGTCAAAAGAAGATTAATTTTGAGTCAAAGTCCCATTGCAACTTTTTAAAGATGAAAATTTGAATTTTTGAAATGTAAATTTTGGCTCCAAAAGTGACAAATAGGCTTCCCTCCAAGTCAAGTCAGCCCTGGCCAAGAGACACGTCCATTCACCCAAGACAGACTACTATATAAAGGCAACTCGACCTCTTCATTTGATATATAAGCATTCTCTCACACAAAACAGATTCTAGGCAAGTGAGCGAAGGACAAGCAAGACAAAAAGGACGAAAAACAACGTTGAGTTTTCTCTCCAAGGTACATCCTTCAAGTGATAGAGGTCATGTGAATAATGATGAGATGGATTCAGACAAAGGGGTCTCAAGGCCAAATGTCATGGGTTCAAGGGTGGTAATGATGAGAGATATCCACATGTTAGGGTGTACAAATGTAGGAGGGAGCAATCGTGGTACATGAGTTACCCTAGCCTTTGTTTTTCGACCCTTCTTCATTTGCCTTTTGCCTTTTCTTAATTTTGTTTTTCGACCCTTCTTCATTTGACTTTTGCCTTTTCTTAATTTTTCTTTTATTATACTGCCCAGGGCTCTAGGGGATGAGAGTTTGTTGTGTATGATATAAGTAGTGATTAACCCCTTAAGGTGGGGTGGTTCATCGCCCACCAAGGGTTGGGACATGCATGGGTTCCTTAATAATGCATGAGGCACTCAAGGGATCCTAGGAACCAGGGTGATGGCCATAATAATAAGGAGTAGAGCTCATTTTTGGCTTTTGCCCACGTGCTAATATAGTCTCCCGACCATCTTTTGCATCTTGTGGTATTATTTCCTTTTGAATGTGGCCATATATGCTTTGCATCTTGTGGTATTATTTCCTTCTAAATGTGGCCATATATGCTTTTAATCTTTTTTTTTAGCTGCGTCAACCTTAAGGGCAATGTTTTAGGCCTGACCCAAACATGTGAAGAAGGGGAGGGTAGTTCTAGAGCCTTGTGGACCCAAAGAGGGAAAATGATGATATAGGGCATGTAATGTGCAGAGGGGAGTGAAAAATGTGAAATGGGAAAACGAGATTGCGCTACCAAAATCAGGGTTTCCCAAGTAGTGCCCATCCTAAAGCTATAAGCCAATAGAGGAGATCCCACAAGACTAGGGTTGAGGATTAACCCCCCATTTAAGGTGAGGTAACAAGACTACAGTCAAGACCCTTCCTCCTTCCAAATCACCCAATAATCCATACCCAAGTGTGCCCAAGGAAAAACAAGCATAAGCACCTGATTGCAAAATGAAAAACATACCTTTAGGATTAGATGGCCCACCTTCAAACATACGCTCTTGACAGATGGGCGAGGGGACATATGACTAGCTCAGGGAGCGGCGATCAACTGGCACAATATCGGCTACACTAGTGGTTCTCAAGGGTTGTTAGCTGCCGAAGACAAATCTAGGCGAAAAAATTCTCCTATGGGGTCAACCACTGGTGGTGGGTAGCACCTGGCTCCAACTAGAGCATGAGCTCTATGGAGTGCATAAACCATGTATTCGAACAGGGAGTTCATGAAAACACCAACAATCCTCTGGGACTGTAGACCTGTATGCTACACATCACAAACAATTGTTGGAAGCATCTATCTTGGCCGTACTTTATCACCCATGTTTTCATCAAATAATAAAACCATGCGGAAACTAAAATATGTTCTAAGATGCAAGTTTCATCTAAATGCATCTATTCTAGCATGACAACATGACATGATGATGTTAGTTATGCGAAAATCAATATGCAATGCATCCTACTCTAACATGCATACTACACCATGCTAAGTATAGTCATATAGCCAATGCAACCAGCGTATCATTAGATCAATATCATACGTCATGTCGCTATGTTCAATTATGAGATACATTTGAAAATAAATATGGCAATCACGATACTCATATGCTAGGTCACATGGGTGAGAGGTAGGAAAATAAGACGACCATGAATTATGTACAGTAGCCATGGAAAAAGGGAAAGGACATGGATTAGGCTAGACCCATCAAATCATTCCCTCAATCCTAAATATGGAAAAGTCAATGACCAAGCTCAAGGGATCATTTTCAAAGGTCTCTTTGGTAATGCAACGCTCCATGGTACCTTCAAGGACACAATGGGAGGGATGAGAGGGTGATTGACCTAGAGAATCACAAAAACTAGATTGCTTATCACTTTCAAAGAGGAAAAGACGCTATACTCATTATCTTCAATGCTCATGCAATGGGGAATGGTAGGAGGGTTCAAGGATGACTCAAATGCACCTCCGGGATCACAAGGAAGATAAGATAAAACAATGCCTCTAGTAATATCATCATTAATGTCGTAAATAGGGTCTTTGTCAAAATGATGGCCAATACCTTCCCATTTCGCTTCTTCAATATTCAAGTAAGCATCGATGTCAATACTCAAGGGAGCAATGGGATCACCTTGCTCTTCAAGGGGCTCAAAAAGCATATCATTAAGAATAACATCCTTGACAGAAACAGGGATAGCCTCAAATTCACTTTCCACAAATTCGCTTTCTTCATCAAGGCTCTCATCATGCTCTTTTTCAAGATTATCGTCAATATCATCATTATTGACTTCCTCTTGAGGATCTAGACGAGACTCCTCTTCTTCCTTCTTTTAATGAGCATACCTTTTACTATTTTGGTGATTATGATTTATCCCATTCCTTCTTGAAGACATCTTCAAATTGATCAAAGCTAACGATGCTTCCCAGAGGTAGGTTGGTATACCAATTCCAAACATCTCCTTTAAATGTTGATGGAAAGAGAATCATAATGATATCTTCTTTATCTTCATTGGGGATCTTAAGTGTCTTGGCACTAGTAATACCACTTCCATCGGCAACCATTCATGGTGTTTATTAAGCAATTGGTGAGGCGAACCAAGAATGCGTCAAAGTTCAATGGTTTGTATGAAATGGGTCCCTAGTCCTCTTCACTATCCTTGGATTGAAGAACCTCTTTCTCAATATCAGTATCTAGGCTTTGGTTGGCATCCTCTATTGATTGATGTCTTCATCTTTCCTCTTCGCTATACTTGGATTGAAGAACCTTTTTCTCAATATCAGTATCTAGGCTTTGGTTGGCATCCTCTACTGATTGAGGTCTTTATCTTTCGTGTGCCAAAAAGTGTTCCACCAATATAGAGAAGGAAGGAACGCTTTTGGGTTTGCATGAACTCTTGAGCCAATCGTTGTGGATAAGTCCAATTGATAAAGTATACATATGAATGAGAACATCTTCATGGCCCACATTTGCGTTTGAAATATATTTTTTGAACATAGCCACATGCTCAGCTACTGTAGATGGATCACCATTAAACATGGGCATAAAGCTCACATGATTCAACTCATATTTATTCAAATATCCAAGAATCCATATTACATCCAAATCTGGGTATGATTCTGCCCAATCCCACATTTCTTTGAGTATTGCATATCAACCATATGACGAGTCGCCAGGGTGAATTTAAACTGCCTTGAATAAGGCTTGCCTCACCCCACAAGCATTTGCAATTTTGAAGCTCAATGAAGCCTTCTCTCCTCCCTTTCCTTGAACTAGTGAGTAACTTGGAAGTATTTCTTCCCACGATTATTCATAAAACCCTAGGTCAAGCACAAGTCTTCCCTTGGTCTCTCAAAGGAAGTGAAGAGCCTCTTGAAACTGTTAAAACATCACATTGAGCTTCTTAGAGAGGTCTTATCCCATCACTTGGGGTCTTGATCTTAGGAATACCTATTATCATCATAAATCTCAAACCCTAAGTCTTGATCTCCTTCTAGATCTTTCATGGAGAGCCCTTAGCTTCTTTGAAGCATTGAACCATTATTGTGTCTCTGCTTGAATGGGCTTTGTGGAATCACGTCATATCTAAATCATTGATCTATTCATTCTAAGTGATTCCCTTCCTACTGGGACTCCTCCCATCGGTGAAAGTTCGTAAAGAGGAGGGGACCTTGGTTGAGGTGATAGCGAGTCATTGTCCCATTGTTGTCACTTATTCTGGTAGTTGTCCCTTAGGTTTTCCCTTCCTTAGGGCCCTACTAGATTGTGTGGTAACAATCCCATTTTCCCGTTCCACATTTTTCACTCCCCTCTGCACATTACAAGCCCTATTTCATCATTTTCCTTCTTTGGGTCCATATGACCATTGGGTCAACAAGGCACTGGTACTCCCCCTCCCCTTATCCACATATCTGAGTCAGGCCTGGAAACATTGCCCCGAAGTTTGATGCAACAAAAATAAAATTAAAAGCATATCATGGCCAAACAAAAGAACAGAATATTATAAAATGAAAAATATGGATACAAGTACATGGGCAAAATCCAAACATGGGCTCTATGCCTTATCATGGAAATCACCCTAGTTCCTAGGGGCCATGAGTGCCCCTCACATCATTAAGGACCCTGTTAACCACTCAGGTTACATTTGAAGACGTATCAAAGGTTCCATGGGAAAAGCACATTCAAAATCATTCCATCATCATAAGATCTTGTCAGAATGTCAAAATACCAAAGATCATCAATTTTGTATTCCAGATTCTGCAGCCCTACGGGGATTATGTAAAAATGATTCTAGTATGACGAAAAAAGGGTCATGTAAAAGGCTAAGGTAGCTTAGGACTATATTATCAAGTGATTTCAATCTAGGGAGTTTTTTTTCCTCAAACCATTATTTGTGTTTTTCAACACTTATAATCAACTAAGTTCTTCTCCCGATATACACAAAGCTAGAGTGCGGTTTGATGGTAGAGTCTTAGGTGAGTCCTAATGTCTACAATTAATGTATATTGCCATACCAGATGATATCTAAAGTTCCTAGTGTCTAAAATTAATGTATATTACCATACTAGATGATCTTTAAAGTTTCAAAGAATTTGGATGAGTCTAAGTGTCACTTTTAAATTATTAAAAAATTTCCCACTAGTTGGGATTTTAATAATTATTTGATGTAATATGTAATAAGTGTTGTCTACGTAGGGGATATGAGCAATCAAAATTAGACCTCTACACCTCAACTTTCTATCTAGACACACTTTGAGGGTGGAAAAATATGTATTTACTCCTCAAAACTCATTTTTTTTCTAATTTCTGGCAAAAAAAAATGGCAAATAACTAACCAAAAAATAAAAATGGGAAGAAAATAAAAATCTCCAAGTGAAAATGATAAAAAGTGAGATGGAATTCCCAAATATGTCGAGTCAAAAAAATGATGCGAATTCCATTTACCAAGGAAAAATTTTATGGTCTAAAAAACAAGCCCATGTCCCAACATATCAAATTTTTTAAGAAGATGATCAATGATGGTTAAATTGAATGAGAGATTTTCGAGGAAAAATATGGAAAAAATTCTTGAATGGTCCAAAACCACTCCAGCAATCAATTTTTGTTCCACCCAACTCCTCCTTCAAGGCAAATGTCTCTCTCTCATAGAGATTTGTGCAGGGGCATCAAGGGACACAATTTGATGGACATGGATCTAGCCATTTTCCTAATGGAGCTAGATTTTTTCACTTAGAGGTGATTTCCTCTCATATTTTTCCATAAATTGAGGCTCTCACACCTCACTTACAGGGATTGTAATGGAGCTCTTGGCTATATCAAGCTCTATTGGAACTTTGAATTGGATTTTTTTTCTGAATAATAAAGAAAAGACTTTGGGGGTTAATGCTTTGTGGAGTTATTCTTCTACATATATGGCAAATGTTTTCTCATTTAAGTGTTCTTAATGCTCTACATGAGTTAATTAAATTGTTATTTCCATTTTCCATGATTTGGATCTATTCATGATGCGCATAGAAGAACTATGTTGTGCTTCTAGAGGAGCACATTGTGCATAGGAAGACTGCGCTGTGCATGGACGTTGCGCACAAGTGGCCTTCGCTGTGCATGGGGCAGAGTGGTGCAAAATTCAATTTTTGGCCATCAAACTTGGTTTTTGAGATTTCTCTTCAGTTATTTCAGCCTCCGAGCTTCTTCCAAAGGTAAGTGAAGCCTTTCATACCCCCCTAACATTGTTTCACAAGAGGATTTAATGAAACAAATTTCCTCCTAGGGTTTGCTTGAAATTTGTGGTTTTTCTTCCCAAGTGTTAAAATTGTTGAACCAAACCCTATCTTTCTTGCTCTTACACCTCTGTTTGCACTTAACATATCACTTCCATCCATTACATACCCATTTCCCTTCATTTTCATCACTCTCCCTACACACCCTAGCCCAATTTTGCCAGTTTGAGCAGTTTCCCTAGCTAGGACTGTCTTTGAATTTACTAGCCCATTTCCCTCACTCATTTCACTCCTTTTCACTCCCTAAAGATCCCTAATACCCCTACCCATCTCCTAAATTTTCCTACACCCATCTCCCTTCCATAACTCTCTCATTTTATCCCTTTACTCCCTTCCCCATTTTGCCCTCCTATCATCTAGGGTTTCATCATGGAAGTTGATTCATCACCATGAAAGAAAAGAAAATACAACAAAGGGGGAAAGATACTGAGGTTTGAGCCCTCCAATTGTATTGAAATCACTTCCTCACCATTCATCAGAAAGTGCTTTAAAGATGTCAATTGTTTAGGGTTTTGTCAAAGAGTGGAGGAGGTAGGTTTTCATGAGCAGCTCACAGATATGTTTGCCACCAATTTGAAAGGAGAAAAGGCCACCATTGCAAGGATTGATTTCATATTCTCAGTAGATGCCATATCTCATGCTAGAGGGATACCAAACCATGGTGAGTATTGGTTCAAAGGCATGAACCTAGACCTTGAGCAGTACAAACCCTACTTGAAATCATAGTATAAAGGAGCTCACTCACATATTTTCCTATTCAGATATTTGCTAGAGAGATATGCACCCTTGATGAAGGTTGTCATGAAATTTTTCACATGTGAGGGCAGGTTTTCAAGATTGTATCAATACCACATAAGACTGCTCATGCACTTCACAGTTGTTAAGTCCCTCAATTTGTGCAATTTCTTGTATAGGAGTGTGATCAAGATGTCTAAAAAGGTGCAAGTGAAAAACAAAGAGCATTATCCTAGTCTCTTCCATCATAGTTTGGTGAAGGTCATTGTTCTCCATCAGTTGGTAGAAAAGAACATGACATGGGATTGGGATTCCTTCACTGAGGCAGCTTTACAAACTACTACACCAAGTCAGCAGTAGACCATGTCACATACCATGAAGGAGGTTGGTTCATCAAGCAAGGAAGAAGCAGTGACAAAGAGATCTAGGCCTGAGGTCACTCATACATATCAGAGAGACACAAGGCTTGTATTTGCTCCTCAATTTGAGGAAGGGGCCAAGCCTACAACAGCAAAGCAGGGAACATCAGTGAAGCATGACACATCCATGCATGATGAGGAAGAGCATGAGTTTGACCTAGTACACTTGGAGGCTAGTGATGAGCCTAAAAACCTAGAGAGGGTTATCAAAGACAATGATGCAAAGATCAAACAGCTCCAAGACAACTTGGCAAGGGAAAACTTCTTCATTTCTTTCCTAGAGCAACAAAACCAGCAGCTGAAGGCAAAACAGTTGTCCTTGGAGAAAAGCCGGTTTGAGGCAAGCAAGCATGATCTCAAAGGCAAAGCAGTGGCTGACATAGAAGAACATGAACAGCAGGTATGAAGAAAGAGGCCAAGAACCATAGGTCTCAAAAGAGCATTGAGAAGGAAAAAGAGCAAAACCCTACAGATGAAGAGCTCAGTTTTGAAAGACAAAATTGCAAATGAGATCAATGAGAATAGGGAGTTTTGGCTTGAGAAAGTCAACATCCACTTGGAGAAGCTCCTTGACAAGGCCAACACAAATAACAAGATTCATAAGCACATGAATGACCATTACTATTCCCTAAATCAAATTTGTAATGTCAAGGTCAAACAACTACAAGCTAAGCTAAAGGAAACCCTAATCAGCCATGAGGAGAAGGGTAAGTTGAATTTACTTGTTGATGCCTCCATGATAGCATAATAGACCTCATTTGGCACGTCTGGACCAATTTTTAGAAGATTTGGAGCATTTTTTGTGTTTTGGTGAAATATGGTATATTTTTGCAAAATTCAGAAATTTCACTAGGTCCAGAAGCGTAGCGAGCTCACGTTGCACTTTTTCCTCAGGCCTCCAAATGGCAAATGGTTGAAAATTCTAGAAAGCTCTTGGATTCCTATCAAAACCCATTTGCTCAAATTTTTTATTTGGGCCTTCAATTTTGAGAAAAATGAGAAAAAGGGATCAACATTCTGCCCCTCTTTTTGACTTTCGCTGCGCACATGGAGACACCTTGGGAAAATGGCTATAACTCAGTCAAAAATGGGTCATTTTGCATGCACAAATAGTCAAAAGGCATCTACACTCTCCCAGCTTTCCAGAACGGGTCTCGGATTTGAATTTGGACTTCAACAAGGCACCTAAAAAAGGCCTCAAACAGCTCGCTGCGCTTCTGCAATTTTTTGAGATTTTTGATAAATTTTCACTATGTAATTTTTGCAATTCTTAGTTTGACTATTGTAAAAGTCAAAAGGTCAAAGTAAATGAATATAGGTGGTTAAAAGTAAATGTAAATGGGTAAAGTAGGGTTGCTTAGCTGACTTATCCACTATTTAATGCTTTGACGAAATGTCTCATGATGGTTAGGAAAAGGAGGAATTGGTTGAGTAACCTCCCTAGTGTGCAGGAGACTCTGGATAAGTGCATGTATTTGCCTTTTATTGTTGCAACTTCGACCTCCAAGGGAGGATTTCGACCTCAATGTCTATAGGAGGTACTTTGTAATCAATTTCAAAGGTTGGATGTTGTGGAATTGAGCCTTGGACACTATTGTATTTGCGAATTTGGCAGGGACTAATAGACAAAGTTTGCAGCTATTGTGGTGGGATTCATGTGGTATGTGCTTTAGCAGTGTTTTTCCTTCTGTGATCATATGTTTGAATGTATTGTACCTTCCATTTCCATTTCCATGCTACATGTGTTTGATTTCTAAGATGATAAACAGAATTCATTGATTTTGACGCTCTGTTTTGGAGAAGCTTTCACATTTTTGTTCATTTTCTTCTAATATAAATAAATTCATGAGATTCATGCTCGTTTTGAAACCCTATCAAACTACCCTATACACAAAGATACCTCTAAAGTGCTAAAGTGTGCACCTACCTTGCCCCATTACATCTCTGCAAATCTGATTTTCAGAGCCCTGACCTAGTCCTCTTAGATCTAATTCACCATCCAGCACAAAAATCAAATCAACCAAACCCTGATCTAAACATACCTAGCCTAATATCTTTCATGTCACATTCAATCCTTGGTTGTGATCACATCGAGAGAGCCCTCTCAGTCTAGTAGGGCTAGCTACTAAGTCAAAGTGGCTTGTGGTTACCTTTGTTGGTCTCCTTTCAGCCTTCAGAGAACTGGTAGAGTGCTAACATCTTGGCGACCATACCGAGGAACGAAGTGACAAATTTTCCCTGGGTGCACTATACTTTTCATCAAATTCTAAGCCTGTGGGTGATAGGCTCTAGTCTTCGTGAAGGCTGATTCAAAAATTGCAGAGAACCGAGTTGCAAAAACAAAGAACATTCTGGCTTCGAGAAGATACACAAATTTGAATCCTAATCCTCATCCAGCTTCTCCAGCTGAAGATCCAGAGAAACTCATCTGAAAGGAGAGATATCAGCACTCAGAGTTTCAATCGGGTCCATCTTCATTAGTAAGGTCTACATCATTACCTGCAAAAGTATTATCCCTTGAAGATATTCCATTCAATTTGAAATTTGAATTGTCTCTGTTTAGATGACTGAGTCATATTTTGATAGGAAATTTTGGAGTCAGTTTGATAGACTTCAAAAATTAGCCAATCAACTCCAATATACATCTGAGAAAGCTATCATCCAGAATGAGCAAGAGTGTTTGTTCATTCCCAAACAATCTCAATCAGTTGTTGCCTCCTCTTCCATCCCTTCTACTTCATTACCTTCTCAGTCTACCCCTCCCATTGTTACTCTTGCACCACACTCAGCAAGATTCATGGCGAGATTTGCACCTCTGATTTTACCTGGTCAACTTGGACCCTTACCACAAGGCTATGGTCAAAGACTTCCTCTCTTTGATGAAAATTTAGAGATCAATACCAGACAACACTTAGTGAAAGTCATTGTCTTTATTGATTTAGAAGAGATTGATGTCGATGATGTAAAAATGAGAAGCATTGCCCAAAGCTTCTCCGAGGATGTAAAAACATGGTTCCGTTCTTTGACTGCGAATTCCATAGGAAATCCGGGGCAGCTAACTGATGCATTCATAGCTAGATGGGAAGTGAAAAAGAATCCACTTCAAATTCTTTCCGAGTATGAAAATTTACAGAGAAATCCAAATGAGTCTGTTTAGGATTTTACTGCTCGCTTTAACTGGGTGTATAACTCAATCCCCAATGAGATCAAACCTCCTCCAAGTTTGGCTCTCTTGCACTATCCAGATGCTTTTGATCCGGATATGGCATACCAGCTCCGAGCGAGAAGTCCTGCAACACTAGAGGAGATGCAAAGAAACGCAGTTAGTGTCGAAGCAAATTTTACAATAAAAAAGCCAAAGACCAAAGGTGAGAGAAAGTTAACAATCAAGGAAGAACCATCCACATACTCTGAGGTCAAATTGGATACCCTGATCAAGACTATGGAGAGAATGGTGGATAGAAAGTTTATCACTGAAAGGCAACCAGAAGCACAGGTTTGGAATCCTAATTTCCGAGGTCAGCAGCAGCAGCCTAAGTTTAGGATTAAATAGAGGGAACAAAGAGCTCAAGAGCAGCCAGCACAACAGTAGATCCGAACTCCTTTGCAATAGAATTATGCTCAAGGGGTTGAAGAGGAAGGTGAGATTGTGGAAGAAAATCATTTCTTCACAACAGATGGACAGCCTATTTTCTTGACAGAGGATGAAGAATACATTGAGAAAACAGATTTGTCGAAAGATGAAGACTACATACTTGCAAATGATGATGAGTTGGAGGTTCAATCCGATGATTATCAGCGAGGTTATCTTAATGCACTCATCTCGCAGCAAAGGCAATATTCATTGAGCAACAGAGATGTTCCTATAACTCCTATTCAGAAGAAGACATCCTAGCAAAAAGATACTCGGCCCAAGCAAAATCCCCAAGCTAATCAGAACAAGGGAAAGGAGACTAAAACTGCAAATCATATCAAGATCAATCAAGCATCTACAAGTACACAAGCAAAGAAAAAGAAGGTCAAAAGAATGAATCTGCAACAAAGGACTAGCCCGACAAGAGGGACATCGTTGTAAAAGAGGTAGATAAACAATCCAATTTGTTTAGCTTAGAAAATGAAATCTCTAAGTTGAAAGTCTTTATCCCCTTGACCGAGCTTGTGAAAAATAATCAATACAAATCTCATGTTGCTAAAATGTTGAAAGTAGACCCTATGTCAGATATGGTTAATGTTGAATATGATCAACTCGAGCTCATTTTTGGTCCAACCATAGATGGTCAATTAGAAGATAGTGAAGTTCCCCCATTTTATCTTAGTTTGAGAATTCATCAGTGTATCCTCCACAATGCCATGCTTGATTCCGGAGCTTCTCATAACCTGATGCCAAAGGCCATCATGGAAAAATTGGGCTTGGATATAACCCGACCTTACCATGATCTTTACTCGTTTGATTCTGGTAGAGTTCGTTGTTTCGGTCTTATAAAAGACTTGGTAGTTTCACTTGAGCAAATCCCTGCTAAAAATGTCTTAATGGATGTGGTAGTAGCTGATATACCTCCACAGTTTGGCATGTAGCTGTCAAGATCTTGGGGAACAAAGTTAAGAGGTACTTTGCAATTGGATTTCTCGTATGCCACCATCCCAATTCTTGGGCAACTGAGGAAGCTGTACCGGGAGACAAAAATGAAGTATATGATCACCAGTAAAGAGAAACCAAACAATCACCCTATCAATTTTGTACATATTGATCTTGAGTCATTTATTTTGTTTAATAATAGCAGTTTTTATGATTTAGATAGTCAGCTTATAGAAGTTGAGGAAATTCTAGAAATTTCAAATAGTGTCCGAGCAGTTTTGGATGAAAAACAAGGCAATCAGCCTAGTTCTTCAGAGCAGATATCAGAAAAAGGTACAAAACAAGTTGAAGAAGTGGCCTGAAAAGAAGAGACAAATCATATTGCAGAATTCCAACTTCCGGATGATGAGAATTGTCTTTGGACAATGGATTTCGACGGTTTCGTAGGGAAAGATGGGGCAGGCATCGGAATCTGGATCTGTAGTCCAATTCATCAATCAGGTAAAATTCCAAAGAATGTGAGATTGTGTTCACACAAGTTGGCTTTCAATTGTTCCAATAATGAAGCCGAGTACGAGGCATTGATCACCGGCCTCAAAATTTTGAAAAAGTTGGGCGCAAAATAATTTTTGCTTATGGCGACCACGAGCTTGTAATCAAACAGGTAAAAGGGGAATACCAGGCTAAGCATCCAAGGATGAGAGCATATAGAAATGTTGTACTTGACATTCTCAAAATGTTTCCTGAATATACATTGTCAGTTGTACCAAGAAGTCAAAACCTTATGGCAGATTCGCTTGCTACAGCAATAAGAAACTTTAAGATTCCCATATTTTCTAACAAGAAGTTTGAAATTCATGCTAAACACCGACCAACTATCCCTGATAACTTGAGGTATTGGCAAGAATTCTGGGATGACAAACAGGTGAATAATTTTCTGCAGATGGAAGGTGAATTTGAAAATTCCTTCATCGATGAAGTATATGATAAAGATGATCAAGTGATCGAGGCTACTCGGGTTGATGTGTTACAGCTTAAAGATAACAACATTCCAAGGGGTCTTGTACCTTTGGAAGAGTTGTTCGATCAAGATGATGTTGGTAGAAAGCCAACCATGGTTCCTACCGAGAAAGGTGTCGAAGATGTCAATATTAGAACAACAAACAAATCCAAAATGGTCAAGCTGTCCAAGTCCTTACCTCCAAAGGTGAAAGATAAATACATAGCTTTGTTCTCTGAATTTTCTGATGTATTTGCTTGGGACTATGCAAATCTGAAAGCATATGACAAGAATATCATCCAGCATACAATTCCGTTCAAGCCTGATCAAAAGCCTTTCAAAGAAAAGTTGAGAAGAATCAACCCAAGGTTGTTGTCGTCGATAAAGAAAGAGGTAAACAGACTTTTTAAAGCTGGTATCATTGTTCCCATTATATTTTCTGAATGGATGTCAAATCTTGTTCTCGTGAGAAAGAAAACAAGAGAAATCCATCTTTGTATTGATTTCAGAAACTTGAATAAAGTGTCTCTAAAAGATAACTATCCCCTTCCTAATATGGACCACATATCCTACAGAGAGTGGTTGGGTCCTCTCGAATGTCGCTTCTTGATGGATATTCGAGATATAATCAAATCTTAGTGCCTAAGGATGAACAAGACAAAACTGCTTTCACGACACCTTGGGACACATTCAAGTATGCTAAAATGCCATTCGAGCTCAAGAATGCAGGAGCCGCTTTTTAGCGGGCGATGGAAATTGCCTTTGCAAATGAAAAAGATGTTTACTTAGTTGTGTATCTTTATGATTTGACAGTTTTCTCTCTTTCTGATGATGAGCATTTGTATTATTTGAGAATTGTATTTCAGATGTGCAGGAAATTTGGGATTTCACTCAATCCCAAAAAGAGTCTTTTTGCTATGGAGGAGGGTAAGCTTCTTGGCCATATCATCTCCAAAGATGGTATCCGTATTGATCCTTCTCAGATTGAGGCTATTCAGCAAATAGATTTTCCACGCAGCAAGAATCAGATCCAAGCCTTTAATGGTAAGATGAATTTCTTGAGAAGATTTATTCCAAATCTTGTCGAGCATCTTCGAGAGATGACCAATATGCTCAAAAAGGATAGTGAAGTAAAGTGGTCGGAGGATGACAAAAAGTCCTTTAATTCAGTAAAGTTTGACTTAACTATAGTGCCTATTTTGATCAGCCCTGATTACTCCATTGATTTCATCATATTTTCATTTGCCCCCGAACATACTTTGGTTGTTGTTCTGATGCAAAAGAAAGATAAGACCGAGCAACCCATTGCATTCTTCAGTGGTACCATTAGGGATGTTGCCCTTAGATATAACATCATTGAGAAGCAAGCCTTGGCCCTGGTAAAGGCTTTGAAGGAATTTCGAGTGTATGTCCTTCATTCACACATTCTAGCATATGCCCTAATGCAGCAATGAAGAATGTCCTAGTTGATCCGGAAGGCAAAAGAGGAAAGTGGATAGCAGTTATGTTAGAGTATGACCTCGAGATCAAACCTACAAAGCTAATCAAAGGTCAAGGATTGGCCAAGCTCATGGCTAAATCCAATTTACATGCACTTGATATCAATCTCATTTCAGTTTTGTCTGATGAAGAACATGATGGCTCATTCATGCAGGTATCAGATATTTTTCTTTCATATCCTTGGTATTCTGACATCATTTAGGTATCAGATATTTTTCTCTCATATCCTTGGTATTCTGACATCATTTATGTTCTTTAGCATCTTAATCCTCCTCCAGACATGTCTAAAAGTAAGGGTAGGTCATTAAAGTTGAAAGTTTCCAAGTACTGCATTTTTTACAGCGCCCTATATTGGAAAGACTCGGGAGGTGTCTTGCTGAACTGTTTGGTAGAAAATGAAGCCAAGGAGGTAATGACTGATTTCCATAAGGGAGATTGTGGAGGTCACATGTTTTGGAAAACTATGGCAAATAAGGTGTTGAAGGCTTGTTATTATTGGCCTACTCTCCTTGCAGATTTATATGAAACCGTGATGAGCTGTCATGAATGCCAGACATTTCAAGGTAAGAGGAAGCTTCTCCCGCTACCTTTGCAACCTATATCTGTGCAAGCTCCATTTCAGCAGTGGGGCCTTGATTTCATTGGATAAATCCACCCTGCATCTTCTACCCAACACAAGTGGATCTTGACAGCTACCGACTACTTCACCAAATGGATAGAAGCGATCCCAACAAGGCAAGCTACAAATTTAATCGTTTTTGGACTAATATTTTGTGTCGTTTTGGTTGTCCCCACAATATCATTATGCATTCAAGTCTAAGAAAATGGTTGAGTTTTGCGAGAAATACAACATCAAATTTGGGCACTCAACCGCATATTATCCTCAAGGTAATGGATTGGTGGAATCTTCTAACAAATCTTTAATCAACATTATAAAGAAGATGTTGGAGGTGAACAAGAAGAACTGGCATAAGAAGCTTCTTAATGCTTTATGGGCAGAGTAGTAAGAAGTCAATAATTATGTCTCCTTTTCAATTTGTATATGGAGTAGACACAGTTTTCCCTACATCACTTGCAGTACCATTTATGAAGTTGTTACAAAAGCAGGTAGTGAAGAGAATGATGTGTAGCGCCGGATCAATCAAATGATTCATCTTCAGCAAACTAGGAATGAGGTCTTTCAAAACACCTCAAAGCTACATGAAAATATAAAGAAGGTATATGACCGCAAGACAAAAGCAGATGATTTCACAATTGGCGATGTGGTCCTCCATTGGGATGCTAGAAACGAAGAGAAAGGGAAACACAGTAAATTTGAAAGCCTATGGAAAGGACCATACATGATTTCAGCGTCTCGCGGACAACATGCTTTTCTATTGGAGGAAATGAATGACAAAGATTGCATAGGAGGACTAGTCAATGGTAGGCTCCTTAAGCACTACCTTTTTTGAGCAGATTTCTAAAAATTTCCCAATTCCATTGTATATATCAATTTAATTTCTGCAAAAGTGTGAAGCGAAGAATCATCGGAGCTTGGAGCCCGAGGAGAAGGCCATAAAGTTCCATTGATTTGATGTTGTTTTTAAAGTTCAGTTTCAGTTAGAGTCGGTCAGTTTATCATGTCAAGTTTTCAGTATTCAATTTGGTTTTTAACTTTTGACTCCATGCCCAATGGTTAGGCTACTTAGTCTACAATGTTCTTGATACCTCCAAAAAGCTGCCATACCCAGCTCGAGCCAATGTTAGTGTCAGTCTTTGCATCCTGTCACCAGTGATCAAATGGACTCTTATCATGTCCTGTTAGGGTCCCATAGTCAAATTTTGTCATTTCATTAGGTCTTCAAGCAAAAAAATTGGTCACTAGGTATTAGGTCTAGGACTATTTCCACCCCTTCCAAAATTTTCACATGTTGGTCCATGTCATCACTCAGCTGAGTGTATCATTATTCAAAGATCATCATCATAATTCAAGTCATCACTATCATGATTTCATTCAGTTCAGTGTCTCCATTAGGTCATTAGAGTTTCAGTCACCAAAACTGTCATTTCATGCAAAAAATCTGGCAATTAGAGGAGTGGTGATAAGAAAGTTTCTTCAATAAATTTTGATTTCAAAATGTAATTTTATGTTTCTATATGTAATAAGTACATAATGTTCCTAAAGCTGCAGTTCAAGTTTTGAAAAAGATTCAAGGTTCCAAAAAGTTATAATCTTCCAAAGAGGCTACAAAAGTTCAAAGCTACAAAATGTCCAAGGTTACAAAGTTCAAAAACGAAAGTCATGCTAGAAAAAGATATGTGGGGCCCATCATCACTAAAAAGGAGTCATTTCATGTTTATAAAAGGGCCAAAAAGACACAAGGATATTTCATTTGCACTCTTATGTCCTCTCATCATCGAGCTCTCACTTCACATTGGCAAGAAAAACGCATTTTTTTACCTAACATTGGCAAAAACCTCAGTTCGTTGCGCATAGAATAACTACACTGCGCTTCTAGAGGAGCAAGTTGCGCATAGGAATACTACGTTGCGCATGGCGAAGAGTGGTGCAAAATTCAATTTCTGGCCATCAAACTTGGTTTTTAATGTTTCTCTTCAATTATTTTAGCCTCCAAACTTCTTCCAAAGGTAAGTGAATCCTTTCATACCCCCTAGCATTGTTTCTCAAGACGATTTAATGAAAAAAATTTCCTCCTAGGGTTTGCTTGAGATTTGTGGTTTTTCTTCCCAAGTGTTAAAATTGTTGAACCAAACCCTATCTTTCTTTCTCTTACACCTCTATTTTCACTTGACATATCTCTTCCATCCATTACATACCCATTTCCCTTCATTTTCATCACTCTCCCTATAAACCCTAGCCCAATTCTGCCAGTTTGAGCAGTTTCCCTAGGTAGGACTGTATTTAAATTTCCTAGCCCAATTCCCTCACTCATTTTACTCCATTTCACTCCCTAAAGATCCCTAAGACCCCTGCCCATCTCCCTAAATTTTCCTACTCCCATCCCCTTCCATGACACTCTCATTTTATCCCTTTACTCCGTTTGTTGTTTTGCCCTCTTATCATCTAGGGTTTCATCACGGAAGTTGATTCATCACCATCAGAGAAAAGAAAATACAACAAATGGGGAAAGACACTAAGGTTTGAGCCCTCCAACTATAATGAAATCACTTCCTCACCATTCATCAGAAAGTGCTTTGAAGATGTCAATTGTTTAGGGTTTTGTCAAAGAGTGGAGGAGATAGGTTTTCATGAGCAGCTCACAAATATGTTTGCCACCAATTTGAAAGGAGAAAAGGCCACCATTGCAGGGATTGATTTCATATTCTCAGTAGATGCCATATCTCATGCTACAAGGATACTAAACCATGGTGAGTATTGGTTCAAAGGCATGAACCTAGACTTTGAGCAGTACAAACCCTACTTGAAATCACAGTATAAAGGAGCTCACTCACATATTTTCCCATTCAGATATTTGCTAGAGAGATATGCACCCTTGATGAAGGTTGTCATGAAATTTTACACGTGTGAGGGCAGGTTTTCAAGATTGTATCAATACCATATAAGACTGCTCATGCACTTCACAGTTGTTAAGTCCCTCAATTTGTGCAATTTCTTGTATAGGAGTGTGCTCAAGATGTCTGAAAAGGTGCAAGTGAAAAACAATGAGCATTATCCTAGTCTCTTCCATCATAATTTGTTGAAGGTCATAGTTCTACATCAGTTGGCAGAAAAGAACATGACATGGGATTCCTTCATTGAGGCAGCTTTACAAACTACTACACCAAGTCAGTAGCAAACCATGTCACATCCCATGCAGGTGGTTGGTTCATCAAGCAAGGAAGAAGCAATGAGAAAGGAATCCAGGCCTGAGGTCACTCATACATATCAGAGAGGCACAAGGCTTGTGTTTTCTCCTCAAATTGAGGAAGGGGCCAAGCCTACACCAACAAAGCAGGGAACATCAGTGCAACATGACACATCCATGCATGATGAGGAAGAGCATGAGTTTGACCTAGTACACTTGTAGGCTAGTGATGAACCTGAAAACCTAGAGAGGGTTATCAAAGACAAGGATGCACAGATCAAACAGCTCCAAGAAAACTTGGCAAGGGCAAACTTCATCATTTCTTTCCTAGAGCAAGAAAACCAACAGCTGAAGGCAAAACAGTTGTCCTTGGAGAAAAGTCAGTTTGAGGCAAGCAAGCATGATGTCAAAGGCAAAGCAGTGGCTGAAATAGAAGAGCATGAAGAACATGATGAGCATGAACAACAGGCAAGAAGAAAGATGCTAAGAACCATGGGTCTCAAAAAAGCATTGCAGAAGGAAAAAGAGAAAAACCCTACAGATGAAGAGCTCAGTTTTGAAGACAGAATTGCAAATGAGACAATGAGAACAGGGAGAGTTTTGGCTTGAGAAAGTCAACATCCACTTGGAGAAGCTCCTTGACAAGGCCAACAGGGATAAAAAGATTCATAAGCACATGGCTGACCATTACTATGCCCTAAATCAAATTTGTAATGTCAAGGTCAAACAGCTACAAGCTAAGCTAAAGGAAACCCTAATCAACCATGAGGAGAAGCGTAAGTTGGATTTACTTGTTGATGCCTCCATGATAGCATAATAGACCTCATTTGGCACTTTTGGACCAATTTTTAGAAGATTTGGAGCATTTTTTGTGTGTTTGGTGAGATTTGTTGTATTTTTGCAAAATTCAGAAATTTCACTAGGTCCAAAAGCGGATCGAGCTCATGCTGCAGTTTTTCCTCAAGCCTCCAAATGGCAAATGGTTGACATCTCTAGAAAGCTCTTGGGCTCCTCTCAAAACCCATTTGCTTAGATTTTTTATTCAGGGCTTCAATTTTGATAAAAATGAGGAGGGGGGGTCAAAAATCAACATTTTTCCCCTCTTTTTTACTTTCGTTGCGCACAGGAAGACAACTTGGGAAAATGGATATAACTCAGTCAAAAATGGGTCATTTTGCATGCACAAATAGTCAAAAGACATCTACACTCTCCCAGCTTTCCAAAACAGGTCTCAGATTTAGATTTGGACTTCAGCAAGGCACCTTAAAATGGCCTCAAACAGCTCCCTGCGCTTCTTCAATTTTCTGATATTTTTGATAAATTCTCACTATGTAATTTTTGCAATTCTCAGTTTGACTTTTGTAAAAGTCAAAAGGTCAAAGTAAATGAATATAGGGGGTTAAAAGTAAATTTCAATGGGTAAAGTAGGGTTGTTTAGGTGTCTTATCCTCCATTTAATGCTTTGAGGAAATGTCTCATGATGGTTAGGAAAAGGAGGAATTGATTGAGTAACCTACCTAGTGTGCAGCAGACTTTGGATAGGTGCATGTATTTGCCTTTTCTTGTTGGAAATTCGACCTCCAAGGGAGGATTTTGACCTCGGTGTCTATATGAGGTACTTTGTAATCAGTTTCAAAGGTTGGATGTTGTGGAATTGAGCCTTGGACACTAGTGTATTTGTGAATTTGGCAGGAACTAATAGATAGAGTTTGCAGCTATTGTGGTGAGATTCATGTGGTATTTGCTTTAGCAGTGTTTTTCCTTCTGTGATCATATGTTTGAATGTATTGTACCTTCCATTTCCATTTCCATGCTACATGTGTTTTATTTCTAAGATTATAAACAAAATTCATTGATTTTTATACTATGTTTTGGAGAAGCTTTCACATTTTTGTTCATTTTCTTCTGATATAAACGAATTCATGAGATTCATGCTTGTTTTGAAACCCTATCTATCTACCCTATACACAAATATACCTCTAAAGTGCTAAAGTGTGTACCTACCTTGCCCCATTACATCTCTGCAAATTTGATTTTCAGAGCCCTAACCTAGTCCTCCTAGACCTAATTCACCATCCAGCACAAAAATCAAATCAACCAAACCATGATCTAAACATACCTAGCCTAATATCTTTCATGTCACAGTCAATCATTGGTTGTGATCACATTCAGAGAGCCCCCTCAGCCTAGTAGGGCTAGCTACTAGGTCAAAGTGATATGTGGTTACCTTTGTTGGTCTCCTTTCAACCTTTGGAGAACTGGTGGAGTGCTAACACAATCCTCAAATGAATTGGGCTAGTAGCTTACAAATTAGCACTTCTAAGCAACTCCAAAATCCATCAAGTTTTTGATGTCCCCTACTTAAAGAAAGTGATCGGATCCAAGTGCCGAGTTCAAACTAGGATGCTTGAATTAGATGAAGAAGGTTCCATTTAGTTGTAGCCACAACCTATCCTTGATCAATGAGACCATCGACTCCACCGGACCACAATTCAGGTAAGTTTTAATATAGTGGAAGGATACTCATCCCAAGTATGCCACACGGATCCAATCACCATTCTATAGAAATTCCCTTATTTGAAGTCTTGTGGACAAGGTTGTTCTTGAAGGGGACAATCATGTTAGGTTCATAACCTCCCTAACCCCTAAAGTAAGAGGAAAGTCATGTTAGGGTCCTAACCTCCCTAACTCCTAAAGTAGATAGAATACTATGTATTTCTATGTAATGAAGGACATTATTAGTAAATAAGGCCTATTTAGTAGTGTGAACAAAACTATTGTAAGAAGGCTTACTAGAAGGTTTTGTTTACTAGAAAGTACATTCTCTGGAATGTTCTTAGGGGATACAAGTATTATATGTAGAGGTAGAAGTATTGTAAAAGATGTCTTCTGTAATAATTTTTAATCTAAGCTTTTTTCTCTTGGAGGTCTGCCTCTCAAAGAGGCAAGATAATAGTGCTTTCTTCTTAATAAAGGTATCTCATTTGGCTCATATTATCATTTTGTTCTCAACATTCATTATTTTCTTTCTTGAATCTTTCTACAAAATAATTGGATAATATTTGTGCTCTTGCTTTAAATATTTCTAGTCAATATCTTGTTAGAAAAAAGTAAAGTGACGACTTATTATATTTATTTTCTTTAACCTTGATACTTGCTTGTGAATATTTAGTTATGTTCTTTAGCTATTTCTCTTCATCAAACAATATCAAGAATCAACAACAACACAAGAGGACATAGATCTAGGCTCTCAACGAGGGAAAAACCCCTCCAAGGAGAAAACCCGAAAACTCTTCTCTTCTTAGAATCTGCTTCAAATGAGATACATAGACCCAATCCCTAGATCAAGTCCTTCTCCCAGTACCAAGTCGACCCTTCCTCAATTCCTTTCTTGCTTCTTCCTTGCGACTTTTTCCTACCAACAACAACACAACTACTTGACCTGAAACTTCGACTTCCCAAATACTGCTACTCGACCCGCAACTTCGGCCTAGCTTGTTCGTCCCTGCAACTTCTTGGAAACCCTAATAAAACCTCCTTCTGAGACCTACTTAGAGCAAGACATCTCTCCTAAGGTCAACAAACTCTAGACAAGAGTTTTCGCTCTTCCAACTATAGATTCTGCACTTCGTCCCCGTGCAACTTGATCATGCAATTTCGGCCTCATACTGCAGCCCAAAAAACCTAAAATTCTCCATGTGTGAGAGAGATAGACCCCAAATACAAGATATTTCGGCCTCCCAGCTTCTTCCAAATCTTCGCTCTCCTTTTCTGCTCCTTCCCAACTACAAATCAAACTTTTCTTGATCGAACTTGTGAGTGGTGTATCTCCAAATGACGTCGCACTGCTCTTTATATAGTCTTCTCAAGGGGTCAAATTCCCTCCTTTAGGCTGACTTGAGGATTCCAAGACCAACTTCTACTCTTGGAAATTCTAGGACTTTTAGACTCAAATTAATTCTTTTTATAATTACAAATTACCCAAAAGGGTTCTATAAACATAATGTTGATTCCTTTGACTTATGACAATAAATCCTAAGACCTAACAAACCCTAAAAGCATGAATAACATGCTTTTACCTAAAAGACCATCAATAATGAGCATGAAACCCATGCTTTGATAGTAATAATTTTTCTTTTCTTTTTCTTGTTTGTTACATAGGATACATATTGAAATGAGTACAACAATTATGAAGACTGAAACTAGTTACATTTCTCAACATATCTTAAATGTAATATGTTTCCATCATCGATGACTTCTCTCACAAACATGGATCTACTTCCTACAAACCAAGGATGAGATCTTTATCAGGTTTTAGGAGTTCAAAGCTCCAATTAAAAAACATATAGGGAAGAAGGTCAAAGTCTTGAGATTGAACACTGGGGGTGAATATAACTCCAAAGAGTTAGGGTTTCTACAAGAAGAAAAAAACCAAGAGGGAGCTAACTATTATATACAAACCATAACAAAACAGGGTTGTGCAGCAGAAGATTTGATCCCTCCAAGGGACTACTAAGTCCATGATTCATGACTAGGACTTGACAATGTTTTTTTATGCAAAATCATGCAACATAATAGTCTACATCCAACACTAGTGTCCTCATAAGATATTGTAAGACAAGACATTAGAGGAGGCAGTCACTAGTATAAAGTCTGTTACCCAACAAAAGTGGGTAACCCCATAGGAGAATTTTTCTCCCATCGTCACTTCCAGTTGGTCGACCAACAGCCCTGACAACCACTAGTAGTTGATGACAGCGTGTCATTCCTATCTTTGCCACCCGCGTCAGTGATATGTTTCACACCCATCTGGCGACAGCACATGTTGGTAGGTGGGCTTCTGATCAAAGGTACTTTGTTCATTTTGCAATCGCGTTTATGCTTGTTTGTATTTGGGCATTAGACATGGATTATAGGGTAACTTGGAAGAGAGAAGGGTCTTGGTCGTGATCTTGTTCCCTCACCTTAAATGGGGCGGGTAATTTTCAATCCTAGACCAGTGGTACCTCCCCTAATGGCCAACAGGTATAGGAGGGGCACTCCTTGGGAAGCCATGATTGAGATAGCGTAGCCCCTTCTCGACCTCAATTCTTCGAGTTCAACTAACCACCGGTTCATTGGGATTTGGCACCCACACATCCTCATGCTTGGGTAGGGCCCATAAATTCTTGGAAGATTTATGCAGCTAAAAGAAACAGAAAGAGCATATGATGGCCACAAGCAAAATAAAATCAAAATCAAAATGCAAAAGATGGTTGGGACATTCAAGCTAGCACATGGAAAAAAGCCAAGCATGAGCCTCATTATGCCCATCACTCGGTTCTTGGGCCAATGTTGCTATCATCATAATAAAAAAAGGAACCCTTGCATATCCCAACCCATGATAGGCGATGAAAAAGCCCATCATCAAGGGGGTAAATAACTTTTATACATCATACAAAGCAATCTCTCATTCCTTGAGCTATGAGCAGTAATACAAAGAAGAATCAAGAAAAATTAAAAGGCATAAGAGGGGCGAAAAAACAAAGGCCGAGTTGGTAGATCATGCATCCACGATTGCTCCCTCCTCACATCTATACACCTAGGATGAGGATCCCCCTCATAATAGTCCCTTTGACCATGGCACTTGGTCGTGAAGTATTTTCCCCTTCGTTCCACCATTATTCACATGGCACCTATTGATTGAAGGGTGGACCAAGTTCATGTCACTTCCCCTTAGGGGTTGAGAACACTTAATAAGGTCGTCTATTAACCACTCCTACCTAGGGAGGTAACACCCTTACGTGACCAAAACCACAATTTTGCAAGGGAACCCTTGTATGAAGTGTTAATTTGCTCATTACTTTCAAGCTTGGTTCACTTAGATGCAATAATGATTGAGTGTACCTAATGGTGAAAGTTGCAACATTGGATAATGTGTATAATTGGCAAGTGGTTCCATCTATAGGTCTAGGAAACTTAACTAGGGTCCAAGTTCTCTAGAGGAACATATTGACACCCACAAGTGAGGTGTTGAGAACCATGGGACTCTAGACAGTTATAAAGCATCACTTGCACCCTTGGGCACCTCTAGCACCCATAGTGTTCCAACACTTTGCCCCGCATTGTTGACTTTTATGGGATGATGCACCTGGACCAGCATGCCCCTAGTCGGCTTAACACTGAACAAATGGGATGGTAACTAATCCAGGGCCCAAATGAGGATAGTCTCACACATCAAGACTGTTGAGATTTTGTGTATTTGGGGTAGCATCAGTTGTGCTCTAGCTCCCAAATTTTGTGGAGGAACTAGAGTTCACCTGATCTACAAGACCCAAAAATGGATTTGAGAAATTTCATTTGGTTTAGGAGATATTAAATTAATTAATTATTTTAATGTATTTCCTAAGTTAAAACTTAGGGAACTTAAATAATTAAAGTGAATTTAATTAAACATGTGATGAAATTGTCTTAAGTCACACGGATCAAGCTTTATTTTAATCTTAGCCATTGATTCAAGATCTGATCATGGTCGCTGATTTGTCAACGAGAAAAGTATAAAGGAAAGGCATGGGGTCACTTGTAAAGACACAGAGAGGCAGAGCACTGAAGCTAAGCTGAGATTCTAGGGCAGGGTTTGCTAAGAATACTCAGAAGTGTTTCAGTGGCAGAGAGGGGAATTTAGACCAAGGAGATGATCTGATCCCAGGGTCTAGAATACACAGGAGGTAGAGAAGAGATCAGCTCAAGGACAGCGCAAAGAAAGGTAGTAGCAAGGACAACATAATTTTCAGGAAACCCTTCAGGGGTTACACAGAGACCCTTAGGGGCAGCGTAGTGACTACGTCACCCAGTCTGGGGTAACGCAGTCCCTTCCAGAGTAGCACTGAGGGTTTGGAGGCCATCCAAGGTTGACACAGAGGCTTTCAGGGGCTTCAGAGGCTGACGCAGAGCCTTTCAGGGGCAAATTGGGGTTTTTAGGCCTAGATTTGGCTGAGTTCTATAAATCTCGTTTGAGGGTGTGGATTAGTCAATATTTTGGCCCTAGATCAGCCAGTGAGTTGCAGATCTAGTGTTTTCTCTGTCGGGTTTTCCAGATCTGGAACCCAGAATTGTGTATTCAAAAATATTCTTAATAGAGCCCTCCAGCAGCCAGAGACCGATTTTCCCACATTGGGTTTTTCCGGGGATTATTTGTCCATAAATAAATGTGTCACTTTGTCAATGTGTGCATGTGCTTATTCTAGATGTGAATTGGTAGAGATTTGTTATGTGTTTTGCTTCATTTTAACTTGAATTTATTCAATTAATAGCTTGTATAAGTAGGAGGAGCTTAACCGAATTAACAATAATAATTTCTGCATAAGATATAAGATTCAGAAATTTCTACAAAGACTTGGGAGGGCTAGCACAACCTTGAGAGCCCTTAATGTTGGGGCAGGGATAGGCATTAAGGAGACCCATGAGACAACTTTTGTGTCCCAAAGTCAAAACTGGGTTCCACAAAAGGAGATTGAGTACAAGACGATTTTAGAGGGATTTTATACACTTCATGGCACCCTTGACCCTCAACGCTTCCCTAGAAGAGGCCTACGCTAGAATGACATTGTCAAAATTATGCAACTACGGTCAAATTCCACTTTGGACAGCTTATTTGATTGAGATGATGATTGCATTGAATTCCTCTTTTTGATAGGACCAAAATCGACCTAAATATAACCCCGTTTGGACAAGCAGAAGTTGGTTTTTGAATTTATGTACCCACAAATGCACATTTGAACAGGTCGGCCTCAACATCAAATGGACATTGTTGGACACCCATGGAAGCCTATAAATACAAGTGACCTAGAGTTCATTTGGACATCACATCATCCTAGCATATTCTTCTCTTCTATCTAATTTGGTTCGCACAGGATCGACAAAGGAAAGCTCGCACAGGAGTCTGAAGTTTCAGGTTTGAGGCTCACACGAGTTAAGGTTTTTGTTTCCCGGTCGCACACATGACACTGGGCTATTTCAGCCACAGTCGCACGCTTGTTAAGGTCAAGAGAGCGACTAAGAGCTAAAGTCGCACGCATGTCAACCTGAAGGGAGTGATTGGGGGTTTGACTGAAGTTGACCATCGATCAAAGTTTTCTGCAGCAAACCTAAGACTGAAAGATGTTGTCTTTGATATAATCTGACACTGGAAACTGATTTATGAATGTTATTGGGTTGTATTGCTAATGATATTGTATTAGGATCATTGTACTCTCTGTTGAACATTTTATGACAATATAATAGAAGAAGAATTTCAAAGGGTTTTCGCTCTAGTGGGGTTTTCCCCTGGTCTTTGACCAAATCTAGTGTCTCTTGTTGATGTGTTGATTGTCTCCTTTGTCATTGCATTTATTGTTCTATCTTCAATTATTGTTGATGAATGAAAAGACCAATTGTAATTGAAAATATTGCTAATTGAAATATTGAATTGGGCTAAAGTAATTGATACAACATAAGAACAATCTAAAAATTTAACATGGTATCAGAGCTAAGGTGAAGGACAAGCCCAATAGGAGCCAAGGATTAAAGGAATCATCTTTGGAAAAGTTTAAAGAGTCAATCTAGTCAAGTCAAGATGTCTTCCACCTTCAACAAAAATGAGAAGTTGGGTGACTCATCCAATTTTGTTGCATGGAAATTCAAGTCGGAAATCATAGCTGACGACAATGATGTTTTGAATTACATTCAAGGAAAAGTAACTGAGCCTCCACAAAATGCTTTCGCTGCTGTCAAGAGTATGCATAATAAAGGTGAGAATAAAGCAAAGCAAATTGTAGTTGATGGTTTACAAGACAATTACTTTCATATGTTGGAAACTTCAGAAAGTCCAAGGACATGTATGATAAGATAGTAGGCATGTATGAGGTCAACAATTTGAATGAAGTCATCTCCTTGAAAGATCAACTCAAGGACACAAATATGAACAAAGGAGAGTCCGTGCAAACCTACATAATGAGGATATCTCGTCTTAGATATCAATTGCAAAGAGTTGGGAAGTTGTGTCTGACAGGGAATTGGTGATCGTAACTCTAAGAGGTCTCCCTCCTCTTTGGGAAACCTTCATCACTACCATAAGCAACAACAATTACCTCTCGTCATTTCATGAATATGTTGGAAAGCTCACTCAAGAAGAATCAAGGATGATATCAAGAAGAAGGATTCAAAAGCATGAAGAAGGAGAGTCTATTGCATTCATCACTCATGATAAGAAGAAGAAGAAAGGGAAAGGAGGTCCATCAAATTAAATAAAGCCTCCTCCTCGAAATCCAAGTAGTATAAAGGAATATGTGAGCATCGAATGCTAAAATTGTCATAAGAAAGGCCACTATGCTTGAGGTTTCCCCTAGAAGAACAATGGACCGCGTTATAATACTAGAAACAACAACAACAAGTTCAATGATCAAAGAAATAATACTAGAAGCAACAACAACAGGTTCAATGATCAAAGAAGGAGAGATTACCGAAGGAATGATCGTAATGGAAGAGATGAAAGAAGAAGAAGAGATGCTCAAGTGATCATGAAGAAGATCGTTGTCCACAACAGAAGTCAAGATTCTCCAGGTATGAAAGTAAGGTTGCGAATCAATCTAAATATATTCTTATTTTCACTCTTACTAGTTCATCTCCTCCGGATTCGTGGGATGGTTGGTTGATAGTGGTGCCACTCATCACTTCTCTGGTTTATAGGGAACTTCTCTCTAACTTGGTGGAGAGGGAGTCAAATTTGAAAATCATTCTTGGAGATAACTCCACTCATCACGTTAAAGGTTTTGGGTCCGTAAAATTTCATTTCAATTCGGGAGAATCTATTTTGCTACATGATGTAATGTATGTGCCCGGGTTGAAGAAGAATTTGGTATCAATATCCGCTTTGGAAGATGAAGGGATGAGGGTTGCCTTCATCAAAGGAAAGGTTCTTACTTGGCCTGTTGGATCACCTATGAGAGATGCATTCACATTGGGATCGAGATACGAAGGACTCTAAAAGGTTTCTGGAAGACCACTCCTAGCATTGGTCCATGAAACTAATCATCTAGGCGAGCTATGGCACCGAAGACTGGCCCATCTAGATTATGATGCTCTTCCAAAATTGGAGAAATTGGTTTCAGGGACTCCATAGGTTCAAGCTCAACATGATGGAGTATGTCCAGGATGTACCAGTGGGAAGAAAACAAGGGGACCATTCCCCTCAAGCGAGAACAATAAAAATTACATCCTCCATCTCATTCATTCCGACTTGAGTGGTCTGATGCTCGTACATTCTCTTGGTAATCATCTCTATTGCATTACCTTCATCAATGAATTTTCAAGAAAGACATGGATATATTATCTAAAGCACAAGGATGAAGCATTTAAAAAGTTCAAGGAGTTCAAACTTCAAAGCATTGATCGAAAATCAAATAGGGAAGAAAATCAAGATATTCAGGTCTAACAATGGTGGATAATACACTTCAAATGAGTTCATTGATTTTTGCAAGAAGGAAGGTATCAAGGAGGATACAATTGAACCATATACTCTTGAAGAAAATGGAGTATCCGAAAGGAATAATAGGTCTATCATAGAAGTCACTTGTGCCATGCTCCATGATCAAAAGTTACCAGAGTTCCTTTGGGAACAAGTAACAAATGTTGTCGTATATGTTCAAAACAGGGTGCCTCATCAAGCATTAGACAACAAAACACCCAAAGAAGTGTTCACAGGTGTCAAGCTCGATGTGAGTCATCTTTGTATATTTGGCTGCCCCGTATACTTTCTGTGAAAATTTGGTTACCCAAATCCTACTGCAACAATTGATGTTAATTCACCTAATTGTTTAATTAAACGACCAATTTACTTGCAGTTTCCTACAGAAAATATTAAATTAAATTCACTGCAGCCTACACAACATAAAATACTGCGGAAAATACAACGCAAGAAAGATAGAAACACACACACATACGTACACCGTTATTTTTGGACAATTGTCCCCGAAAAAACCCAACTTGGGAAAACCGGTGCAACAGTTGAGGTTTTTAATATTATGCAGTAGTTTTCTAAGTACAAATCTATGATTTCCCAAACTTACAAATCATACAGAGGAAAAATCTGACAAATAAGTCTCGTGAGAAAATCTTACTCTACCACTGGGATCTGGCAATGACCTCAGCGCTGGATGAGTTGCTCTGCGTTGCCTCTGCACAGTGACTGCATCAACCTACACAGCGATTACGTCACAACACAAAGTAGTCCTTCCTCTTGTCGTTGGATCTTCTACTGACTGGAAACGAGGCCCTCCTGGCATTCGGAAACTCCCTCCAGCTTCTGGCACTGACCCTCGACTGTTTCCTCAGCAAATTACTCCCTCTAAAGCACTGCGCTGCCTCTCTGTGGCTCTTACTGCCTCCTTTGTCTTGCACTCACCGGAACTCAAAAATATTCCTTCAATCAACTATCCCTACCCCTCACTACAAGAAAATCACTCAATCACTCTCTGACAATTCAACGTTGCTTCTCTTGAGAATTCAATCTCCAAATCTCTTGCTCTCACTATCTCGGTGTGTTCTCCAAATTCCCATCGAGCTCCTCCTTATAATCTCTCATTGACATATCAACGACCAAGATTAGATCCTAATCAATGGCTCTTATTAACTTGGACTCGATCCACGTCTTTATCTAGAAGATTCACACCCGATTTAACTAATACCCTTTAATTATTCTCATTTCGTAAGTTTAGACTTAGGAAAACATTAAAAATAATTAATTATTTTAATTAAATCCTTTCCAAGTGGAATTTCCCGAAACGATTTCTAGGTATTGGAGAATGCATATGTCTTAGCCTCTTTGCAAAATCTCGAGGCTAGAGCACATCCAATGCTACAAAAATTCCACCCGGAACGATTTCTAGGTATTGGAGAATGCATGTGTCTTAGCCTCTCTGCAAAATCTCGAGTCTAGAACACATCCGATGCTACAAAAATTAACACTTTCATGTGTCGAAGGAGAAAAGGAACAAATTGAAAGCTACAGGAAGAAAAGGTACGTTTGTAGGATATTCTGAAAATTCTAAAGTATTTAGAATATATATTCCTGGTCAAAGGTTGAAATTAGCATGGATGTTACATTCGATGAAGATGCCGCCCTTGGAAAACAAGGGACCTTCCTTCGCCTCCTCCTCCTAAGAAGAATGATGATATTGATATCTTGGATGGTCCTTCCATGCCAGAATCTAAGACAGATAGTGTTGATGATCCTCCTCCTCCTAAGAAGAATGATGATATTGATATCTTGGATGGTCCTTCCGTGCCAGAATCTGAGACAGATAGTGTTGATGATCCTCCTCCTCCTAAGAAGAATGATGATATTGATATCTTGGATGGTCCTTCCGTGCCAGAATCTGAGACAGATATTGTTGATGATCCCATGGAGCCTATGGATCCTACTCCAAGCGATCTTCCTACTAAGAAGAGACCACTTTGGCTCTGTGACACTCTACAGGGTGCTGAGAGACATGTGCCCGTTCGAAGATCATTTCGAGAAAGTAAGAAGCCATGTAGGTACCAGGGATATCTTGCAGCCATGAGCACTATGATTCAAGACGAACCTACCACATTCGAAGAAGTCGTAAAAGAACGATTTTGGAAATATGTTATGGCCGAAGAATATGAGTCTATTATGAAGAATGAAGTATGGGATGTTGTGCCGAGACCAAAGGGGAAATCTGTGGTAACTTCAAAATGGCTATTCAAAATCAAGCATGGAGTTGATGGTAGCATTGAAGAAAAATACAAGGCAAGGTTCATGGCTCGAGGATTTTTGCAAAAAGAGGGAGAGGATTATGATGATATATTTGCACCTATGGCTCGATATACAACCATTCATTCGATAGTTTCCCTTGCCGCAAGTCAAGGATGCACCCTTCATGAGATGAACGTAAAGACTACATTCCTCCATGGCATGTTATAAGAAGCAGTATTCGTTGAGCAACCACAAGGATTTGAAATAGAGGATCGAAAGACACATGTTTGTAGATTGAAGAAGGCATTGTATGGTTTGAAGCAAGCCCCAAGAGCATGGTATGCCTGCATAGACAGTTATTTGGTGAATTTGGGATTCACAAGAAGCAATGTCGATCCCAACCTCTACTTCAAGGTAGTCCAAGGTATGCCGCTGATTTTGGTTTTATATGTTGTCGATCTATTCTTTACAGGTAGTGAGCCTCTGATGGTCGAGTGTAAGAAGGAGCTAGCCTCTGAATTCGAGATGAAGGACCTTGGACTTGTGCACTACTTTCTAGTGCCTTGAGGTGTGGCAAAGGCTCGGTGAGATTTTCCTTTCACAAGGAAAATATGTTGTGAAGTTGTTGGAAAGGTTTGGAATGAAAGAATGCAAGTCACTACCCACACCGATGGAAATGAACTTCAAGAAGTTATGTGGAGAAGCTGCAGGACCCGATTTGGCGAATCCATCCGAATATCGACAATTGATTGGGGCTCTGATGTTCCTTGTGAACACTCATCCAAACATATGTTATGCAGTGAACACGTTGAGTCAATTGATGACCGAGCCTCTCCATCATGCACATTGGACCGCTGCCAAACACATTTTGAGATATTTGTATGGGACGATCACACTTGGTCTAAGATATTTTGTCGAAGATGTTCGACTTCATGGACACACTGATGTTGATTGGGTAGGAAATGTTATCTATAGGAAGACTACGTCTGGATATTTTAGCCTTGGATCTGTCATGATATCTTGGATGAGCAGGAAGCAGAAGTCCATAACATTGAGTACCGTCGAGGCAGAGAATATTGCCGCTAGCATGGGTAGCTGCGAAGCAGTTTGGTTGAGGAAGCTCTTTGGAGAGTTATTTGAGCAGGTCCTTGATACTACAATGATATGTTGCAACAACAAGAGTGGGATCTGTCTGGCAGAGAATCTCGTGTTTCATGACAAGTCCAAGCACATAGAGATCCGATATCACTTCATTCGCGACATGGTGCAGAGAGGAGTCGTTCGACTCCATCACATATCGAGAGATCAACAAATTGCAGATATACTCACCAAGGCTTTGTCGAAAGGGAAGTTCTTGGTCTTCAGAGAGCGGCTTGAACTGATGGATGTGACCCCTCCTGATAAGGAGCATCACTGATCAAGGACACTGAGCCAACTCTTCCCCCCTATCTGAGCTCCCAGGGTGAGGAATTGAGATAGAGGTCTCCTGGGGTTGAGGGAACTCTAGACAATAGGGTATCACCCCTATCTGTTACCCATAGGGTTGGAGTATTAGCTCACCCTATCTTGGTCTTTGCAAATTACACCCCAGTTGGCATCATACCCACAAGTTAGGCTTGTTGGGATTATCCCTCTCTGTCTGGCCAACAGGTTGAGGAGGCTTGGAGGCGTGTGATCCTTACCTCTTGGTAAGTTGGGTATCTCGTCAAAGCTATATTATGATGCAAGTGTTCTACCACATGACTCTTATGGGCCATCGTTGGGAAGATCGGTAGGTAATAGGATGGGTTGAGTAGTAGCTCCCCTACATCACCTATTGCTCGATATGGGGTTGTAGTAGTAGCTCCCCCATGATATTTCGGGTAGTAGCTCGCTGACAGATATTTTCGGGCAGTAGCCCACTCATTGAGATTCCGGGTAGTAGCCTGATGGATAGAGGGTGGTAGCATTTTGCTCCCCGATGATTATTTTTCTTTATATTCAAGAATGTTTCAACAAATAGAGTTGAGAAGAGATGGGACATGATATGGCGACAGGACAGACAAGTGGAATTCTCCCTAATTGAGAGGGAGTGTTAAAAATATGAAAATACAGTCAAATTCCACTTGCTTCTTTGATGGAGATGATGATTGCATTGAATTCCTCTTTTCGAGAAGACCAAAATCGACCTAAAGATCACCTGGTTTGGACAAGTAGAAGTTGGTTTTTGAATTTATGTACCCACACATGCACATTTGGATAGGTCGGCCTCAACATCAAATGGGCATTGTTGGACACCCATGGAAGCCTATAAATACAAGTGGCCTAGAGCTCATTTGGATATCACATCATCCAAGCATATTCTTCTCTTCTATTTGACTTGGTTCGCACAGGATCGACAGAGGAAAGCTCGCACAGGGGTTCGAAGTTTCAGGTTTGAGGCTCACACAAGTTAGGGTTTCTATTCCCCGGTCGCACACCTAACACTGGGCTATTTCGACCACAGTCGCATGCTTGCTAAGGTCAAGGGCGCAACTGGGAGCTAAAGTCGCATGCATGTCAACCTGAAGGGAGCCACTGGGGGTTTGACTGAAGTTGACCATCGATCGAAGTTTTCTGCAGCTGACCGAACACTGAAAGAAGTTGTCTCTGATATAATCTGACACTGGAAATTGGATTTTGAATGTTTTTGGGTTGTATTGTTGATGATATTATATTGGGCTCATTGTACTCTCTGCTAAACATTTTATGATAATATAATAGAAGAGGAATTTCAAAGTGTTCTCCCCCTAGTGGGGTTTTTCCCTGGTCTTGGACCAAATCTGGTGTCTCCTGTTGATGTGTTGATTGTCTCCTTTGTCATTGCATTTATTGTTCTATCTTCGAATACTGTTGATAAATTGAAAAGACTGTTGATTGAAGTATTGAATTGGGCTAAAGTAATTGATACAGCATAGAACAATCTGAAAATTTAACAGACATCAACATTATCACTATTTTGACTCACAAGAGTGGGTTGTTTGAGTTTATTTTCATGAACTACTAGGTCATCTTGTGACCTAGCTTGTATTAGCACATTATTTTATGATTTTTAGGGGGCTAGTGGGCTAAATTAGAATTCAGATTCCTTATATAAATAGAGGAGGGATACATCTTGTCATTCATCATCACATCACTTGAATTTTGACCTCTTGAGCTATTTTCAGCCTTCTTTTCTTGGGATAAATTTAATTATATTGATGCACTTTTACATTTGGAGTTAAAATGTCTTGCTTTGGAGCTATTCTTTAGAATCAATGATGGAATCTTTTTGCATGTTATCTAGTAAGACCTAATATTGTTGAAGATCTATTTTTCTATGTCTAATGTATGGAATGTTGTTAATTCAAGTTTATGCTATGGTGCCCCAATTGTTGAAAATAAATTGAATGTTATCTAGATGAACTATTGCATGCATTACTCATACATAACATGTGAATTGAATGTCCTAGTGGTGATCTTTCATTAGCTCTCCCATGAAAAATTGATTTCCATTGCAAAGGTAATTGTTCAAGGTTTTGGTGTTAGGGCATCAAGATTTTGGCCCCTTTAGTAGCCTTTTGGAAAATATATCACATCATAGACTCCAATTACCTAAAGGAACAAGGCACTGATCCATCTAGTTGGTGATCATACCTCATATTTATTCATAAAATCTCTTCCTCTAAATTCGAAAGGCCAAGCTTGCTAACTAGGGATTGGTGTGAATCCCTAGGTAAGGCAAATTTTCGAGATTGGAGGGCCTAAATATCAATAGGATTGTATTTTCCACAAAATATATCCTTTTGGTGGGCATCCACTTTGATATTGTTCATAAATTTCTTAGCCCTAGGAGGGAAGCCTAGTCTAGTCCTGCTTCAACTTAGGAGCTTGTCAAGAGTTTCATGAACCTTGGTCTTGCCTATGCCCATTGTAAAAAACCCTTTCTCATAGCGTTGATATTAGGTCACCTTGCCCATCAACATAAAAATACCTATTTTACGTGAACTCTTTCATAACGAGACTCCTCCCATCGGTGAAATTTCGTAAAGAGCAGGGAGTTTTGGCTATGGTGACAGTGGGCCACTACCCTGTTATTGTCCCTTTGTCTAGTGTTAGCCTGGTTGAGTGTCCCCTTTTTAGGCCTGCTAAATCCAAAGGTGAGTCATTTCTGCATCTTTGGTTTTCCAATTTATATCCATGTATCGATGGAAAAGAGTACCAAGCAAGGACCCTCAAACAAGAAGGATATACTTGTAGGTTATAGTGAAATTTCATGATCGACCTGTAGATCTAAATATAATCCAAAAAATCACATAAAATAAAAATATAGATTCAAGACCCTTGGAACACGAGAGAAGGGAGAGAGCAAAAGAACCAGGCCGATCGCCATGATCTAGGGTTTGGAGGTTTCATCGCAAGCTGCCCCTAGCAGACCTCCCTCCTCGCCCTTGAGGACGTGATCACCCTCCTAGCAAGCCTATAGGCTCACCAATGACAGAAACCAGCAGAGGGACAGCTGCTCCCCCCACCTCAGGCCAGCCTCCCACAGGAGCGGCAGCAGGGACTGACATCGACTGTCATCAGAACTTTGGCCCGCTTCATGACACAACCGAGACGACTCCCACAGCGAAACTGACCTCCGTAACAAAAGTTGAAGCAACAAATATCACCTCATCCACATGCATACACAAAGCTACCAAAAGAACCATAATCGAGCTCCCTGTGCATCGAATCAATGAAAGAATCCAATTCATGAAGGATCACGCATTGATCGGCAAGTTCATGGGCTTTTGGCACACAGAAAAAGCCCTCCGAGGATGGATTGCCTCCAAATGGAAGCCCAAGGGTCATATCGACCTTCAGTTGTGCGCCAAAGGCTTCTTTAATGTGATCTTCACCTGCATTGAAGACAAAAATCGGATCATGGACAGAGGGCCATACTTCTTCAACTCGACAGGTTTATACTTGCGCAACTGGGTAGAACACTTCAATCCAGACAAGCAAGATCTCACATAAGCTCCAGTCTGGATCCGGCTCTACACCCTCCCCCAAGACTACTGGGATGAGCTGACTCTACGGGACATAGGCAATGCCCTAGGAGAATTCATCAAAACGGCGAAGGAAACAAAGATCAACCGACACGCAGCATATGCCCGAATCTGCGTCTACATGAACATCGCAGAGTCGCTCCCTGGTGAGGTAAGCCTATTGCATGATGAATATGAATGGATACAAACTGTAGATTATGAACATGTTCCCTTCAAATGTCGGAGGTGTCACCAACACGGGCACCTACTCAGAGACTGCCCCCTAAATCAAATTGGGGCAGCTAACAATGAATCAAATGATCAAGCTAATGAAGGTTTTATGAAAGTAGCAAGCAAGAAAAGGCACAACAAGAGATCCAACTCTAACCAGAACAAAAAAGCCCCATCCACAAGCAATAGCTTTGAAGCCCTAGCTCAGCTGAGTGAAAATGATAACGAACCTCCCGAAGATACAGGGCGATCCTCGCAGGAGCAACCCCAAATCTCAAAAGACACAACAAGCCAAGATTCAACCAGAAGCCTTTTTGAAACCCCAAACCCCAATTTAGGCAGGGGACAACTCTGCAACGAAAGGCAAAGGAATGGCACTGGACCCAATCCCAGAAGCCACGAAGGAACAGTCGGAGAGCATTGACTTTGGGGGCTTGGATCTCATAGAGTTAGAGGATGCATGCAACAAGAAGGACTTTCTCTCAATACCCCATCAACAGATCCAGAAGCTGGAAGAAATCCTCACTCGAGCACAACAGCTCCCTTCCCAGGGTATTCACGGTGATACGCTCCTGAATACAAAATTCATCCTGAAAGAATCCCACAAATGAGGCAGAAAAACAAATCTGCAGAGAACAGTCAAAATGGGCAGAGAGATGGTAGAACCTGGGAGATTCCCCAAGTTAACCTGATTCTACTCCTTCATCCCCAACCCCCCTCAATGAAGATCATCTCGTGGAATATCAGAGGGGCTCAATAGCCCCACTAAGCACAGGATCATCAAGAAAAGAATTACTGAGGAACACCATGCAATTTTCTACATACAAGAAACCAAATGCTCCAGCTCTACTCTGGAAACAATCTTCAAAAGGATATGGAAAGGCTGCAAAACAATAGTGGTGGATGCCAATGGAGCTTCAGGAGGATTGGCAATCATCTAGAACCCCCACATCATCACCCTATAGAACTGTCATGCCAATAGACACTTCATTCAAGCCAACTTTCACTTGATTAGAACTTCCATCCATGGACTGCTCACGAACGTCTACTTCCACCAGAATCTCCAGCAAAAAACTGAGCTTCTGGACAACATTGTTGATCTCAAAAACTAGCGAACACTACCTCTATGGTTTCTTGGAGGAGATTTCAATATGATAACCAATCTACAGAAAAAAAAGGCAGAAGGCAGCATCTGGATACACACAGCACTGAGTTCAAGAACTTCATCCAAGACAATCACCTCATAGATCTACAAACTTCCAATGGCATCTTTACTTGAACAATAGAAAAGGAGGCATCCAGCAGATTGCCTCCAGATTGGACCGTTTTCTCATCACAGAAGACTTTATACATCTAGGGGGAGATCTTGTAGCCACCATCATTCCAGCCACTAGCTCTGACCATTGGCTGATATAGCTACAATGGCTCAGACTAGGTACGCACACACCTAAACCCTTCCGCTTTGAACATTGTTGGCTCATACATCCAGAGTTCAAAGAACTCGTCTCAGATTGGTGGTCCTCCCTTACACCACCCCAAGGCACAAAAATGTATCAGTTCCAGACAAATTTGAAGATGCTTAAAGGGAAACTGAAGGTGTAGAACAAGACCACCTTTAGCAACATCTTCAAAAATCAAAGAGAACTGGAAGAGCAAATGAAGAAGATCCAACAAACAATCATCTCAGAAGGACACTCGGCAAACTAAGAGAACAAGGAGAAATTACTAACAACCCAACTAGAAGAGAGAAGAAGCCATGAAGAGATCCTATGGAAACAAAAATCTAGGATATGCTTCTGTGATGAGAAAACGGTCAAAAATCTGGAGGCACCATACAACACAAGATGCACAACAGAATCACAGTTCTCAAAAATCAGAATGGGGAGCGATTTGAAAAGCAAGAGGATATCACGGAGGAGTTGCACAATCATTTCAAGGACATCCTCCAAGAACCCAACACCCAAAGGCATGAAGCTATAGGAAGAATCACTCAGCACATACCCAAACTGGTCACGAAAGAACACAACCGAATGCTGCTTAAAGCAACCACTTTGGCAAAAGTAGAACAAGCAGTCGTCCAACTAAAGGAAGGGAAAGCTCTCGAACCGGATGGATTCACTACCAACTTCTTCCATTTCTTTTGGGAAACCATCAAAGAAGAGGTTTGGGATATCGTTGAGGAATCGCGCACCACTCACTGGCTTCTATCGGCTCTCAATGCCACCTTCCTCACTCTCATACCAAAGGAGGACAATGCCGCTATGCCATGTAAGTACAGACCCATAGCACTCTACAATGTCATTTATAAAATCATTTCCAAAGTTATAGTTAACAAGCTGAAGCAACTCCTACCCCTGCTCATTTCCTCAGATCAAACGGGCTATGTAGAAGGCAGGCAAATCCTTGATGGCATTATTTTAACCCACGAGGTCATCCATTCTCTCAAGACCTCCAAAAAACCTAGTATGCTCCTTAAAATTGATCTGTCCAAGGCTTTTGACAAACTCAGTTGGGATTATATCAAGCTAGGCCTCATAGCCTTTGGCTTCAGCCACACTCGATGGATAATGAGCCTGAAAACCTCCCCCTTTCTTTCCATTCTGGTCAATGGCATACCTTTGGCAACCTTCAATCCTTCAAGAGGTATCAGACAAGGAGATCCTCTCTCGCCCTTCATTTTCATTATTATGGCGCAAGGTCTAAGACGCTTGCTAAAAAACTTTGTCCATTCAGGTACCCTTCAAGGCATACCCCTCCACAATCTCCCCCCCATTTCCCATCAACAATTTGTGGACGACAACATGATAATGGGACACCCCTCAATCCAGGAACCCCGATCCATCAAATCTCTGCTCGACTGTTTCTCTGAAGCATCTGGCACAGAGGTCAACTCTGGAAAATCTCAAATCTTCTTCTTCCACACTTCCCCTATTCACCCAGCGCAATATCGCTCGCATCTTGGGCTTCTCCATAGCTTCCTTGCCTTCCAAATACCTTGCATCCCCTCTCACAGATACAGCCATAAATCACACCTCCTAGCGAGCGCTGCTAGATAAAATGGAAACCAAACTATCCAATTGGACCCACCGTTCCCTCAACATAGCGGGCCGCATGGTGCTCATCAAAGTGATTCTTCAGTCTCTCCCTATCTACCTCTTCTTGGTTCTAGCAGCCCCAAAATGGGTCCTCAAAGCTATGCGCAAATTACAACGGACTTTCCTTTGGGGAGGAACCAAAGAGAAAAATAAATGGGCACTAGTCAACTAGAAAGAGGTCTGCAAACCGAAAGGTCACAACGGGCTAGGGCTACAAGATCTAGAGCACAGCAACAGTATAATGGGGGCTAGTATCTGGTGGAAATGGGTCTCCAACCCTCACACACCTTGGGAAAACCTATGGGCAGCCAAATACGCGAGAAATTGGCCCAAGGAGGACCTCATCAGATTCAACATAAATCCAGGAGGATCCCAAATATGGAATGTGGCCAGCAACCAAAAATAGTTGATCCAAACCCATAGCTTCTGGGAGTTGCGCAGTGGTACTCAAGCCAGATTCTGGGAGGATTCCTAATGGCAAATGCCCAGCCTCTCCTCCATTTTTTCCAGACCACTTTGGAGCACAGTTTTACAGGCAAGGCAACGTAACTGTGTCCAAGATTTCTGGACCAATGACACAACTCAGGGCTACAAGACCTGGCTTCATACTGATAGATGGCAAGAAGACTGGAACAATGAAAATCACAGCGATATTTGGGAGAAACTAATAACTAAAGGAAGAATCAGAGCCCAACAAGGACCCGATATTCTTAGATGGGGTCATACTCCAAGTGGTAACTACTCTACCAAGGAAGCCTACAATATCTTACAACAGCAGAACTCAGATCCATCCAATCACATATGGAAGAAGATATGGTCTGCCAAGCTCTGGCCCAAAGTACCACCTTTCTATGGTTGCTCAGTAAACGATGCATCCTCACATGGGAGAATCTATTGAAACGAGGATTTGTGGGATCCTCAATATGCCCTATGTGCCAGGAAGATCTTGAAACTATCGATCATTTGTTAGACCTTTGCCCCGTATCCAACACCCTATGGGACAAGATTGAAACTCTATACAGACATACCAATAGAGAAAGGGGTAACATCATCAACACCATCAGCAAGTGGATGGAAAAAACATACTCTAGCAACCTTCTGAACAGACTCTGGCAGCTAATTCAAGGCCTCCTTATCTGGAACATATGGAAAGAAAGGAACAGTCGGATCTTTAAAGACGAGGCATCCAATCGACAGAAAATCTGGGCAAGGCTACACGGACATCTCACAGAAACCCTTGCCATAACTCCCTAGAGTAAGGAAGATCTCCCGACAACTAATGCGGAACGCAACGTTTGGAGCAACTGGCATATGAGCATAAACACCCCTTTGGATAATCCCCCAGGGGACGTCGAAAGAACCATCACACTTGAACAATGGCATCCCCATCCTAATGGTTTCTTCAATTGCAACTTTGACGGAGCCTCCAAAGGCAACCTCGGAAATGTTGGTTTCGGAGGTATCTTCAGGAACTCCCAGGGTAAGCCCCTTCTGGTCTTCTACAGCAACATGGGATGGGACAACAACAACTCCGCGGAGTTAGAGGGACTCATCCAGGGCATCTCCAGAGCCATTGAGTTCAACTATTTTCCCCTGGAAATGGAGGGAGACTCGCAAATCATCACTCAGGCTACCACACGAATTCTCCATGGCTCTTCATCCTCAAAGGGCTCCACCAGCTGGAGGCTCACTAACAGGCTCAAACTCCTGGAACAGCTGATACAAAATCACAAGGCAATAACTTTTCATCATGTGCGCAGGAAAGCGAACACTGTTGCGGACCTCCTAGCCAACAAGTGTGTGGAAAGCCACAACACGTTGCATTACTCCAACCTCTCCCAGATTGCGGATGATTCCTTATGCAGAGAATGACAAACTCTCATCCAAAAGGACTATCTCTCCCCGAATGTGGGTGACATTGGACGCACGTATGGAAATAGTCCCTCCCACGTTCGAGATGATGAAGATCTGCAACGCAGGCATTCACTTGAAGTGGATCCACCTCTCTGCAATAATTCGCATTAGATGACAGAGGCAAGGCATCAAGAAGATACGCGACGCTAGCAACCACGCTTGGTGGTCCCTCTCCGATGCAATCATTTGAATGAGCTCCCGGATGGATATGACGCTCTGCCATAACTCGAAGCACATGCTTCCACATGAAAATTGTCGCAGCATGCACCTGCGAGCATGCCATAATAATGCATAGCATATGTGCTTGTGCCACAGGGCTACAAAAAGGGAGGCCCTTCAGCATAGTGTTATTCAAAATTTGCTCCTTCTGGCTAATAATGCCCATTTAGCATCTCTATTTCAGTTTCAGCCCACCTGCGTGCTCCACCAGCTGCGCAGCCTCCCCCCCAGTGCCAGGTTGTGAAGGACCCTCTCAACCACGCACCTCCCTGACTGCGCACCTCCCTAACTACCCCCCTTGCCTTGCTAGTTTCTCCCAACTGTGCGCTCTCATCACCAAGCTCCCCCAGCTGTGCAACCACCACTTGCACACCACCTTGCCCAACAACACCACATTGCGCACTCCCTGTCTCTGATCCAAGCTTCTTCTCCATACCTCGCAGCCCCCCATTCCCCCTCTACTACACTATCCCATCGCTGCGAGACTACGACAAAGGACAACCAGAGGCGGCCAAAGAGGTGCATTCCCTAGACGCTACCAGCGAGGGCCCGATAACCATTTGGAGTCCTTTGAGGGCTCCTCTTCTGGCAGTCACACCAGGGATGCCCCCCAAAGCCCTGTGCACGACCAAGAGGAGGAGGCCCCTACTCAAGAAACGCAGAGAGGCAGAAGCAGACCCAGGAAATCCACCATTGCGCACAAGGAGCACCCCAAGACCCACAAAACCGAGCCTCTTCCGGTTCAGGAGGCAATGGAGGAAGACACCGACGTATGGATCATCGACTCGGAGGGCACTTGGATGCGGGTACCAAATGCTGAGTACCGGTAGCTCCCATCCTCTGCGCACCTGCTTCTAGGCCTCTGTGCCGACCTACTGCCGAGGAGGAGGCCATAGCGCAGGAGTATGCCTGCCGTATCGAGGAGGAACCAGAATGCGAAGATGACGCAGAAGCACCATGACTGCGCGATCACTCGGCTTTTTTTAGTTTTCTGTTATTTCAACTCTTATCATAGAACTTTTACTTTCACAGATGCCATGGCACATTTTGTAATTTTTTGTCTGACGTTATTACAGGGTTGGTTTCCTCCAAGGAGGCAGCCCCATACATGTGCAACTATGAAAGCAACAAAGGTTGGGATTGGATAAGCGCAGCTTACCAACTCAGCCTGTAGCATATGTAATGTTTTATGTCGAATCAATATAGTTTAGCCCAAATTACCAAAAAAAAAAACAATATAGATTCAAGAAAAGAGAATAACACAGAAGTTATGGAAAACAATATCACAATCTTATCATGAGGGAGAGATGAGAATTTTATAAACAATGCAAACATTCTCCTTGTTTAGTTTTTAATTACAAAATATATTGCATAAAAATCAAATACATTAATAAAAAAAGCAAATACATTGAGATGTTTCCTTCTTTAATAGTTTTTAGATGTTTCTTTCTTATCTACACTTAGATGTTTCCAAGGAAGGAATGTTCTTTTTCTTAGTTGCCCAATCAATTAGATGTTTTCGATTTGTGTGCCTTTCTTGGTTGCCCAATTCCTCCATCTTTAGAGCAAGAAGTGTCCCTACTTCCTCCACCAAATGAGGGAAAGTATGCTTCAATGTTTCTGCAATCATCCATTTTGCATGCGTTGGTGTGTGTCCCTTCCAACCAGCCACATATGATAAGTATGGCTGCTAGTGTGTATTCCTTTTCTTGAAGTGAAGAAATGGCTGCTAGTGTGTATTCCTTTTCTTGAAGTGAAGAAATGGCTGCTAGTGTGTTCCTTTTCTTGAAGTGAAGAAATCGCTACTAGTGTATATTCCTTTTCTTGAAGTGAAGAATTGTATCTTTGAGCAGAGGCGGCTGAAAATCGAAGATATTATCCACCGAATGTTGAACTGTTACAGATTCCTCAAGGAGACGTGGTTCAAAAAGCATGAGATTATTAACATTAAGCACATTGTGAATGTGAGCTGGGAAGGCAATTCCAAGCGATATTCATTTTCTCCAATGCGTTCCATAACAGTATATGGGCCATATTGCAGAGGGTGCAGCTTATGGTGTTGGCCCTTGAAGCGTTGCTTATCCAACAAGAGCGACACACAGTCTCCTGGTTGAAAAGACAAGGGCGTTGGTTGTTTGTCATGTCTCTGTTTGGCACGATCCTGGGTTGTCTACAAAGCAGCATTTACTTTCGTCTGGCATTGAGATATGGAATGTATAAAATTATGAGATGATTTTTGTCCCTGTTGTTGATGTGCAGACACAAGGGGTGAATATTCAATGGCATCTCAGAGGGTGCACTTGGCAAAAACCCAAAACAAACCTCAAAAGGCGAGAAATTAGTTGAGGAGTGTGTGGCCCTATTGTAACTATGTTGAATAATGTGCAAACCTCAAAAGGCAAGAAACTAGTTGAGGAGTGTGTGGCTCTATTGTAACTATGTTGAATAATGTGCAAATATGTATCCCACTATTTGTTTCAAGAAATATAGTTACAAAGGGAGTGAACCAAAGTGCGATTGAGAACTTCAATTTGTCCATCCGTTTGTGGGTGAAACACAATGGAGAAACGAAGTTGGCAACCCAGCAAAGACCAGAGAGTATGCCAAAAAGTACTAAGAAAACAAGAGTCCTGATCCAAAAAAAAATCTACTTAGCAAACCAAAGTGTGGCCAAACATGCTGGAAGAAGAGATTGACGATTTGAGCAACAGAGGTAGTCTTATGACAAGGAAGGAAGATAGCCATCTTGGAAAACGACAGACCACTACCCAAATAGCATCATTTTTGCGGAAATAGTAGAAATACCACTTTAAAATTCCATGGAAATGGATTCCCAAGGACTAGAGGGTATTGGTAAGGTTGATACAAACCATTCTTACAGTTTGACATGTTTTTTTAATAAGGAGAACATGCTCGAATGCATTTTTTCCACTTGCTTGGGAAAGGCAAGCCAATAGAAGTGGCATTGAAGATTGAGAATGGTCTTGGCTGTGCCAAAATTCCCTCCTCATGAAGAGACATGTGCTTCACAGATGAGGAGGAGATAATCATCAGATTGTGGCACACAAAGTTGGTTAAGTTTATATAACCAACCATCACGAACTTGTTGCATACATATCTTTCCAAGCATCATATGCAGCACAACACACCTCTACAATGTGTAGGACATGAGTACATGGTAGGATTAACAAATCAACCATTTTATTAGTTTTTTGCTTCTTAAATTTAATCACGAGATGGAATTGTTGAATGTAAGCAACCCATTTTAGATGGTATTTCTCTTGAATCTTGCGCTGAGTTGATGAAGATCAGTGGGTGATGATATGTATGTAGGATGCTCTCTTTTCCAAGAATGTAATGGCGCCACTGCTGTAATGCTTGCACTAAACTATAGAATTCCTTGTCATAAGTGTTGCTTCCACAAGCATCTCGGAATGGTACGCCACAAGGTGGCCTCCTTTTTTAATCACAACCACAATGTTGAATTAAGAGGTATCGGTTCCATCTCAAATGGTTGAGTCATATTTGGCAAACGAAGAATAAAAGCACAGCATAAGGCATTCTTGAGTTGAGCAAATTGTCACTCAGTCTCAGCATCCCAAATAGACTTTGGTTGATTAGAAAACTGGTGTAAATCAACTGTAGAATTCCTTGTCATAAGTGTTGTACACGAGCTTAGCTTCCGTAAGCATCTCGAAATGGTACGCCACAGGGTGGCCTCCTTGTTTAAGCACAACCCCAATGGTGAATTAAGAGGTATCAGTTTCCATCAAATGGTTGATTCATATCTGGCAAACGTAGAACAAAAGCACAGCATAAGGCAATTCTTGAGTTTAGCAAATTGCCACTTAGACTCAGCATCCCAAATAAACTTTGGTTGATTAGACAACTGGTGTAAAGGACGAGCCAAATGGGAGAAATGAAAGAAATTTTCTATAGAAATTAATACCTCCCATGAAGCTCTTAAGGTCATGTGCATTGTGTTGAGGTTTTCCATTACACCAAAACTCGCTAGAATTAGTAAACTTCCAAACCCTTACCAATACCTTGAGCGGGCAGTTAATCCCATGTTCCCAAGGTGGCGGTTAGTCCACATGATCGATTCCCAGAGGTGCGGTGGTTAGTCCAACATCCCCCCCTCCGATGTAACTCGAGGGAATCAAACTCGGCTCTAATACCATGTTGAGGTTTGCCATTACACCAAAACCCGCAGGAATTAGTAAACTTCCAAACCCTTACCATTACCTTGAGTGGCCGGTCAGTCCCATGTTCCCAAGGTGGCGGTTAGTCCAACGCATTAAAAGACACTGTCCATTGTGCCAAAGCCTATACGCGAGAGGGATCTGGTCGAACCCCTGTTCTGTCAATAATAAATCCCAAATATTGAATTGATGTTTGTCCATAATAGGATTTCTTCTCTTTGACCTGAAGTTTATGTGCTCGCAATAACTCAAGTATGTTGCAGACACACTGAAGATGGAAAAAATTTCAAAATATCATCAAGGTAAATTACCACAAATTTACCCAAGAGTGGCCTAAAAACATCATTAATGAATCACATAAAGGTGGTCAGTGCATTTGTTAATCCAAATGGCATGACCAACCATTCAAATAGCACAAACTTTGTTTTGAAAGCAATTTCCCATGTGTCGGTTGCATGCATGCAAAATTGATGGTAGCATGCAGTGAAATCCATCTTTGTGAGGAACCAAGCCCCTTGTAAGTGGTCCCAACAAATCCTCAATTCGGGGTAGGGGGTACCAGTTTTTAACAGTGGCTTTATTATTATTAATGGCCTGGTAGTCTATCACAAGGCACCATTTGGAATCATCCTTTTTGGAAATAATTAAAGTTGGAGATGCACATGGCGAGGATGAAGGTTGAATATGGTCAGATTGCAACAATTGTTCAATTTGGCATTCTATCTCAGTTATCTCTCGAGTAGCGAGGCGATAAGATGGGGCATTGGGTAAGGAAGCACAAAGAATAAGATCAATTTTGTGTTCAATAGAGCATGCTACAGGCAGCCCTATGGGTTGGGTGAAGACATATGCAAATTCCTGGAGTAGAGGAGCCATTGCAGGAGGTATTGGGTTGGTGAGGTTGTTTGGCTTGACAAGGCAAACTCAACACAAAGAAACACATTGGTTAAAAATTAAAATTGATTCTCTTAATTGGAGCTTTTCCAGTAGGAGGTTGGGTCGATGTGCTAGCTAAGGATGTGAGCACATAGGTGCGGCCATCGTTCTGCAAGTGGGATTGGTGATCTCTAGCATGATAAATAACATGTCGGGCTTGTTGGTATGGAATTCCTAGTAACAAATCGGCACAATCGAGAGGAGAAACATCACACACCACACTATCGTGGAAAGTACCAATAGCAAAGGTTACGGCAGATTTCTGCAAAATAGTAAAACAAGGGCCTTCATTTTGGACCCAGCTAAGGGTTTGGGTGTGGAGTGGTGGGAAGGCAAAGACGTTGAACCAAGTCCTGTGCCACAAGATTCTTTTGACTCCCATTGTCGAAAATAAGAGTATCCAACTCATGTTTGATTTGACAATTATGGGTAAAAAAAGGCGCAGCAGAGGTGCTTGTTGCATTAGCAGTCGTGAGGATGAGAGAGGGGTCCACTTCGGTAGGATTGTCGAGAGAAACAACTGTAAGCGAGGTAGGGGCAATTGGTTGCTTGACCTCTGTTAAAAGTCTTGTTGAGGCGTAGATTTTTCAGTGCTCGGCAATTTGTAGAAGCATGTGAGTTGGTCTTATGAAATGTACACCAACGAGTATTATGAGTTGTGGGGAATGAGGCAAAGGCTACATTAGAAGGACCAAAGGGAGATAGACCATTTATGGCTTGAGGAGATCAGATTCGAGGAGCCACTTTGCGTTCTGCACCCAGGGCCTGAAAAAAGACCTTGTCCAATGAAGTACTATCAAACAACTCAACTTCTCGTCGAAAAACCAATAGCAAACCAAAATTAAATTTGATAATTAGTACCTATTTTGGATCAGAGATATGGAGTTGAATGCTCAACTTACAGAAGACATCAATGTAATATTGCGCTGATTGATTCGGTGGTTGTCGTAGTTGTAACCATTTGGAAAGGAGATTTTGGAGATATCAAGGGGGGTATAAGTGTTCTTGTAAGGCCTAGCAGAAGTAATCCCAAAATGTGATATGTGTCGATTTGGTCTTTGTTGGTTCTCCAAGCTCGATGACCAGGGACGTATTCTTGAGATGAGTATCCCACCATGTTTGTGCCAAGCCCTCCAATTGTAGGTTGGAAATTTGAAGTTTGATTTCCTCTTCCATCATTGGACATGTTCTGGAATAGTTGGAGAGATTGCAGAGCCAAGAATTGACAGCCTCACCATTCATTTGGCCTAAGAATTTGGGCAATTGAAAGCGTGTATCTAGTTGCATTTTAGCTGGAGGTCGTTGTTGTTGCTGCAGCATAATTAGCTCTTGAAGAGCCATGGCTAAATCATGGACTAGTGAGTCCTTAGTTGAGGGTTCTCAAAGGGGCACCATGATTTTCATCCACCACAGGGATTGAAATGTATGACCCCACAACAAAAATCTTCAAGCAGTTGGATGGCTTCCAAGATCTTATGCTATGATACCAATTGATCTACTTGCAAATATGAAACTACTTCAGAAAATTGGATAAAATAACAATATAGATTTAAAAAAAGAAAATAAAAGGAAAGTTCTGGAAAACAATACCACAATCTTATGATGAGGGAGAGATGAGCATTTTATAAACAATGCAAACATTCTCCTTATTTAATTTTTAATTACAAAATATATTGTATAAAAATCAAATACATTATTCGATAAAGCAAATACATTGAGATGTTTCCTTCTTTATTAGTTTTTAGATGTTTCATTCTTTTCTACTCTTAGATGTTTCCAAGGAAAGCACTTTTTCTTGGCTGCCCAATCAGTTAGATGTTTCTGATTTGTGTGTTTTTCTTGGTTGCCCACTTCAAACACTTACCAGGTTTATATTCTAGAGCAGAGGAAGATAGTAGTAAGCAAGGATGTACAGTTTGAGGAAGACTTTTCATCTATGAAGTCCCATGAGCCTATTCCAATGAAAAACGATAAGGAGCAAGAAACTTTGAAGGTTGAGCTCTTAAGTCATCGATGACTTTCAAATCAATATAGTAGCCTTTAGGTGAAAAGGAGTGTTAGAAAATCGGAAAGGCAAAAATATTTTCTTATATTGATAATTACTTGTGATATTATTATGTTCTTATTAATTTCTTTATATTTTTCCTTTATCATATTCTCGTCAAGCAACTATCAAGAACAAAACATGAAGATCATGGACACCAGATGTAGGCACTCAGCCATGGCTAAAACCCCTATATAGGGGAAAACCCAGTCAAGAACTCTTCCTTTAGTAGATTCAAAATGAGATAGACCAAGATCCTAGACCAACAGACCTTCCTCCTCCACCAATTCAGCCTTCCAAGATGATTTAGCAATTTCCAGCAGTCTCTTCTTGTTCAACAGCTTTAGCCCAACAACAACCCAGAAATTTCGGCCCCAACTTCAGAATTTTCGTGCTAGATTCAAAATTTCGGCCCCAGCTACTGTAAAAATTTTGGCCTCCCCAGCTACTGTAGAATTTCAGCCCCCTATAACACTTCATAACTTCGCATCTGGGGGATAGGAGAGAGAAAAACTCGACTTACCTTGCTTGATAAGGTCCTCCTTCTTCTTCACTAGCCCTTTCCTCTTCTTCCTTAGAAATTATTATGTTTTCTGGCCCCAAAAGTTGCAGATCGAACTTGTTGAGAGTGAGTGACAAACGAGGCCGAGTTGTTGCCTTTATATAGGAGTTTCTGCCCCTCAGTTAGGCCAACTTGTCCAGTTTGAGGCCGACTTAGTGGAGGACGCCTAATTTACCTATTTTGCAATAAAATAAATTTCTTCTCTGACAAATAGAGCCCAAGAAGGGTCTTTTACATTATGACATGGACAAGGACACTTGACATAAACCTTATAAGCCTTCAATGCAGGCTTTGACCTAAAAGCAATTGACCCAAGCATGAAACCCATACTTTAAATAATCAATTTCTTTTTCTTTATTTTGATAAATACATTACATTGTGACTCAAGTACAATTATGAAGACTGACACTAGTTACATTCTTCAACAAGGAGGAGATAGTAGCCCCTTCCACTTTTGTCAAGAGATCCCAATGGTTCACTCAAACATTGAGGGATGCTCAAGAGTACGTAGAGGCTCCTAGGAGCACATTTAGAGAGAGAAAACCTCTGAAGAAATTTATAGACTACAAGGTAATAATGAGCAACATCATAATTTCCAAGCCTTCCAGCTTTTAGGAGGTAACAAACTAGCCAGTATGGCAAGACGCCATGGTGGAGGAGTACACCTCCATCATGAAAACTAATGTTCAATACATTGTGCAAAGACCAAAAGGGAAGTTAGGAGTGAGTTCCAAGTGGCTCTACAAGATCGGCCATGCAACAAATGGTAGCATTGAGAAGTTCAAAGCAAGGTTTATGGCAAGATGATTCTCCCCGAAAAAGGGAGTGGACTATGAAGAGACATTTGCTCTAATCACTAGGTACACTTCCATTAGAAAAATTATGTCCTTAATTTCATTTATGGAATGGAGGATATATCAAATGGGTGTGAAGACAACTTTTCATGGGATCATTGAGAAAGAAATGAACATAGAGCAACATTTTAGGGCTTTGAGGTAAATGGGAAGCAGTTCCATTTTTGCAGGCTTAAGAAAACCTTCTATGGAGTCAAGTAGGCACCAACAACAAGGTATTCCGGGACAGATGGGAATCTACAGAGATGGCTTATAAATCCTAACTTGTATTATATATATGTGGGAACTGGTTTACTCATTTTGATGTTATATGTAGATGACTTATTTCTTCAAAGTGCAAAGAAGGCCATATAGGTGCAAAGTAGATATGGGAGTTGAGTTTGAGATGAAGGACCTCAGCATGATGCATTACTTCTTGTGTTTGGAGGTTTGGCCAAGACCAAGGGAGATTTTCTTTGGGAAAGGTAAGTATGCAGTTGAGATTTTGAAGAGGTTTCGACTGGAGGATTACAAACCTATGGCCACACCCATGATCACAAATCTAAAGAAGCTAACAGCTTCAAATTCAAAGTTGGTGGATCCCTCATTGTATGGGTAGTTGATAGGTTCCTTCATGTATTTAGTCAACACTAGGCCAAATATTTTTGCACTGAGCACCTTGAGTCCCTGCATGGTGGAGTCAAGGCAAGAGCATTTGGTAGCAACAAAACATGTGTTCAAATATTTGAGGAGCACAATGGAGTATGGTTTAAGATAACTTGGAGATAGAGAAGTGAAGTTGCAAAGGTATTGAAACTCAAATTAGGAAGGCGGTTCCACAAATAAGAAGAGCACCTCAAGGTGCTACTTTATCTTATGATCAACAATAATATCCTATAGGAAGAACCTCTGTGGCACTTAACTCAACAATGATATAATACATGGCAACTAGTATTGCTAGTTGTGAGGCCATCTTGCTTTGCTATTTGTGAAACCATCTTGCTTTGCTAGTTGTGAACCCATCTCGCTTCGCTAGTTACTTGCAGTATTGTTTGATCAAGAGTTGGAGCCCACAGTCATTTACTATGATAATCATAGTTGTATCAAAATCTTTGAGAATCCAATGTTTCATGACAAGTCCAAACACATATAGATTAGGTAACACTTCATATGAAACAAGATTCAAAGAGAAGTGGTGAAGCTCCAATGTATTCCCATTAATCAATAGGTAATTGGTATGGCCCTTAGTAAAAGGGAAGTCTGAAGCATTCAAATACGAACATGAATTGTGCAAAATTCCTTCCTCACTATGAGGGAGTGTTCAGAAATGTAGCTCAAGCATAAACTTCTTGCACAGGTTTAGTGTGAACATGTTGGAAGTGGTTTGAAACATTTCTTTCGGGACCACCTTGGAAAGGTGATCACTAATTCTATCTTGTAATTTCATTTGGAAAAAAAAAGTGAAAGTCTAATGTTTTGAAGTAAAGTAGTCTTAAAAATCTAAATGAAATGTTCTAGAAGTTCTAGAACATTAGTTACTTGGATTATGATTTAATCTTACCCATAAATCTCATGATTGAGATAGGTGGCTGCTAGGATTAAACAGACTAGTTGCTCAAATTGAGGGGATTAGTTATCTTCTCTCAAAGCATAAATAGAACAAGATAGGAGAGGAAGATTACACACATGAGAAGATAGCAAGAGAGCTGGAAGAAGAGGAGCAGACGGATAAAGAGACCAGCAAGAACCGCAAACAGTACAGTCCATACCACTGTTGTAACAGTCATTTCTTCATGCACAGACCATACACCCTTAGATATGGACCTATACTAATGTTTGAGGTAATTTTAATGAGCGTACAAATATTGGTTCCAGCAAGCTGTAGAGATCACCTTGTAAGCTTTGATCAAAGGAATGAAAAGCTGATTTAAATTAGAAATCCCTGTGTATGTGTTCTATTTCTTCCACTGTTCATTTTTTCAGCTGTTGTGTGACTGATGCAATGTTCAAAAAAATAATTTTCCACTGTTAAATAAACCTATTTGGGGTTATTTATTGAAAGAATATCATGACAACAGGCTTCTAAGTTGAAAAAATTTACACAACAGCCCACTTGTCAAAGTCTCTCTCTTCATTGAGAAGAATTCATCACATTAAGTTGTTGAGCTATGGAGTCGAATTCCAAGACAAGTTGGCTTACAAGTCAAAATATTGAATTGACTTGTTGAGTTGGCTTACTGAGACAAGTTGCCAAGTCAACTTATCAAGTTAAATTGTTGAGTCTAGTTTTCGAGTTCTCGAGTCCAAAAGTTGTTTGACCAAGCGATGTTGTCAAGTTATCATGTCAACTTATTGAGTTAATGTCTCAACTCATGTTTAGTGTCCCACAAGTCAAAGTCTCTCTACATTGAGAAAGTTAAATCACATTGGATTGTTCAGTGATTAAGCTGAATTTCCCAGACAAGTTGGCTCAAGAGTCGAGCTATTGAGTCGACTTGTTAAGTTGGCTTCTTGAGACAAATTATAAAGTCAAATTGTCAAATTTAACTGTTGAGTCAAGGTTTTGACTCTTGACTTGTCAAAGTCAAAAGCTGTTTGACTAAGTAGAGTTGTCAAAGTCAACTTATCTAGTCAATGATGTTAAGTTATTGAGTCAACGTGTTAGGTCGCATTTGACGTCCCACTGGTTCATCACATTGAGTTGTTGAGCTATTGAGTCAAATTCCGAAGACGAATTGGCTTACAAACAGGGTTGGAATTTGACGGGTGAAATGCATGAAATGGGACAATTTTGACGAGAAAATACAATTTAATTTTATAATTATCTGACATAAAATACAAGCAAATGATGAAATCGAAAAAATGAATGACAGTTGAATCTGATGTAAAATTCCATCACTTCTTACAAGTCATGGAGTCGACTTGGTGAGTTGGCTTATTGAGACAAGTTGTCAAGTCAACTGATCAAGTTGAATTGTTGAGTCAAGGTTCTGAGTTGTCACGTCAAAAGTATTTGACTAAATAAGAGTTTTCAGGTCCTATTATCAAGTCAATGTGTTCAATCTGTCGAGAAATAGACTAGCAAGATAAAAATTTGTGGATTTGGCACACAGTGAATTAAAAACTGTTTCAATTCTAAGATTCTTAATGGAAAAGATTCCTTTGTTATGCCCTGTTCAAAGAAAAAATACACACATGCTCAAATGAAGCCCTAGATAAAATGAAATTCAACTATAAATGGGAGTACAGAGAAGCTTCCAACTCAGTATCATAATGAATCGATCTTTCCAACCAAGTATCCTACTGAAATGCAGCCAAAACAAATCAGACCAAGTGGGACGAGTAATAGAGTTTCGCAAAGATCTAGCGAAGCTAAGATTTCAATCAACACTGTCGAGTAAAAAGGACTACTCTGTGTTTAGACCCACAAAAAAAAAAAAAAATCTCTATACAAGGGCATCTCTTTATAATGGTTAAGAGCATGCATTTTTAGCTCTTTATAATGGTTAAGAGCATGCATTTTTTCCTAAAAGATCACAGATTATCTAGAGGGGTGGGTGGGTCCCACAAACAACGTGTCTCATAAACAAAGGCCGTAGTCTAACTAGACTGTTTTTTTGCCCTGAAAATCATGGAAATTCTGGTAAGATTTTCAGAAAATCTGGCAGGGATTTTTGTAAATCCAGGGTATAGCTATCAAACTTCTATATTTTGGGTGCCCTAGAGGTTTTGGATGGGGTTGAATCCATTTCAACCATCAAAAACATGATTCAAACACTGCTACTGCAAGATTTCTTAAATTTTTTTTGCCCGGATTCCGGCCAATTTTGGTCGTCTGAGCAATTCCTTTGCCTCCGTAGACAACTCCTAAACAAAGTGTCAAAATGGCTGCTGCACCAATAGGTATGCCTAAGAGCATGCACCAATAGGTATGGCTAAGAGCATGTGTTTTTTTTCTAAGAGGTAACAGATTATCATAATCAAAGTGTCAGAGTGTAATCGGATCTCTTTATCATGGCTAAGAGCATGTGTTTTTTTTCTAAGAGGTCACAGATTATGAGAAGGGTAGAGTATGTAAATCTATGGAGGGAAGGGTGGAGTACGTAAATCCATGGAGGTGGGTCTCTTGTACCACAAATAACAAATAAGGTGCATCATGCACCAATAAATTTCAGTTTCTGCGACCTTAAAACTTGACGCGGCATGTGTTTATGTGTCCTATCGGTTTTGGTTTACCAATCAGTTTCAGTTTTGGTGACCTTAAGACTAGATGACACAGCATGTGTTTATGCTTCGTAATAGGTAAGAAGTTCAAATCCAGAGAGGTAGAGTATGGGCATCCCAGGTTGAAGTATTGAAGTATGGATACCTAACGTTGGTTCAAATCCATAAGGGTAGAGTATGCGGACCTTAAAACTAGATGAGACACAGCATGTGTTTCTTCGTAAGAGAGAGGTGAGAGTATGCATAACTAAGGTTGGTTCAACCCAACCTTAAAACTAGATGAGACACAGCATGTGTTTCTTCGTAAGAGAGAGGTGAGAGTATGCATAACTGAGGTTGGTTCAAACCAATCAGTTTCGGTTTCTGTGACCTTAAGACTAGATGACACAGTATGTGTTTATGCTTCATAAGAGGTAAGAAGTTCAAATCCAAAGAGGTAGAGTATGGACATTCCAGGTTGAAGTATTGAAGTATGGATACTTAAGGTTGGTTCAAATCCATAAGGGTAGAGTATGGACATCCCAGGTTGAAGTATTGGCTATGTTGCCAAGAAACGCGGGTGCAGGGACGGGGACGGGGACGACACTTTTTGAAACAGGGTGCGTGGGTTCGTCGGGGGTATATATGTGTGTGTGTGTGTGTGAATTTGTATAAAAAAGAAAAGAAAAACAAATTATTTTTTATTTAAAAATTTAAATTTAAACTTCAAAGATTTAAACATGCACATCATTGAACATTCAACATTCACATAATGATATATCATATCAGTCTTGACTCTTCAGATAAATTAAAATTGATAATACATTGAAATTTCAAAATTTCAAAATTTCTTAATAGATTAAGATAGATTGAAGAGTGCAATGATTATATGAGTACCCACTGTCACTACTAACAACAATGTATGCCCTAATGATATAGAAAATTATTGCTAAAAACACTACAATCATAGTAAGAAAGTCTTTGTCACAACATACCCATCAGAAGATGATACTTGCAGCATGGCAATGCCATCCAAGTGAAGCTACTATACAAGTAACAAATGACAACATTCGGAAAACTTCCCTTGTAGGACTTTCCCATGTAGTTAGAATCAACTAATCATGAGCATCTACAATTTCATCAATTTTAAAGACTACAGTGTCAACAATTATTTTCACTTATAACACTTTAGATATAGAAGGAAGATGAATTAAACACACCCCTTTTGCCTTGTTCCCTGTGCATATATCCAGTATTCTAATCTCGAATCAACAGCCTTGGTATTTGGGTGCATTAATATTGTGCCTTCTTTTCTTTCGGGAATACCTAAGCATAAGGGGTATTGGTTGTTAGTAAACACTGTCTGTTCAACTAAAATTTTCCATGTTGAACCCACTTTTAGTTGCACCTGTAACTTTGCAACTACACTTACTAGAAATGTGTACAGTCTTCCAGTTTCCTCGAGATTTTGTATTCTTTCATTCCCTTCTATGATTTCATGAATTTTTCAAGTTCCTCCAACTCTATTAATGAATTCAAGTTGCTCACTTAATAAGTGGGTGAGGTTGCTGCTTGTTGTGCCGAGGGAGAGTTGTTGTGTGAACGTTGCTGTGCAGTGAGGGTAAGTTGTTGTGCGGTGAGGTGAGGTAACAATTGTTGTGGGTTGCGAAGTCTGAGTGAGTAAGTTTTAACACAAAAAAAAATCGCAATAAGAATAGTCGAGTCATTTTTAATTTTAATAAAAAAATCTTACATTTTAATTTTAATAGTGATTAGTAATAGTCGAATTTAATAAAATAAAATAAAAATTTAACCAAACTTGCCGCCAAAGAACCCGTTTTTGGGGTTCTCCGACCCCAAATCAGCAAAAGAACCCTGATTTTGTGTGGAAAGTCTCGGGGTTCTTCCATGAAGAACCGGGTTCTTTAGGGTGCTTTTGAGAAGAACCCATCAAGCACCCAGTACTTGGGGATGAGAACCCAGTACGGGTTCGAGAACCCTACCCCTGGGTGCGGGAACCCGTGCAATGTAGAGTATTGAAGTATGGAGACGTAAGGTTGATTCAAATCCATAAAGGTAGAGTATGTGGACCTTAAAACTAGATGACTCAGCATGTGTTTCTTCGTAAGAGAGCACGTGTTTCTTATCCATGACTGAGGTTGGTTCAAATGCATGTATTTCTTATCCATGACTGAGGTTGGTTCAAATCCATAGGAGTAGAGTTCAAATCCATAAAGTAGAGTATGTGGACCTTAAAACTAGACGACCCAGCAACTTAAAACTAGATGACCCAGCAACTAGATGACTCAGCATGTGTTTCTTCGTCAGAGAGCATGTGTTTCTTCGTCAGATGCATGTGTTTCTTATCCATGACTGAGGTTGGTTCAAATCCATAGGAGTAGAGTTCGCATGCCTGAGTATGATAAAGTATGAGTATGCGAGTATGCATGTATTTGTAGACTTTAGATGCTATGTGTTTCTTATGCATGACTGAGGTTGGTTCAAATCCACAGGATGCCTGAGTATGATTGAGTATGAATATGCGAGTATTTGTAGACTTTAGATGGTCTCTCGTCTGCGGTTCCATCTCGCAAACAAGATGTGTCATGCAGCAATTCCATGTAGCAAACAAGATGTGTCATTAGATCATTACTATTATTATTATTATAAAATACTTTTACTGGAGAGGGAAGTCTGCAATCTAGTTCAATATTTCACCTACCTTCCTATAGATAAGGTCGGTGTTAGAGACCTTCCTGCCCTCTAGATTCTAGAACGCCTTCCTATAGATAAGGTCGGTGTTAGAGACCTTAGATTCTAGAACGCCTTCCTATAGATGAGGTCGGTGTTAGAGACCTTCATGCCCTCTAGATTCTAGAACGCCATACTAAGATAGTATGTATATATAAAATCGAAAACTGGATTCAGTGTTGCCGGAATATAGTCACTTCATTTATATATGGTTGGAAAATCAATAGAAATTACCCTATTATCCAATGCTCCTACATTTACTCCATGGAAATTCCTTTAAGAAAAAATAAATGTGCATGCTAATCTGATTGTTGGGATAAGATGAAAGAAATGTGCATGATAATCTGATTATTGGGATAAGAAGAGCTCACAGGCATGACACCCTCGAACTGCCTGGCAGCGACCATCTTGGCGATTCTGAGACTGCCTTTGCCGATGGGCTGCTTGCAAGTCTTGCAGGAAGAGCGGGAAGATTTGGCATATTCAACCTTCCATGGCTTGCTGGTGGGATTTGGGTTCTCCATTATCAATATTATTCCTTTTCGTCACTCACCAACCCAATTCCACAGCAGGAAAGTATAGAATACCAGCATTCCGCTGTATGAAGTTTGGTTCAAATAGACGAAGAAAAGCAGAGAGGTAAAGGTGGCATTGCGCATCCCATAACTACTTACCGGTTGCGTGTTACCCAAGTTGTCTAGGTGTCAAGATACGTGTCAATTTACTTAAACAATAATTAAACTATATTGGCCATAGACATGGATCCACCAAAAAGGAAGATGAGATCGCAGTACTCATTCACTTTGATTTATTTTGTACAGATACTCATTCCATTTGATTTTTTTGTGTGACGAGACTTTGAGAAAGAGGCTTTTAGCAGTTTAACAGGATTTTTTTAAACAACGAAGTTACATTTTGATTTTAAAAATTGTTTGAAAAATCAGAGAAATATATAAAGATCGAACTTTGTCAAGTGCTTTTTTTTTAATAATAAAATTCCAAAGTTGTTTGAAAAATCAGAGAAATATATAAAGATCGAACTTTGTCAAGTGCTTTTTTTTTAATAATAAAATTCAAATATAATATTGAAATAGATGAACAATTTTAAATATAATGATTTGAAATAATAAATATTTATCTATTTAATTTTTTATATATTTATAAATATATGTAGATTAATTATTTGTTGTAAATATGCAATTTAAAAACTTAAATACTAAATTATATTTTATTATTAAATTAATTCCAAATTATTATATTTTTATCACTCAAATTGAAAATTATTATATATTATTTTTTTTAAATTATTATAAATAAAATTCTAAAAGCATAAAAAAAAAAATTGTATTCGTTTAATTATTAAAAAATATTACTTTCATAATTCCCACTTTCTATAAGAGGTGTCAATTTCTATTAAAGTGGTTCAAGTTTAAAGCAATTTAAAAAAACTCATCAAGTGTCAAAGTTTAGTCGAGCTCAAATTATTATGAATCATATTGGATGTATGTAAAATTGTTAATTATTATTTGAAATTTTCCTAAAATTCAAAGTAATTTAATTTATTTAATTATTTAAAATAATAATAATAATTTACTATTTATAAAGAAAAACCATAAATTTTAGTAATTATAATAAAAATAGTTAATGAGATTGTTTTATAATCATATAAAAATTATTTATTTAAATAAAACTATTAAATTTGTATAAATTATTATTTTAAAATTTTTTAAATTTCAAAGAAATTTAATTTATTTAATTATTTGAAATAATAATAAAAATTTACAATCCATAAAACAAAATTATAAGCTTTTATAGCTATAATAAAAATAATCAATGAAATTAGTCTCACTTTATATGAGGGGTGGCAATGCCTATCCGAGTCACGCTAAAAATTAAAAGAACTTTGAAAAAACAATTCATTATGAGTAAGAGATTATGAAGAATCATAGAGAATGTAGGTAAATTTGTTCTTTAAATTGAGTTATTGTTTTAATAATTATTAAAAATTATTAATTTATTTGAAGCCACCAAATATATATAGATTTAGATTATAGGAAGAGAATATTAATGGAGAATAAAATATCAATATAATTATATGTTATAATAATAAGTATTAATTATTAATGGCAATAAGGACCAAGGAAGATATATGTGCATGTAGAGAATATATGGTGCAACAATCTATGTATAAGTGTTAATGACAATAGCAACAATATGCCATCTTTTAATAGTTTCATACATTAATAGTGAGTGTAACAATGAGCATGTCCATCCTTACGTCGGTGTATGTTTAGATGCTTTTTCCATATTCATGAATTCAATTGTAATTATGAGTTGTGAGTTTTAGTTTAGTTAGTAAATGCATGCACAAATAATTAGAAAGGCACAATTCCCTAGTTAGATGAGGTGCTCATGAAAGTGGATTATCAATATGAGTTAGGGTGTATATCTCTCAGAGGATGCATGCATATATGCCTCGCTCCTCTTCAGTAAAGGTGCACTTCACTTGGCTCATTTATCCATTCAAAGAAGCCACATTAGGGTTAGGATTTGAGACTTTTATTTAAGGCAAACTATTGCGCATGTATCAAGATTTAGTTAAGGCATTATTGTGCATATGTCTAGATTCATTATACATACTCTTCTTCCTAGCTTAAGACAAGAATATAGGATTTATTCATTCAATTTCGTAGTGGAAACAATGGGTGAATAGTAGAGCTTTAGTTTTTGAGCTATATAAAAATAAGTATGTTGTTTTGTGAGTTTAGATTAGTGTGTTTGTTATGAATCAGATTATCAATAGAATGTGGGAGGTAAAAGTACTCTATAGTTTCAAACCTTAAGTTTTTATGAATAGTATCATTGTATGAAGAATTTTTTGGAAAATCACACCCATTTTTAAAAATTGATGTTTTGGATAACAATAGTTTGGTCTAAAACATCAATTTTTTAAAAATGGAAGTGATTATTCCCAAACATTCCTCATACTCTATAGTTATTATTTTGATTAGTGTTTTAAGTTTTGTCTATCTAAGATTTTAAGATAAATTCCTAAGTGCATAATTTGCTTACTATACTCTGACTTTTACCAATAAGATAACCTATGATACTATATAGGTAACAACTACAATTCAAAGATAATCCACAAGTCTAGACATCAAAATGATCTCGTGTCAAAGTAAGGGAGGATGCTACAAGTGGAGATTGCTTTTAAACATAATGGAAATATCAGTGATAAGAATCAAATTGTTGGTAATCAATTGAAAAGGTGGGGGTTTATCCCATGATGAATTGGTAAATTCTTTGCTTTTGTATGGGAAATGAGGAAGGCTTAAAGCTCTCTCTCCATGTTAAAGTGATCATTTACACTATGTTAATGTCGAATTAAGTTTCATTCATAATGCATGATTCTCACTTGGAATAATGTTTAATAGTAGGACAATGTTCAATAATTAGACTTCATTGATTTGATCCTAATATTAGTACAATCCATGTGAGGCCTCTTTCAAACAAAACTCCTTTTTCTTTTAAACTAAACTCAATTAATCCCCTTGTAAACTTTTAGTAACTCTCCTAATATTATAGCAATCTTCACTAAGTGTTCTATAATGTCAACAAATGCTACATACGTCTTTTAGAAATTGAATATATATACTTTATACAAATAAATAAAATGTGTCTAGTGTATGTTGATTAGTGTACATTAACAATTTTTAAAATTTCTTGTTATTTTAAGTGTTAGTGAACTTTTTTTAAGAATGTTAATAGTGTTGCTCACTACCATTAACTTCTTTTTAGGAAAGGTATAAAATTTAGGCCATTGTTTAGAAGGACAATTTTTTGAAAGAATTTTCACCATAAATCTCCTTTGTGAAATTAAAATTTTGATTAATCTCTTCAAATTAAATATTTTAGGCTAGCGCTTATTAACATATATAGATATTATCCACCAATCACCCTTTTGATATTTTGTTAATGATTCCCTTAATAGAATATAGACCCTAGGGGTTGGGAACCCTCCAAGTTTTGTAATGCCTCGCTAATCACATCTTATTGTTATTTGTAACTTAGGCTTTTGATATGATCAGAAGATTTCAAGTTCTTTGAGTTTTTGTCTACTTGCCTTGATGGTGAATGACCTCTTTGATTATCTTGATCTACTTTAATAGTTCATTATGACATTGTTTGTGCTCTAGGTTTTACTACTTTGTTGAGCTTGTTTGATTACAATTGGAATAAACTATTGTTGATATTTTTTCCTAATAGGGAAAAAGGTCAACTTCTGAGGACCTATTTCCAAGTTCACTCTATGTTTTTATAGAGGTGTTACTCCTATTGATCACACTCTTATATGCTAATAACTTGAATATTAAAATTAAACATTTAGTGCATGCACCTATGAGTGGACAAGTTGTTTTCAAAGTAAAAATGAAATGATAGACAAACAAATTATGTATTCAAAAATCCATTGCGAATTGTCATCCATAGACATACATGAGGAAACATATTTGAACCAAATTAAAATAAACATAAACAAAAAGTATTGGTCCAGATAATTAGAGAACTACAAAATGATTTCACACATACTAAATCATACTTGAGCATAGGAAAACATTCACAAGACTCTTAGTTTTTATTTAAAAATTAAAGTTTCAGAATCACAAATGACATGCCTTCTTGAAACAAGCTCTCTACTAATTCAAAAGAATAATTTAAGAACTTAAAGTTTTATAATAATTTCAAGTGCGTAAAGTGTTGAACCTCAAAACTCTTCTTAATTTGACACCCTTTGCCATCATTTCTTCTTCCTTTTTCACAAACACATGACTTCAATAAGTGATAATTGACATATTCCATATCAGAGAAGGCATTTAAATGATCTCTAATTTATATTATAATGTTTATTATTATTTAGATGAATTTATGTAATTAGCTACAAAATGCGTGCAATTCTGTAGCTAACCTTTGTTTTTGCAGCCACCATTATTGTTTGACATGTTTTGAGAAGCAAATAAGGAAACGGTTCATATGGGTATCTCTTGAATGATCCACACATGGATCGTATCCCACTTACCTATTCGAATTCAAGGAGGAATCATGCCTACTCTCGTGGTCAAGATCGGTCATAGAACGAGATCAGCGGATGAAAGACTCTCGATTTGCTTTGACGTAGCAAATCGAGATATAGCTATGAAGAATTTGCTTCTATTTAGACTTCTAATTTCAGTATTATTTGCTATCTAAGAGGAAATGCCTCAAACAATTAAATCCAAAAACCTATATAAATATTGGTTTGTTAAAACCGGGAAACAGTCTAATTTTTGTGATAATTTGGTGTTAATCTTTCAAATTTTGTTTTTCTAATAAGAAGACCAATTCCAAATCTCTGATGCACACATAGTATAACTAGATTTCCAAATCATTCTGTTGCAGAGGGCCCTTGCACGGAAAGGGGGTTTTTCTTAATTGTTTTGTAGTTTAATTTTTGTCATTTAAATTTCCTGTTGATCCGTAGTTGTATTCTTGTCAATTCATAGTTAAATTTGCATTATTTTATAGTCATAGTCTTGTTAATTCATAATTTAAATTGCTTACTATTTTATAGATTAGTTTCATGAATGTTTTCTGAAGTTAATTATTTTCATTCACAGTTGATTGTGTAATTGATCTGAAATTGTGAGAACAAAATATTTCTCATACAGAGATTGACAGTAGGGGGCTTTTACTAGTTATTTCACCTTTACTAGAAAGGATGAAACCAGAAGCTTCTAGCCCACAAACTAGCTCTGCCTAAAGAAATAAAATGTAAACACTGAAATAGATCCGATCAATGAAAGTATTTGTTTATGTGCAAAGTATTCATTAATAAAAAATTTATGTGTGAATAAGCAAGTTCAAGTATTCTGCAAATGAAGTAATGTGGTTTGAAGTTGAACTAATGAGTTTTGTTCATTGTATAAGTTTGCTTGGGAAAAGTGTACTTATGAAAAGTTATTGTTTAATGCAGCAGAATCTGAAATATAACATCAAAAATGCACAGCATAACAGTAAACATTTTTTTAAGCAGTTCACCCCTCTCTTGGGCTACCTCTACTGGGTCCAAAAGCCTCTAATTAGGCTTTTCCCTTTTTCATTAATGCTCAAAATATGAATTACACTGTGTAGAAAGCCTCAAAAGGAAAAATAAGCTGCAAATTCAGAAACAGAAGGCCGAAATCAGTATAAATCGACTATTCATTCACCTCCAATGGATGAGTATAGTCCAACACAGTTGATTTTTCATTAGGCCCTGGTGGCTCCACAACCAAAATTGCTGGTAAAATCACTAATAGAGCACCCTGATGGCTCTGTAAACACTCCCAACAGCTCCGTAATGCTTCAATACCCCCAAATCAAAAAAAAAATCGTCTCAAATGGACTTCCCTAGCCAAAGTTATGGCTAACTGAAGTTTTCCCAATGTCACCTAGAAAAACTCCATCTAAGTCTGGCTAACTGCCAGATAGAGCCGACAAATTTGGGCGGTTGCTTAATTTAGGTGGACCGCCAAAAAGGCCGCCGAAATGAAGGGCTGAAGTGTAGGTGCATGGGACCGTGACCGTCGGAAGACTTAGAGTTAAACGCGCATATATTAATGTTGTAACCATCGGGTTTAATGAATCTCCGCTCCGGGCGCTATGTCGTGTGACCATGACCCACAGTTTCGGGCCCTCCCATATATAAACAACGGTTAAATACACATTCATTTGCAACATATAACAAGAACTGCCGATGTGGCCTGTTATTCGGGCCTCTCCGCTGCTTGCGACCCGACCTCGGTTCGAATCCTGCCGAGTCCATAACAAAATTTTTTAACGCCACTTAATCAACACGTGACTTAAACCACGTGATCTTTTAAAATAATACATAACGTGCCCATAACATGCCATTTATACTTTGACCCATACGTTAAGCTTTGAAATGTGAACGTTGCCACATTAAACCATAACTTATTTCGAATTTGGGTTTTTAACATATATGTGGTTTAATTTTTAAATTTTAATAAGGTTTAATTAATTTTTTTTAATAATTAATTAAAACATATAATTAATAATATAATATATGATTTAATAAAAAACCATATAAAATATTAAAACTATATAATTTAATTAATTTATTAAACCTTAATAAAAAATAAAATTATCCCATCACAATATATTAAAAAAATTTCTTTCAAAATTGAAAGTTATTGGGCGATTTCAAAATGCAATATCTCCTCCATACAGTAACGGTTTTGAGTTCCGCTTGCGGCATTGGGATCGTATTGGCGAGCTCTTTCCAGTCGATTTGGTTCAGACCAATTCTGAGCAACTTCATTTTTGAGCATTTTTCTACAAGAGACTTGATCTCCTGATCAGTAATCTTATGCTCGCTAAGTCATCTCATGAATGTGACTTTGTCATTTTCCAATTGGATAAGATTTGGGCATTCGGTCATACAACAACCTTAGTTTTCTTTTGAACATGCTCTGCCCTTGCCTTTAATTTCAATCAACACTGTCATTTAAGTTCTTAGCAATATAATTTATGCTTTCAGTCCATGGAATAGAATTAGATTAAATTTAACTTTCAAGCATTCTTAGATTTAAAAATAGGATAGAGTTAGATTAGAATAGTGTTTTATATAGATCAAATGCTCTGTTTTCATAGAATTAAAGCTTTCAATGGATAAGATAGAAAATGGTTTTATCTTTGTCATTTGAATGCAATTAGATTTAAAATAATGCTCTACTTTAAATCAGTTAAATACTTTCCACAGACGTTTTTCCGGCCTAGATAAGTCTAACATTTTAACCATTCAAAGTTTGATTTATTTTTATGCAATTTAGATTAGTTAATCAACATTTCCTTTTCTTCCTTCTTTTATATTTCATATTTAATTCATTTCATTAAAAGAAATTTGTAATTCAATTCCTTTTCTTAGAATAAAAACAACATTTCCTTTTCTTCCTTCTTTAAGAATAAGTTTTCATCATTAAAATTCATCTAGATTTGGTTGTAAACTAGCATTTAAAGATTCCATTTAGAAGCATAGATTTCATTTCTTAGATCAATTTCAGTTCTTAAAAATTTAAGCATAAGATACAAAACCCCCAAAACAACATAAAACATACACAATGAAGTAAGAAAGAAGGTTATCTAAGCATATATAGTGCACCACACTTCATCAAATTACTAACCTCGGTCGATATTTTATGATAGCAATTTAAGACATTAAATTGATTAAATATTTTGGCGTCATTGTTGGGGAAGTGTAATTAGGAATCCTTATTCCTTACATTAAAAAAAAGTGATATGCGTAAAGAAAGAGACTCTAGAGGTAGATTCATAACTAGAGGTAGAAGTTTGATTCCAACAACACCACTCACCCCACCAAGACCATGTAGTGCCACACCACCATCTCAAACTCATATTCCATTTTTCACCTCAAGACATAGAGTCCCTAAAGTCTTAAGATTAGAAATCCAACCAGGAGATTCTCCAACTTCATCTACTAAGGCAATCTTAGAAGAAGAAGATCCTAGATCTCCAACAGAGGTAGTAACCTTTTTCACCTCTACAAGAGAACATATTCTAGCTCAAGAGTTATAAATCCCTGGTGAGGAAGAAGAAGAAACTTTCTTCAATATCCCACTGATAGAAGAACCAGAGGAAGAACAAATAACTCTACAGTTAGAACCTTAAATTAGCTCTAAAGAATCTACAATGGCAGAAGAAGGAGGAGGAGAATTTCTGAATGGAGATGCCTTAAGAGGAGGAAGAAGAGGTGGAGGACGAGGTGGAGGAAGAGATGGAGGAAGAGGTAGAGGTAGAGGAGATCCTAACTCTGTTGGATTTCCTATAGTTGATGAGGATACAAATTTTACAATGAAAAATATTTCACCTTATGTCCTTCCCAATTTCCATGGGTTAAGTAGTGAAGATCCTGAAACATTTTTATTTGAATTTGAGGTTTTATGTAGATCTTATGACTACTTACAAGACTCTAAAAAATTGAAGCTATTTCCTACAATACTCAAGGGTGCAGCTTTAAAATGGTTCATGGGTTTGATAACAAAATCTATTAGGACATGGGATGAGATGAAAAGCAAATTTTTACAAATATATCTGGATTATTACACACCTATTAATACGAAGGATGAAGTATTTAAAATGATGCAAAGAGAGGATGAAAACTTGGAAGATTTAATTGAGAGATGCAATTACAATATAAAAAGAGCTACAATGGAACATTTAGACCAAGATACTTTAAAATCTCTCTTGTTGAAAGCCATCAGAGATGAATGGATAGATATTATTAACATGATGGGAAAGGGAGATATCTCTCAACTACCATTACCTAAAATTGTTGAATCATGCATTCATCTCTCAAGAGGAAAATAAAAAACTGGGAAAAATAAAAGAGATCCTATTCTCTCTAGAGTAAATAAATTTGCAACTGGAACAGTGAGTAGGGCAGAAATTAGAAATATGCTTGATGAATTTAAAACAGATATCTTAGGGAGTCTCGGTGAACAAATAGACACCCTGAGATTACAAAACAAGCAGAAAGCTAAAATTGATGCCTTAACTATTTTCTATCCTAAATGCAGGAAGAAACATGCTTTAAGAGAATGTCCTCTTGATGTAAAAGTCATAGAGACCTATGTTATTTGTGCAGAAAATCATGAAACAAAAAAATGTCCCTCTATACTAGGTCTTAAGGCTATCTTTCAAGAAGAAGTAGCTCCATCTCCAGTAGATCCTCTTTGTTTTGTCTCTAGAAGACCATGGCAGGGCCCATAAACTGAAGGTTTTAATTAGAAAATGTATAATCAACCCCCACCAAACAATTGGAATTCATCATGGCAACAACCTTGGTCCTAGCCTCAACCTTCGACACAATGGATGAAAAAACCTTATGGCAGATACTCTTAGTATCACCAGTATCCATAATCCTATCCAAACTATCCTCCCCAACATTTCCACAACAAAATAAACCACCCCAACTCCAAAATCATAACCCACAACTTTCATTACCATTTCCACAAAGAAAAAATCAACTACCTGCCCAGCCATTACCAAACCCAAATAATAAAAATGCTCAAACTGCTTATAACATAGAAGGAAAAAACTTCCAAGCTTACATGATTACTCCACTATATCTTAACAATGTCCAACTTAAATTTGGTATAATATTAGAAAGGAAAAAGCCTCCTGTTGTTATTCAAGAAAAAGATGATCTTGATGAAGAAATTTCTCTACAGCAAAATAAAAATTCTAAAGAAGGGACATCCCTTCAGCAGAATCAAAATTTTGAAATGAAAAATAAAAAGATCTAATAAACTCAACTCCTATCATAGAGCAACCTTCAGTATCTGTTTCTAACCCTCCTTTTCCTAAAATATTACAAATCGACAGAGGGATAGGAAAACAACTTTTGTTGCCTAATTATGATTTTCTAGATGAATTAAAAAATTTCTGTATCAAAATCCTTTTGTTAAATGCCATTAAAGAGATTCCTATTCTAGAAAAAACAATAAGAGAGTTGAGCATAAGAAAATCAGGAAGAAAAACAAAAGAAATAAAAAGGATTCAGTTAGTAGGAAAAATTGCTGACATTATGATGGGAAAAATAGCCATACAAATATATTTGGACCCGCGAAGTCCATTTGTAAAAACACATATCAATGGTATTGAGATTCCAAATACATTAATTGACATAGGATCAACCATCAACATCATGAGCAAGCAAACTATGGAACAACTTAGGCTTCCAAACCTTCAGTATACACCAACATTACTGCAATTAGCAGACATATCAGTAATCAAGCCAGATGTTGTATTAGAAGACATATATGTGCCCTTAGACTCTTGGGAATATCCATTTGACTTCATGATCTTAACTCCCAAGAAAAACCTAAGGGGACATCCATTAATTTTAGGAAGACCTTTCTTAGCTACAACTGATGCTTTCATTAGTTGTAGATCCGGTGATATGTTTATTTTTGAAGGTAAATCAACAAATAAATTCACTCTATATCCTCTAGAAAAAACAATCACAAAAATAGAAAATTAAGAATGGATGGATGATGAAAATGATATACAACCTCTCTTTACTGTTCTCATATTAGTGAAGAAAGTCAAATTTTAAATTCAATAGAAAACTTTGAAACATCTTCAAAATGTGAATATGATCATAGTTTTCAAGAAAAATGCAATATTGAATACTTGTCATCTGGATAGATGTCTTTATATTCTTTGGAAGAATTTGTTAGCTCTGTAGTTGAAATCTTTCCAGGAAAATATTTAAACATAAAAAAAAAACTTGGAGAGATTCCAACAAGAAGAGTTAATCAAAACATTGCAAAAACATTCTTCTACATATGCATGGGAGTACACTAAGATGAAGGGAATTAGTCCTAAGACTTGTATGCATCACATTTACATTGAGGAAAACTCTAGGCCTACCAGACAACCTCAAAGAAGGATGTGTTAGAGTCGGTCTGTTCATCCCTCCGTCAGAGATCAAAATCTCTTTTGTTGCATTTCATTTTTAGGTGTCTCATTCGGTTCGGTCATTTGCATTCCATTACGATCATCGGTCTTCTGACGGAAGGGTCTTATCGCTCATGTCCCTTGTGTTTTATACCTGCTGGTTTGTGTCTGATCATCAAAGTTCATCAAAGTCAATGTTACAGTCCTGTTTTGGTCTTTTGGTCAGCAAAGAGTTTTTAGGGTTTTTCAATCATTAGGTCTAGGGTTCAGTCTTCAAAATGTCCAATAATTGCAGCAGGCCAGAGGGAAGTTCTAATAAGTTCTCATTTCAAAAAATTTCATAGTCATATTGCTGGACTATGACTTTTCTTCAAAACACTGTTTTGAAGAAAATTCGTCATTTCGTCTTTTGTAATAAATTGCCATGTAAATTTCACAAATTTTCAGTTGTTAGATTTTTCAAGGCGCAGCCCTGGTCATCCTTTGCCGAAATCCAATGCCACCATCCCTGCAAAAAATCAAGAAAGGAGCCATCATTTCAGCCAAAAATCAGAGGAAACTTGAAAAATAGAGTTTGTATTAAAATGTGAAAAAGTGTCAATGCCAAACATTACAAAAATGGGTTTGTAAGAAACTAAAATTAAATCCATCACTATAAGATATTTTCATTGTTTCAAACATCCATTGGTATGCCAAGGGATCGATTGAAGTTGACTTAAGTGGTGAGAGAGCAAAGCTGTGTTTGGAAAGCCAAGACTGTGTGTTTGGAGTGCGCGCGGCGCATTGGAGGAAGGCGCGGCGCATCCACGAGGCGCGGCGCATTGGGCCAAGTCTGACTGTGTTAAATTGCACTGCCGCAACGCATCCACGAGACGCGGCGCACTGGGCTTGTGCGCGGCGCACAGAGCCTCCAAGACAGAAATTCATCACGGCTTCATAAAAAACCAAATCGACTCAACTCTTTTGCTCCAAGTAAGTGTTTGTGCGCCCTTGCCATTGATTTTAACTTGTGTTTTCTGTGATTTGAAGAGGAGGATATAAGAGTTTGGTTGGTGAAACATAAACACTATATTTGTATCAAAATTTGCTCCCTTAGGGTTTGAAATTGAAGCATTAAAATTTGACTTTGGTGCTAAACGCTCCCACTCTATTGTTCATTTGTGTTTCCCATCACTGTTATGTTATCATAAGGCCCCTCTCCTATTCCCTCTGTCCCAAAACCAATCATATTCGTTGTTCCCATTTTCCCTATCACTAAACCCTACTAGCGCTCCCCCTTTCATATCACTTAAAAATTCCCCAATTCCCAACAGTCAAGTGACTGTTATTGCATTAAATTCACTTGGCTAATCCCCACTTTTCCCATTGTTCATATTTCCTCATAGTCCCTCATTTCCTATTTAGCACATTTGGCATTGAAAACAAAGACATTAAGTCCAATTTCTCATTTTCAATACACCAAACATACACCTTGCTTTCAGCACCATGACAGAGACAGATTCATCATATGAGCAAGAATATGAGCAAGACAGTGACTCAACCACTGAGCTTAATGTACCGAGAAGGCCTCATAAAAGTGGTAAGCACGTTAGAGAAGAGCCCACTTCCTTGACTCAGTTGCAGGCCTTCCCGCTTGCAATGGCATGCTTTCAGCAACAATCATGCTTTCAGTATTGTGAGATGATTGCTCAGACTCAGCATCATCGGGAGTTGGTTCGCCTGTTTGTTTTACATTTTCGTGATGGTCATGTAAACCTTGCTGGAGTGAATTTCACCTTGACACCAGAAGCCATTTCTCAGGCAACCGGGATACCAAATATAGGTGAAGAGTGGAATAAGAGACAACAGCTGGATAGAGCATATTATGAACCTTACATCAGGCCTGGCTATTTGAGGCATCTCAGCAGGGTATTCCCATTCTGGTTTCTGAAGGAGTCATATGCGCCATTGATGAGACTTATTATCAGGTACTTCAGATGCGAGGGTAGATTCTCACGCCTTTATGCATACCACATCCGGTTGTTGATGCATTTCACGAGAGTACGGATGATGAGCATTCCATATTTCATGTGCCGAAACATAGAGAGGATGACTACCCTTGTGCAGAAGAATATTCCAGAGCAGCAGCATAACAACATTTATCATTATGTGCTCATCAAGATCATTGTGGTACATCAGCTTGGATTGCAGGGCATTGCATGGGAAGAGTTCATTTCCCATGACTTCTTTACAGCCCCTCAGCCTCCTCCCGAGATTGTTCAGGATGCAAGAGAGCCTTCACATCAGTTTGAGGTTCCCGAGACAGAGCCTATCACTGCTCCAGTGTGTGTTACCTATCAGAGAGGTACCAGAGCCTTATTTGCAGCAGCACGACGAGTACTATCTCCACCTGGGGTGGAAGGGGTCTCGTTACCTTCATCAGCAGCGCGAGTACTATCTCCACTTGGCGTGGAAGGGGTCTTTCCTTCGACATCAGTACAGGTACAGGACAGAGGCAAGAGGCCTATGCACGATGAGGGCCCTTCAGGAGGCCAAGACACTGCTTTTACACTCATTGATGTTGATTTGAGCTCTCCCAGCTCAAAGCTGAAAGAAACCATCCAGGAACAAAAAGCTGAGATCGACACATTGAATGTGAAATTCCAGAGAGCTCAATGGGTTATAAATTACTTGGAGCAGCGGAATAAACAACTAGAGGATCAGCAGACACTCACGGAGTTGCAGAGAATCCGTGAAGATCGGGAATTGGCCCGAAAGAGCCCAGGTGACATGACACCTTTTGAGCGGCAGATTTGGCTTGAGAGAGTCAACATCCATCTTGAGAAGCTGTTGGCGAAGGCCAATAGGGACAAAGACATGCTCAGGCACATGAAGAACCACTATTTGGCCCGCACACATGTCTGCAAAGCTAGGATGAAGATCTTGAAGGCGAGGCTGAGGAGAGCACTGAAACGTCGGAAAAGGCCTAATCCACTCCAAATCTTGGCCGAAGCTTCTTTGGATGAGCATGGCACATGATGGGGGACCTTCACTCCAAATTTCAGCAAACTTGGAGTAAATTTTGTCATTTTTGAAATTTTGGTTGTAAAACAGATTTTTCCGCCCGACGCGTCGCGCCACCTTGCGTGCGCTTACGTTTGAGAGATCTTCTGGAGGAAAATTTGATATTTTTGGGTTTTTTATGATAAATTATGCATGCTCAGGAATGGATGAGAGATTTCATCAAGTTCTGGGTGGTTTAAAGGGTCAAAAACACCTTGAAAATGGCCTTTCTGCCACCTTTTTCACACACAGGAAACAATTTTGGGAGATTGAAGTTTTGGAGGGGAAAATGAACTCCAAATTGAAAAATTCCACTTGGGTTGGATAGTAGACAGACAAGGCTTTCCAACGAGCTATCATGAGATCAATTTGGACTTCGGGAAGTGCCTCAAAAATAGGCTCAAAGTGGCGCGATGCATTTGATTTTTTGGGCGCGGCGCATAGAGAATTTGGCCTCATTTTCACTCTTCAGCTCAGAATTTTGCCCAGTTTTGACTAGTTTTACATTTTGATGTAACTATTGATCTATCTTGATGTAATTTGATGACTATGATGTAATTTTGGCTCATATTTACTTGTTATAGAGGATTCATTCACTAAAAAGTGAAAATTAAATGAATGAATCAGTTTCCTTCCATATAGAGGCAAGTTGTTTGATTGCCTAGATTTTAGTTCCTTGTTTAGAATTGGTTGAAACAGCTCCTAGAAGGATGAGCTCGACCCCTAGAGGCATGGGAAGGGGTTATACTTGTCTATATATTGTATTTTCTGAGACATTTTCAGGTTTGGACTCTTGGGAATAGTTTGGCACTTCATTGTATATTCATTTCAGCATTTTTGGCAAAGGAAAGACCAGGGTTTTGCAGCACTTGTTGGGATCCTTGTGGCTCTGAGTTTTGATGATGTTTTTCTCCATGTATCTGTAAGTTTCATTAATGTTATATGTATGCCATTTTCCTTCTCTTTGCTTCTAAATTAAACAAATGAGTAACTAAGGTAGAATTCATTAGTTTGTTGGTGCTCTGCCTTAAACTTTTGTTTAGTTTTATATGTTTTCCTCCGTTTGAAGAGGATCCTTGCAACTTATTGCCCTCTCCAACACCTCAGCAGTATTTTCTATCCATTCATTGAATCTAAGACATCAAATCCATTGCCTTCCCTGCCCCAACTTGAACTCTGCAAGAATTTGGCCTCATCCCCAAGCCCAAAACTGTCTTTTCCTTTTTCCAACAAAACCCCTAAAAAATCATTCCAAACTCCTTGATTCATATACCTAGCCTAAAATTAGCACTCATTTCAGTCATCTCAAGGCCTATTGATAAATTTTTCCTGAGATTGACCCGGAGAGAGCCTTCTCTTGTTCTGGTAGGGCTAGCTACCAGACTGAGCGTGGTTTGGTGTTACCCTGAATCCCGCCTTCCTTCAGCCTAAGGTGGATTTGGGCTATAACAGGACGAATCCAAATCTTAGGGAAATTGTGAAAGAAGAATTGCAAAAGTTGTTGAATGTAAACTTCATTTATCCTATTTCAGACAGTCAGTGGGTTTCCCCCTTAGTGATTGTACCTAAAAATAATGGTAAATGGAGGGTATGCATTGATTATCGAGAATTGAATAAGGCTATGCTAAAAGATCATTTCCCATTTCCTTTCATAGATCAAGTATTGGATACATTAGCAGGTAAGAAGTATTTCTCATTCTTGGATGGTTTTAGTGGTTACAATCAAATTCAAGTAGCACCTGAAGACCAAGAGAAAACCACATTCACCTATCCATGGGGAACCTATACTTACCGAGTACTTCCTTTTGGATTGTGCAATTCACCTGCAACATTCCAAAGGGAAGTATTAGGAATTTTCTCTAATCTAATGCATGATTGTGTGGAAGTATATATGGATGATTTCACAATTTATGGAAATTTGTTTGAAGAAGCTCTTGAAAACTTAGAAAAGGTTCTTAAAAGATGCAAAGAAGAAAATATTTCATTAAGTCATGAAAAATGCTTTATGATGTTTACTGAAGGAATTGTTTTAGGACATCACATTTTAGGGGATGGAATTAAAGTAGACTCATCCAAAGTTGAAGTCATCTCCAAATTATCGATTCCAAGTTGTCAAAAGCATGTTAGAAGTTTTTTAGGTTTTAGAGGGTACTATAGAAGATTTATAGAAAACTTCACTAAAATTGCATCTCCACTCTTCAAAATGCTTACCAAAGATTGCGAATTTAGTTGGCCTGATTGCCAATTGGCATTTGAAACTTTGAAATTAAAAATATCTGAAGCACCCATCTTAAGAGGACCAAATTGGAAAATACCTTTTCACATTTCAACAGATGCTTTAGATACAACTCTGGGAGCTATATTAGGACAAAAAGATTTGATCCCCTATGCCATCTATTACACAAGTAAAAATTTGACTCCTGCTTAATTAAATTACACTGTAACTGAAAAAGAGTTTCTAGATGTTTTCCATGCTATTAACAAATTTAGACACCACATCACCGGATATGAAACCTTTATTCACACAAACCATTATGCAATTAGGTATTTAATGAATAAATCTATCACTGATAGCATAATCACAAGATGGTTATTACTCCTGCAAGAATTTAACATCACCATTCTAGACCGACCTGGAAAACAAAACATTGTTGTTGATTTCTTATCTAGAATTCAAAACAACAATAATGATACTCCAGTAGAAGATAATTTTCCTGATGAATATCTCTTTGCAATATCTATTAAATCTCCATGGTTTGCGAATATTTACAACTACTTAGCTATAGGAAAATTACCAACATACTTGTTTCCTAGATAGAAAAGAAAAATAATTCAAACAAGTGGATTATACACATGGGTTAATGATGAATTGTATAAATATGCCCAGATATCATCATCAGAAGATGTGTTCGAGAAGATGAAATGCCTGAAATTCTAAAAGCATGCCACGATGAACCTTGTGGTGGACACTTTGCTGATAAGAGGGCTGCCTATAAAATCCTTCATTTAGGATATTATTGGCCATCCATATTTAAATATGCCAAGGAGTATGTCAAAAGGTGTGACAACTATAAGAGATTGGGGAAACCTGTTCCTACATATGAAATGCCCTTACAACCTTAAGTACTCATCAAACCATTTGAAAAATGGGCCCCAGATTTTGTTGGACCAATCAATCCACCATCAAAACAAAAGAGGTATATTCTGGTTTGCAATGATTATGTCACTAAATGGGTAGAGGCTAAAGCATTTTATTTTGCTAATGGAAATGTCTTAGTTTCATTTCTATTTGAGGACATTTTCACTCGTTTTGGTGTCCCAAGGGAAATTGTGACAGATCAAGGATCTCAGTTACATCTAAGGTGGTGCAGAAGATTGTGGATGAATATAAAGTCAAACATAGAAATTCTACTCCATATCATCCACAAGAAAATGGTCAAGTGGAGTCCACCAATAAAGTGATCGAAGAAATCCTCACAAAGACTGTACATCTACATAGGAAGGATTGGGCAGATAGGCTTCCTGAAGCCTTATGGGCCTACCAGACTACATGGAGGAATACAATAGGACATTCTCCCTATGAACTTGTTTATGGGAAGCAAGTCTTGTTTCCTATAGAATTTCATATCAAAACCTTCAAAATAGTAGTCATATTGGGACTTGATTTATTAGAAGCCCAAAAACACAGAATGGAGCAACTTAATGAGCTTGATGAGATCAAGCAAGATGAAATTCAAAGAACTAGCATAATCCAACAACAAATGTCCAGATGGCATGATAAGTACATAAAGATAGAAAATTTCAAGCAGGAGATTGGGAACTTTTGTTCGATTCAAAGTTCAAAGACTTCCAAGGAAAATTTCAAACTCATTGGCTTGGGCCTTATGAGATCAAAAAAGTCTTTGACAATCGGGCAGTCAGGATAAGGACAATTGATGAAGAAAAGGTACATCTTCTTGTGAATGGACACCGATTAAAATTTTACCATAAGCCAATTACAAAGGAGGAATTTATCAAAAAATTTCAAGATAATACTTATATGAAGTTGGTGAAGAAGAATCCTTCTTCTTCCCCAACTTAGTCTTCTTTTTACTTTATATATATATATATATATATATATTGTATAAGTATGAAAACCAATCAATGATTGGCATCCTTATACAGAAAATACAAGATGAAAATCAGAGTTCTGGCATCTTATATTTTCTCCCATTCTAAAAATCCCAAATTCTTTTTCCCTTTCTTTTTCTGAAGCGATAAAAGAAGTAGATGCGAAATTGCTACATTTCTGCAGCTCTCAAAAGAATCTGCAGTTGTCATTACATTTTGCAGCTTTGTTACATTTTTACAGCCTATTGAAGCAGAACATACTGAACATAAGCAAATGAAGACTCCATTGAAGATCATGTTGAAAAGACACCTGAAAAATCAATACAAAAAGAATATCAACAAAGGTTAGTTCCAAGGTATGTTACAAAATTTGTTTAAATAATAAGACCAAAAACATTAGTGTATATAATTTAGATGATCATATGTTTCCACATCAATATATCATCATTAGAACTGATTGTATTCAGATCACATCACAGTTCCATAATTTGTCCACTGCATCTATATCATATCTCATAATAATCAATATCGATTTCATCCATTAATGATTAATGGTTATATCTCATTTCTGTAACCCACTCATCCACATTCCTAAACCGTCGCCAAATATCTATTTTACCTACATGTATCTACAAACTCTTGACACCCTTAACTCATAACCAAACCCTCAATCCACGTGATCAAAGAAGAACAGTTTTGAAGGTGAAACTCCTTACGACAGAGACATGGGTCTAATAGTGAGAACCGAACCTGTGGGAGAAAAATTCATGGAAGGTTATCCTCAAATGAATGAAATGTTGCAGAAGGTGCAATGGCTCCAGTTTATAGAGAAGTTTGATGGATTTCATAAGGAGGTCACCAAGTCCTTTTCAAGATCTTTTGACGAGACAGAGGTCAAAATTGTGGACATAAAATTCTCAGTGGTAGAAGCCTTCATAGCTGAAGCCACGAAACTTCCAAAAACTAGCAAGAGATGGTTCAAGAACGGGGAAATTCACAGCAAAGAATGGAAAGTTTTTTTGAAGAATCCAAGTATGGAAACTATTGTTTATAAGAAAGGAATTACCAGTTTGAAACTCAAAACAAATGCAGGAATATGTTGTTAATTTTACAAAATAAGTTACTTGCGAGGGTAGATTTGGTTGTATGTTTGTCTACCATGCCCGAATGTTAATGAATTTCTTGGAGGATGGAGAAATAAATCTCCCATAATTCCTACTGAATAGTCTGAAGAAGATGTCAGCAAATGTGCATAAAAAAGTCCAATTCATAGACAATACCATGCATCATCATGGACTGATAAATATACTCATTGAATTCCATCTAAAGAGTATAGGATACTCCTGGGAAATTTTCCTAATCAGAAATCACTTTCAAGGTGAAGCATCAGAACAGCCTAAGGATGACAAAACCAAAGGTAGTAGGAGGAGAAAATTTGATATATGCATCGAAGGCAAATCCTCACCTAAACCACAAGAAGAAGAAGAAGAAGAACTCATCATTGTAGAGTTAATGAAAAACAAGAAACAAAGTGGAGTCAAGAAGAGAGGTAATGTAAAGGAAAAGGGAAAAGTTACAAGTTCAAAAAATTTAATCCCTCCACAACCAAGGAGAAGCTCTAGACTTCATAAATACTTGAAGAATACACCACCACAGGAAGCAGAGTTTGTTAATTTAGGTGAATAACCCCAAGTGCCATCGCCCATTACTGTCTCTCCTACACACAATCCTATACACTCTCCCATACATATTCTTATACACAATCCAAGAAGAAGGACCCCAGAAATTGACCCAGCACAACAAGAAATATATGAATATTTTGAGTCATTAGAGAAAATACATGCAAAAGTAGATCCAAGTGTGGAAGAGTAGCCTATCAATCCACAAGAACCTCTGGTGAACACCTTGAAGAAAGAAATCTACGAGCTAGAGATACTAAATAGGCACATTAAACAAGAAAATGAAACTTTGAAGGAGCAGAATCACTTGGAAAAGGTCATCAGTGACAACGTTATCTTACATTTTGGGCTATGGTATAAAAATAATAAGAAACTGAAGAAAAATAATAGTTTTTTGAACAGGAAAGTGATCAACCTAAAGTACAAACTCCTCATGAAGAAACCAAGAATGGAAATCAGTTCAAGGAAAGGAAAGAAGAGGAAGTTGGATGTACTGGCAGAGGTATCAGAACAAATGCAGTAGAATGTGAAGGCACACAATTTTGGGAATTGCATAAGGACATGCAATAGTCTCTTAGTGGGGGTATGTTGAACCTCAAAATTGTTCTTAATTTGACACCCTTTTCCATCATTTCTTCTTCCTTTATCACAAACTTATGACTTCAATCAGTGATAATTTACATATTCCATATCAGAGAAGGCATTTAAATGATCTCTACATTATATTATAAGGTTTATTATTATTTAGATGAATTTCTGTAATTAGCTACAGAATGCGTGCAATTTTGTAGCTAATATTTGTTTCTGCAGCCGCCGTTATTGTTTGACAGGTTTTGAGAAGAAAATGAGGAAGTAGGTCATATGGGTATCTATGGAATGATCCACACATGGATCGTATCCCACTTACCTGTTCAAATTCATGGAGGAGTCGTGCCTACGCTCGCGGTCAAGATCGGTCAAAGAACGAGATCAGTAGACGAAAGACTCTCGATTTTCTTTGACGTAGAAAATCAAGAGATAACTATGAAGAATTTGCTTCTATTTAGACTTCTAATTTTAGTATTATTTGCTATCTATAGGCAGAAATTCCTCAAATAGTTAAATCCAAAAATCTGTATAAATATCGGTCTGTTGAAATCGGGAAACAGTCTAATTTTTGTGATAATTCGGTGTTATGATTTCAAACTTTGTTTTTCTAATAAGAAGACCAGTTCCAGATCTCTGATGCATGCATAGTCTAAGTAGATTTCCAACTCATTCTGTTGCAAAGGGCCCCTGCACGGAAAGGAGGTTTTTCTTAATTTTTTTGTAGTTTAATTTCTGTCATTTAAATTTCATGTTGATCTGTAGTTTTATTCTTATCAATTCATAGTTAAATTTGCATTATTTTATAGTCGGATTTATGTCAATTCATAGTTTAAATTTCTTATTTTTTTATAGATTAGTTTCATGAATATTTTTTGAAGTTAATTATTTTCATTTACAGTTGACTGTGTAATCTTACGCTTGCTAAGTCATCTCATGAATTTGACTCTGTCATTTTCCAATTGGATAAGATTTGGGCATTCGGTTATTCAACAACCTTAGTTTTCTTTTAAACATGCTCTACACTTGCCTTTGATTTCAATCGGCACTTTCATTTAAGTTCTTAGCAATAGAATTTATGCTTTCATTCCATGGAATGGAATTAGATTAAATTTATCTTTCAAACATTCTTAGATTTAAAAATAGGACAGAGTTAGATTAGAATAATGTTTTAAAATATATCAAATGCTCTGTTTTCATAGAATTAAATCTTTCAATGGTTAAGATAGAAAATTGTTTTATCTTTGTCATTTGAATGCAATTAGATCTAGAATAGTGCTCCAGTTTAAATCAGTTAAATACTTTCCATAGATGTTTTGTCGGCCTAGATAAGTCTAACATTTTAACCATTCAAAGTTTGATTTATTTTTATGCAATTTATATTAGCTAATCAACATTTCCTTTTCTTCCTTATTTTAGATTTCATATTTCATTCATTTCATTAAAATCAATTTGTAATTCGATTCATTTTCTTAGAATAAAAACAACATTTCCTTTTCTTCCTTTAAGAATAAGTTTTCATCGTTAAAATTCATCTAAATTTGGTTGTTCACTAGCATTTAAAGATTTCATTTAGAAGCATAGATTTCATTTCTTAGATCAATTTTAGTCCTTAAAACTTTAAGCATAAGACACAAAACCCCCAAAACAACATAGAACATGCACAACGAAATAAGAAAGAAGGTTATCTAAGCATATATAGTGCACCACACTTTATCAAATTACTAACCTCGATCGATAGTTTATGATAGCAATTTAAGACAATAAATTGACTAAACATAAAGCATAGGCACAAAATCCTATTACTTAAGCATAAAATAAAATGTGTTTGTCCCTAAGGGATTGAGATGGAGTTCTCGTGGACCAAATAGTAATGATCAAGGTGCCTATAAAAAAGAGAGAAAATGTAGTTAGGGGTCGGCTTTAAAAAACATACAAAACTTCAATAAAGTCGGATGATTGAAGACTGAGGAGAGAATGGGAAATTATTTCAAAGAAAAATAAACACTCAGCAAATTGCAGATGGGTTGCAAGTAGAATTGATCTTGTCTGTCTATGTAGTTGTTGTAGAAGAAATTTATATAGCTGAATCCTCGATCATTTTTTATACTAACTGCTAAGGTTGTTATTGTGGGTTGACAGCTTCATTCTAGAACTTCTTAAGCCATTCTTCCATGTAGTCCTTCATAGGTGGGACGGTTATGTCGTGCTTCACTCTTAAAGTAAATATCTCAACTTCTACGTTTTTAATATTTGGTTGCAGTGGTGCAATATTAACCAATTGGTCGTTATTGTAGTTAAAGAACGCGACCATCCATTTCTTGATATGGGCTTCTAGAAAATCGACCAGTTTTTTGAAACCATCCCCCAACGATACTCTAATAGCATTTAATTATTCTTTGAAAACATATTTAGGGATCATCATGGAGTCCCTAATAATTTGAGGGCATTTGATATCAACAACAATCTTAATGGATTGAGGAAACTATTACTTTTGCAATCATTAGTGCTTGAGCATTCATAAAGAACATCCTCAAGCATCTTAATTCTAGAAGACTAACCTACTTTGACTTGTTTAATTCTCTTTGGAGTAGGCAAGCCATGTTGATGTCTTTCAATTTCATTTAGAGAGTTGAGTTTATTTACAAATATATTTAAATCATTTTCAACATATTGTTGATCATTCTCAAGGTATCTTCGTAGATATTTAGAAAGTGATTTAATTCTTTGAGATAAATTTCTCAAACGGAGAGAAATTTCCCATGCTTCTTCTATAAACTCAAGTTGTTTTTTAATGTTCATAACAACGTAAGTTATGATACTTGTTAACAGTTGTCTTGCCCTTCTAATCTTCATCGATGTGTTGAATGTAAGTGATACTTCATGTGCCTGAATAGACAACATAATCATGAACATGTGTGTTGGACTAAGAGCTTCTTTAACATAATGTATCATTTTCTCCAGTCTCAAATTTTCAGCTTCTTGCTTTGTTACCGGAAGAGTGTCCTTTATAGTTTAATTTAGTTTTAGGAGTCCAAAAAGTCCATTTCGTCAAACAAAAGTTGAAAATTAAATTAAAATAAAGATATAATATTGAATATATTTTTTAAATTAATAAAATTCAAATATAATATTGAAATAAATTAATAATTTATATGATTATTTTGAAATAATAATTATTTATCTATTTAATGTTTTATATATTTATAAATAAATGCGAATATAGTTATTTACTATAATTTATATATTAAATTAAATTTTCATTATTAGACATATTTTTATTATTATATATATTTTATTATCAAAATTTCAAATTATTATATAAAAAAACAATTCATCAAAATTATGCAAAATTATTACATAAAATTTCCAAAAATCTTGAAAAACTTTATTCATTTGATTATTTAAAAAAATTACAATCCATGAACAAAATCATAAACTTTCATAATTATAATTCAAATAGGCAATAAGATTATGCAAATCAATAACAATGAAATAAAAAGCGCCCTCTTTGCAATGGAACCGGATAAGGCCCCAGGTCCTGACGGTTTCACTGCCAGATTCCTGCAGTTCTGTTGGCAGATTGTGGAGAAAGACTTATGCAGAATGATTCGGAAATCCAAAGAATGTCAGAAGATTGGGGGAAGCACTAATTCGGCCTTTCTGGCCCTCATCCCCAAGGAGAAAGGCGCCAACACCTTCAGAAGGTTTTGCCCAATCTACCTCTGTAACATGGGCTACAAGCTGATTACGAAGGTTATTGCTAACAGATTAAAAATCATCCTTCCGGGCATCATACCGGAGAATCAGGGAGGCTTTATTCAGGGTAGGCAGATTGTGGATAACTTTATCCTGGTCCAAGAGGCGATTCACTCCAGTGTGGTTCGCAAAGAGAAAGGAATGGTTGTCAAGCTAGATCTTGAAAACGCCTTCGATAGAGTGAGACATAGTTTTTTGCTGGCTGTCCTGTGCAAATTTGGGTTTGGTCCCAAATTCATTAATTGGATTAAGGCTTGTATCAGTGAGCCTTGGATTGCCCCTCTGGTGAATGGGAGGGCCACAGAATTCTTCAAAGCTTCTCGAGGTCTGAGACAAGGGTGTCCTCTCTCCCCTCTGCTCTTTTTTCTCCAAGCCTCTATCCTCAGCTTCCTTTTGAACAAAAAACAACAGGAGCAAGATCTAATGGGCCTGAACATTGTGAGAGGAGTCAAAAATATAAACCATGCCTTATTTTCGGATGATTCCCTCTTACTCGGTGCTGCCTCAGTGTCCTCTGCCAAAAGATTTAAAGAAGTGATTGACGATTACTGTCAAGACTCAGGAAGCAGTCTCAATAAAGGAAAATGAAATATCTATTGCTGGAATACCCCTGCCATCACGATGCAAGCCATTTCTTGTTGCTTTGGCTTCGCAGCATCCTCGTCTTGGACATCCTTCAAGTATTTGGGTCTCCCAATTTTTCAAAAATGTCCTGTCAACAGAGACTGGTTACCCCTGCTGGAAAAGTTTGATTCCAAGATCCATTCCTGGGGTTACAACTGGCTTAATCTGGCTGGTAAGACTGTGCTTATTAAAGCAGTTTTAAACAGCCTTCCCATCTATCAGTTTGTTGTGATGCTGGCTCCCATTGAAATTATGAAGAAAATGGAGGATCACATTAGAAAATTCTTCTGGAAAGGCGAGAAAGCTAACGAAAAGAAAATCCCCTTAATAAGCTGGAACAAAATCTTCATGCCCAAATTAGAAGGCGGATTGAACTTTAAGAATATCTGCACGCAGAACATTGTGTTGGGAGCTAAGCTGAGTTGGAGGATTATTGCCCCAAAACCGGGATGGGCACAGCTCGCCTTGTGGAAGAAGTACTTTCGTGGACAGAGGAAAAGGTGTTTGGACTAGCCCGTAGCAAACTCTGGCTCGATAATTCAAAAGCTCTGTGCTAAATCCTCCTCCATAATAACCCAACATGCACACTGGATTCCCGGCAATGGCAAGAAAATTAGAATCTGGGAGGATCGTATTATGGGTTGTGATCCTCTGGTTGATGATCGATCTCTGGATCTGCTGAAGGACTGGATGCATAGAGCAGGCTACATTACTTTGTGGGATATTTCCAATTGGGAAAACGGTAAATGGCATAGCTTGATTAACATCGAGGTGCCCCAGGTCCTGTCCAAAGAGTTTGCAATCTTCCTAGCCTTTTTAAACGGCAAGGCTCCCTTGAACAGCAGAAAATTGGATGCCCGAGGTTGGGGTCCGACCCCTGGATGCTATATTGTTTCTCAGGGCTACAGGAAAATCTCTTCAATTCCCCACGTCCCTGCAGATCCGAAACCATGGAAAGGGGTTTGGTCCCAGTCTTCGCTGCCCAAAATTGACTCCTTCTGTTGGCTCCTTTGTCATCAGAGAATTTTGACAGATGATAGATTGCAGAGAAGAGGTTATCTAGGCCCCTCTCGTTGCTCGATGTGTGGAGATAACGCAGAGTCTGCTGCGCACCTGATGCTCAATTGCAATTTTGTGATAGACCTTTGGAATGAGGCCTTAGGCCCTTGGAGTCTGGACATCGTCCTCCCAACTAGCATTCCCGACTTGTTTTGGAACTGGTTGAGTTTGTACCCAGGAGGCTCTCCTCATAATGTTCATATCAAAGCCGCCTGGTGCATTCTCCCTAAACTGATTTGTTGGCATACCTGGTTGGAAAGGAATCAGAGGATCTTCAGAGATAAGAAAAGAGACCACAAGATTGTTTGGGTTAACATTAAAAGCCAGCAGAAGGAGTGTCTTGGTGATCATTTGGACGGGGCAGGCTTGAGAGACCACGACGCTGTTTGGAGCGATTCTCTTGGTCTCCACTTCGTCGATATTATCAGACCTCTCCCTCCTCTCAATGCTTGGCAGATTAGACTTAACGCTACTGATTTCTTGGCCTTTTGCACAAAGCAGGCGCATATCATTCTCTTCTTCGATGGGGCAGCGAAAGGAAATCCGGGCAGCTCCGGAGCTGGTGGAGTAGTTAAAAAAGCAGATGGCAACACTGTTATTAGATATGCCTGGGGAGTGGGCTTCAATACTAGCATACAAGCTGAAGCCCTGGCCCTTCTCCAAGGCCTTAAGCAACTTAATTCCCTTGGTATCGGCGATGCAATTGTGATGGGAGATTCCCAGTCTATCATAAAAACCATTGTTGACTGTTCTTCCCCTTCTGATCTACGATTGTCCAGACTGATCAGCAGAATAAGAACCCTGATGAAATCCTTCCAGAGCTTGAATTTCTTCCATGTCAAGAGAGACAATAATAAAGATGTTGACGTTGAAGCTAATAAAGCTGTTCACCTCCCCCTCGGAGTCATCCTCAGAGATGGAGTAGAAGGTTGGGACCCCATTCCCTAATTATCTGTCAATTATGTATTACAGCCTTTTATTGGAGCAGTTTGTCTACATTTTTAAAGTGGGGAAGATAGAGGCGATTGCCAGGAAAATTGTTTGTAAGAACCTCTGGGCTAGCAAAGAAAAAGACACTCTGATCCTAGTATCGGAGATATCTGAAACTTGCTTAGCATTTTGTAACCAGCTTTGAGGCAATTTGGCCAGAATTTAATATATCTCTCTACCCGTTTCTGTTAAAAAAAAAAAAAGATTATGCAAATCAAGAGAAAAAGTTCATTTAAAAATATTTGATGATATAAAAACTATTTATTTAGATAAAATAATTAAAATAATGTAAAATTACAAAATTCAAAAAAAATTATTCCAATTAATTGTTTAAAAAATAATAATAATTTACTATTTATAAATCAAAATTATAAATTCGTTTAAATAATAATAATAATTTATAAACTTCTATAATTAGAATTGAAATAGTCAATAAGTACTATTTATTTAAATAAAATAATTAAAATTTTGTAAAATTGCCAATTTTAAAGAAACTTAATTTCATTAATTATTTAAATAATAATTTGCAATTTATAAAACAAATTACAAGCTTTTATAATTATAATAGAGAGAGTAAATGAGATTAACTTTGGTGAAAATGTCTATTGGAATGGGTCAAGTTGGAATTTAAAGGAACTTTGAAAAAGCAACTCATGAGGAGAAAGAGTTTTTTTTTTAACAACTATAGAGAATGTACGTAATTTGTTTTTAATTTAAGTTATTATTTTATTAATCATTAAAGACTATTAATTTATATAAAACTAGCACGTTTATATAGATTTAGATTACAAGAAGAGGAAAATTGATGGATAATAAAATATTAATATAGTTATATGTAATAATGAGATTTTTAACACTTTGAAAAGTGTTAAGCACAATGTTATTAATAGTAGTGAATCGAGTATTTTATAGTGAGATTTTTTGAAGGCTTTTACGGTAGTTTTTTCTGGTTTAATTTCTCTAAATTCCGGTAGGAATTTATTGAAAATAGAAGTTTGATGGGTAACCTTGCACAATCGAAGTGCCCTATGGGTTTTTAAGGGTGCTGAATCCATATTTACAGTCAAAAAACCAGTTTAAATAAAATAAATCAAGATTTTACCTTAATTTTTTTCACTGGATTCCGACACTTGAAACTCCAAAAAGTCGCACTAAAGACAACTCCGTAGTGAATAATAAATAATATATATGTGTAAGTAGAGAATATATGGTATAATAATTTAAGTAAAAACATTAATGACAATAGCACTAATATGACTTCTTTTCGTAGTTTTGTACCATTAATAACGAGTGTGATAATGATTTTTTATGGGAAGATTGAATGGTTAACATAATGGAATGTTATCCTCTCCACCCAGTTTCAAATCCTATGGGGGGCATCTTTGGCTTGTTGTGACAAGGCTCAAGGAGTAGACTCCCCCACCTTCGTGGAATCTCACTTTTTTCTAAATCATAAATTCTTATTATATTTTTCTTATAGACTATTGGATATACTCTTGGTGTTATAGTGGAAACTGCTAGGTTTGTTCTTGAGACTTTCCAAGATTACTCTAATGAGTTACTAATTCACCATGTTAAAAAAAAAAAAAAAAAGAAGAAGAAGAAGAAGAAGAAAGAAAGAAAAAGAGTGTAACAATGAGCATGCTCCATCCTTAGTTCAGTGTATGTTTAGATGTTTTTCCATATTTAGCAGTTCAATTATAATTATGATTTTTTTTAGTTAGTAGTTGCATGCGTAGTTAATTATAAGGCACAATTCCCTAGTTAGATGAGGTGCTAATGAATGTGGATTCCCAATAAAATTTAGGGTGTAGACCTCTAGCAAGATGCATGAATGCATGCCTTAACTCCTCTACAGTAGAGGTACACTCCACCTAGCTCTTTTATACATGCAAAGAAGGCACATTAGGGTTTGGATTTGAGAGTTTTAGTTAAGGAACTATTATGCACGTTTCAAGATTCAGTTAAGGCACTATTATGCATATGTCAAGATCCAATATATATACTCTTCTTCCTATCTTAAGATGAGGATATAGGTTTTATTCATTCAATTTCATAGTGGAAGCGGTGGGTGAACAAGAGAGTTTTAGCTTTAAGCTATAGTATTTAATTTATTCCTTTCCAAGTTTAATATAAAAATAGTGATGTTGTTTTGTGAGCTTTGTTTGTTTGTTTTTTTTTTTTACAGGAACAGATATTGGATTGTATTAAAGCCTTGGCATGAAGGCCACAATCAGATTAAAAATTATGAGGACAGAGCCCAGTTTTCCTCTCCTGCCAGGAACTCAAAGGCCCAGATACTTATGAGCTGATGATTCTTACATATATCAATCGAATCAATCTTTGTAATTTTCCCTAACTTGTGGATACAAACAAACTGATTCAGTAAAATGCAATAAAACATGTAAGCAAAATTTTAAGGAATGGGGTCCCATTCTTCGTCCTTGTCTCTTAAAATAGAGCCGGCGGAAAGAAAAACTGCTTTATTAGCTTCCGAATCTGCGTCCTTGTTATTCTCCCTCAACACATGGAAGAAGTTCACACTCTGAAAATTTTTAACCAGTTTTTTTATTCTTGTCACCAATCTTGCAAATCTAAAATCTTTAGGAACAAAATTATCCACTATAGTTTGTATAATTGACTGAGAATCGCCAATTACATTTGCCTCTTTGATGCCTAAATCCTTGACTTGCTTGAGGCCTTGGAGCAGCGCCAACGCTTCTGCTGGGATGCTAGTGTTGTGTCCCAAGTCCCAAGCATAACTATGCTCAATTCTCCCTTCTAGATTATTAATGACACCTCCTGCACTAGCTTTCCCAGGATTGCCTTTGGCTGCCCTGTTGAAGAATAAAGTATGACTGGATTGCTTGTTAATCCTAGCAGAAAAATCTTTCTCATTGAATATAATTTGCCATTCTTTTCTTGATTCGCTTTGCCTTACTACTTCAGAAAACTGGGGGCCCAACATGACGCCCCATTCAAAATCATGTTGACTTAAATTTGTTTCCTCTAGCTGGTCACCTAAGCTTTCTTTCAGCTGGATTTTGATCTTGGCCATGATAAACTTCGCATCCTGCATTTTATCTCTAAAAATTCTCTTATTCCTTTCAAGCCAGATTTGCCAACAAATGATCTTTGGCAAGGAAAGCTAGGCGGCCTTGAAACTTTCATTTTTTGGGAGTACACCTGGATAGTTGTGCAGCCAATTAGCAAACAAATCAGAGATGGAGTTGGGAAATGTAAAATTGTTTCTCCAAGGGTCCAGAACCTCATGCCATATCTCTACTACGAATTTGCATTCCAACATAAGGTGACAGACATTCTCTTCATTTTTGGAGCACATTAGACATCTAGATGGTCCATGGAAGCCTCTTTTCTTCAATCTGCCCTTAGTCAAGATTCTATTGTGGCACATGAGCCAGCAGAAAAATCGATTTTTGGAATGGTCTTGTGGCTCCATAGCCCCTTCCAAGTAGCATTATTATGAGGAACATGGGGCCGTTCCAACAATTTTTCATATCCCAACTCCACTGAATAGCTGCCCAATTGGGAACCCCATCTACGTTTGTCTTGTCTCCTAGCGTGGATTGGGGCCATGCCCTTAAGGTGTGCCCATAAGACGTCGCAGTCCAGCTTTAGCTCCTATGGCACCTGGAGCTGCTTCCAACTTAGCCAATTACATTCATCCCAACACGGGATGTCCCACAGAGTTTTGAAGCCAGTGTTGGACATCCATGCCCGCAGCGCATGCAGAGAATTGGTTTCGGCAAGAGGGGGATTATTCATAATGCTGTCCTCCCAAATATTTATTTGTTTTCCATTACCCGGGATCCAGAAGGCGTGATGATTGATCAACAAAGTGGCTTTAGCACAAAGTTTAAGGAAATGTGAACCGTTTTTAGAGAGGGGGTTGTCAAGGCAGCGTTTCCTTTGGCCTCTAAATTATTTCTTCCATAAAGCTGTTTGCGCCCAGCCAAGATTAGGAGCAATGATCCTCCAAATTATTTTTTCTCCCATAGCCACGTTTTGAGTGCAGAGGTCTTTGAAGTTCAATCCTCCTTCCGTCAAAGGCTTGGTGACTTTGTCGCAGCTAACAAGAGAGATTCTCTTCTCATTATGTTTACCACCTTTCCAAAAGAACTTTCGAATGAAGTCCTCCATTTTCCTAAGAATGCAAATAGGAGCCAACAAAACAAAGAATTGAAAAATTGGAAGACTATTGAGGACAACCTTGGTGAGCACTGACTTACCAACAAGGTTGAGCCAAGATAAACCCCAGGGTTGGATCTTGAGCTTGAATTTTTCTAACAGAGGGAGCCAATCTCTGCTGAAGATGTTCTTATGGAAGATTGGGAGGTCCAGATACTTGAACGAAGACCAATTCGAAGAGGCAGAAAAGCCCATACATCTGGAAATGGCACTAAGAATGATGGTAGAAATGGTCCAACAATATATATGACATTTCCCTTTATTTATAATGTTGCCCGTTGCAACACAGTAATCATCCAACGCATCTTTGAACCTTGAAAGCAAAAGCACAGAGGCAGCGCCCAACAACAGAGAATCGTCGGCAAACAAAGCATGATTTATTCTTTTAACTCCTCTTGCATTGTTAAGGCCCATAATCTCTTGGTATAGCTGCTTCTTGTCCAAATAAAAGCTTAGAACATAATCTTAGAGGACAAATAGGAGAGGGGAAAGAGGACACCCCTGTCGAAGCCCTCTCGTAGCTTTGAAGAAATATGTTGCTCACCCATTCACCAGAGGGGCGATCCAAGGCTCATAGATACAAGCCATAATCCAATTAATAAAATAAATCCAAAACCCAAACTTGTGCATAACATCCAAGAGAAAGCTATGTCTAACATGATCAAAGGCATTTGCTAGATCTAGTTTGACAACCACGCCCTTTTCTTTTCGTTGCAAGCTTGAATGGATTGCCTCTTGAACTAAGATAAAATTGTCCACAATTTGCCTCCCATGAACAAAACCACCTTGATTCTTCGGGACAATGTTAGGAAGGATACTTTTTAATCTGTTGGCAATAACCTTGGTTATCAGATTGTAGTCTATGTTACATAGAGAAATGGGGTGAAATCTGTTGAAAGCATTGGCTCCCTTTTCCTTAGGGATGAGGGAAAGAAAGGCAGAGTTAGTGCTGCCCCCAATTTTATGACAGGCTTGGGATTTCAAAACCATTTTGTGCAAATACTTTTCCACAATGTGCCAACAAGTTTGAAAGAATCTAGCTGTAAAACCATCTGGTCCAAGGGTTTTGTCGGGCTTCATAGCAAAGAGAGCAACCTTTATTTCTTTTTTAGTGACCTTTGCTTCCAGATACTGATTCATCCTGGAGGTAATATTTGAAGGAACCACATCTAGGAATTTAGAATTCTGATTCATCACCCCTTCTTCACTGTAAATATTTTTAAAATGAGAGAAATTTTCCCTTTTAATGCTAATGCAATCATTGTGAGTTATGGCCTCTTCCTTGATTTCTGAAATGGAATTGAAGCTTCTTCTCGCTTGGGTTTGTTTATGAAAGAAGGAGGTGTTTCTATCTCCCGCTTTAAGCCAAAGGTTGTGAGATTTTTGTCTCCAATATTCTTCCTCCGACAAGCATGCTTTATGAAACTTCTGTTGTAAATATGCCTCCCTGTCAAGAACTTCTTTTGTAATTTCTACGTTTTCCATTTGCGAGTGATGGAGCTCAAGACTGTTTTGGACATGTTTTCTTTCAGTGGTTGGGTTAGAGAGGGATTTGGCCCAAATTTTCAGAACAAATTTCACTCTTCTGAGATTTTCCTCCCAAACGAAGAAGGAAGAGCCCTTGACAAGCATCCTCCAAATTTCCTTAACTTTATTCATGAAGTCTGGATCCTTGACCCATAATGGACAAAATATGAATGGAATAGGGCCAAGATCATTTTGGGCCAGTAGTTCAAGCTTGATAGGTTTATGATCTGAAACACTGCAAGGGAGAATGTGCATTCTAGCCTCTAAACCTAAAAGGAGAAAAGAACTTTGAACGAGAAATCTATCTAGCCTTGCAGCAATATGCCCAAGACCGATTATTTTATTTGACCAAGTGTACTTACCAATGGAGGGCTTGATGTCGAGCAAGTCCCAATCTTGCATGAGGTCCTCCACTCATTCCCTTGCCAGATCCCTTACGATGCTGCCTCCTTGCTTCTCTAACATAAGCAAGGTGAGATTGAGATTGCTAGCAATGATGATATTTTCCAGATTATCTATTTTTGCCAGATTTCTGATGGAGTCCCAGCAGGCCTTTTTCTCCCCTGCGTTTACTAGGACATACACATTGAAGAGGCTAAAAACCTCCTTTGTATCAAGGTGTTGGAGGTTCAAAAACCTCTAGTGAGAATTTATGATCTCAGTGACCATCAAGTACTTGTTGCTATTCCAAAGAGTGCCCAACCTGCCCGAGGCTCCTCGAAAAGAGATGGCCTGTCCTCCACCTTTATTCCAAAATTTCTTACTTATTTAGAGGAAGTCCTTGTCCTCCATTTTTGTCTCCTGAATTAGAAGAATGTCTAGGGTTTCTATCCTTAGAAGGATTCTTATGGCTTCTTCTTTCGCTTTGCTCCCCATACCTCTGCAATTCCAAGAGACAACCTTCATCACTTACTCTTTTGGGTGTGATGAGCTCCCTTGGAGCCTTGTGTCTGGTTTCTTGTCATCTTCAGAGTTTTTTCCAATAGTTTCTCAAGGGTTGGTTGACTGGCCTGAAGCTTATCTTTGTAGGTTTCATGTTCTCTCTTTTCACAGGCAGACTTTCGGCCTCTTGTCGATCTTCTAGCCGAAGTTTGTGATTCCCCTAATTCTCCTTCCTCCTCTGATTCCTCTGAGCTTTTCTCTTCCTCTTAAGCTTCTGCATGTTTTTCCTTAGGTCTTTCTGAGGCACTTTCTCCTTCCCTCAAGCTTGAGGAGGTCCCTTTGTCTGGGGTCGCTTTCTTTTGCATTTCAACCTCCTGGATTTCCTATGTAGCCAAGCTTAAAGGCCCAAACTTATTTTCTTGACCATTCAGGGGAGGGATTTGCTGAACAGAAGCCGGCCGAGGACATTTACTATTTGGAGCCCCAGATTTGGGGGTTTTATGGGAGGTATTTGACCACTTGACCTGATTCCAACCCTCCTCCTTCCCTTTCTCCACCTCTCCATTGCTCAGGAAACCCCTAGAAAAGTGACCGTATACATGGCATTTCCAACACTTAAAAGGAAGTTGCTCATAGTCAAGATTTTGCACATGAGTCCAACTACCAACATTGATTTTTATTGCCTCCGGAAGTCACACCTCTAGATCGACCTCGACGCATATTCGGGCACAGTCATATTGATCCTTATTATTTTCCCGATCAATAAATTTACCCAGGGAGTTACCTATGTGCTTCAGAGAATCCCAGTTCCAGCAATGCACTGGGAGATTCGGCAACCTAACCCACACTAGGACGATCGTTGGAAAATCCACTGTTGGGTCAAAATCCGACGTCCACTTATTGAGATACAGGCCCTGAGGTCCCATAAAGTAGGGGCCATTCCAAAAGATCAGATCTTTATCCTCTTTTGAAATGAAATCGAACAGAAAATAGCCTATCCCCAAGCAATACGAGGTTACACTGTTCTTGATCAAAGGCATCCAATTTTTGACAACCCAGTTCTCCGTAGTTTTTGGAGAGGGCCAAAGACCAGTAAACTACCCCACAAGGGTGTTATCCGCAAGGGGCAAAGCTACCTGGATCGATCCCTCTAGGGGAAGGGAGATTTCTAGAATATCATCCAACTTTTTCATGAACTTGACAGCTTCAGTTTTCTTCCTTTTCGGCAGCGTAGCCAGCAATGAGTTGAAAGCATCCTCAACGGATGGAGGATGAGGGGGAGGAGGAACCTGGGGCGAGCCTAGAACCTCCATGGATGCGTGATGAATCCCTAGATTTAGGCATGCGCGGGCTCACAGGCAACAGAAGCAGCATCGCGTTTCGTCCTTAGTGAGTTTGTTGTTCATATTACTAGCATAATTAGTTTGAGGTTAAAGTATTGTTGACATTGTTGGACCCACCAACATTCAAGGCAGTCTCCCCGATATGTGGTCCCAATTATACCTCACACCATTTGGGATAGGAGCCCCATCCGGAATGTGGCCTGGTTGCTTAATTCTTAAATATTTTCCTTGGCTCTAATTGTCAGCAAGAGAGAGGGGTGCAATTGTGCCTTCACAAATCAAGTAAGTTTGCTTGGTGAGTGTTCGGTTGTAGGTGAGTCAAGGTTATTCTACTATGGATGGTGATAGAGTAAAGTGAGCCTCTAAGAGAGAGGTAATAGTACCACCCTAGTAGAGACACATGAAACCAAGAAGGATCCATGTAACATCCAACAAAATATTCCACAAAATATGTGACGATCATTACAACCAATCAATGAGAAATATCTGTTTAGTATCCCACAAAATATTTGACAAGGATGGGACAACAATAACAATCTTTACAACACATTCTTAATATTATAAGTACTAAAATAACTAAAATAGTTTAACTAGTATAGCACAGATGAAAGAAAACATGAACTACAAACATTCACATAATAGTCTTACAAATATTCATAATCCATGCATGAAGAACGTGTTGGCTATGAGGCTTATGTTATTAAGTAAAAGTTCCAAGACACATGTATACAATGAACACCACTAGCTCCAATAGTGGAGGGTTGGAGCCACTCCTTTCTCCTCAAAATAACTAGCTTGTCTCTCTAATGCCTTGTTGGAGGAGCCAAGGTGAAAAGTCCTTTGCTCATTCAATGAGGGTGTATCTATAACCAATGAGCAAGTGATGATTCACCCTCCTTGTGATTCTTTGACTTCCCTCATGAATTTTTGACTTCCTATGACCTTTCAACTTTACATCACTCTTCATATTCTGTACATTTCCTTTGGAATTTCACTTCACAATACATTTTCGAATGATAATTTACATAATCCACAATAATGGTGTGGCATGCGATAAATCATAACATGACATTGTTGACATGGACTACTTAATGATGTGGCAATGTCAAGCCACTCTTGTTTCTCCTTGTTATGTGTTTGCTTGAGCATGTTCCTCTATCCAACTCTGTATGCCTTAGTGGTAAGGATTTTTCAATGATATCAAGTCTTGAGTTGTGGTCGCAAACTGGTGTCCCTTTTCTTTTTCTTGGTTGATCAAATAAGAATATTTCTTTCAACATGTTTACCTTCTTCATCTACTTCTCCATCATCTTTTCATGGTATGATTAGGTACCTGCATCTGCAATTCACTCATGATGAGATGACATCAATCCGATAAACCCCTAGTCTAAGATAGTGCATATTGATCCATTGAATAAGCTAGAACTGGGTGATAGCTTAGAGAGAGGCTCAATGAATGTGAAATTGCGCATCTCAGGAAGTTAGGGGTGAAGCTTGAGTCTTGATATTAAAAAATGTGCAGTCCAGGCTGGACTGAGGAAGAGAACTGCACAATCTGGGAACTCAATGTGACAGGTTGAGGCAATAGGCACTGGATTAGCCTATTGCGTAGTTCTGGGAGATAGAGGAGGCTGGGAAATTATGAAATTGTAACTCAGGAGTTCAAGGGGTGAGCTTGAGGCTAGAGATTGTGCAGTGTGCAGTTGATGCCAGGCTGGAGAGATGGATTGCACAATTATGGATGCCAAGGTCTGAGCTTGAATATTGGAACTTTGAAATGAAGCATTCCTGAGAGGAAGGAAATATGCATGCACAATGTCAAGAGGCATGGTCACAACTAGAGGGCTGAGAATACGTAGTGCGCAGTTCAGGGAGGTCGGATGAGGCTAAGTTTCTTGGTTGGAAAGTTTTCGGAAATTAATTGAGTGCGGGATCGGTGAGGCTGATGTGAACAATGATAAGACTCTAACTGTGATCAAACACTTAGAATATTTGATGACACAACAAATTATATCATCTAGGACACATGAACAACACATTTCACTTAGTGCAACAACTTTGCGACAACTTACGACAAGTGTGAAACTAAAGATACACTTTGCGACGACTGTGACGACACTTGTGCGACAATGCTTACAACTTTGGAAATGAGTACGACAAATGTTTACATGGCTAGATCAACTCATTTACACAAATATAACCCATTGGAACCACCAAAACGAGTTTATACACATTATGTGACATATAACATGTGAAAAGTCGGCATTTTTCCTTTCTCTCAAAAGGGACTGAAATACTTGAAGAAAAAACATGGAATGGGTTTCAATGTTTGTGACAAAAATGTACAAGACCAAGGGAGGCTTCTAAATTGAGCATAGGCCAAAATTTTGGAGGGTCTTGTAGAAGTGCAACAAGTACTCTATAGTTTCAAAACTTGAGATTTTGTGAATATTATCATTGTATGATTTTTTTTGGAAGAATCACATCCATTTTCAAAAATCGATGTTTTGGACCAAACTATTTTGGTTCAAAATGTCAACTTTTAAAAATGGATGTGATTCTTTTGAAACATTCCTCATACTCTATAGTTATTGTTTTGACTAGTGTTTTAAGTTTTGTCTATCTAGGATTTTAAGATAATTTTCTAAATTCATAATTCTTATTCTATGCTCTAGACATCAAAATTGTCAGCTATGTTAGCAGCAAAGTGAGGTAAGATGCTACATGTAGAGACTATTTTTAAACATAATGGTCAATATGAGTGATAAGAATCGAATTGTTGGTAGTAAATTGAAAGTGTGGGGTTTATCCTATGATAAATTGTTAAAGTATTTGCATTTTCGTGGGAAATTAGTAAGGCTTAAATATCTCTCCTCCATGTTAAGGTGGTCATTTATACTAGGTTAATGTGGAATTAAGTTTCATCCATAATGTGTGATTCTCACTTGGAACTGTTATGCATAATTTATGAATGCAGACAAAAGTGATTTCCCTAGACTTAGTGGACTGGTCTAAAACAACAGAAGACAAAGAATATAAAGTTTTCCTTAGAGAAATTAAAGAATGGGAAAGAATCCTACTTGGAATCTGCCGCAAGCTTTGATTTCCTCCTTTCATGTGAGATCTAATTATAGCTCCGGGTGCTATAATTAGAACCTGCACATACAAGAAAAACAAGCCAAGGATCTACAACATATACATACGATAATTCAATTACTCTATTCATTGAATGAGCGAGACATTGAAATACATGAAGATAAGCATAATAGTAGAACGCATATAGGAAAATAAGATACTCTTTGTATTACTATAAATATCAAAGAGTTTACAACCAAGAATAGTAGCTGATCTTGTAAGCATATCCCCAATTTGACTTGTCCTTCCTTGTCACAAAGCACACTTCAATGTCACCCTAATGTATGAACATGATGTCTCCTTTAGGTTCAAGGAAGCTACATGAGGGCATAATCAATCTCCAAAATCCAACCCTGATGCTATGGATGGCAATAGATATATAGGAGAGGTAGGGTAGTATAGGATTTACCATAATGGTCTTGATATCCACATATGATGGGAGGATGAACTCAAGGGATAAGAGCTTAAGTCTCCAATGTAGGAACAAACAAGATTTGAGTTATTATCCATGGTAAATGGTTAAAACAACCCCTGGAATCTTCTAGAAGAGGAAGCTTCGGGAATATTTTTAATTTTCCCGAATTTCTAGAATGAGCACACTTGTAGAAGGGAGAAACTAGCTCTGATCAACGCAAGTGTCTAAGGGTGCAACAAGCGTTGAACACATGTGTCTAAAGGGACAAGGTGTGTTGGGGTTAAAACACACATTTTGAGCAATTAATCCTAGAAACTGATACTTTTTTGAAAGGTCATGCTTATGGAATTGTGTAGGGATGATGAAAACATGTTCACTAATGTTGATTGATTCGAGTTACTGGCCTATTGACCAGATGTGACAAAATGGCCTATAACAAGAATGATGCTCAATTATGGGATACTTTTCAATAACTAGACTTCATCGACTTGATCCTACCATTAATACAAACTATGTAAGGCCTATTTCTGACATAAATCCTTGTTTATCTTTAAACTCTCTCAATCGAATTCCTTGAAAATTTTTAGTAACTTTCCAAATGTTATGGAAATATTCACTAACTATTCTATAATTTCAACAAATTCTACATACATCTTCCATAAATTGAATGTATATACTTTATATAATTATATAATGTGTCTAGTGTATGTTGATTAATGTACATTAAGAATTTTTAAAAGTTTTGGTTATTTTAAGTGTTAGTAATTATTTTTAAGAATGTTATTAGTGTTGATCATTGACATTACTATTTTTAGGAAAGGTATAAAATTTAGGCCATTATTTAGAAGTATAGTTGATTGAAATAATGTTCACCATAAATCTCCTCAATGAAATTAAAATTTTGATTAATCTCCTTGAAATTATATTGTAGGCTAACACTTATTAACATATATAGATATTACCCACCAATCACCCTTTTTATATTTCGTTAATGATGCCCTTAATAGGATCTAGGCCCTCGACTTAGGGACCCTCCAAGTTTTTGAAAGCCTCGCCAATCACATCTTACTTTTCTTTGTAACTTGAGCTTTTGATGTGATCCAAGGATTTCAAGTTATTTGAGTTGTTGTCTACTTGTTTTGATTGTGAATGAACTCTTTGATTATCTTGAGATTCTACCTTAATAGTGCATTGTAGACATTGTTTTTGCTAGTAGGTTTTTTTACTTTGTTGAGCTCTTTTCATTGCAATTGGGATGACCTACACTCAATACTTCATTCCAATCTTCATTTTTATACGTTGGTGAAGTAGTTGGATAATGTTTTTCCTCTAGGAAAGTAATATATTTATTAATTCGTTAAGCATCACTTTGGGTTATTGCAATGTTTTTATTGATGATTAACATCATTATCTTTTTGTTGAAATTTAGTTGGTTATGTACAAGTTGTGAGAAGGTTTAATTACATTGATTTATTATTTATTCCCTTGAGTTTGGGTGTGTGTTTCCAAAAGTGATTTTTTTCATTGAATGATTCAGAAGGCCAACCACTTGTTTTCTTAATTAACCTTTGCCTCTTTCATAAAAATTGCCTATGATTATTGAGTAGTCAATGATTGTTGTGCTTCCTATTTTTAATAATTGATTATTTGTGATTGAATGGTGATGAGATGTAGAATATTATTGCAAGTGCTCAATGACTCAACTTTGTATTTCCTTGTGTGCATTTATGTTTCTAACTATACTCACTCTCAAAGCACACAACACTAAACAATGATTATGCATCTCATGTTAAAATGCACTTTTAATCAAACTTGTTAATAATTGATTGCACTTATTTTGATAATGTCTTGAATTGCTCATAAATGATTATAAATGGATAGTTTCTTAATCTATGATTTAATTTTAGTTGAATAATTAGTCTAATTTTATTATCTTTGAGTTTCCTTCCATTTCTCTTTGCTTGATTGTAAAATCCTATTACTCATAAGGACCTCATAGAAGTGCCTCCATTTACTTGGATAATATGAAGTAAAACATTAATTGTAATCAAGGCCATTTTCTTAGTTATATTACATGAGTAATTATTAATCTTACTACTTCTAAGGACTACATCATTGATGCTTGGTATACTTGCCATTAAACAAAGATAATAACTATTCGTGTGAGGATAAATGTCATAATTGCATTGTTGTGTTGTTTATTGCTTATGAGATGTCATGAGTAAATTCTTGAGCTTAATCAATGCACGATCATGCTTGTTACTATGAAAATTTTTCAACCACAATAGTTGATTGAGGGGGTTGAAGATCTAGAGAAGTTAGAAATAAAGAAATTTGCGTGGTAAAATGGCACGATAGCAGATTTGTTTCCATATCAATAATTTGTTTAGCTAATGTAATATTGTTTGAAAAAGAGGACTATTAACTTTGTAAAACTAATAGGGTTACTCATAGCCTTTGATGCATTAACAAAGAGAACAACAAGCATGGAACAAATCATAAATAAGGTAATTTCAGTGGCAAAGAGATGTGGTGCTAATTTTGTTTCAACTATTGACTATCCACCTTACTAAATGTGGTATTGCATCTTGGAGAAAAACATCCAGTGATGTAAAATAAACATAAAGGCATATGGTCTAGACAAGGAAGAGTACTCCAAAAGGTATAATTGAGGGTTTGATTTGTGAATAATTTATGTAACCAATGACAATCCAACATTTGGGTAGTTGCATGTGTCCAAGAACCTCGTGAGTAATGAATGAATTAATGGAATCCAATTGGAAATGTGATCTAAGTGAAGTCACTTAGTGTGTTAAAGGAATCCATATAACACAACAAAACAAGAGTAGTTCAATGGAGATGGAGTAGACTACCAAGGAGTAAATTGAATCTTTCATATGATTGTTGAATATTTCCAAAGAAAACATAGGTATCTAAGACTTGTGCAAAGAATGTGACTTGTAGCTTGATATTTCATGATTTTACAGGTCAATTATAATTACCAAAAGAATATATAAGTGCATTTTGTTTCAAGAAGTTTTTGATAAAGCAAGCCCAAAGATCCTAAATTTTATAATACAAAATACTTGGGTAGTGAATTACTTCTCAAATTCTACATGAACAATGTTTCACTTTAACAAATGTCATGTTTCATAGTTTTTCTAGTGATGCTTTTGGCCGCTAGATACTCTGCAATAACAAAAAGCAAATTAGTAAACTAAAGCATGCTTAATGTAGGGATGCAACAAAAAGCAAGTAATAACACATTTTTCATTCCAAGGTTAAAACACATTGGTAAGACAATTTCTATGGAAAAGAAAGATAGTATGTTCCATAAATTGTCGTGGATATTTCAATGGATAGTTTTTCACAACATATTTGATAAAATTATACTTAAAAATATGAAATATACATTGAGGGTTTTTTTCTCTTTATATTTTTGGATCTGTAAATTATTATTTATTGTGTATGCATGCAAATTAAAATTATGTATAAAATATATAGCAACAAAACAAATACTCACAAACCACCATTGGCACAAGATATATCCTGGGAAACCCTTTCGGGAGAAAACTGAACTTGAAGGTGAGGCCACTTTTCTCTCTTTCTCCGAATAGAAAATGGTTTCAAGTACAAAGAAGTAAGGTAGGTGTCCCATGGGCTACAATAGTGCACAAATACTCTTTATGTACTCCCTCCCTATCCTGCTTAGCTACTCTACTTGTCTATGGAACAAAATTCCCTAAAAAAGAATGGAACCTCTTTTCTTCCTAGTGGTCTTGTTATAATATGGTCTAATAACCTACTAGTGGTTAGGTTTGACTCCTTCAACTCTAAACTAGAGTTACAATATTGACTCCTTTAGAGTCTTCTTCATCATGATCATGTGGCTAGCCCATTTTCCATGAATAATGGGGGTTGACGTGGCATCCTCTCGAATTATGGTGGCCAAAACAAGAAGGTAAACTTCTTAGTGGCATATAACAGACTCCAATTAAGGAAATTCTTACACTGCTAGAAATACCTTTGTGTGTATAATATGTAAAAACATGTGTTGTACTAAAGGATCAAAGTTTTACCCCCAAAAAATGTCATTTGATGCCTTAAAATGCTCTTGGAAGGTTTCAGACCCCAATTTTCCAAACTAGGTCCCTTCGGTAAAAATGGTAGTGTGAGTTGATTCCTTCACTTTTTCCACTCTAAAAGCATCAAGATGTATGATAAAAAATATAATGATCCATTACAAATCATAGTATGAGATGCGTTCTAAGTTATAGAGCTTGGACAAACACTAACGAGAGTTAAAAACACAATAGGAGGAAAAATGTGTGGCAAAGGGAGTTGTACCTACTTCTTGGGGAGCTAAGTGATGTGTGTTTTTCCTTAATGAAACTCCATTATATCTAATTGACAGTTAAAAAATGTGTTGGGAGGCAAGCACATCCATGTTGGGGTTGAAGTACCACATCGAAGAAGCAATGAGCAAGAGTCATTGTTGAATCTCATGGAAAGATCAAAATGCATGAAGTGCCAAAATGTAATGCCTTACTTGATCCTATCAGACTAATTTTGATTAATGTTTAATTAAATTGCAGATATTGACTTGAAATTATTAAGTAATATTGGTATAAACCTACACTTGTGAATCTGTAATTTTATTTTACTAATACGACTTTTATTATTTGTTATTATTCTATTCCCAAAGTGTCTTCTCAAATCTACTTTTGGATAAGATATGGTCTTCTCCAATTTATTTATAAATTAAATATCCATATTTCTATTCCCAATGTATCTTCTCAAATCTACTTTTGGATAAGATATGGTAAGGAAAGTCAATGATATTAAAATAAAAGGATGAGGGGGTATTCATGACATTAATCATAGGTAGTTGAGGTGGATGGGAGGAAGAGACATAAAGAGAAGGAGGATGAGAGGAGAAGGGGGGGATCCTTGGTCTTTGCTTTGGTATTAGAGGATTTTATTTTGGGAGGAATGTGGAGAAGGAGAATGGAGATAATGGAGATAAAAATGAGAGAACTCAAACTTGGGTCTATTAGAGAGTGTTGGTTTTATCTTTGACACACTACAATTGGTTGGAATTGGGCTCGAAGGGCTAGGGAACATGTGGAGGTTCCCTGGGCTAGGAAATCATTCTTAGTTGGCTGGGGGGTAAATTCAGGCCGGTAGCTATGAGGAGCATCCCAACCAAGCCACTGGAACATGTATTCTTCTGTTTGTTATTTTATTCATATAAATTGCTACAACTCAATTTCCTTACATATTTAATATGTTGTTGATCAAATTTTACTTGTATGTTTTTATCGAGTAAATGAAGAGTTATAAACATGTTATTTTCTACTTATTGTTATTTAATTAAATGATAAATTTGGTTTAGTTAGAAGACCTAGGTTAGGTCCTCACACAAAATGAGCATGTTGTGGAATTACGACATTAAGACAAGTACTAAATCAATCCTTGGGAAACTTAAGGATGCTTCCTAAGATTCATAGATGATGTCTATAATAAATCCATTGATATACATTTTTATGCCTAATCCTTTATAAGGGTCTAGCCACAAGATTTTTTCCTCATCATTGTGTACTATTGAACCCATTAACCCTCATTAAGGGAATTGAACCCACATCAATGATATGATAGTATGGTTTTAACGCTTTAAACTAACCTCTACGTTTTTGGATAGTAAGACACTTATACCCCTCAAGGTTTGTGATAGTAAGAGACTTATTTGAATTTTAAAAGAATAATTATTAAGTGAGATATAAGGACTACAAAGGATATTTCACAAGATAGTGAGAGATTTATTTAAATTTTGGAAACTTAATTAGCAAGAAAGATTTTAAATTAGGAGAATTTATTGCATGATATCTAAATGATAGTTGATGTGACCATTTTGAGAGTAGAGTTGACGAGTGGATGGACCATTATAAAATGAGCAATAATGGAGCTTACATAGATGGAATTTTGATCGTGTAATCTAAATATTCTACGTTTTAGCCTTTTTTTGGACATATTTTCCTATCAGTTTTACCCAAAATTTGGCACAAAATTATTGGAATTACAAGTTTGATTTGTGTAATCTACACAAACCAAGTGTTATAAGATTTTTTCAAATTATTGAATCCATTTTATATTTAAAAAAATGCAATTTAAATAACAAAAAATCACTCTCTTACCAAAAATTATATTATCAAATTCCAACTAAAAACAAAACGAATCATAAACATAAAATAATTATCATATACTATTTTTTATTCTTCTTGTTTCCTAGATGAAAATCAATATAAAATCATCTCAATTTGTTTAGAGATTATCAGATCTATGAATGTGACTCATCACTATTTGGCATCATTCATACAACCTACGAGATTGATTTTATGTTTAATTTTGATTTATAAGCCTCGTGCTTTTACTTAATATTCCGAGAATTATCATTATGTTTGGCTTTGAATTATAAGCCTCATGCTTTTACTTAATATTCAAAGAATTATCATTATGTTGGGCTTTGAATTTTAAATATCATGCTCTTTATTACTATTTCCAGAGGACTATAACTCGAGGAAACAAATGGAATGATCGTTGCATTATGATTCATGAATGTATTAATGGTTTTGATATAGTTCATAATCAAAGGAATAATGATTATTATTATTATTTTTTAATGTTTTTTTGGGTCATTTTAATGGTTAACTATTGATTTCGGAAACTTTTTATTACGTATATTTATTACTTTTTGTTGAGATTCAACAAGATGATGATCCTTGTGAAAATTAAACACCTACACTAGGTGGGGCCCGCAGGCTATTTTTAGGTGTATGTTTATTTTTAGAATGTTGAGCAAATTCTATTTATAGCGAGAGTCTATTTATAGATGGTTGAGAAAATTCTATTTATAGATGAGTTTCTATTTTTAGATGCATGTGTGAAGTATATTTATAGATCGCATGTCTAAAAATAGAATGCATGTCGATTATTATTATCTCTTAATAATAATTAGACAATAAATAATAATCTATTCTCTTGAAGCACTTGATTTCAGTTAACTGATGTGGAAAACCAGTTAGTTGAAGGAATTTCGAGTTCGAAGGTTGGTTGGTGGGACATGCAAATGGACTTAGTTGTAATTGAGTGATTTGAAGTTGTAACAGAGTTGGATGTGTAGTTATGTGAGTTGTAAATTAGTTTAACTCAGTTAAGTGAGTTAAACTCAGTTGTGCTAGTTGTAACTAAATATACGCTAGTGAGAGATCAATGAATTAATTATTTAATTAATTCACAAGCAGTGGTCTCACATGCAACTGAAGAAATACTATTGTTAACTACATGCATGTCAGATCAAGTGGAGACCTAGTTGAGAGATATGTGAAAGGGACAATTTGACTATTTGTTGTGACATTAGTGGGTGCACTCATGCAACCACACACACATTGGAGATGCCAATGAGGATTGCGCAGTCAAGGCAAGGTAGGATCAAATTCATTCAGGGATTGTGATAAGCAGGGATTGCGTAGTGGAGACAGGCTGTCAGGAGGCAGTAAATTGGCGCATGTATTTGCCAATTTTTGTATGACAGTGTGAGACGATTGTATATTGTACTGAGAGCTCTTGGATTAGAGTTTTGTATGAGATTGTTTCATAATCCATGATATATACATAATATATGATAGTGGGGTTTTTAGATTTATGCTTTCCCAGTAAAAACATATGTGTTATGTGTGATTGATCTTTCTTCATGTGTTTGCAATTGGTGATTAAATTTCCGCAAAGATTTAAGTATAAGGATTATGTATTTAATAGTGGCATATAATTGTTAGATCAGGAGAATCCAGGAAATACATAATTGTATTAAAATTTATACACTTTTATATTAAAATGATTGTAATACCATGATTTACGAATAAAAAGCTTCTACATAATCTGTTAAAAACATCATTTTTACTGGAGGGTTATATTTTTATCATTAGTATAAATATGGAGGTTTATATTTTTATTATGAGTATATTTAATTTTTCCTCGCATATTTTAATATGAATTTTTGTTTAAAATTTTATAGGAAATTTTTGGAATTATAAGTTTGAGTTATGTAATATGTTCAATCTAAGTGCCTAGGGTTTTCTATTGTGTTGATATATTTTTGCATTTAAAAATACATTTTAAACAACAAAAAATCACAATCTTTTCAAAAATTCTATCACCATATTTCAACCAAAAAAGTCAAAGTGTTGAATAGTTAGACTACACCCTTATAATTTAGTAATTGTCTTTTTTTGTTTTTTTTAACTGGTGGAATCGACAACGGGGACTATCTCATAGTTGGAAGACACAATTTTGATTCCATTCACAACCATTATAACCACTAGGTTTGCCACACCTACCCATAACATGGACATGGGCCAATCGGGGGATCGAATCAAGGGCCTTAGAATATTTTTCATAACATGTTACATGTTTTTCCAAGTGAGCTACCCCTTGGGCTAATTGTATCTAAACTTTATTGGTTATAGCACCATTAAATTAATAAAACTTTAACATAGATACATGTTTAAACATAGGTATTAGAGACCAAGTGGGAGGTTTACAAAAATAAGTGATAAGGTTGCCCAAAGCATTGTCAATGATCTCAAAATAAGAATCATTCCAATATTCTAAAGATAGATAAGGAAATCAAATTGATATTATTATCTCTATGGGCAATTCAAGTCAACACCAAGGAACTACTACGTTATAGAGATTGATACAAGGAAGTTTGTGGTAATGATCATATAACATGGATATTCTAGATGGAGCCATACTTTAATCTACACCAAGTGGCAACCTTACAAAAGGTAGATATTGCATCCATGTTTTTAGAGCACAGCGAACATGTATGGTCTCAATGGTTTTATGAAAATAAAAAGATCTTGTTATATCTTGGTCCATTTTTTGAGAGGATTTGAGGAATAATTTATTTGTGCTCTCTGATTGTGATAAAATACACACCATATGTGATTGAGTCTCAACATCATTCTTCTCCTTATTTTCATGATTTCCTCTGATATTTTGTAATTGAATGTTTTTTATGTCTTCCTTATTTTCATTAATTATCTTTTCCATCTCACCCATAATTTCTTGTCCATATTTCCAATTGATCCTTTCATCAATGACGATTTTGTTAGGTATGTCTTATATTCTTTCCACGACTAGACACAAGTGTTGTTACGTTGTGTTGAGCGCAACCCCCCCTATCTAGGCGTTTGTAGGGGGGCAGTAGCCACCATGCACGGGGGTCCATGGTAGTGCCCCAGGATTTTTTTTTTATTTTTTTATACGAACCCAATAATGGTTAGGCAGACCCAAAGATGGTGGGTAGACCTACCCATGGTTTTTTCTGCATGGTTTTTGCACATGGTTTTGGGCATGATGGTTTTTGCACATGGTTTTTTGTGCATGGATTTTGCACATGGTTTTTAGCATGGTGGTGTTTTCCATGGTATTTTGTAGATCTGGTCAAGGGAACTATGGTTATGTTCTAATCCAGGGTTAATGGACTGGGGTTTATGAATGCTTTGGCATGTATATAATGTATTATAGCATTGAAAGGAATATAATGAAAAATCAATCTGGTTACTCCATTTTGGGTTCCACAAGAAAATATGTGTGTATATTTTTTGTTCTCGCCATTGTATATTTTTTGTTTTAAGAATTCGTTTGTAGGTAATTTTTGTACAAGGTTAAAACCTAGAAATTCAACACACATTGTATCACTCATTTTTCTTAAATTGAATTTCCAATGTGAGTAACTTGTATTTAAAGTTTTTTGTTTCTTTTTGAATCATGGATGAACGTTCAATGGGTTTAATTGGTGTAGTAGCTTTCTTCGAAGACGTGTTCGAAAATAATAATAATACTCTTCTTTATCACAACTTTTAGTCACCAGAAAAATGAATTGTCTAATCAAAATTTATGTCACTTGTAAGTTACATATACATAGAACCTTAATTTTGAGAATACATGAATGGTTGAGTTTTTTCTTGATATATCTCTAAGATTTGAACCCTTTTGAATATGAAACATTGATTTTTAATACTCTGATATGCATTCTTTTTAATTCCATAGGTCTAACCAAATTTTGATGTGTTAAGTGAAATTTATGGTAACTTTCCATAAAATTGTTGATTTTTTACCTCTTCCCATCAACAAACTTGTATAGAGTGCCATATATTTAATTCTTCAGATATATTTCTAAAACTTTTACCCGAGGTATTTTTGTATGTCTCCCGAGATCTCTAAAAATTTCATAGATTTTTGGACTTTTCCCACCAGCACACTTGTATAGTGTGCCACCTATCTAATTCTTCAAATATATTTTTTAAATTGTTACCTTGGGTATTTTTGTATGTCTCCTAAGATCTCTAAAATTTTCACGGTCTAAAAAGTCCTAGAAAATAAGTTATAGAAAAAATACCAAACTAATATATTTGAAATTGATATTATAACCATTCAGAAGCTCGCACTTCCACATAACATATCTTTGAAAGTATAGAAAACCTAAATTTAAAATTTCTCTCCCTAGTCTTCTCAAATTTTCACAATGTGAAACATCCTTGAAAATAAGTTATATTGAAAATGGAAAACTAAATTGTTTGAAACTAATTTCACAAGCATTCAAGAACCCTACTATTCCATAGAGTATCTTTGAAAGTGTAGCAAACCAAAGTTTGAAATTTTCATCATATGTAGATAGGGATCTCGCCTTTGTCTCCTTAAAATTTCATGGTGCGAAACATACCCAAAAAATAACAAATAAAATACCAAACTTCCATGTTTGAAACTAATTTAGGATCATTCATGAACCTTAATTTCCTTAGAGCATATCTCCGAAAGACAATGAACCAAGATATTGATTTTAATTAGATGTTCCCCAATATTTCTCCTCATTATGCTCCAAATTTCATCATCTAAAGTGTCATAGACAAAAAAAATTATAATAAGAATGTTAAGATGATTCGTTTGAAGCAACAAAACTGTAGAATCATAAGGTCTGATACCAAATGTTATGAACCTTGTGCCTTAAAATTGATAAGAAACTAGTAATTACAATTCTCTTCAAGGGGAAACATCCTTTTACAATGAATACAATGTACAAGACAAAATTTGATGATCCTAAAACTAAGTCTCCTTAGTGTGTGTGTGTGTGTGTGTAGGAGGAAAAAGGTACAATTATAATAAAATAGAACCATGAAATTTATAGCCTACATAAAAAAATAATAATAGAAATGTAATCATTCAATATCTAGGGCTTAATGAGGGGTTTTAGGGTTAACATGGAGCTTATATAAGACTTAACATAATTTTTTCTAAACAAAAAAGAGAGTCCTTAAAAAATTTGAGTTACCTTTAACAACAATCATGTGATCACCACTTTATCATTATCACTCAAAATTAAATAGAATTGAATGGAAAATACAGAGAAAGTTCTACAGCCACCTCACGCAATCTGTCTCACTTCGAGCTGGTGTTTATTAACCTATGAAATCCCCTAGCAAAATTCAGTACTAAAATTCAACTTTAAAGAAGTGGTTGGTCTCTTAAATGTAATTTACATCGAAAGAAAGAAAGAAAAATGAAATTTATTGGGAAGGTTATATACTAAAGACCAACTTAAATTATTATCAAATCACTTACAAAATTCAATGAACATCTATAAAATTGTCTGCAAAAGGGGTGATCATCTTTATAACCCAAGTTGTGCATGCACGATCTAATACATCACATAAAACTGCAAATCTTGAGGGGAATTAGAATAACTACAAATGCTCTCTCTACACACTGATGAAGGATTAATGTAAACATGTGACTAAATAATATGAGGCACCAATATTAAGTATCTAATGAACTCTACGTATGGAAGCGAAAAAGAAAAGGGCACAAAAATAACGAAAAAATTACCTATGTCTACATGTTTTTCCAAAGAGAGCCTTAGATTAATCTCATGTAATTTTACAAAGGTAAAGAGAACCTTAGATTAATCTCATGTAATTTACAAAGGTTTGCCTTGATACAATCTTAAAGTAATTTCAAAGCTTGTATGATTCTCTTTTCATAAAAAAATGCCAAATATATCGCATGTTTTTAACAACATCATCTTTTGATTACGTAAAATTTCAAGGAATCAAATGACACATATAGAAAATGTGTTGATGTCACCTCACACAATATCTCTCATTTTGAATTGATATTTTCTAACTTTACATAAAATTTCATAATAAATTTTAAGATTAAAAATATAAATTTAAAGAAAGAATAAATGTATGATATGTATGATACACTTGTCCATGTTTATCATAAGTATGATATGCTTGATCCTTCATGACCTCTTCTACTTTATCTCTCACAATCCCCGTTAAGCCATGGCAGGTGAGACACCTTAATCAACCTGATGAGTTTACACTAGTAAACTTCTTGAAACATAGAGAAGTGAAAGAAAATATTCTGATTAGTTTACACTAGTAAACTTCTTGAAACACAGAGAAGCGAAAAAAAAATATTGTGATGAGTTTACATGGGTAAACTTCTTGAAATAGAGAGAAGGGAAAAAAAATTATGACGAGTTTACATTCGTAAACTTCTTGAAATATAGATAAGGGAGAAAAAATTGATTCTCACAAGTTTACACTAGTAAACTTCTTGAGACAGAGAGAAGGGAAAAAAAATATTCTACGTGTATCAAATTATTACCTGCAACATTGAAGACTAAAGAAGCTACACCTTTAAAAGTATGAGAAGTCTTGTTGACAATGGTTTTGAGAGTATCCTTGGCATTTCCAATGGTGGATTTGATGTTTTATTTGATATTAATCGATGAAAAAAACTGAAGAAAGGATGTGGTTGGCCACCTTTCCTCATCCTGCACATTGTCCGTTAAAAGATTGACTCTATCCAAAGAGAATTTGGATTGATTAAGAATTATGTTTTGTCCAAAAAAATAATTACAAAAATATATACATTATATAATTAGAAGTTTTATATCATTGTCATTTTTTTTTTTTTTGGTAAGTTAGATTAAACTATATTAAATCCAAGAAAAACATTACATAAGCAACGGGCTGAGATGGTAAGATTTGCTTATCCAATCCCAGCCTTCGTTGCTTTTAGAGTAGCACAGGTATGGGGCTGCCTCCTAGGAGAAAACCAGTCCCTGTAGTAGCTTCAGAAAGTAAAAAATTATAAGGTGCATCGTGACAAATGAAAAAGCAAAAGTTCTATAATATGCATTGAAATAACAAAAAATAGAAAAGAGTCGAGCGACCTCGCAATCATGGTGTTCCTACATCGTCCTCGGTGACAGGGTCCTCCTCCTTAATGTGGAAACCGTAATCCTGTGCTATGGCCTCCTCCTCAGCAGTAGGTAAGCGCGAGGGCTTTGAAGCAGGAGTGCAGAGAATGGAGCGTCCGGGTACTGAGAATCCGGTACATGCGTCCAAACACCCTTTGATTCCATAATCCACACATTGGTATCTTCCCCCGCAGCCTCTTGTACCGGAAGAAGCTCAAATTTGCGAGGAGAGGGCTGCTTCGAGTGTGAGATTGTGGATTTCTTAGGACCCCTTCAGCCCCTCTGAGTCTCCTGAGTTGGGGCATCCTCCTCTTGGGTGTGCATAGGTCGCTGTGATGCCTCCCTATCATGGCTACCAGAAGAGGAGCCCTCGAAGTATTCCAATCGATTGTATGGACCTCGCTGATAATGTCCCAGGAATGTGCCTCTTTGGCCTCCATTGATGGTCCTTTGGTGAAGACGTAGAGCCATGTGGGGGGGGGGGGAGGAGAAAAAAAGGGGTGGGGGACGATTCACGAACGAAGACTTTCTCTTTAGGGGAGCACTCAACAGATAAGTGGGACAGTTATGTGTGGAATTAAGCACTATGCAGCAGGGGGTGTGCAGGTGGGGGTGGGGGAGGGGGTGGGGGGGGGGGGTGTGGGTGTCGGGGGGGGGTGGGGTGTCCATCGAATGTGCACAACCAAGGGGATCTATGAATGTAGGGATATTCATGGAGGTGTGCCGCAAGGTGGGTGCTCGACGACCTGTCTCTAGTATAGAAGCGCACAAGAGGGAGGGCGCATAGCTGGTGGAGCACTCGAAGAGACTGAGGCAGCAACATAATAACTAAGGGGGCAGAGAGGGCTCTGGATACCAACAAGAGCAGCATGAGGATAACACAATGAGGAGGGACCTTGCCTTTTGAAGACCTATGGCACAAGCGCAGATGCTATGCATTATTGTGACATGCTCGTACTAGGTGTAGGTTGTGACAATTGTCATGGAGTGGCATGTGATTCAGGGTATGGAAGTGGATCAGATGAATCATGGAGCTCATGTAAATGATTGCGGTGGGGAGGTTCCGCACCAGGTAAAGGCTGGCGATGCAGGTCTTCATCAACCCGTGCGTGGGAAGAAACAGTTTCATACATACGCATCCTGTCACCCGCATCCGGGGAGGGATGATCCTTTTGGATGAGATTTTGGCCTTCCGTGCACAAGGAATCATCCCCAATCTGAGAGAAGTTAGAGTAGTGCAACATTATGTGACTTTCCACACCTTTGTTGTCTAGGAGATCCGCAACAGTGTTTGCTTTTCTACGCACATGGTGAAATGTGATTACCCTGTGATTTTGTAGCAATTTTTCCAGGAGCTTGAGCCGATTAGCAAGCCTCCATCTTGTGGAGACCTTTGAGAGGGGGGGGGAGGGGTCATGAAGAATACGAGTGGCTGCTTGAGTGATGATTTGTAAGTATCCCTCCATTTCCAATGGAAAAAAGTTGAACTCAATGGCTCTAGAGATACTGTGGATGAGCCTCTCCAACTCCGCAGAATTGTTGTCATCCCACCCCATGTTTCCATAGAAGGCAAGTAGGGGTTAAACTTGGGAGTCTCTAAAGATGCTCCAAAAACCAACATTCCCTAGGTTGCCTTTGGAGGCTCCATCAAAATTTCATTTGAAGAATCCGGCTGGAGGGGGTTCCCAAAGTTAAGGTGCATTGGTCCTTCTGACATTCATAGAGAGGTTGTCCATAGGGGTGTTGATGCTTATGTGCCAGTGGTTCCAAATATTGCATTAAGGAGTGATTTTAGAGAGGTCTCACTTACCCCAATGAGTCATAGAAAGAGTTTCTACAAGGTTACTATGTAGCCTGGCCCAGATTTTCTCTTGATTGGAGGTGTTCTCTTTAAATATCTTGTTGTTTCTTTCTTTCCAAATATTCCAGATAAGTAGGCCTAGAATCAACTGCCAGAGCCGATTCAGGAGGTTGATGGAATAGGGTTTATCTGGCGATTTGTTGATGGTATTGACGATGTTACCCCTGTCTCGATTGGATCTTCTGCATAAAATTTCAGTCTTGTCCCACAGGGTGTTGGATATGGGGTAGAGGTCCATCAAATGATCTATAGTTTCATAGTCTTTATGGTAGAGTAGGCATCTTGAGGGTCCCAAAAAACCCTGTTTCAAAAGACTCTCCCATGTGAGGATGCGTTGTTTGCTGAGCAGCCATAATATATCATTATCATTATTATCCATAATTAATAATAAGAATAATAATATGCGATGGAAAATTGAATTAAATTATAAATTTAAAAATAATAATTAATAAAAAATTGATTCTCATTTTGTTTTAAAACTTAAATTACAAGTAAGTATTACATTCCATTAATTAAAAAATATAATTAATACAAATTAAAATAAAAAATCATAAAATGTGTTAAAATAAAAATATGGATTTATCACTAATGATTTGAAAGTTCAATCTCAATTAAAACCATTTGTGTGAAAGGTACATTGCAGTTTACAAAACAAATGACTTTGTAAGCATATGTTTTTTAAATGCTCTCATATATATATATATATATATAGGAAAATTGTTTGAGTAATATGGGTGTGAGGTCCAAGATTAAATTTGACGGTTGCCACTATAACACCAAGAGTATATCCAATAGTCAACGAGTCATATATACTATGAATTTATGACTTAGCAAGAGTTGATATTCCAAGAGGGTGGTGAAGTCTACTCCTCTAGCTTTATCACAATGGGCCAAATATTCCCCCCGTGGGATTTGAAACCGGGTGGAGGGATAACAACCCATTGTGCCAACTACTTGGTCGTCCTATGAGGAGACATATAGGACACTTTATATTACAATAGTGAAGGTTTATCCTCATGGGATGATCGAGTGGTTGGAAAAAGGGGATGTTATTCTATCCACATGGTTTCAAATCCCATGGGGGACAAATTTGGCCCCTCGTGATAAGGCTCAAGGAGTAGGATTCCCTGCCATTGTGGGGGTCTTATCCAAATTACTCTAAAAAGTTGCTGATTCACCATTAAAAAAAAATAAAAATAAAAATCAACAATGAACACTTATTGATCGATCACATTTGGAATTTTCACATTGGAGACCCAATCATACAACACTTGTCCCAGTAAAATTGATTGATCACATATGGAACTTAGAAGTTAGTTTATGATTATTGGATGAAATGTGATGCCTTATAACAGGAAGTAATGAGTGTGCTATATTAGTTATGAACAACCGATAATGTTCATCTAGTTGGAGACACATTGCTACAACCTACAAAATGCAATAATTGCACATTAAATAGGAACAAACAAGTAGAAATTTTTAAGTAATATGCATGATGTGATTAATTAACTAATTAATTAATGATATGAATTTTTTTTTTTAATAAACGGGAATACCTACATCAATCTCACGTAGGTTGGACCCCCACATTGAATAGACTGGGGTATAAGTAGATTTTTCCATTGGTAATACTCATTGCATTGGTAGGAGTAGTTATTGATACATGCCTTGCCTAAATCTTATTACTATTATTTATCTTATTTTTAAATTTATAACTATGGGTAAGGTTTATAATGTTTTTATTTATAAATTATCTTTAATTACACTAAAGGTGTCTTTGTCTGTGGGTTTGGGTTTGGCAGACATTGTTCGTCCCAACCAATAACATCCATCCATTTTATTCTACCTCCATCAATTTTTTTTTTACCATATGGCACTCTTAATAGTGTAATACAAGGAAAAATGTATGTGTTTGCATGATTTGGTGGAAAGGTTTGTCAACACTTTGTGCTCGTGCATAGTTTGTGAGTAGTGGCCTTGCCTTGTGATGCTTACATTGGAGAGTGTTGGCTTCCTGTAATTTGCAAGATTGGCAAGAACAAGTAGCAGGGAATGACATCAAACCACTTTGGAATCCAAGGACCTAGCCTTCCTGGGCTCAGAGAGGGCTCTATCCGTGTTTATGATTAATTGATTTATCTTTATGATTTATGTTTTCTGATTTTAGGCTAGTTATGAAGTTTTTTGGGGTTGTTTGTTTTGATTGATTGATTGACTGATTGTAGGTTGGACAGATAGAATGTGGGAAGCTTAATCCATTGGGCTATGGAGTCATACAAGGTTTAAATTGTACATCAAATCTTCAAGGGTTTTTATAGGGCAAGCTAACTATATCAAATGGATCTTCTTAGGTAAGATGAATATGAAATGACAACAAGTTGTGAATTTAGTAAAACTAAAGGGCAATTAAGAATCATTTAACAATACTTCAACAAGAAATGCCTTTAAGATAATAGTTTAGTAAAACTAGAGAGCAGGACACCCCTAAATTCTTTAGTTAAACTTTACTAAGAAAGCCTCAAGACAACAATCCAGTAATCCTAAAGAGCTGTTAAGAATTCTTTAGTTATTACTTTCAGACAAAGAAAACATTCAAGATAACAGTTCAGTGAAACTAAAGAGTAGGAAACCCCTGAGTTATTTAACTAAACTTCAAAGAAGGTCTCTAAGATAACAATTTAAGAGAAACCAAAGAGTAGGACACCCCTGAATTCTTTAGCTAAAATTTACTAAGAAATCCTCAAGACAACAAGCTAAGTGAAACTAAAGAGCAGGACACCCCTGAATTATTTAATTAAACATTGCAGAGGAAAACATAAAGATAATAGTCACAGACAGAGTTAAGGTGCCAAAACAACATATCTCAATCTAAAATTTATGTTCTATTATCATAGAAATTGACGTACAATATGGAAAACAAAGGAGAAACATTTAACAAAGAGGGATAACATCACCATTAACATAGCTCAAGAATCCCGTGAACACTCTTGTATTACTGATGTCCAGCTCAAAACAGTTACAATGCTCTAGTGCAATAATCTTTGCAACTCAGATTATGATCAAAATCCAACTTAGCAACCAGCTAAACAACCCACCAACAATAATAATGAACAATACAGATTTTGTATTTACTATAGAGTAAATGATGTTCGACAATTGAGACCATGCAAGGCATAATGCCAAAATATCTCTGACTGACCTATTGAAGTAATAAAGTTCTAATTTACTACTAAGCTAACTTTAAAATGTCTTTGACTAATTTTCCTTTAGCATTAACTTTTACAATAACTTCTGGGCTACTGCTAAAATATCTTTGACTGTAATATTAACTGTAGCATATTTTATTAAATCGAAATGAAGCTGTAGGTGGCCAACATGATTTCGAAGAGGCAAATGCTGAGTGGCCTTGACACCTGGCCTCGTCTTCCTTGTTGATTTTGTCTTTAAACTTTTAATCTGTCTTTATCTGTATAATCTCTTTACTGTCTTTGTTTGTCACCGTCATTTCTTTCATTAACTCACTATTTTACCTTTGATTTCTATTTTACTGCCTTGGGTTACTGTAATCTCTCCCTTAACCTCTCTTATCTGTCCTTTGTCTTAACTCTGTCTTCTAACCCTGTCTTTCATCTTAAGGCTTTGACTGATCTCTTTATTTCTTTAATCTTTCACTGTTATTTGAAGAAACCTCGTTGTCTTTGGAGTAATTGTATGATCCTTATTGATCATGATCCATTACTGCTTCTGATTTTTCTTACGCTCCTAATCCTTTGATGAATAAGGCTTCTGAATTGTCATTCAGAGAGCCTAACTTTAAACAATTTATTTGAATTTAGAAATGCAAATTACGCATTTTCCGATATGTACATTACCTTCAAAATTAAAACAATTTGTTAATTTAAACAGGGGTCTGCAGGGCTGCGAGTAGTGGTGGTATTATTTGCACAACGCGGGGGAGAATGGTTTTTTAGCACAGGGACGTAGTGGATAGATGGTGTCATGCTGGCATGGGGAGGCAATTTAGTGGTTTTATCGCGCGATGATGGAGTGGTTGGGTGGTTTTATTCGAGGGGATGTGATAAAATGTGGGGAGGATGCGTGGTAGATAGTGGAGGTGTGAAAAACGCCCATTTCACAACCTTTTGAGTATTTAAAGGCCAGGCATTTAGGTTTGCGAAAAGGCGCGAGGGATGTTGGATGAAGGGGAGAGGATCATATGGTGGTCGGGATCGGATGGAATGACGGATTGATTTTATAGGTGGGGTCGGGGGCTTAAATGAAGCGGAGGGTTTAAATAATAAAGTGGGTTCGAGGAAAGTATTAAGGCAGAGGTGCTTAAATTTAAAGGTGGGGTGCTAGGGTTATATGAAAGCGGTGGGTAAAGGTTTAAAAACAGGGGCTTAGACATGTAAGCGGTCAGGTAGTTTAATAAACAAGGCTTATTAACGTGGGACTCGGGATTAAATTTATTTCAAAATAATGTAAATAATGGGTTTTTACATTGTTTTGAATGAAGAGAGGGGAATGAATGAAAGGGGAGAGGATTTTTGTGAGGATATTAGGGTTTTTAGCATAGGGAAAGAAGTTTTAAGAAAGGGGCAAGGTCAAATGAGGTGTTTTTAAGGTCAAACATGGGTTTTCAAAGCATGAGGGTATTTCGAAATGGTAAAATGAGAGATAATGAGAGATTAAATTGAAAATAATGAAGGCAATGAGATTTCTGAAAATAAATGATAATTATGGAATATTATTTTCAGTAGACTATAAGAAATCCACAATCATCTAGTGATACTGTAGAAATACAGGAGACTAACAGTGGCTCCAGCTGGGGAGGGTAGCTCCTTTAGGAGGTGTCAAGAACATTTTTAGATCAGTAGCCTGTTTGTATTTGGCTGATTTTCATTCTATAATTGTTTATTTGCTGCAACTTTTTGTGACTGTGATTTTCAAAAACTGAAATCCATGTTTGCTGTAACTTACTTCTGCCTACTCATCATTCTACTCCAACATTTTTTCTTCATCCATTGGGTGCATTTGGACTTGCAAACCTTGACATCAATTTTCTTTTGAAGGCAAACTATCTAAATCTAGCCTTATAACTTCGAAAGGCTCATATTAGACTGATGAGCTCTTTTATTCTCTACCTAACTACTTATCTGCCAAGATTAAAAAATTTGACATATTTTTATTCTCTATCAACATGAAATTTAAAACATGAATGAATCAAGATTAAGCAATTTGATCATCATGAATTGTGGCATTTTGGACAAGCTGCACACAATATTATTTGCAAAAGTAAACTATCATTGGTAAGCCAAGATTAAATTATCATCAAAAATTGAAAATCTGTCCAATCATGTTTAAACAGTATGATTGAACAAGACCTTTTCAAAAGTAGTGGCATTTTGACTTGCACGCTTTCATAAATCTTCATTTTTTTGGTATGGGGCTTACCTTTTTCTTTTTATTTGCCCTCTTTTCTTATTTTCTTTCTTTCTTTTTGTATCAATTTTTCTGAGACTTTTGTTTAAGAAATGTTATATACAATGAAGAAAACTTAAACTTAGCTTTCTCAACTGAAATAATGCTTCAGCATCCTACCATTGACAGGACCTCCAAACAACTTTGTTCCATCCATTTCTTGTAAGAAAAATGCATTATTAACTCTTGTAGAATGAATGATGTATGGACCCTTCAAAAGGTTATAAAAATTTCCATGCATACCTTTGCCCTCTCTTCTAGAATCCCACTTCAACACTTTGTCTCCAATTTTAAAATCATTTTCCTTGGTCCTTTTGTCAAATATTTTCTTCATATTTTCTTGTACCAGTTGTGTTATGCTGTATACTTCTTCTTTGGTTTTCTGTAGCTGAGTAGTTTGGTTTATTATTATTTGTATATCATTCTCTTCATATGTATTTCTTACATGAGCTTCATTACTGGCACTCCCAAGGATGTTGGGAAGACTACATCCATTCCATAGACTAGCTGGTAGGGTGACATATCAATTGATTTTTTATTTGTTAACCTGTCTGCCCATAGTGCATGTACCAATTTGTTGTGCCATGATTTCTTATTTTCTTCCAACAAATTTTTAATGATGTTTACCAAACTTTTATTTGAGGATTCAGCCAACCCATTACCTTGTGGGTAATAAGTTGTGGAATGTCCCAAAGTAATGTGATATCTGTGGCAAAAATCCACCATTTTCTTGGATTTAAAGGCAACAACATTATCAGTAATGATTTTCCTAGGACAACCAAATCTGGATAGGATGTTGTTTTCAAGAAATCTGATAATTATTGAGTCAGTGGCAGTCCTGGAAGGAATGGCCTCTATCCACTTAGTGAAATAGTCAGTTGAAGTACGGATCCACTTGTGCTTGGAGGAGGAGGAAGGGTGGATATATCCAATGAAATCTAGATCACATTGTTGAAAAGGAGCTTCAACAAAAATTGGCTGTAATGGCAAAGGAAGCAATTTTATTTTTCCCTCAAAGATTTGGCATTTATGGCATGTAATTACCATTTTGTGGATGTCTTGGAAAATGGTAGGCCAATAGAAACCATCCCTAAGGATTTTATTTATATTGGTCTTCCAATAGAGGTGACCTCCACATTATCCTTCATGAAATTCATGCATAATCCTATCTGCATCTTCTTCAGGAAAACATTTAAGCAATACACCACCAGAAATTTTCCAATATAAAACTTTATCCAGAATTCAGAAATTTACAGCCTTTAACTTCAAGAATCTGGCCTTTATTTTGGACAAACCAGGAGGAACATTTAGATTAAAAAGCACATACAGTATATCAGTGTACCATGGAGAGTTCAGGAATGCTTCCTCAATAGGTGGAGTTGCCAGCTCCTCGTGTTCATTTAATGAGTAAATCATATTGATGTCTAGTGCTTGAAAATTTGTTTTAGCCATTAGTTTAGCCAGTCCTTGTCCCTTGATTAATTTGGTGGGTATGATCTCTAAGTCATATTCTAATATGACAAAAATCCACTTACCTCTTTTTCCATTAGGATCTTGCGTAAGTATGTCTTTAACCACTGAATGAGGCACAAATGCAATGATGTGTGAGTGCAGAATGTATACTCTAAAATCCTTTAGTGCCTTGATTAAGGCAAAAACATGCTTTTCCATTATATTATATTTCAGAGGGGCATCTCTTAGTGCCTGGCTAAAGAATGCTATGGGCTTCTCCTGTCCTTTTACATCTTTCTGTAGTAATACAACAACAGCTTTGTGTTCTGATGCAAAGGAAAAAATGAAGAAATCTTTGGTGAAATCGGGGCTGATCAGAACTGGTGCTTATGGAAGTGCCTGCTTCACTAAGTAAAAATATTGCTTTGATTATTTGGTCCATTTGACCCATGATTCTCTTTTAAGCATGTTAGTGATGTTTCTTAAGAGTTATGCAAGGTTTTATGAACCTTCTTAAGAAATTTATCTTTCCAATGAAAGATTGCAGCTCTTTGATATTTCTGGGGTGACTGATTTGCAATATTCCTTCAATCCTCTTTGGGTCAATCTTGATCCCTTCTTCAGAAATGATGTTGCCTAGAAGATTTCCTTCTTGAAGGCCAAATAACGATTTCTTGGGATTCAAGGATAGATTGTATTTTCTACATTTTTCAAAGCCATTTCTTAAATGAGCTAGATGTTCTTCATCAGTTTTTGAATAGACTGTTATGTCATCAAGATATATTACAATGAAGTAACCTATTTCTTCTGGAAAAGAAATATCCATTGCTCTTTAGAAAGTAGCTCCAGGATTCATTAACCCAAAAGGAATTTTTACATACATGAAGGTTCCCCAAGGGGTGGTGAAAGTTGTCTTGTGTTGATCATCTAGATGTACCAGCACCTGATTGTACCCTGAAAACCATCAAGCAGAGATATCCTTTTTGAGCCTACTACCCTTTGCAATATGTGATCCATCTTTGGTAAAGGGTAGTTGTCCTTTAGGGATTCTTTGTTTAGATTTCTGAAGTCTATGCAGAGCCTGATTTCTCTTGTCTTTTTCCTCACTAATACAAGATTTGAAACCCATTTTGAGTACCTGAGTGGGACTATTATCCCAACATCATAAATTTTCTTTATCTCTTTCTCAACCAGTGGCATTTGGACAAGATTTATTCTCCGTAACTTTTGTCTTTCTTTGAGTGGAATTTTGTGTTGAATGATATCAGTATCATATGACTTCAAGTCTTCATAGCTCCAGGAAAACACATCACTGAATTCTTTGAAAAGCTCAATATATTTTTGTTTTATAGGTGCTGGCAGTGTCTTTGACATTTGACCATTTTGGGCTCTTGCTCACTGCGTACGTTGCAATCTTCTATATTTGCTTAAGTGGATTCTATCTTTGGTTTTTTAGCAACATCATCAAAATCAAAAAGTTCCTCTAGAGATAAAAGTCCTTTTGGTAAGGTATTGTCTCTAAATTGTAGCACTTCGAAGTCTTATTTTTCTGGATTTTCACACAGTTCTGCCCCCTGTGGGTGTTCTTATGTTAACAGATTTATATCAGCATCATGAGGGGACTCCTCCTTGCATGTTTGTTCCTTAGTAGAGTAGTCCTCTTCATGATATAAGTCTGAATTTGGAAACTCAAACTCATTCGTGGACTGCAGGAAATCTTCAATCTGTTTGTCACCTTCAAAAACTTGCCAATATCTTATATTATCATGGACAACTGGTTTATATTTAACCTTTATTGTGTATTGTTTTTTAGCATGAGGTTGTTGACAAGTGCTGGCTGTAAATGCTAGATTGTTGGCAAGGATATTTTGATTTCTTGGGACAGAGGCAAGGTCATATTCTTTGAATGTTTTTAGGAGGTCAAGGGCAGCATTCCTGTATGCTCTTAGTCTAGGGTGCTTAGCTGAATATTATTCCTTAATCTGCCTAATGTCTTACTCGGAATCCCCATGGAAAAAGATCCTTTTGGAATCTAATTCCTTTAGCAATTGCAATCCTAGAAGGAGGGCATCATACTCTGCTATATTAATTGTACATTGAAAGTTCAGTTTGTATGAATGACCCTCTGCATGGTTGTTCTCAATGTTTTGTACCCAAGCACCTGCTCCTGAACCAGTTTTACCACAAGAACAATCAAAGCTTATGCTCCATAGAGGTTCAGGTTCAGACTTGTGTTTTTAATTTTCTATTTGGTCTGACTGTTCTTTTTTTTCTTCCTCTTTTTCATTTGTTTTTTCATTCATTGCTACTTGTTCATTAATGTTTTCATCATTGTAAAGGATAAATGAATCAAGGTATGTGTGGAAAGAATAAAGAGGGGATTTATCTGGATTTTCTTGACTGCTAACAATGTATTTCATATGAGTCTCCATATACAATCTCCTTGGTTGACTAAAGACTAGTATGGTAGCATAGGTCATATCCATTTGGAGGGTGCCTTAAAGCTTAGCTCCCCATGAGCGTGATAGAACGATTCCATACTTAGGGGGAATGTTAGCCACTACAATATCCATTACTAGGCTTTTGGATGGTATTTGTGCTAGATTAACACAGAGAACTTTGATCAGGGCTAGACATTTAACTCTGTTGGAGTCAAAGGAGTACAAGTCTTTGTATGGTCTAGTTATCTCAAGGCGTAGTCTTTCCATAACTACCTTTGGCATGAGGTTATGAGATGCTCCTGAATCTAACATGGCATTGTGTAGGATCTTATCATGAATATTTAGACTGACATAAAATGGAGGAACACCTCCCTCTTGAAATTTGCCTTCTACTTCAAGACCAAACAAAAGTTCAGGTTTGTCATCATTTAAATTTACAGAATCAACATTTTCTCCTATGTTTAAAGCTTTCAAAACTTGGGATCTATATATATCTTGGACAACTAATTCAGTGAGAGGTATGGAAATATTTATCTTGGAAATTTCATTCTTAATACTAAATGGTGTCTGTGTCTTTGGCAAATTTAAGTTAGTTTTATCAGACACTGTTTTTGCAGCAATTTTAGATTGCTGATTTGTATTGGGGATCTCAGTTAAATCAGTTTTGTTAGGGCCACTAGTTGATTTACTAGTGCTACTTTCTGGACTGTTTTTGTTTATATTTTTATCATAACTTTTAACCATTATGTTTGAAGTTTCTGCTATCTTTTTAGGATCATTTTCAGGGGTCTTCCTTGCATAAATTTCAGGGTTCTTTCTCTTGGGAATGTCTTGAGTTTTCTTGCTTTTGAGGTCATACTGCCTATGCACTTCCATGATGGCATTTTTGAATCCTTGTTTATAGTCATTATATTCTTGGCATTCTTCTTCATTTGGTGCAAATATGCCTTGTTCTTCCTTAGTGTGGAAAAAAATATCCTCATTATTAACTCCCATTAGATTGATTTGACTTTGTTTTGGTTCTTCAATCACCCCCTCATCCTCATTAGCATAGTTTTCTTGGAAAGGGGGCCAGATTTGTTGGTCAGGTTCCCTCTATTCTCTCTGTCTTATTTGAGGGGGCCTTCTCCTAAAGTTTTGGTTTTGGTTTTTGTTTCTATTTTGAGGAGCTGCGTGGGTTTCTCTAGGGAAATCTCTCTCATTTATGTTTATTCTCTCCATCATCCTCTCCAAAGTTCTAACAAGGTTATCAATATTAGTATCAGATGTGGAGGCTACGACCTCTTCCCTATATGTGACTCTCTTTTCATTTTTCATTATAGCTCTTTTGGCAATTAGATTTACCTCCACACTTATTGCACGCCTCTGCATGTCTTCTAATGTAGGAGGGTCTCTCTATCTCAGCTGATAAGCCATCTCTAAGTCAAAACCGTCTGGAAATTTCATCAGGGCTAGACCTTATGGGGGTTTTATGTGAGGAGGGAGGGAATTGTATACACTGTTGAACCTAGTGCGGTAATCTTGTACACTCTCTCGAACATTTCTCTTAATGTTTTCATATTCTGATAAGATCTAGAGAGGGTTTTTCTTGACTTCCCATTTATTTAGGAATAGCTAATGAAAAGCAAGGAGGTCTTGTATACTATTAGGGGTTAGGCCTTTAAACCAATTTCTTGCTTCTGCCCCTAAGATTTGGGAAAACATTATGATCTTAACAATTTCATCATCTATCTCTTGTCTATCAAAAGAGTCATCCATTCTATCCACATGTTGTTGAGAAGTTATAGAACCACTTGCATAAAATAAGGGGATTTTGGACTGATAGTCCTATGGTAGAGGCACTAGAGGTAATGGTAGGACTAATGGGGCATACCAGGTTGCCATGGATGGCGGATGGGGAAACAAAGGGGGGTTAACAAGTGGAGGGTTGAAAAAAGGAGGTGGAGGGTTAAATGGAGGAATGTGAACAATGGGTGTATGAATGGGGGTTGAGGCTTCTACAAAAGAGTTTTGTTGTAGGATGGATGGGTCTAAAATTATTTGGGTTATCCAATTCTGGGACCTAGTCCTGAATAGGCTTTGTTCTAAGTGTGAGTCAAATTGGATATCCTTCAAGTTTTTAAGGTTTTCAGGTAAGGAACTTGCCTTATGAATAGGTTTGCTAGCAGTTGAACTCTTATATCTATGAGTTTTCCTTAGGATTCTCTCTAGATTGTCAACTATTGCAGGAGGGTTTGGGTCAGGATGGGATATGGTATAGATTCTTCGAGAAGCTAGAATTTAAACCCAAGGCACAAAGAGATTGAAAGTTTTATAATAGCTTGAAAACAAACCAATCTGTGAAAGAAGTACTTAATCCACAAAGTATTTTGACAGGGTTCTTTGTGAGTTTTGATAGTATCAGGATTTCTCAATATTTTTTCCAGTGGAGTCTGTAGGCCTACTGAAAACCAATGGAGTCGCCAGGTGGATGATTTAAACTTTCTTGGGGCTGGATTTTGTCCACCATAAGCAACCAGATACCAGTCTTGGCGAATATTTGAGTCATCTAAGTTTGAATGGGATTTTCTGAGTTCTTGAGGAAATATTTAACTTTCTAATAACTCAGATTCCCTAGTATGGTCGCCATTATGTTGGCTCCCTGTAATTTGAAATATTGGTAAGAAAAGGTAGCAGGGAACCACATCAAACCACTTTGGAGTCCAAGGACCTAGCCTTCCTGGGCTCAGAGAGGGCTCTCTCTATGTTTATGATTAAGTGATTTATCTTTATGATTTATGTTTTCTGATTTTAGGTTAGTTATGAAGTTTTTTGGGGTTGTTTGTTTTGATTGATTTTAGGTTGGACAGATAGAATGTAGGAAGCTTAATCCATTGGGTTATGGAGTCATAAAGGTTTAAATTGTACATCAACTCTTCAAGGGTTTCATAGGGCAAGCTAACTATATCAAATGGATGTTCTTAGGTAAGATGAATATGAAATGACAACAAGTTGTGAATTTAGTAAAACTAAAGGGAAATTAAGAATCCTTTAACTATACTTCAACAAGAAATGCCTTTAAGATAACATTTTAGTAAAAGTAGAGAGCAGGACGCCCCTGAATTCTTTAGTCAAACTTTACTAAGAAAGCCTCAAGACAACAATCTAATAATCCTAAAGAGCAGTTAAGAATTCTTTAGTTATTACTTTCAGACAAAGAAAACATTCAAGATAACAGTTCAGTGAAATTAAAGAGCAGGACACCCCTGAATTCTTTAACTAAACTTCAAAGAAGGCCTTTAAGAGAACATTTTAAGAGAAACCAAAGAGCAGGACACCCCTGAATTCTTTAGCTAAACTTTACTAATAAAACCTCAAGACAACAAGATAAGTGAAAATAAAAAGCATGACACCCCTGAATTATTTAATTAAACTTTGTAGAGGAAAACATAAAGAGAATAGTCACAGACAGAGTTAAGGTGTGAAAAAAACATATCTGAATCTAAAATATATGTTCTATTATCAGAGAAATTGATGTACAATATGGAAAATAAAGGAGAAACATTTAACAAAGAGGGATAACATCACCATTAACATAGCTCAAGAATCCTGTGAACGTGCTTGTATTACTGATGTCTAGCTCAAAACAGTTACAATGATCCAGTGCAATAATCTTTGCAGCTCAGAGTCTGATCAAAATCCAACTCAGCAACCAGCCAAACAACCCACCAACAATAATAATGAACAATACATGCAGTATTTAACTGCAGATGAGGAGGTTGCCCTAATCTAGGGTGACATATTTTGTATTTAATACATAGTAAATGATGTTTGACAATTGAGACCATGAAAGGCCTAATGCCAAAATATCTCTGACTAACCTACTATAGTAATAAATTTCTAATTTACTCCTGAGCTAACTTTAAAATATCTTTGACTAATTTGCCTTTAACATTAACTTTTACAATAACTTCTGTGCTGCTGCTAAAATATCTTTGAATGTAATATTAACTGTAGCAGATTTTATTAAATCAAAATGAAGCTATTGGTGGCCAACATGATTTTGAAGAGGCAAATGCTGAGTGGCCATGACACCTGGCCTGGTCTTCCTTGTTGATTTTGTCTTTAAAATTTTAATCTGTCTTTATCTGTATAATCTCTTTACTGTCTTTGTTTGTCACTGTCATTTCTTTCTTCAACTCACTGTTTTACCTTTGATTTCTCTTTGACTGCCTTGGAAGACTTTAATATCTCCCTTAACCTCTCTTGTCTATCCTTTGTCTTAAATCTGTCTTCTAACCCTATCTTTCATCTTAAGGCTTCGACTGATCTCTTTATTTCTTTAATCTTTCATTGTTATTTGAAGAAACCTCGTTGTCTTTGGAGTAATTGTATGATCCTTATTGATCATGATCCATTGCTACTTCTGATTTTTCTTGCACTCCTAATCCTTTAATGAATAAGGCTTCTAAATCGTCATTTAGAGAGTCTGGCTTTAAACAATTTCTTTGGAATTTAGAAATGTAAATTATGCATTTTTCGGTACGTACGTTACCTGCAAAATTAAACCAATTTGTTAATTTAAAACAGGGGTCTGCAGGGCTGAGAGCAGTGGTGGTCTTATTCGCACAACGTGGGGGAGAATGGTTTTTTAGCATAGGGGCGCAGTGGACAGATGGTGTCATGCTGGAGTGGGGAGGCAGTTTAGTGGTTTTATCACGTGGCGATGGAGTGGTTTGGCAGTTTTATCCGAGGGGATGCGATAAAACGTGGGGAGGACGCGTGGTAGATGGTGGGGGTGCGAAAACCGCCCATTTCGAAACCTTTTTGGCATTTAAAGGTCGGGCATTTAGGTTTGGGAAAAGGCGCGAGGGACGTCGGATGAAGTGGAGAGGATTAGATGGTGGTCGAAATCAGATGGAACGACAGATTGATTTGATAGGTGGGGTAGGGGGCTTAAATGAAGCGGAGGGTTTAAATAATAAAGTGGGGCCGGGGAAAGTATTAAAGCGAAGGCGCTTAAATATAAAGGTGGGGGGCCAGGGTTATATGAAAGCGGTGCGTAAAGGTTTAAAAACAGGGGCTTAGACATGTAAGGGGTCGGGTAGTTTAATAAACGGGGTTTATTAACGTGGGACCCGAGATTAAATTTATTTCAAAATAATGTAAATAATGGGTTTTTACATTGTTTTGAATGAAGGGAAAGGAGTGAATGAAAGGGGAGAGGATTTTTGTGAGGATATTGGGGTTTTAAGCATTGGGAAAGAGGTTTTAAGAAAGGGACAAGGCCAAATGAGGGGTTTTTAAGGTCAAACATGGGTTTTCATAGCATGAGGGTATTTGGAAAGGGTAAAATGAGAGATAATGAGAGATTAAAAGGAAAATAATGAAGGCAGTGAGATTTCTGAAAATAAATGATAATCAGGGAATATTATTTTCAGCAGACTGTAAGAAATCCGCAATCATCTAGTGATATTGTAGAAATACAGGAGACTAACAGAGAGTATGGTTGCCTTTATGTGCATCCATTCAACATTGGGTTATGTTCATGGCGAGATGATCTCCCCAAATCTTTTATTCCTTAAGTGTATCTTTGTACCTTTAGGATCAAATGCTAGTAATACTTCCTATTTATAAAATCAATGAATATTTATGAAATTGAGTTCTAAGAAAGTGGTTATATTTATTTTCAAAGTTGTAAATACAAGATCTAGCTGATAAAATAAAATCACAAATTTTGAGGGGACTTAAAAGCTACTACACATTCACTTTCTCTCCTACACTAGTCAAGGATATATGCAATTATGTAATTGATTATGACAAGTCAATACCAAGTTTCTAATGTATTATATGCAATTATGTAATTGATTATGATAGGTCAATACCAAGTTTCTAATGTATTCTACAATTTGGCATGAAATTGAGTGGTATATAAAGATGTAGAAGTAGAAGAGAAAGAAGAATATAAAAATAAATATAGTTGTCAACTTGAAGAGAACCTCCCAAACTTCTCATTTTTAAGAGGTATTTAGTCATTATTTTTACTTCCATTTCAAAAATTGGTGCTTCTTGTAGCATATTTTATTCTCGTCAAAATTACCACCTTTTTCAACCATCGTCTTAAAACTCTTGTATTGTTTCCAACAAAAACCTTAAAATCAGCTCCTAAATTGAAAATTCAAACAAAAAACAACACCATTTTTTAGGGGGTAAAAATTACAATTTCTTTGAAATGATGATTTAATAATGTGTACCGTTACAACAAAATGCTTTAAATCAGCCCCAACATCAAAAAGTGGTACTTGCAATAACATCCTTTTTATGGGGGTCAAAATTACAATTTATTTAAGACCACAACATTCGCAATTAGTGTCATTACAACTAAAATATTAAAATCAACACTCAAATTGAAGGATTGTCTTTTCCAAGCTTAAAATCACAACATTCTTTAAACCTTGGTTAACCCTATTTTATTGTCAATAATCATTTAAAAGAAGAAATGTTTAAAAATAATAATAAATTAATATAATATAATAATAGTAATTATTTGTTTATTTCTATTTTATTTTTTAAATTATAAAACTACTACCAATATAAATCTATCTTAAATTTGGATTTACCAAGTGTTAATAGGGATCAAATCTCTCAAGACAATTTTTTTTTTTTAGTTCAAAACTTGAAGAATGGTTTGCACCTCAAGAGATTTGATTCCTCTGAACTCTTGGTATATTTGAATTTAACATGAATCTATGTAGGTTTTGAACAAAACACAAATACAATGTTTTAATTATAAGATTTTTATTTTTATTTTTTTCACTCATTTTATATTTATGATTCACATTCTTCGCGTTAATAGAATATATATATATATATATATATATATATATATATATATATATATATATATATATATATATATATATATATATATATATATATATATATATATATGTTGGACATTGGATAATCAACGCTCCTTCTGTGTTTCGCGATATGGACTAACCGCCTCTCGTGGATCCTTATCTTTGGTGCGATCGTTGACAAACACTTGCGGGTTTTTTTCTAACGACAATCGTGATTCCCAACAATTGGTATCAGAGCCAATAACTTCACTCAAAGCCTAATAGCTTGAAGGTAGATCCTTAGAAAACAAATGGAAAAGCCAAGGAATAAAGCCTTTAATCCTTCTAAATATGTCTCTTCCTCAACCGTGAAAATTGAAGACAATCAAATTGGGAAAGTTCCATTGCTCAATGGAAAATTTGATATATGGAAGATGAGAATGAGGAATTTCTTAATGGCTCAAGGCGTTGAATTATGGGAATCAATGATTACAGAAAACTCGATGGAAGAATAATCCAAGGAATATAATGCAAGAGCGATGAAAGAAACCTTGAGTGGGCTACTAGATCCTATAAAGGCCAAAGTGGATAAATGTTCATTGGCAAAAGGTATGTGGGAAAAACTTCAAGATATTCACTCAAAAGGAGCATTGACCATGACTGCTAGTCAAGAAGATGATGGAAAGCAAGAAGGAAATCCATAACCCATTATGGAAGCTGAAAACAAGAGCGAAGACATCAAGGACAAGGAAGACCTAGGAGATGAAGAAAATAAATAAGACTTCAAAGAAAATCTCATGGAAAAACTTGTAGTTTCCCTAGAAGAGATAACCAGTTTGAAAAAATAAAATGAAGAGCTTAAGAAGCAATTACAAGATGGTGACCATAAGCTTAACAAGAAAAGGAAGGAAGTTGACCTATTTAAGCTTCAAGTACAAGAAAGAGATAATGAGCTCACCAAGCTAAATGAGGATTTTCATAAAAACAAGAAAATACATCATGAAGAAGTCATATGCATGACTAATCAATTGGATAAAGCAAAGAAAAAGGAAGACACTTTTTCAAGCCACCTTGAACAAAGACACAAGGACTTGAAAAAACTTGAAGATAAAATTTTTCAATACAAGGAGGAGGTCTCCTCCCTTAAAACTCAACTAGAAGAAGCAAATAAACAAGCACAAGGAGTTGAGAAGGTGATGGAAGCTTTAGCATGCATAGAAGGACAAGTCGATGAAGCAGAAAAATAAAGAAATTCCATGACATGCCAACTTGAAGATAGAGAAGAAGAGATATTTAAATTAAAATCAGATATCACCTCTCTCAAGGAAAAAACATGTGAAGCTTCAAGGATGACAGAAGAAATGGAGATCAATCTAACAAAGAAGGCTGAAGAATGTAAGATGATGAAAGAACAAACCGATATCCTAAAAAAAGAAGTTGATAATTTGAATAAGTGTCTAAAGAGCTCTCAAATCCTAGATGACATCCTAAGTCATCAAAGATCCCCCTTGATAAATCAAGTCTTGGCTATGCAGGTGAATCCTCATGCAAGAATAATGCAAACCCTAATGCTTCAAACAAAAAGGATATTGAGAATCCTGGAAGAAATGTTGATCCCCCAGTTCTAGAAAAGACAAGTAGAAGAGTCAATATGACATTGGAAGAAAGCCTACTCCAAGAAGATATGAAGATGGTGTCAAGAATTCAAGAGGCAATAAATTTTACCAAAGGTAATACTCTACAGAAGGTATGAAGGATACAAGAGACAATCAATATCATCAAAGAATCCCAAGAAGAAAATACTTAATAAGTACATCAAGACAAATTAAAACCATGACTACCATGCCAGAAAAGAAAGTTACACAAGTATGAATAAGGAAGAAAATTAGATCTGAAAGTCTCTTGAACACTCAAGCCAACAACACATAGTGTTGATCTAATGAGTAAATCTTTGGCATATGTGATATTCCAAGTATTTGATGGTAAAACTCTGCCAAAAAGGAGACCATGCATACTATTAGGAGGAGCTTAATATTGTTAACAATTCTCGTAGAAGCTATCTGAGAAGAGCCCTACGAAACCTTTGATGAGTCACACATCGACAATCTTGATAGACCATCTCTCGAGAGTAACTCCATTGAAGAAAATCATGAAATTGTGAATATGTCTTCCACTTAATCACAAGGCAACAATCTTTCTTGTCTAAAGAAAAAATAGGAGCTAGAGGAGTTTATGTAAGCAAGGGCACTCGTTTGATCATCTATCTAATCCATTTCCATGAAGGCATGAAAAGGATTAGGGGGAGATTTTTTTTTGAAGCAAGAGCACCATGATAGCGGGAGGAACACATATATTAAGAACTATCAAGAAAATACGATGGAGAAACATGTCAAGAAGTAAGGGGGAGTACTTGGGCACCCCATTTGCCATTGATGTCAAAGGGGGAGAGAATGTTGAGAGGACAAGAATATTGCCATCAATGAAAAAGGGGGAGACTTTTGGTAAAGGTTGTCATTGATGTCAATATGGAATTGTTGAGATGAAAAATATTCTTGTGATACATTTCCTATCCTTTTAGATGTTGTCCTCCCAAAATTACAAACCTTAGGAGTAAACCCTAACCTTAAACATTGTCACTGATGAAAGGACGTTGATAAAAAATCATACAAGGTTGGTTGACGGGTCTAAAATCTAATTGTTGAAAAAAAGCCTAATTGATGTCAATATGATGTCCTAACCCTTTGATCTTGGAAATGATGATGACCTAACCCTAACCCTAATCCTAGAAATCCCTATTCTTAATGATACCCTAATGAAACCCTAACTTCGTTAATTCCCTAAACTAATCCCAAAACCCTAATCTTAATATATGAGTAAATTCTTGACCATAACCATAGATTCATACCCTAAACAAAAACCATAACTCTATTAAGCCCTAATCCTAATTATAAGAAGAATCCTTAATTTCTAATTTCTAAAATCCCTTAACCTTTAGTATCTCCTATCTCTTTTTACTTCAAAAACAAACCTATTCATATTAAAATTTTATTAAAAAGACCTCCTATTAAATAATTCAAACCTCTCCCCATCTCCTATACAAAAGTTCCTTCCTAATCCCTGATACATTGATGATAACAAATAAAAAATATAATTTGATTTTTATAAGTCGGCTCCAAGTTTTAAAATCGGCTCAAATCATTGAAAATATTGATGTGAATAATTTTCTATATATATTCATAGCTACGATACTCCAAAAAATCATCTCAGACTCTCACAAAAAAATTCGAATATCGTTCACATCTGGTGAACATTAGAATATAAAGATAATAATTCTTTCGGTGAAGAATACGTATAAGAGGGAAGACCTGGAGGACCCTATTTTTTTGACCTCTTTCGAGACATGTGGAAAGGTATGTGTGAGGGCTCAATCCAATGATAAACCATGAACAGTCACTTGTGGATTATAGTGTGGATTTGTGGCTCACATAGCATTCAAATTAGTTGGTGTCTTTAGCTCAGACCTGTGTTAAGAAATCTCAAGTCTCAGACTAGTGAGAAAACATAGCTCGAATAACATAACTATTTATTTGGGTTGTTACTTCGGATTTGTATAAGAGTTAAGGCTCGGACCAACATAACTACACCATCTCAGAACTGTGATCTGTAAGCCTATACTTTGTGATAGTGACACATCCCAAATCAGTTAAGAGGCTCGGTCATCAACAAAATTTTGGGGTAAAACAAAGCTCATACGTCTTAGACCTGTGAATCATTGATATTTAATAGTCTCCAACATTGAAGAATTGCTTGAGGACGCTACAGGGCAGTTAAAGGCCACCTGTGGGAGCCAAGTTAAGGATTTATGAACAATGGACTATCCAAACAACTGTCACCTATTCTTTGACCTATGGAGACATGCACCTATTTCTTACAGTCACTTGTGACTCAATTCTTGTGGCTTATATTATAGATATTGCAGTCACCTGGGAGAGATATACCTCATAACTCATTTGTTGGAGGAACATAACTTACCACAAAACTCAAAATTGAAGGGTTAATAGTGGACTAACATTTGACTATGATAACATAACAAGATTGCAGATTTATATCGACTCAGACCATTTAACATTGTTGTGGAGGAGGCCTAGTTTAGGCTCAGATCTACTCAATTTTGTGGACAGTGCCCAAAACCTTTGATGGAATAAAAGCTTGGACAGTTACCTGTGGTGAATTCACCTTGTGTGAAGGAGAAGTGACTTAGACTCGTGTGAAGGATCATTTCTCATGTGTAGATTGAAGCTTGGTTCTGAGTTTATTGACCTGTGATAGTTTGATGACTGTGGATATACTTTGGAAGCATTTAATACTATTCCTTGAAATAAATTTGGAAGAATATCAAGGATCCTTGTTAAATATTGTTAAGAATATCCTTGGAAAAATTGAAGAATTTCCATCTAGTAGCCTTTATCTTGGAGAGTGTTTTGGGACAAAATAACACCTTTAAGAAGTTGGTTGAAGCTCTCATGGAGTGACCTTGAAGAAAGTGTTTGGGTGACATGAAGAGCAGTGGTGACAATTTCATGTGAAGATCAATTTTTCATTGATAAGCTGAATTCCTTGGAGATCGTTTAAGGGCAGTGCTGGAGGTGAAGATATTTTTAAGGTTGGTAGCAGAAGATATTGGGAGCCTTGAGGAAACATAAACTTATCTTGATGAATTGAAGTAGTGAGTTGGAGCCCTAGAGGATAAGAGTCCTCAAGAATAATAGGTCGGTTCCTGTACCATAGATAGGGTTGGAGCCTTAAAGTGACAAGTTTGGAGCCTGGAAGATAGGGTTGAAACATAGAGGTCGGAGCCTCATGAAGTCCAAATCGGTGCTTGGCAGAGTCCAAGTTGGTGCCTGGAAGGATTGAAGATTGGTGTCTTCATTTAGGGTTGGAGCCCTACACATTATTGTATTCGATTTATTTTAAATAGGAGATTAATAAAAGTATTTATTATTATTGGTCATTTTGAGTTCTAATTATAAGAGATCTAAGTGGTAAAAATAACAATTGAAAAGAAATATTGATTCACCCCCCTCTCAGTTTTTCCATCATGTCATTGCCTAAGTGAAGGGTTGTAAGGCCTACCATGGTGGGCTTCAATGTGCATTGTAGAAAGCGAAGGGGAGTTGTGCACAATGTTAGTAGAGGGAGACATAGAGCCCAATAGCTGCATGTATAGGAGGTTTGTATGTGGCGGTAGGCTGCTTTGGCATGGTACAGATGAAATTCCATGGTTAGAACATTTCCTTTCAACAAAGCTTTGACACCTTCTTGATCCTTGTAGTGGTGACTAAGGAAGTTACACAATGCCCAAAGGTCGTCATTTGTGACCCTGAGCTCCTAACCTTCCGCGTCGACCACCATTCCGCATTAGCGATGAGGGATGATACAATCAAAATGTTTGTCCTCCTTCCCATTATAGGGAGGGAGGGGAGCTTTACCTCTTTCTCGCCCACCTCTGCAAGATCAGCCTTGTTCCCACACCATGTCCAAAGTGAAATCATTTGTAATTCCCTGAATCTAAACATTGTCTCCACCTTCGTGCAACTGAAGAAATGAGTAGCCATTACCATGGAAACTGAGCGTTTTAATGTTGTTTTCTTCTTGCTAGACGACAAGGTGGAAATACTTACTCTTCAATAGCTTTAAATGTGGGAGGAGGGTGCTCTTACAACCACCTCCTTGCTCCGAACTTGATACACCATGGAAGGTGTGCTAGTGGCACCACCAAAATTCCATGTCAATTGAGCTATGAGTTGCATTCATGAAGGTTGTAAATGCCTTGGAGTTGTTTTCTGTCACCCAGATCTGGGGTATATTTTATTTTTAAAATTAGATATAATTTTCTTTATGGTGTTTAATTACATTTTAAAGAAAAAAAAAATCAACATTAAAAAAAAAGGTTGATTTTTTTAAAAATGATTTAAAAACAAGTTTTGCATGGTAAAGTGAGTCCCTACCAAGAAGTTAGAAAAATATAACTAATAGTCAAGCTTAATATGGCTAAACATAAATGTTGAGTATTCTTTGTCAAAAGATAACCATTTACTTAGTTCTTAATGATTATGTAACTTACTATTTGTTATGCGGAATTATGAATTACGGATAAATCATTCTTCCATAGACAGGTGCTAATCTAGAACAACAGGTCAAATAATTTATGACTATCTTTCCTAACTATAAACAGACACACAAAATGAAATAAAGAACCTACTTGGGATCCAAGCACTTCCAAAGTCTCCTTCTATCGCTTTTGCTGTAGCTTCAAATTCCAGCTGGCGGTGCAAAATATTTCCTGCGAGAATGAACACTAAACAACAAAAGATAGAAATAATACATATGTCTATTCAAGTTATTTAGCTAAATCAATAAAGCATAAACCATATACATCAACTAAGAAATCATGATATTGAAAGTCAAAGCTTATACAAATGCATATAGGGAAAAATAAGCATTAATATTTATTGATGATAGAAGGGGAGGTTACAACCCAGTGATTGATTTAGTGTCACCATCTCTAGCAACATCCCAGCCTCATCATAATGTAGATATCTCCAGCAATATGTCACTCAAACCAACTCCTCAATTGAAATTCCACCAGAATTTCTCTACACAAATTCTTCCTTATCAAACACTAAGATCTGTGCTCAATTTATAGAGCTGAGGGTAGTTTCATAGTCAATGACTTTCCAATAATAGGCAAGACATGTTCCCAATCTTGTAGATGTCAAATGGACACATGGATTCCAAGTTTGACACATGTGAAATCTTCTAGAAGGCACTGACCAAGTGGATATTTCGGAACAATGAGAATTTCGCTCCCAATGTGACCAACACACCCATGAATGTCGGGAAGTGCTTTGCAGAGCAGCCTTGCATAGGGCTACCTGCATATGCAACACACTTAATCCCTTTAGAGGCAACGTTGGTGAGCTCTCATATGATATATTATAAACTTCAAACTTTGGAAACCTTTGCAGATGAAAGTCTTTGGTTGATTTGTCTTGTTCTTTGTCTTAGGGAATATAGCAACTGAAATGTTAGGGGATGATATACCCTATACATTGGTCCTGGAGATGATGCCCAATTAACCAGGTCATTAGGAATGATGCCCAAATTGACCTATAACAATTCCCCCCTAAAGTATGAAGTCAGAATCATAACAACAATATTTTGATTGATATGCTTTACACTGTGATGGGCTGGATATGAAGCGGAGTGGCGACCTGCATCAATCTTACAATACATTACATCATGACATATCCTCTTGATCATAATTGCTGAGGGTAGGCATTCCAATGTTCAACACATAAACAATCTAATAACATGTACATAATTCAGAAAGTCGTCATTGGAATGTTCCCCAATGCAGACATGCCTACAGATATAGACCCATGTTCGGATGATGATCTGTATGTAAGGTCATTGTACAGATGATGTGTACAAAAATCCTGAAATCGCAGCCCAGATGGCTGAAACTAGATCTAGGGTCTTCTTATCTCGTTCACTCGATCATTCGGGTACAAGTCTAGCCATGCGAATATATGATTTGTCATCGAACATGGAAAGACATCGTTTGATTACCAGTCAATGATGTGAACTGTTAACAAACGCGAGAGAACCACCATTGATGTTAATGGATCTCAAGGTACTGCAGAACATTTTGTAAGGTGTGAATAGATGATTTGATGTCGAACGACAAACAAAATATTTCGGTCAAAAGTCCAGAAGCGAGGATCTTGTCAATGCTGTAACAAGCCTCATGGTACTGGAATCTGATGTTTCTAAGTGAACTTCCTGGACAATGATTTGTTGTCGACAGGAAGCCACCTTATCGCGAAACGCGAGTTACTGATTTCGTAGAAAAAAGGTATGACTTGATCTAGCAATTTTTCAGGGATGACGGTCATGAGAATGACGATTTATGAGTATTGCAGAAGGATGAGTTATTCATTGGATGACTTTTCTTGAAAATATCGACGACACTAAGATGAGATGGCAACATTGACCCAAAAACGAAGTGAAGGTATGACAAACCATAGGTATGAATGAACCGTCAAGATGATTTCCCAACCCAAACAGTCACGGACATGGAGTGAAGGAAGTGTCATGTTCAAGGGTGACTTGCTACCATAAAGGATTCTGCTCACTGTTCCCAAATTTTCCCCGGTCATTTGTCGACCAGTACCTCTTTATTTTTTAACAAGCTTGAGGAGGATAACATTTGCTTGATCTATAATTCAACCCTTCGGGCGAATAAATTATCACTATTTAATAATTTAACGAGTCTAGCGATGAATGAGACTCGATTCTTTCCATGATTGACAAACCCGTCGTTATTTTATGTTTTAACGAGCTTAACGGCAGTGATAGCCCGGTCCTTTTTCATATTTAGAGAGTTTAAAAAAGAGGACGAAAGAAAAATCCATAAGTACTTTTTTGTAAAGTTGTCGCTCAGATCTGAGAAAGTGTAAAATAATATCTGAGAGAACCTCATTAGTCATGTTTGACAAAGGTATTCCTTTTTCGTAAATAATCTATCTTAGTCCGGAAAAGGGTTAAACTTATATTGAGTAGATATCAATTCATTTTCTGTTATGAGATCGAAAAGACAAGTGCTCGGAAATCTTTTCACATTATCGGAGTCTGAAAAGAGCTGAAAGAAGACTCCAAGGGTTCCTTTTTTGCTGTTATCGAAGCTCGAAAAAGAGATAAAAGTGTGTTTGAAATCCTTTTTTCGTTTTTAACAAAGCTCTAAAAAATAAGGATAAAAAGTATGCTTTGTGGTCAAATCATTCTTGAAATAAATTTTCACGACTAATATGTTCATTAGTTGTAAAACTTGTTCAGAACAACATTAAATGGATTAAAAATACTTGTTTCGTGATAATAAAAAAATATAAGAAAACCATAGTCATAGCAATAAATATGATTTGAAAACAATTAAATAACTATTAAAAAGAGTTTTACTATTCATTTTTACCATTCAATAGTTACCATTTGCATTTTGGACCTCTGAACCTGTTTTTCCCCTGAACTTTAGCGGTCGATTGGGTGCAATTGGTAAGAATGTTTTGAATGCCCCCTGCAAAAGCACATGTTGAATGCTCCCTGCAAGAGAAGATACCCCCCAACCTTCATTTCATTCAACTAAGTAGATTACTGGTTACTAATAGTTGGATGGAATGAAGGTTCATTATAGGGGAGGATTTGTTTCATTTTTTAACGAGCTTGACACAGGAAAAGAACTATGCTCATGACCTGTTTCATTTTTTGACAAGGTTGACACAGTAAAAGAACTATCCTCATATACTGTTTCATTTTTTAACGAGGTTGACACAGTAAAAATAACCATCCTCATTGTGTAGTTGGACCAGTGAGTGTGTGCTAGAAAAGAAGTAGTCTAACAGAGTCATCATTTAAGGAGTTTGATGAGCACCACAAATGATAAGTTATAACATGCATTGACGGGTCTTCTCCAGGGTTTCCATTGAATTTTGGAATTTCCGAGGGTAATTTCTGTGGTATCACCGGCCACCAAGGAGAATAACTAATGGGATAAGCTTGATATTGCACTAAAGATATGAATAAAGGATCAAGCCATTCAATACTCATAAGGGAGGAACCAGATAGGATTCCAGATGATGACATGGGTGAAGTCATTGGACAAAACATCGAAGATGAAGCAACAATAGATGTTATCGCAACTGAAATAGATGGTTCAGTCTGGGACGTTATCTCAGCCATGGTAAAATGACCTAATGTATACCCTATAGAATCAATGGGAACTCGAAGTGAAACAAGATCAATAAAAGCAGAGGAAGGTGATTGAGGAAAAGACTCGTACAGGTAAAGCTCCTACCTAAAATGAGTTGGAGTTGAAGGTGTCTCGTCTTGTGGTATTTCTTCAATTGAAATAAAACCAGCTGGAAGAACTTCGTCGTCTGGCTTGAAGTACATTTCAGGTGGTTGACTGCGTGATATGGGAGACTCAATGGCTACAATAGATTGTGGAGTGACCAATACAGGAACAACTTCCGGTTGTTCGACTTCGGGATCAAGATTTTCTCCACTTAGGGAATATAGCAACTGAAATATAAGGGGATGATAGACCCTATTTCGTTGGTCCTGGGGATGATGTCCAGTCTGACCAATAACATCTGCCCCCTAAAGCACAATGGGATACAGATCAACTTCGAGTTGAACAACATCGGTCTGACAAATTCGATGGATTGTGACCACGGGTAGCTATGAGGACTTTGTCTTGACAACAGTGGACAAACCAGGATTTGTAGAAACAACTTGTGCCAACTCTGGTATATGATGTCGCCTTCGCCTTCTAGAAGTAACTTATAGTGGTAAAGGTGGTTTCAATGCTAGTCTACGCGAACGACGAGGAAAAGGATTTTGTTCTTCCACGATTACGGATTTTTTTTAACCAAAAAAAAAAAAAAACAAAAAAAAAAGGTAATGCTAGGAAAAAGGTTTACCAAGAAACTATGAACTGCAGAATACCTCCTGGCGAACCAAGAAGTATGGGCAGGCAATCTCCTCGAATGTTGTGTTCGGTTTATCACAGTTTAGAAGGCGACTGACTCGGTTCACTATGGATGGATAGCAACCTAAAGTTTTCCTCACAAATATACCCGAAGGTACGTGGAGGCCCAGTCCGTATTAGCGTTATCTAATGCGAAACCGCACAGTGAGAGTACCCCTTTATACTTTTCTTACTTTAACACCACCCGATATACCCGAAAGTATGTGGACGGGATACAATATACTTACATACATGGAGTGAGGTATAATACTCGGAGTGTATCGCAAAAAATTAACGACAACTGCTATGTTTTAGGACGTCAGAACACGTTTCTAGCCTAGACCTTCTAAATGTTATTTTTATGGTTCCAATGCTTTGTTAGGTAAATTGAGATTAATTTTATGTTGATCTTGTTTAAAAATTTGCCTTTAAAAGGTTCAACGCGATGATGTATTGGAAAATTCCTAAAATGAAACTAAGACTGATAAGCAATCTTTCACTTTTAGTTTTTCAATAAAAATCCTAGCTACTAGAGGGAAAGAACAATCAATTTGCGAGAAAACAAGTCAAAGAACACAAAATAAATGCAGATTTCCTAATTGTTCCTTTTGCAAAACACACAAACCACTACATGAAAATGCAGATTTCTCTTTTCAGTTCCTTTTTAATGTTATGAATGCAGAAAAGAAACTAAGTGCACTGAATCAACAAAATCAAATGCCTTTTACTCTTGAGAAATGAGGAATACAAACAACAATTTCTCTTTCGAAGGAAAAATGAGGAATGAAACAACAATTTATCCTATCAAGAAACAAAGATTTTACGGCAATTTCCTTTTTCAAAAGCAAATGGATCTAATGAGACAATGAAAATATTTTGAAATTAATTCGTCAATGATAAAGAAAAATGCTTTAAACAAACATTGAACAAATTTTTCTTTCAAAGGAGGAAGACGTAGATGAATTCACTAGTCAATATGAGGCTCAGGCTTTTCAAAACACAGCAGCAAACAAACTGAAACAAATTGCAAAGACAAATTCAAGGGAATTTATATGGTTTCAGGAGGCAACGCAGTCTCTAAAGAGAGACAGCTTTGCAACGCAGGCCTGAAAGGGAGACAGTGCTATGCAAAGCACTGTGTCCTGTCCAAGAGTGCGTTAGGCGCAGTGTATAAAGAAAAACATAGATGTTTAACACACTTTGGCAAATTTGGATCATTAAAAGCCTAGTATTTGTGAGTGAAAACTACTGGGTGAATAAACCGAGAAAATCAGAGGCTAAAAAACCTAGGATAAAGAGTAAGATCCCCAGTTGAGTCGCCAATTTGTTATGCAAAATTATGAATTACGGATAAATCATTCTTCCCTAGACAGGTGTTAATCTAGAACAATAGGTCAAAGACTTTACGACTATCTTTCTTAATTGTAAATAGACATGCATAATGAAATAAATAACCTACTTGGGATCCAAGCACTTCCAAAGTCTCCTTCTGTCGCTTTTGCTGTAGCTTCAAATTCCAACCGGTTGTGCAAAATATTTCCTGCAAGAATGAACACTAAACAAAAAAAGATAGCAATAATATAGATGTCTATTCAAGTTATTTAGCTAAATCAATAAATCATAAACCATATACATCAACTAAGAAATCATGATATTGAAAATCAAAGATTATAAAAATGCATATAGGGAAAAATAAGCAGTAATATTTATTGATGATAGAAGGGGAGGTTACAAACTAGTGATTGATTTAATGTCACCATCTCCAGCAGCATTCTAGCCTCATCATAATGCAAATATCTCCAACAATATGTCACTCAAATAAACTCCTCAATTGAAATTCCACCAACATTTCTCTACACAAATTCTTCCTTATCAAACACTAATATTTGTGCTTAATTTATAGAGGAGCTGAGGGTAGTTTCACAATCAATGCCTTTCCAATAATATGCAAGACATGTTCCCAATCTTTTAGATATCAAATGGACACATGGATTCAAATTTTGACACATGTGAACTCTTCTAGAAGGCATTGGCCAAGTGGAGATTTTGGAACAATGAGAATTTCGCTCCCAATGTGACCAACACAACCATGAATGTCGGGAAGTGCTCTGTAGAGCAGCCTTGCATAGGGCTACCTGCATATGCAACGCACTTACTCCCTTTAGAGGCAGTGTTGGTGAGCTCTCATATGATATATTATAAACTTCAAACTTTGGAAACTTTTGCAGATGAAAGTCTTTGGTTGATTTGTCTTGTTCTTTGTCTTAGGTCATATAGCAACTGAAATGTTAGGGGATGATAGACCCTATACATTGGTCCTGGAGATGATGCCTAGTTAACCAAGTCATTGGGAATGGTGCCCAAATTGACCTATAATACTATTCCTTTACTAAAGTTACTTGATGAACATTATATCTAATGATTAATGAGGAATCTTGAATAGTGATTTGGATCGTTACCCATGGGTAATTTGTATAAAAAATTCTAACTCCTTGCATTTCCATGTGAGGATATCGGGGTATGTGACATCTCCCTTGGAGCTCCTCCAACCAGGTACCAAGTTCACAAGGTTGCTTGAGTTTTTTCTTCCCTCTCACCCTCTTGGTTCCCTTTTCCCAAGTGAGGTTATTTATCTCTTGGGAGAGAAATAAATATTTTTTAAATAAATTAGGTAAATTTGATTCTGAATATATATAATTTTTAAATCAGTGGACACACAAATGACTAAAATTTTTCACTCATATGGTGAACACAATATTTAAGAAAACTCGATTTGGAGAAAAACCAAAAAGTAAGGGATTAGTATATTTTTAGTATAGCAATTCTAAAAAACATTACAATTCACTTGATACTTTTTATTTTTTTCATCCACTCCCTTTTTAATTACACCTCTATGAGAAATAACATTCATTACAATACCAAAAACAAAATAATTTAATTAAATGAATTAAGTAGATCAAAAGAAACATTGAGTTTTCAAGAGCTCGCAAGGAAAAAAATAGTAAAATTCATTTGAATTCTATGCTTTTAAATAGGTTACTCATAATTATTGCAAAGGAGGATTGAACAATTTATCCTAAAAGTAAAAGGAGATTTACATCTTTTAGAAAGCAAGTTCATGTGAATAGTGATCAATTGTAAATTGGGTATTGACACCATCCTAATAGTTGAATATATTTATACCTTTAGCTCAAGCGAGAATGGCGTAAATATGCCTAGTCTTGGCTAGATCATTGGAGAATAAAGGAGGAGAACATTTTGTAGAATATAGTATTAAAAATACTATTACTTCAAAATTTGAAGGGAAATTGCGAGGTGATAAAGAGTTAGAGGGAAGTAGGAAACTAAGATATTATAAGAAGGTGCTCAACCCTGATCTTGAAAATAAAATATCTATATGTCTTGACTAGTGTTAATAAGAAAATGAGCATTGCTAAGATAAGAAGTAATTCACATGAGTTTCATAGTGGAATTGAGTGTTGGTCAATTACCAAAACACTATGGGATGAAAGAATCCGTCACCTTTGTGATATTAAGAGGATGGAAGATGAAAAATAATTTCTCTTAGATTTTCCATCTTATACTCACATTCCATATAATTTTCAAAATATATGTCACACTACCAACGTTATTGACCTTTTATGTCAACAATACTATCTTGGTCTTGAAATGCTTCTCTCGCTGCATTTCAAGCATATAACGAAAATGTTAAAAAATTCTATTAATCTATTACCTTCTTAACTTAGGTTAAACCATATAGGTCTTAGTGGATTTTAATCATCAACATCACCATGTATTAGTTATTGTATCTCCAACATATTACTCATTTAGTTTTTTCTTCGACTGTGCATTCTTTAACTAAAAATTTCAGCCTCTTATCCATAGTTAACATAGGGAATTCAATTTTTGTTATTTTTTAATTTAAAAAAAAATCAATTTTTATTTATTTATTTATTTTAATTTGAATTATATTTTTTTGTCTTTTTCTATGGTTTTTTATTTTTCTCTATTTTCAATTATAATTCCATTAATCCACGTTTTTTTTCTTATTAATTTTTATTTTGACATTTTTTTCCCTTCACCTTTCAATAATTTTCTTTATGTGGAAGCAACAACTATACAATAAAACTTCCATTTCAATGAATATAATTAAATTAGTAAAAAAAAATTCTAAAAATAAGAAATTAATAAAATTAAAACAAAATTTGAGTGTAATTTGTCAGTTTGTTTTATGTATACACATCTCATTCTTCATTCTACTCAAAGACCTCTTGTCATTATTGTTTGCACTCAAATATTAGAGATTTGGAGAATGACAATTTGTGATGTTAAAGTTGACAATCTTTGTAATATTTATTTAGATTATTGTTCAATTTTTAGATTTCAATTAATCATTATTTTCTTATTATTTGCAGATGCCATAACTCTAACAAAGGCTAAAACTTTTGAGAGTGATGACTATCCCCAACAAATTTTCATAGTAATGACTATCCCCAACAACTTTTCACAGTAATGACTATCCCCAACTTCCAGTGCCATCCACTGAAGCGACAACGACATTTTTGGACCCAACCACTTTGTGTTGCCCAAATCCCATTAATAGCACCAATTTTGTGTGTTGCACGCAGGGTGCTCACGAAATTTATGTAAAAGTAGTGTAGAAATTTAGCTGTTTATTTTTTTTGTAAGTTAGGCTAAACTATATTAATTCAAAGTAAAACTTTACATAGGCGTTGGGCTGAGATGGTAAGCTGTGCTTATCCAATCCTAACCTTTGATGCTTTCAAAATAGTGTAGGTTTGGGGCTGCCTCCTAGGAGGAAACCAACCCCTTAATAGCATTAAAAAGTCAATATTTACAAGGTGTGACGTGACACATAAAAAAATAAAATATCTATAGTATGTGCTGAAATAACAGAAAACATAAAAGAGCTAAGCAACTGTGTAGTCATGGTGTTCCTTCATCATCCTCTGTTGCAGGGTCCTCCTCCTTGATGCGACATCCATATTCCTGTGCAATGGCCTCTTCCTCAACAGAAGGCACCCGCGGGGACTTTGTTGCAGCTACGCAGAGGATGGGAGCGACTGGGTACTCAACATCACGAACACACGTCCAAAATCCATCCGAGTCCATGATCCACACATCGGTGTCCTCCCCCGAGGCCTCCTAAACTGGGAGATGCTCGGATTTTCGAGGAGTAGGTTTCTCAAGGTGCGTGATGGTGGACTTCCTGGGATCCCTTCTGCCCCTCTGATTCTCCTGAGCTAGGGCGATCTCCTCTTGGGTGCGCTTAGACCGATGTGTTGCTTCCCTGTCATGGCAGCCAGAAGAGGAGCCCTCAATGGATTCCAAACGATTGTCCTATCCGCGTTGATAGCGACCTGAGAACGCGCCTCTTTGGCTAACCCTGATGGTCTTTTGGCGCTGATGCGGAGCCATGGGGGGGTGAACCAACAGAGAGGGGGAGGCCGGTCCAAGTGTAGTGACTTTCTCAACAGGGGAGCACTCAACAGAAAATCATAGTAGGGGGGTGTGAAACTCAGAACTATGCAGCAGGGGGGCGCGCAGCAAGGGAGCCTGCCTTTGTAAGTGCCCAACTAGAGAGCCTACCTCTATAAGTGCACAACGGGGTGATTCTGTAGAGGCAGGGAATTCCAGAGGGGGGTGCGCAGCCAGGTGGAACACCGTGGGGAGCACGCAGCCTAGAGGGAAACAACAGGGTAGGCTCCCAGCGGGCTAGCATTAATATGGTGGCGCACAAGAGGGAGGGTGCGCAGCTGGGGGAGCACATGATGAGACTAAGGCAGCAGCATGGGGATGACATAATGAGGAAAAAACTTGCCTTTTGAAGACCTGTGGCACAAGGGCAAATGCTGTGCGATTTTGTGACATGCTCGCATATGCGAGTTGGGACAGTTCTCATGGGGTTCACTTAATTTCTTAATAGAAATTTTATCTTAGAATCCACAATATGCTTTAGTCATACATAAAATATTTATTAATTTAAAAATATAATGATATAAAATTTATTTAAATAAATTTGAGCTATAATAATATTTTTAATTTTTATTTATTTATTTAAAAAATACATATAGTAATAATAAATTTTTACAAATATTTATACAAAATTATATCTCACACACTCTAATTATCTTGTTGTTTCAAGATGAGATATATGAAATTTTAGTCCTTTATTGTTTGTTACTTTAATTTAGCTATATTTAAACTAAACTATAGGCACTAGCTATTATGTAACACTTATTAATATTTTTCAATTAGTAAGAACTAATGCACATATCAATGTATATAATGTTGTCAAAATTTCTTCAAATGATCATTAGTTTTAAGGAAAAAAACAAATGAAAAATTCATTACTTGTAATCTTTTTATTGTTTTTTCTATTTTAGTTTTATTACTTTTTAATTTTTATCTTTTTTTTTTTATCTTATCCTTTGTTTGTTTTACTTATTTCCAATTTATTATCCATGTTTATGCAATAAGACTTCAAATATCTCCACCACTAAAATGATACAAAAATTAAATTTGAATATATCATAAAATTAACAAATTATTTACTTAATGTTATACATTAACAAATAGGCAAATATTTATAGTCAAAGTATAACTAATGCAAAGTCAATAACCAAAGTAATTGCTACAGTCCTCGACTTTGACATGAACTTAACATTTTGAAATACATAATAAATAGTCAAAATTAATATAACTAAGTGCACACTAAGTGTTTTTTGTCAAAAATAACTCATACAAGAAAAATATCACACAAATAATGAGTGAAGTGTTGCACAGTTAAAGTTGTAACATCCTTCAATATTGGCATAGTATGTAAAAATGTTCAGGGATAGTATTTACTTGCAGTGAAGAACAAAATAAAGGCTTCCGCCTCAAGAAAATTTATTAGGCACAATATTGATCTTTCATTTGACCTATACTTACAAGATATTTGAAAATTCCTATCTTATATCATAATAAATTTGGTGCATTAATAAATTTAATTAATGATGATTCAATGTGTAGACAATGAAAGAAATCAATTTCATGAGTGACCTATATGAATTGAAAAAAATTGAGTCATAGAAGTTTGATCTTTGAGTGGAAGCCATTTAGTGAGAATGTAATCCTCCTTACTAGGTATGAAAAACCTCTTCTAATGAATGGTATTATCTAGGCTTGCTAGACCCAAGGCTAAATCTCACATTACATCATGTTGAAGAGAGGTCAAAGGCACAACCAAATGAGACCAATACTTTATATGAACAAAAAAGAGTGAACTCTAATGCCCTTTACTTTGTATTGGCTAAAACATTGATTTATCTTTGTTGATTTTCAATATCTCTAGAAATCATGTAATTAATTTGAAGCTTTAAATTGGCTATATAATTTTTTTAAGTATATGTTCATGCTAAATTAAAAGATGTTTTCCTACCTTGGATTGCTTGTGAGATTTAAGAGATTATAACTTACGAGTTCCAACATGACCACACAAAGATCTTGTCATTCCATCTCATAGACATATACCCAAATATCTAATGAATATAAATTGAAATATATACTTTTAGGAAATGCCCCCAATCCAAAAAAAACTAATTTGACTCATCATCAAGAACATATACACTTGTTTCCAAGCATTAAAAAGAAAATATACACTTGTTTCCAAGCATTAAAAAAATATCTCTGTGATATTTTGACAAAATTTTGGTATTAAAGTTTCTTATTAGCGTTTTTTCGAAACATGTTAAGGCTCTAGAAGGAAAGAGATAAAACCTTACCCCTTACACTCTGCTTCAACCTAAATATAGTATACTGTTTTTTTTTTTATAGAAATCTATGATAACATTTTCTATGGATTTATATCACACATGTAACATTGGACTTGTTTGGTAGATTTCTCAATATACGGTATTGAGACCTAGATTCCCTTGACCAGGCTGACCGCCATGATCTAGGGTTTGGAGGTTTCAGTGCAAGCTCCCCCTGGAATACCTCCTTCCCAACTCTTGAGGGTGCGATCACACTCTTGGAAAGCCTTGAGGCTCACCCATGATAGAAACCAATGGGGGAACTGTTGTCCCCCTACCACAGGCCAACCTCCCACAGGAGCAACAGCAGGGACTGACATCGACCGTCAACAAAACTTTGGCCCACTTCATGATGCAACAGGGGCAACTCCCATAGCGAAACCAACCTCCACAACAGAAGCAGAAGCAACAAATATCACCTCATCCACATGCATACCCAAGGATACCAAAAGAACCATCATCGAGTTCCCTGTGCATCGAATCAATGAAAGAATCCAATTCATGAAGTATCACACATTGATAGGAAATTTCATGGGTTTTTGGCCCACCGAAAAAGCTCTACGAGGATGGATAACATCCAAATGGAAGCCCAAGGGTCATATGGACCTTCAGCTGTGCGTCAAAGGCTTCTTTAATGTGATCTTCACTTGTAATCAAGACAAAAATCAGATCATGGACGGAGGGCCATACTTCTTCAACTCAACAGGTTTATACCTGTGCCATTGGGTAGAGTGCTTCAACCCAGATAAGCAAGATCTCACATGGATCCTGCTCTACTCCCTCCCCCATGACTACTGGGATGAGATGAATCTATGGGACATGCAATGCCCTAGGAGAATTCATTAAGACGACAGAGGAAACAAAGATCAACCGACATGCAGCATACACACAAAGTCGCTCCCTGGTGAGGTAAGCCTATTGCATGATGATTTTGAATGGATATAAACTGTATATTATGAACATGTTCCCTTAATATGCTATAGGTGTCACCAACATGGGCACCTATTTAGATACTGCCCCTAAATCAAAAGGTGGCAGCTAACAATGAATTAAATGATCAAGCTACAGAAGGGTTTACGAAAGTAGAAAGAAAGTAAAGGCACAACAAGAGATCCAACTCTAACCAGGGAAAAAAATCCCCAGTGACTAGCAACAACTTCGAAGCCCTAGCTCAACTTAGTGAAAATGAGAACTAACCTTCCAAAGATATAGGGCGATCCTCATAGGAGCAACCCAAAATCTGAAAGACACAACAAGACAAGATTCAACCAGAAGCCTTTCTGAAATCCCAAACCCCTATACATGCAAGGGAAAAATCTGCAACGAAATGCAAAGGAAAGGCATTGTACCCAATCCCAGAAGCCATGGAGGAAGAGCCAAAGAGCATTGAATTTGAGGGCTTGGATCTCATAGGGTTAGAGGATGCATGCAACAATAAGGAATTTCTCTCAATACCCCAGTAGCATATCTAGAAGATGGAAGAAATCCTCACTCGAGCACAACAACTCCCCTCTCTAGGCATTCAGGGAGGTACGCTCCTAAATACAAAATTCCTCCTGAAAGAATCCTGCAAACGAGGTATAAAAATAGAGCTACAAAGAACAGTTGAAATGGTAAGAGAGATGGTAGAATTTGGGAGATTCCCCAAGTTAACCCGATTCTACCCCTACATCCCCAACCCCCCTCAATGAAGATCATCTCATGGAATATCAGAGGGATTAATAGCCCCACAAAGCAAAAGATCATCAAGAAAAGAATCACTGAGGAACACCCTGCAATTTTCTACATGCAAGAAACCAAATTCTCCAGCTCCACTCTGGAAACAATCTTCAAAAGGATATGGAAAGGCTGCAAAACAATAACGGTAGATGCCAATGGACCTTCAGGAGGATTGGATATCATCTGGAAACCCCACATCATCACCCTAGAGAAATTTCATGCTAATAGGCACTTCATTCAAGTCAACTTTCACTTGATTGGAACCGCCATCCATGGCCTACTCACGAACGTCTACTTCCCCCAGAATCTCCAGCATAAAACTGACCTTCTAGACAACATTGTTGATCTCAATAATCAACGAAATCTTCCTCTTTGGCTGCTTGGAGGAGATTTCAATATGATAACCAATTTACAAGAAAAAAAGGCGGAAAGAGTCATCTAGATATGGACAACAATGGTTTCAAGAACTTCATCCAGGAAAATCACCTCATAGATCTACAAACTTCCAATGGTATCTTTACTTGGAACAATAGAAGAGGAGGCACCCAGCAGATCGCCTCCAAATTGGACCATTTTATCATCATGGAAGACTTTATACATCTTGGGGGAGATCTTGTAGCCACCATCATTCCGACCGCCGGCTCTAACCACTGGCAGATACAACTACAATGGTTAAGACTTGGTACACCCAAGCCCAAACCATTCCTCTTTGAACACTGTTGGCTCAGACATCCATGGTTCAAAGAAATTGTCTCAGATTGGTGGTCCTCCCTTTACCCACCTCAAGGAACAAAAATGTATCAGTTTCAGACAAAGCTGAAGATGCTCAAAGGGAAATTGAAGGTGTGGAACAAGAACACCTTCAGAAACATCTTCAAAGATCAAAGAGAGTTGGAAGATCAAATGAAGAAGCTCCAAAAAATAATCATTTCAGAAGGACACTCGGTAGATTCAGAGAACAAAGAGAAATTACTAACAACCTAGATGGAAGAGAGAAGAAGTCAGGAAGTGATCCCATGGAAACAAAAATCTAGGATATGTTGGCTCAAAGATGGAGAAAGAAACATAATTTTTTTCCATCGCTCCACCATCCAGCACAAGATGCACAATAGAATCACAGTTCTAAAATATTAGAATGGAAAGTGATTGGAAAAGCAAGAGGATATCACGGAGGAGCTATGCAACAACTTCAAGGACATCTTCCAAGAATTCAATAATAAGAGGCATGAGGCTGTAGGAAAAATCACTCAACACATACCTAAACTGATCACGGAAGAACACAACCGAACACTACTTAAAGCAACCACTCTGGAAGAGGTGGAACAAGTAGTCTTCCAACTAAAGGAAGGGAAAGCTCCTAGCCTAGACAGATTCACTACCAACTTCTTCCATTTATTTTTGGAAACAATCAAAGAAGAGGTTTGGGATATCGTAGAGGAATCACACACCACTCACTGGCACCTAATGGCTTTCAATGCCACCTTCCTCACTCTCATACCAAAAGAAGACAATGTTGCAACACCAAGTAAGTATAGACCCATAACTCTCTGCATTGTCATTTATAAACTCATTTCCAAAGTTATAGATAATAGACTGAAGCAGCTCCTACCCCTGTTGTTACACAACATTTTGTCACTCTCCCTGCAATCCTCAACTCGCACATTGGAGGGTCGTTTCTGTGACCAATACGCAGTGTCATGCTTTGCAAATACCATCCTTGCATCCCTTTTGATGAAAACAACATTCTTCTTGTTGACATTTCCCTAAGCAGAGCTGTGAAAATCCCTATTTTTTCCTCGGCGCAAGTAGCCTGTTACACCCTCACGTTGATCAGGAAATTTAACACTAAGCCCGCGCCAAGTGGCGCTTTGTGCCAGTTAGACACCCGCACCAAGATGTTTATGGAATGTTTTAAAAAAATATAGGCGGAGGTTCCATTCCAACCACCTCGGGGATGAGTCATTGGGAGTGGTTGAACTGAAACAACCACAAACTCCTTCCTTTATTTAGTAGTTTCCAGCTCTCTTGGAACTCTCCTAAAGGACAGGACTCCCTCCCACCTTTGCAGGGATCCCAACCTCATCTCTTTCATCTATATAAGAAAATATCTCTTTTATTAGAATCTAGTTGAACACATTATAGAAAAATAGTTGAACGACTGAATAGCTGAATTAGGAGATTTATACTATAGCTAAACTACTAGAGGAGATAGAGTAAGAAATATTGTGTTGAGATAGCTCGAGTCGATGAATTTTGAGAGAGCTTGAGTCTGAATTCCCTAACCAACAGTTGAGACGCGCTTCGCCTGAACCCTACTGGAGGATACTGTGACGTCAAAGGATCGGTTGTACTCTTCCTTCTACTCATTAATATACATGACTACTGTTTGGTTCCACTATTGTGTTATGATGTTTATTTGATGCGATATGTTTAGCCCTCTTTGACTGGCTAATAGTTGTGAATGAAACTATTCTGTTATATGTTGTTATTGTTCTTTGTCTTATGTGCAGGTATCTGAACGTGACAGCGAACGGATCGTGACTTGCTAAGGCAGGAGCGAGACGCCACTACTCTTCCTGCAACATTGACAACATTGGATTCAAGGTAGGTAAATCTACCATGTATTTTGTTCATTCATTAACTAGGAAGCAACACTTTAGCATGTCCTTTTGTTACTAGACCCACCCTAGGGCTAGAGGGATCGTTTCTGTCCGCAGAGAGGATTTACCTTCATAAAGAATTGGCGACTCCACTGGGGATCAATGCAAGTTTGTCGTGTCATCCTGTTGGGTCAGTTTCAATTCTTGGTTTAGTTATCTATCTCTTTCTGGTTTTTTTGTTGAGTTTCCATTCTCTGTTTAGCTCCAGAGAGTCAACGTTGAATTTTGCTCATTAGGTTAGGGTTTTTCCTCTTTTTCCCATAGGTATCCAGCTTAGCGCATTTTTTGTCTGGACAGTTGCGCCGATCGATGCATATTTCTCTTTTAGCACTCGTGCCAACCTCTGTATGGCACGGATTATAGCCTTACAGCTGCGCCAATTGCTATAGGTTTTGGTTTGACCTCCCTAATGCGTTTTTTGGTCATTTTCTCTTGCCTCTGTGTTAGTTTTGAGTGTGTTTAAGCCTTTGCAAACTACATTGACTACTGTAGACCTGTTTCCCTCAGTTGTTTGTCTGTTGTCTTGTCGGTGTCAATTAAGACCTTAGGGTTTCTAGGTGTTCTTGCACACTGAGCCTTATGTTCAGGAACAAGTCTCTTTGATTGTTATTAGTCTCGTTTTGGATTTTTAGACTGCGTTTTCTTGATCCTTTTGTTTTGTTGCTTGAACAGTCTTTTCGTCTTTTCGATTAGTCCTTATTCTTCAATACTTTGAGCATCGATTACTTTTCTTGTTTGGGTCGTTTTGAGAACTCTCTTTCTTGATTGAAAGTTTGCTTCATTAGCTTGCATGTTTTTGTGTCTGTTTCGCTTTGGTTGAGTCATTCAATTTCAAAACCTTACATTCGCAAAACTCAAACTAGTGTTTATTTTGTTTTCCATTGAATTAGTATGTTGTGTGCTTCATTTCATTGAAAAAATCAAAAAAATATCTTTGCACTCTTTTGTTGCATTGAAAATGAAATGTTCCTTTACATAAACTAGCATTTTTCAATCTAGAAAGGACTTTCATTTTCGCTTGATTGCATTAAAGGCATTAGAAGTTTCTTCGCATCTTTTTCTTGCTTTCTTGCTTGAAAGATTTTTGTCCTTCTTCTAGCTATCATTCATCGAATTGAAATGATGTTCATTTGCATATAGTTTGCATCTAGGAATTTGAGCCTAAACATTCGATAAGGCCTGGAAATTGAAACATAATTCAAGATTAACTTTAAAATTTACTCAATGAACCTAAGGCAACTTTGAAACCTAACAAAAAATTTCTAGTGGCCTAGGCTAGAGATGTGCTCCAGCGTCTTAAAACCTAGCAGCTGTCGCTCGCCTTTTGGCTTTAGACAACGCTAGTACAGACTTGTGCTCCCCGTACCATCACGTATATAAAGGGAGACCCCTCTAGGTTGAAATCCTTTATCCATGGGAAACCGAGTCTGCCGCCTTGTAACCGTGATACACCAAACACAACATTCGGGGATACTACCTGCACGTACGTCAAGTCCTTGGTCATTTCTGTTTCATTTGATTACCAAGGTGTATATGGCAGTTCACGGAAACCTGGTACACCCTCTTACTTAGAATTCCTGAGAAGTTATTCTGATCTTTTCGTGACTCTTTAAACAAGATAAGAGATCATCGAGCACTTGTCCTTTCACGCTCGTTTCAAATTGAAAGTGACTAGAGTCATATTTTTCTTGTTTCTCGACTCTCAAAACATGAAACAATGAATTTTGGTTTCAATGTTATAAAATTAATCAACTACGATTACACGCCCATTAAAAGTTTGTTACTTGGTCTGATTGATTTCCTTGGTTCTTGATTTTGGTACTTTCGATTGGTTATCTCTTTTCCTTCCTGTTTTGATTTATAGTCAAAGTGGCGGAACATCCAGTTTCGTCGTCCTCACTGCCTCCGAGTGGTGGTTCATTTCTGAACGTTTCTTTTGAAACTCCTCAATCCAATTGATCTGTCGAGTTCTTATAGCCCATTCTACCGTTTATCCAGCCCCTTGCTACTAAATCTTCGCTTGACGAACCAATTGAGTTCAATTGGCCTCCTTCAAGTGCTTGGTCTGGTTTTGGGGAAGAAGGGGAATTTCCTCCTCTTACGTCTGGATCTCTTTTTGTTGCTGCTGCGGTACCTCCTAGTCCCCGTAGTCTTTTCGAAGATCTTACGTAAGACTCAGATATGGATTCCTCCAGTTCTAGTGGCAGTGAAGGAATGCCTGTATCCACCGGAGAATATCAACTCTTTCCTGAAGATATTTCTCATGCCTCTGTCCAATATTCTTCGCCTTCGGTGTCACTTCCAGCTGGCTATAGGTCTCTGAGTCAGATTATGTCTGGTGTTGCGTCCATTGCACAATCCAACACAGTAACTCCTCCTCGAAGTTCGGTCTAATATTTTTCGATATCGTTACCTTCGGCGTCAGATCCGTCGGTTACCGTTACATCTATTCTAGTCCAACCTACAGTCTGTGTGGCTTCTAGTTCAGTTTCCACTACCCCTGTGATTCCTAGCGGTTTCACTTTTGAAGAATATCTGTTGGATGTTCAGCAGCAAAATTCTCAGCAGTCTCAGGCTCCTAGAGATCCTCGTTTTCATTACTATGATGTTATTGGTAATCCCATATATGTATATCCACACCATTATTATGAGCATGGGAATCCAGTTTATATGCCTCCTATAGATCCTTATCAGGCCGTTTATGATCCTTATCAGTCTGTTACTCATTTGGGACCTACTTTTCCTGTGCAATCCTCTGGCTTACAAGAACAACCCTCTTAGGGACAACCTTCAGCTCAGCAGGGCCCTGTTTTTGGTCCACAGGGACAACCATACGGTCCATAAGGCCAACCTTTACAAGGAAAGCCTTTGATCCAACATGGACAACCCTTCGATCCTGGTCCTCAATCCTAGTATCAACCGAATTATCCTGTTTTTAATCGCTATGATCCGAATCCTTCGGGACATAATATATGGGGAAAAAATCCTTCTCGGATTGGGTGGAATGTACATACAAGTCCTTATCAAAGACCTCCGATGACTTTCAATACCCAATTACCATTTCTTGCTACGTTGTAATTACCTGATGTGTCAAAGTTGACAAATGATCCCATTTTTCATAATCCATATTGGCCTCCGATTCCGACCAAGATTCTTGGTGATTGTCCTAAATTTGAGGGTAAGCCTGGTGAAGATCCCCAAATGCATGTGATGACTTACCACTTGTGGTGTTCTTCTAATTCTTTGGTTGACGATTCTATTCGTCTTCGTCTTTTCCAGTGAACTCTTACTGGTGCTGCTGCAAAGTGGTACATTGAGCTGTCTCGTGGAGTTTTCCAAGATTTCAATTCTTTGGCCATGGCCTTCCTCACACATTTTCAGTTACCAATCTGCAATGAGATCGGGATGCATCTCCTCACTTCATTGAAACAGGACCGAGCTACTCATATCTCAGATCATATTCATGAGTGGTGGCGTCGTCGTCGCATGATCGAATTTGAGATACCTGATCAGCTTCTGACTCACTGGTTCACTACCTCCTTTGTCAATCAAATTACTAAAGACATTGCTATGGGGGCATGTGTGACCGAGGAACAAGCCATTGCTTACGCCCAGTACCTTGATCTCGTGTATTCTCAGTCTGGCGCATTGTACGATATCTTGCCTGATGCTCCTCGACCTGGAACTTCTAAACCACCAACGAATCCATCCGTTGATGGTATTATTGGTTTTGTATCGCAGACTTCTCAGAAGCATCCTTCATATAACTCTGGGAAGTAGAAGTCTACTTCTTCCAATAATGTGGCTTCTTAGTCAACTTCGAATTCTGGCACACCCGCAGAAGTAAATGTTGTTCAGGCCAATCCCACAGATAACACTTCCAAAGGTAAGAAGAAGGGTAAAGGTAAGGCTAAAGCCGATACCCCGAAACAAGATTCTCCAGAAACTCGTTCTGCTGATAGTTCTCAACGCAAACCGAAGTATCCTTTTTTGATTTGTGACGGTGAGCACTTCACCAAGGACTGTCCTTGACGGTCTGAAGTGAGTTGCTTGCTCAAAGGCACCCAAGGAGCTCCGAAAATTCTTAAAGAACCTTTCCCTCAGTAGACTCAAATGGTAGAGCACCCTCAGTCCTCTGCTCCATCTGGTTCGCAAGTGTTCATGATGAATGGTTCTGCACCCATTTCTATTGCTACGAAAGATTATTATGGCTCGCATCAGGCAGCGGGGAAAGAGATCACTGACAATCCTTCTCCTCCTCCCATTTCTGGCCCTCTTGAGATTGAACGGCCTAACACCAAATCTGTTTTGCGACCACCCTCCAGAGGTGTGCTCCGTAAGTCTTCATACAATCCCAATGCCTGTGCCGCTCAACATTACAGTATTGTTGAATATTTGGCTCAGGCACAGTCGGCAATGTCTGCGTTAGAAGTACTTCAGATTTTTCATTCGCAACAGAAAGATTTTCTATCTGCGATAGGTGGGATTGATCCTGCCGATACTAGCTTGCTCACTTTCGATTTAGATAATTTCATCCCACGACTCCTGCACCAAATTGTGCTCATCATTCAAGTTGGTATTAATGGTTTAAATATTCACCGGGACGTCGTAGACGAGGGTGCATTCACCTGTGTTATGTCATCTACTTGTTGGAAAGCCATTGGTTCTCCAACTCTTACTTCATCACCCAATGCCCTTGAAGAATTTGATGGAAGAGAATCTAAACTTCTTGGTGTCCTCGCTAGTTTTATGATCACGTTAGAAGGGAAGACAGTCAATGTCGAGGTCGAAGTCGTTGATGCAAAACTCAATTATAATCTCCTCCTCGGACACAGTTGGACTCATGCCATGTTGTGCGTTCCGTCCAATCTCTTTCGTGTTTTGAAGTTACCGCATGAAGGAAATATTATCACTGTCGATCAATTGTATTTCTTCACTTCCTCTTTCGATAACAACGTTCCATATGTGGACAAGATTCCTACTCCTTACGAGAGTGTAGGGATAGGTATTTTTAAGGATCCTACCCTAATGGGTGTTTTCCCTCTTCCACCACTGAATAATGTTCAGGTTAACATGATTTCTCGAACCGATGACCCCTGGGTTATCCCTTCTCCTTATCAGATCGGTTCGTTCGATGATTCGATGCCTTTGAGTCTGATTGAAATTGATTATTGTGAACTCATTGTTGCATCGGATTTTGATCCTGATTTTGCTCCTTCGAGCATAACTCTTGACATTTATTCTCAATCCCCTTGGCTTGGTGATTTTGATTCATTGGATCCTTTGAAAGAAGTGTTTCCTTCCGATGAGGCTATCGTGGAAAATCTGTCTCTCGACGATCTGCCGTAGGATGATGGTCATCATCGTTCCTCGTTTCTACTAAGGCTCGGGGCCATGTCTACCACTCTTGAGTGTTTTTCCTCTTAGGTTCCTTCTCCTCCGCTGCAAACTCCTGTTCAGGTCCATGAGGTTTTTTCAGAAGGTAACTTGAGTAACATCACTCAGATGATGCATATTGACATTTCCATTAAACTGGGAATTGTCGAGAACATCCATATTGGGGTTACTTGTTCTTCGGATGAAGTGCAAGTCTATACTAGCATTTTTCGTGATGTCTTTGCATGGTCCCATGAATAAATTCCCGGTATTGATCCTAGCATCGTGGTACATGAGATTCCTACTTACCTCGATTCGAAACCTGTTTGTTAGCGTCTTTGTCCAATGCATCCTAGGAAAGCTGCTGCCATTAAGGCCGAAGTGGAAAAACTTCTCAAAGCTGGTTTCATTTATCCGATTCCCTTGACAGAATGGGTTTCTAATATTGTTCCTGTAGACAAGAAAAAGGGCACTATTCGTGTCTATGTTGACTATCGTGATATCAATCGAGCTTGTCCTAAGGATAGTTATCCTACTCCTTTCATCGATCAAATCATTGATGACTGTGCTGGGAGTGAGATTTTTTCCCTTATGGACGATTTTTTAGGTTATAATCAGATCAAAATTCTCCCGACTGATCAACATAAGACTGCCTTTATCTTTCCTTGGGGTACCTTTGCATATAAGAAGATTCCCTTTGGTTTGAAGAATGCCGGGGCCAAATTTCAGTGCACGATGTCTTATGCCTTTCATGATATTCGTCACATCATTCAACCTTATCTGGATGACCTTCTCGCTCATTTAGATAAGCGTAAAGACCATCCTGACCATCTTCTTCAGATTTTTCTTCATTGTAGACACTATTACATTCGGCTTAATCCGCACAAGTGTGTCTTCTACGTCGATCCCGGTAGACTCTTGGGGTTTATTGTTTCCAAAGATAGAATTCACCTGGATCCTCTCTAGGTTGAGGCTATTATCAATCTCCCCTCTCCTTCCTCATTGCATCAGTTGCAGAGTTTACAGGGGAAAGCTAATTTTCTTCGTCATTTTATACCTAACTATGCCGAAGTAGCTAAAGGATTCACAGGATTGTTAAAACAGGGCGTTCCTTTTTATTGGGATGAGATCGCTCAGAAATATTTCGATGCATTGAAAAAATTGTTGGTCAATTTTCCTCTCCTGCGCCCTCTAGATTATCATCATGATTTTTCCCTTTATTGGGCTGCTGCTTTCAGCACGATTGCCATGGTTTTGGTACAAGATGATGATGACGGTCATGAGCATGTTATTTATTACTTGTCTCGTAACCTTTTCGAACCTAAAACGCGTTATGCCCATGTCGAGAAGTTAGCGTTGGCCATTGTTCAAGTTGTTCAACATTTTCGTCATTATATTCTTTTGTGTACAGTGACAATGATTTCTGAATGCAACCCCATGACCTACATATTGTCTCGACAATTGCTGGGGGAAAAATACTCAAAGTGGATTGTCATCCTCCAAGAGTTTGATTTGGAATTTACTGCTGCAAAATCTAAGAAATCATTGGTATTTGTTGATTTACTTTGTTCTCTCCCTTCCGACTCCGCTCCTTCTTGTTCTGAGGACTTCATCCCAGACAATTCGATTTTCTTGATTAGCACCCTTGATCCTTGGTACGGTGATATGATCGTTTATCTCCAAAATTCATCTTTTAGATCTGATTTGATGAAGGATGCCTTTCGACGCATCCGCCATCAGTCGTGACCTTATCGTATAGTTGGGGATACTCTCTATCGTATTGGAGTCGATTCCATACTTCGGCGATGTTTGAATCACGAGGAAGCCGAGAAAGTTCTGAATGATTTTCATAGTGGCGCCTGTGGCAGTCACATGTCTGGTTATGCTACTACATAGAAGATTCTTCGTGCTGGTTATTTTTGGCCTTCTATTTTCAAAGACTGTATTGTCGCAGTTCGTAAATGCCATGATTGCCAAATTTATCAACACAAGATGTGTGCGGCACCCGTTCCTGTTCATCTTTTCATTACTGTTGGTCCCTTTGCGAAGTGGGGCATTGATTTTATGATGTGTAACCCTCACTCAGCCGGGGGGCATGCTTATATTATCGTAGCTGTGGAATACTTCACCAAATGGGCTGAAGCAATGCCTAGACTTGCCACTGACGGTAAGACAACTGCTCAGTTCATATTCAATCACATTATTGCTAGGTTTGGTGTCCCTAAAGCCATTGTTACCGATCATGGTTCCCATTTTCGGCATTATATGGTGGCGGAGTTGACTTGTAAGTTGGGTCTGCATCACGACAGCTCAACACCATACTACCCTCAAGCCAATGCCCAGGTTGAAGTTGTGAACAAATTTCTTGTCGTGATGCTTCAGCGTATGATTGGGATCCACAAATCAAATCAACATCTCATGTTATTTTCGGCTCTTTGGGCATACCGAACCTCAGTGAAGAACGCAACTGGGTTCACTCCTTTCCAGTTGGTTTATGGCCTGGAGGCTACTCTCCCAATTTAATGTGAAATACCTTTGCTCAAGTTGGATGTTGAATTACTGCTGAATACTTTCCAGAAGAAGAGCATCTCCTTTATTTAGAAATTCTGGATGAAACCCGCTGCTTTGCTGCTCTTGTTATCGAAGCACAGAAAAAGCGGGTCAAAGCTCATTTTGATCAATCCGTTTCCCCTCATTCTTTCGTTGAAGGAGATCTCGTCCTATTATATGACCAAGATCGTGATAAGCTCTGGGCATGCAAATTACAACCTATGTGGCATGGGCCCTACATCGTTAAACGTGTGTTGTAGAATGGGGCCTATGAGCTAATTGACTACAAAGGTCATCCTCTTGAACAACCCAAAAATGGGTTGTATCTCAAAAAATATTATGCATGAGTCATTCATGCATAATAGGTGTACCTATGTGTTGCTTTCATTTTTGTAAATGTTTTCTGGTTTGGTGTGCTTTGTGAGCATTTTCCTGCTTATTAGGTCTTGCTTATTGTGCAGATGTCTATTACCCCTTATGTTGGTTTCGTAGATGGTGCTTCCCGCAGTACCAGGAATTTGTCTTCGACAGCCTGGGTAATTTATGATCCTGCTGGTGAGTTGATAGATCTGCAAGGTATTTGTCTAGGACGAACTACAAACAATGTCACTGAATATAGCGCTGTCATTGAGCTATTAACTGAGGCAATCAACCTCGGCATACGCGCATTTCTTGTAAATCTATATTCACAGCTTGTTGTTCTGCAACTCAATAATCATTATTCAGTTAGAAATCCGCACATTCTGAGATTGTATTTACGTATTCGTTTGTTGGAAAGACATTTTGATTTTATTACCTATTAACATATTCCTAGACGAATGAACACATTAACTGATACAGTGGCTAACATTGTATTAGATAGACATTTGCGTCATTTGTAAAAGCATCATCATATGTAAAAGATCCATGTAGGGAAATAGATGTATATATATAAATCGCTTGTTTGCAACTATGTGCATCATAACTTCAAAAAATATATGTGTGTTTCTGTTACATCCTGAGGCATCATGTCTCTCAAATATGCAGATAAAATAAAACCTAGGTGTCTAATCAGCATGGTGCTTGTGATAACATGTCACGACCCATACTAGCCGCCTCAGTAAGTGGTGAATTCGGCTAGGCACCCCTACGGCATGTCTCTGGTAGGCGCGAGGAACATCATCAAAACGTGCATAATCTGGGACTCCTCGTGTGATCCCCTCTAGGTTGCGCACTATCTCATCTTCCTCGCCGCCCTCGCCTTGAGGATCGAAATCGCGAGGGATTCGCCTCGCTATCAGTTACATGCTGACTGGTCTCTCTGGGCCAACATCTGCAATTACATGAATTTAATGTTAGAACATGCATAAATAAAAAATCATAATACTCATAAAACTTAAAAAATGAGTCTCACCCAAATCTTCATCCCAATCTTCTCCCTCCGGGAGTGGGAGGTCCAGATCATCACTGAAGTCTGTACTAGAGTAGGACTAGTCCTCCACGAAAATAAGTTGTCGACGGAGCTAATCAAAGAATTCTAGTCTCCAGGACATCTGTTGGCTGCCCCCTACCCTTGGCATCAGAGCTGCCCATCGAGCCATCCGTGGTTCTCTCACTGGTGGTGTCAGGACTATAACCTCCTGTTGCTGAAAAATGGGTAGTCGTTCCAACAAGAACAATACCAGAATAGATCCATAACCAAATTTTTTCAGTTTGGTCTTCTTTCATTTGGTTAGTTGGCGCTTCATGTTTATGGCCACAACCTCTGCCAAGTTGTAGATGGTCAGTGCCATGAAGTCTATAGCAAGAAGCAACTGTGTCCTTGTTGCTTCGTGCGGTGCTTGTGATCCCTCTGCCCGTGTGATGGTCAAATATGAAATAGTTTTTATATCAACTTTCCCACTATCTGATCCCTTCCGTGCTCCTCGACATACCCTGTCTATCACCATGGTCATGTTTTCCATGCAGGGCCGGGTGTCGGTTAGGATTGGTGCTGCACCTCTCCACGATAATCCTATGATGTACACGTCAGAGACATCAATCTCAAGTTCTTGATCTCGAAGGATGAACTTCTCTTGATTTTCGTCCCATATACTGATCAGATATTGTAGTAATTCTTGTTGGGCTCGGAGACATGGTGTTAGGAAGAATTTTTTCAAACCACAGTTTTTGAGGGCTTCCATGACTCCCTCACTTTACATGGCTGGCTCATCTTCTTCACTATGTTCCTCTTCTTTCCATTCAATGACCATTTTGCCTCTTTTTACCTACAATCACACACACATGAGTGGTATTAGTAAATTTTAACCCTTAAATATGTAAACAATTAGGGTCTTTGATACATATTTTTTGCTGGAAATGGTTGGCGACGTTGGCGCGCTCTAGTGTTAAAAATCGGGTGGTTGGCACAACTCCGTGCTCGAAACTCGCAGCAACTGCGAAGCCCTAATTTTTACATTTCCTCCCCCAAAATTCGAAATTGACAATTTCAGGAAACAAGAAATGACTTAAAATGACAAGAGGGATCTCAGCTCTTACCTAGAGTTGACGGATTTGCGATTGACCTGCTAGATTAGCCGCTATCGTCGCCACAAGATTGCACAGTAAAATGAGTAACTATTGCTCCACAAGAGGAAAGAAGTGAAAAGTAATTATTTTTACCATTTTTGGTATTTTATAACTTTTTCACAACCCTAATTAGGTTTTAGGGCATGTTTTTCGATTATTTTATTCTATTATTTTCAAAAAATGGATTTTACACATATCTCTTGTGCAACAACATGTTTTTCATGCAACAATGATGAAGTAACGAGTTATATTTTATACTTTTTCGGACTCAGTAAAAACATGAAAAAGTTACTATTGGAGTCATCTTTCAGCTCTTTTCTGACTCTCTAAAATTGAAAATATTGCCAAGATTCTTGTCGTTTTGAACTCGTTAAATGGTTGCGAAATGATATCTACCCAATATACGTTTAACCCTTGTTCGAGCTGGGATGGATTATTTACGAAAAAGGAATACCTTAGCCTATCGCAACGAAGAGGTTCTCTCAGACACAGTTTTCTACCTTTTCAGATCTATGAGACTACCTACGAGGGATTGTTGGAGTTTTCTTTTCTGCCTTCTTTTCAAACTCTCTAAACATGAAAATATGTCGAGTTCTTCCTTTGTCAGACTCGTTAAACCCTGATGACATCGGACTTCGTCACCATGACATTATTTCGAGTTCCTCCTTCCTAGGGCTCGTAAAATGTACTAGGTTGGATTTGTCCGAAGGACAAACTTACATCGCAAGCATATGATATCCCCTTCAAGCTTGTTTAAAAAAATAATTGGGGTACTCTCCAGAAATGGCGGGGGGAAATGGAACCAAGTTTTAGTTATGTTGGCAGTATGTCACTCTTGAACATGGCACTTGCCTGCATTTGTGTCGGGTTGGGGACATCTCATTTCGTAATTTTTGCCTTCATGGGTTTGGGTAATATATTTTGAGCTCTCATCTTCTCTTTGCCATGTCATCATGACCTCAGATCCTTTGATTTCAAATACTGCCAGATCCAGTATCGTGCTGTTGATATGTTCAAGAGAATTTTGCCTCTGCAGTTGTCAATCGTCCTCTGATTTCTTGTTTGTCTTGATCCATTTTCATCATGTTCCTCTGTCTCGTGTCGATGATGTGGGAAACCTTATGGCCCTCCTTCGACCAGGTCACTTCCTATTGACTTCAGCTCATTATCCAGGAATTTTATCTAGAGACTCCCTTCTAGTACCTTGGAGCCTGCATGCCTCAATGGCAGGTTTTTCGCATTCAACGTAAGGTTCACATTATTGGCCTTCGATCGAGTGATTCTGTGGATGTTCGACGTCAGATCATTTTTCACATTCCGTAGATGGTACCTTTTGTACCTTGAGGGTCATTGTCATCATTGGTGGTTTCTCTCGCATCTGTTAACAACTTTCATCATTGGTTGGTAATTAGACGATTTTCCTGCATGTTCGACTTCAGCTCATACATTCGCATGCTCGAAATTGTACTTGTTCGGGTCGAGATGGAGCGCAAGACCCTGGATTTTGTCTGATAAATTCCAAGTTGTGGATTTTTGTGGATTATTATGACTTATTGCATGACTCTCTTGATTGGATGGTTGCAACCATACCTGAGTCTATTTATTGATCCTTCCTGATGGATGGCTATGTCCATATCTCGGATCTTAGTTTTTATATATTCTATTATGGATGGCTGCGCCCATGCCACATGATTCATGTATCATAGATATCAGTTGTATTTGTAATTTCAGGTCTTCTGACAATGGTGTTTGGGTCGAACACATTCTCATAAAGAATTTCACCCCTCCCTCTCTCTCGGACTTCATACTTTAGGGGGAATTTGTTACACAAAATTTTTTCACTGTCCCTGCAATCCCCAACTCGCACATTGGAGGGTCGTTTATGTGACCAATACGCAGTGTCATGCTTTTCAAATACCATCCTTGCAACCCTTTGATGAAAACAACATTCTTCTTGTTGACATTTCCCTAAGCAGAGCTATGAAAATCCCTATTTTTTCCTTGGTGAGAGTAACCCGTTACACCCTCGCACCGACCAGGAAATTTAACACTGAGCCCATGCCAAGTGGCGCTCTGTGCTAGTTAGACACCAGCGCCAAGCTGTTTATGGAATGTTTTTTAAAAATAGAGGTGAAGGTTCCATTCTAACCACCTCGAGGATGAGTCATTGGGAGTGGTTGAACTGAAACAACCACATAATCCTTCCTTTAGTTAGTAGTTTCCACCTCCCTTGGAACCCTCCTAAAGGATAGAACTCCCTCCCACCTTTGTAGGGATCCCAACCTCCTCTCTTTCCTCTATAAAAGAAACTATCTCTTTTAGTAGAAGCTAACTGAACACATTATAGAAAAATAGCTGAACGGTTGAATATCTGAACTAGGAGAATTATAATATAGCTAAACTGGTAGAGGAGATAGAGTAAGAAATATTGTGTTGAGATAGCTTGAGTCGATGACTTATGAGAGAGCTTGAGTCTGAATTCCCTGACCAAAAGTTGAGACGCGCTTTGTCTGAACCCTGCTGGAGGAGACTTCGACGTTAAAGCATCGGATGTACTCTTCCTTCTACTCATTAATATACATGACTACTATTTGGTTCCACTATTGTGTTATGATGTTTATTTGATGCGATATGTTTAGCCCTCTTTGACTGGATAATAGTTGTGAATGAAACTATTCTGTTATATGTTGTTCTTGTTCTTTGTCTTATGTGCAGGTATCTGAACGTGAAAAAAAACGGATCGTGACTTGCCAAGGCAAGAGCGAGAGGCCACTACTGTTCCTGCAACATCGGCAGCGTTGGATTCAAGGAAGGTCAATATACCATGTCTTTTGTTCATTCATTAACTAGGAAGCAACACTTTAAAGTTTCCTTTTGTTACTGGACCCACCCTAGAGCTAGAGGGATCGTCTCTGTCTGCAGAGAGGATTTACCTTCATAACACCTGCCCATTTCCCCAGAGCAAACGGGTTATGTAGAAGGCAAGAAAATCCTTGATGGCATCATTTTAACCCACGAAGTCATACACTCTTTCAAAACTTCCAAAAAACCTGGTATGCTCCTCAAAATTGATCTGTCCAAGGCTTTTGACAAACTTAGTTGGGATTACATTAAGCAAGTCCTCTTAGCCTTTGACTTCAGCCACACCTAGGTACGATGGATAATGAGCCTGATAACCTCCCCCTTTCTTTCCATTCTGGTCAGTGGCATACCTTCGACAACCTTAAATCCTTCAAGAGGTATCAGACAAGGAGATCCTCTCTCGCCCTTCATTTTCATTATTATGGCAGAAGGGCTGGGTCGCCTACTCAAAATTTTTGTCTATTCGGGTACCCTACAAGGAATACCCCTCCAAAATCTCCCTCCCATTTGCCATCAACAATTTGTGGATGACAATATGATAATGGGACACCCCTCGGTCCAGGAAGCCCGATCCCTCAAATCTCTGATCAACTGTTTCTCTGAAGCATATGGCACAGAGGTCAACTCTAAAAAATCTCAAATATTCTTCTTCCACACTTCCCCTATCACCCAACATAACATCGCCCACATATTGGGCTTCTCCATAACTTCCTTTCCTTCCAAATATCTTGGATCCCCTCGCACAGACACAACCATAAATCATTCCTCATGGCGAGCGCTGCTGGACAGAATGGAAACCAAGCTATCCAACTAGAACCACTGTTCTCTTAATATAACGGGCCACATGGTGCTCATCAAAGCGGTTCTTCAATCTCTCCCCATCTACCTCTTCTAAGTTCTCGCAACCCCAAAATGGGTCCTCAAAGCTATACGCAAATAACAAAGGAATTTCCTCTGTGGAGGAACCAAAGAGAAAAATAAATGGGCATTAGTCAATTGGAATGAAGTCTGCAAACCAAAATTTCATGGTGGGCTAGGGCTGCGAGATCCAAATCACAAAAACAATATCATGGGGGCCATTATTTGGTGGAAATGGGTCTCCAACCCTCACACACCTTGGGAAAACCTATGGGCAGCCAAATACGCAAGAAATTGTCCCAAGGAGGACCTCATTAGATTCAACATAGATCCAGGAGGATCCCAAATGTGGAAAGCGACCAGCAACCAAAAGCATTTGATCCGAACCCATAGCTTCTGGGAGTTGTGCAGTGGTACTCAAGCCAGATTCTGAGAGGATTCCTGGAAGAAAATGCCTAGCCTCTCCTCAATTTTTCCCAGACCCCTTTGGAGCATAGTATTACAAGAAAGGCAGCAAAAATATGTACAAGATTTCTAGACCAATGACATAACTCAGGGCTACAGGACCTGGATTCATACTGACATATGGAAAGAAGATTGGAACACTAAAAATCACAGAGACATTTGGGAGGAACTAATAACTAAAAGAAGAATCAGAGCCCAACAAGGACCTGATATTATTCGATGGGGTCATACTCCAAGTGGCAATGACTCCACCAAGGAAGCCTACAATCTCTTACAATAGCAGAACCCAGATCCATCCAATCTCATATGGAAGAAGATATGATCTGCCAAACTCTGGCCCAAAGTAGCCACCTTTCTATGGTTTCTTAGTAAACGATGCATCCTCACATGGGAGAATCTTTTGAAACGAGGATTTGTGGGACCCTCAAGATGCCCTCTATGTTAGGAAGACATTGAAACTATCGATCATTTCCTGGACCTTTGCCCCATATCCAATGCACTGTGGGACAAGATCGAAATTCTATGCAGACGCACCAACATAGAAAGGGGTAACATCATCAATACCATTCGCAAGTGGATGGAAAATCCATACTCCAGCAACCTTCTAAACAGAATCTGGCAGCTGATTCCAGGCATCCTTATCTGGAACATATGGAAATAAAGGAATAGTCATATCTTTAAAGACAAGGCATCCAATCAAGAGAAACTTTGGGCAAGGATACATGAAAATCTTACAGAAACCCCTGCCATAACTCTCTGGAGTAAGGAAGACCTCCCGAAATATAATGCAGAGCGCAACATATGGAGAAAATAGCCTATGAGCATAAACACCACGATGGACAAACCCCCTGGGAACGTAGGAATAACCATCACTCTTGAACAATGGAATCCCCCTCCAAATGGTTTCTCCAAATGTAACTTCGACGGAGCCTCCAGAGGCAACCCAGGAAATGCATGATTCATAGGTATCTTCAGGAATTCCCAGGGCAAGCCCCTTCTGGTCTTCTATGGCAATATGGGATGGGATAGCAACAACTCCGCAGAGCTAGAGGGACTCATCCAGGGCATCTTCAGAGCCATCGAGTTCAGCTATTTTCCCCTGGAAATGGAGGGAGATTCGCAAATTATCACACAGGTGGCCACACAAATTCTCCATGGATCTTCCTCCACAAAGGTATCCACCAGCTAGAGGCTCAAACTCCTGGAACAATTGATACAAAATCACAGGGCAATAAATTTTCACCATGTGCACAGGAAAGCAAACACTGTTGCAGATATCCTAGCAAACAAGGGTGTGGAAAGCCATAACATGCTACATTACTCCAACCTCTCCCAGATTGAGGATGATTCCTTAAGAAGAGAATGCCAAACTCTCATCCAAAAGGACTATCTCTCCTTGGATGCGGGTGACATTGGACAAACGTATGAAAAAAATCTCTCCCACGTTCGAGATGATGAAGATCTGCAACGTAGGCCTTCACTTGAAGTGGATCCACCTTTCTGTAATAATTTGCATGAGATTACAAAGGAAAGGCATCATTAAGATACAAAAAGCCAACAACCATCCTCAGTGGTACCTCTTAGCTGCAATCATTTGAATGAGCTTCCGGATGGATATGACGCTCTGCCATAACTCGAAGTACATGCTTCCACATGAAAATTGTCGCAACATGCATCTGCGAGTGAGTAGTAGCAATGCACAACATCTACGCTTGTGCCATAGGCCTACAAAAGGGGAGGCCCTTACGCATAATGATACTCAAAGTTTTCTCCTTCTAGATTTTTAGTTTCAGTTTCAGCCTTCCTGTGCGACTTGTCCGATGTGTAGCCTCCCCCTCAGAGCTACGCTGCGCACACCCCTGATTGCATGCCTCACCTCGGCTTCATTTGCCTTGCTATTTTCTCCAGCCTGTGGGCTCCCATCACCAAGATCCCCCAGCTGCGCATCCTCCACATGCACACCATCTTGTCCAATAGCACCACGTTGTGCACTCCTTGTCTCTGGTCATAGCCACTTCTCCATACCTCTCAGCCCCTCATCTACCCTCTGATTTACTATTCCATGGCTTCGAGACTATGCCAAAGAAAAATCAGAGGAGGCCAAAGAGGTGTGTTCTGTGGACATTACCAGCAAGGGCCCGATAACTGCTTGGAGTCCTTTGAGGGCTCCTCTTCAGGAAGTCATGCTAGGGATGCCCCCCAGAGCCCTACACATGACCAAGAGGAGGAGGCCCCCATTCATGAAATGTAGAGAGGCAGAAGTGGGCCAAGGAAATCCACCATTGCACAGCAGGAGCACCCTAGGCCTCGCAAAACCGAGCCTCTTCCGGCACAGGAGGCAGAGGGGGAAGACACCGATGTATGGATAATGGACTTGGAGGGCACCTAGACGCTAGTACCGAATACTGAGTACTCAGTCGCTCCCATCCTCTGTGCACCTACTTCCAGGCCTCCGTGCTAACCTACTGCTGAAGAGGAGGCCATAACACAGGAGTACGCCTGCCGTATCGAGGAGGAAGATCAAGATACCGAGGATGATGCAGAAGCCCCTTGACTGCGTGGTGGTTCAACTTTTTTTATTTTTCTATTATGCCAGCTATTATCACAGAACCTTTACTCTCATAAGTGCCATGGCACATTTTTTAATCTTTTGTATGATGTTATTTCAGGGCTGGTTTCCTCCAAGGAGGCGGCCCCATACATGCGCAACTATGAAAGCAACAAAGGTTGGGATTGGTTAAGCGCAACTTACCAACTCAGCCTGTTACATATGTAATGTTTTATTTTCGAATCAATATAGTTTCGCTTCAATTACCAAAAAAAAATAATTGGACTTGTCTAAAACAATTCATTTCCATCATAGTAACAAAAAAATCAATCTAATTTAAATACATTATTAGACGTGTATAAAATAACTTGTTTGCGTAATAATGAAAGTAAAAAAATGTGATTTAAGCATGGCATGCTATGATGCAAAGCATGAAAAATAGAATAAACAATCGAGAGAATGATATTATGAATTGTATGTCCATTTCATACCATTTCACGAGATCTTTTATTGTTGGAATAAAAGGTTGTCAAAAGTTCCACAAGTAGAAAAGGGAGATCATGGAGAGCACATAAGTGAAATACATGAGAACTTATATGAAAGCCACAAAAATTTCTCTATAATATCTGAAATTACAAAGATGACAAGAAAAGAGTACACCAAAAACGGAGGAAAATCCTCGAAAAATAAATAAATAATAAATGAAAAACCACATGAAAATATTTCAAAATGCATCAAAATTAGGGAAGGATATGAAAAAAATGTAAGAGAGAGAAATAAAAAATTCAAAACTTTAATAAATTGCATACTTGTGTCCGACTAACCCCAATGGCAATAGCTAAAACAATTTGTCTGAAGCTATGGCAATCTAAACCGCAGAGGAGGGACTTGATTGTCAATGTTCAAAATTTTGTGTTGCATACATGTAGGCTCACCTACTCTCTCATTAATCACCACATTAATTGGTCAAATTGTTATCAGAAAACCTAGTTAATATCATCGCCAATATCTTGGCTACAATAGTCTCATCTATCAAGACCAATTATGGGTGGAAACAAAAAAGAAAAGGAAATTCAATAGATGCTTTAGATCTTGTGGTTGATTACACCAGGTGATTTTTGTTGTATTTTAAGTACATATTTAGGCAGTAAGCCCAAAAACTTTTGATTTTCTACTAAAACAAGTTCATGTCTCAAAATCTACAACTACTCTTTTCCCCTCAGATAAAGAGTAAGAAGATCATTAGTATGCTTATCAAATTTTGCCACCAAAGCAACAATATAAGCTATATCCTTCTAGTGAGAGGTTTCCCAAAAACCAATCATTGCACTATATAATGTAACCAAACATGATTAAAAAATTTGCTAAAAGCCTACTCCCCATGAGAGCATGGCTATTCTCTCTCATGGCTATTCATACAGATTGTTTGAATTATTTTTCATTTAATTCAAGGCTTAATAGATGATTTTTGAATCTTGAAAATGACCATCTCATGAATTTAATATAGGAACAACTCCACTTGTAGAAGGATTCAGAAACTGATTGAATGATAGACAAGCAACAATATTTGATCTTTGACTGGGATTCTTAACACAATAGAATCAACATTCCCCCACCCCAATGAAATGAAATGAGAATGTTGTGACATTTCCATGGCTGACGTAATGGGTTGAATCAACTTTCACCATATACAATTGTAATGAATAATATTTGGTTAGTAGAAAAAACCTCTATCTTTTTAATAAAAAAGAGAATAGAAAAACATGGTTCTTCTCTATAAAGTATCCACGATCCATTGTAGACCAAAAAGTCTTACATAAAAACATAAAACATATATATTCTCCTATTTTCCATAGAAATTCCTCTTATCAAAAAAAAGAAAAACATCAAAGTGTATCAACTGTACAAACCACTAGGCACATACAAATATTAATCTATCACACATGTGGTAATTGTTCACTATACTGATGATAACTATTCACTATATTGATGAAAATACTGTCACATATAGTTGTACCATTTCTTTTTACAAGGTGGGAAACCTTGTCATACCTCAGTTGTCAAACTAGTAGTGAGGAAAACGATCACTGGTTGTTATCTATTGACTCATCACTATTATTCAAGGAAAACCATGCCACCTTGAATAACCCGTTGGTGGTCCATAAGGGGGAAGGCTCTCACTCCCGCCAGCTGCCTTTGGGTCTTGGGCTGTTAACCTATTTCCTTAAGTCCAAGGAAGACGAGCTCTTAGCCAAGCATAAGCGGTTTTAAGGCATACTCTAGGCCCTCACTGCTTCCAAGTGACCATAAGGGGGCAGGATCTCACTCCTGCCAAATGCCTTTGGGTCTTAAATTGTTAACCTGTTTCCTTAAGTCCGAGGAAGACAAGCTCTTATCCAAGCATAAGCAGTTTTAAGGCAGACTCAAGCCCGCATATAACTGTCCCAATAAGTCCACTAAAAATTAATAAAAAAATTGTAATGAATAATATTTATCAATATTAGGCAGTATTTTACCTTGTAACAATTTTTTGTTGGCATTATCTTAATTATCTTTGATGCCTCTACAATTTTTGGTGATAAATTACTAGTAAACTGATTACTCTACACATACAACTCTCCCAAATTCTCAGCACTAAAAATATTTGATGCAATCTACCCAAAAATTTGGTTGAAATTAAAATTGACTATTGTCGTAAGGGGCAAACCCCAAGTATGAGATGGTGCCTTGTCTTTGAGCTTATTATTATTTACACGGAAATGGGCCAAACTCTAGCAATTCCCATATTACTAGGGCATTTCTCCCCTAAAAAAGTTATGAATAGCAAGAAATGGGAAAGGGGGCCACTGATTTGGTTTCCAAAAACATTAATGAATCAACCTAGAAAACATGCCCAAATTCTTAGGCAAGAAACCAATGAGATTATTATTGTGCAGAGAGATGTTTATTGAAGACCTCATGGATCATTATTCATTGAGCATCTGACTAATAAATTAAATCTCAAATAGCTGAATAGAAACTAGGTTTTCCAGGCTATCCAACTCCAATATTGTTCTAGATATTTTAGAGAAAAAAAAACACTTCATATTTTCATTAATAAAAAGAGAGATAATACAAATTGTGTATTTTCATTCCTGTCTACCTATGTTCATTAATTTCTATAATCACCCAAAATTTATCCTATTTATATTACAACTTTTTACATATGTTCAAAGATTGTCCCAACTAATTCTTTGACTAACTAAAAGTAACAATTAGTTGGGACCTTTATTGATCTTGACACCTACAAGTAATTAATGCTACCAACATTAATAAACTTTCCTTGATCAAATTCATTGAAAAATAACTTACCTGAATCCTTTTTTATCCCTCTCTAGGATAATAGATTTGCCACCCAACTTTGTTCTCGATATATATGATGGAATTGAATGCTCTGAAAGTTACTTACAAGTGTTTTGATTCTCTTCATCTAGTTATTTAATATCATTGGACAGAAGTTTGTGTAGTCTTTCACCCAATCAATGATGCTTTTCACATCTCTAAATACCTTAATATTTTCAAGTCTGAGCCACTTTTCCGCAATTAAAACTCCCCATAATGCTAATATCTTTTTCTTATTGTTCAATCCTTATCCTTACTCCCACCAGAAGTGGTAATAACTACCAAGTTCCATGGAGATTACTGCCCCACAACCACAGAGTCTCTTTTTACTCGATCCATTGAAGAATCTGACTAGATATGATTGCCACAATTCCTTATATTTTCATGTCCAGATTCTGTTAACCTTCATAGTTGATCCCATTTCATTGTAGAGAGTGGTAGCCTTGTTGATGTCTTCCCACACCTTCACTGGTTTTTGTTCAAAGGTAAGAGCATTTCTACTTCTCCAGATGGTCCACATTATGTAATAGGGAAGATATCTGAATCTTTTGTTTTTGTTGTACCACGCCTAAATACAAGAAATAAGAGAAATGTGATTCCCCATCGGATTTAGCTTCAGAAGTCCCCTGCAACCTTCTCAGACCACCCTCGCGTGACAATAGGATAGAAGTAATGTACAGGACACTCTAGACCCCTCATACAAATAAGACAAATTCCCAGACCATTGAATCCTTGTTTTTGTAAATTATTCCATGTTATGATTCTACCATTTACAGCAAGCCAACAAAAGCTTCTAATTTTATAAGGAATATTCCCTTTCCATATATTATGAGACCAATGATGTCATTTAAATTTATTTTAGACTCTAGGCACATGTTGATAAATTTATTTGACCCTCGACAGACCCTTCTTAAGGCTGCCTCCCCATACCATTTGATCATGTTCCCCTTTCTCCTCTAAACTGATACTTGCATTTTGAAGTTGTGAAGTATACCTCTACCATTCTTATGCATAATTATTTGTAAGGCCAACATCTATGACCCGATCCATTGTTTTTAGTCAATACTCTGTCCACCTGACTGATCTATCACAACAAGAAAATGCCTTTCCTGTGTAATAGGTTGAGAAACTGCTCCGATAGGGAATGATTTCCTATCATCCCCATAATAGCATTTAAACCAATGTTAATCCTTGAACCATCTTGTGCCTCCCGTCGTGTGAAGCCCGAAATCCAATGCAGATTATGAAACACACTCCTCTAAATAAAAATATGCTAGATTTTTTCCTCGCCCGTTTACCTATCTATGCGGAAAAATCTTTTCCATACATATATTTATCTTTGATGATAATATCCCATAGAAAATTTCCCGAGACCACTCTCCACATGTTTTTAATGATCAGTGCCTTATTAAACAATGAGGTGTCTATAATTCCCCACCCACCTTCTTCAATTGGCCATGCCACATCTGTCTAGTTGAGAAAATGAAATTTCCTATTTTTTTGAGTCCCTTCCCACAAGAAACACCCCATGAGTGCATCGATCCTAAGGATGATCTCCCTTGGTAGAAGGAACAAATACGTCCAGTTACAGAAGGGTTTTGAAGGACAAATTTCAACATAACGATTATTCCTCCCATCGTTAAGTATCTATGTTTCCAACATGATAATTTCTTCTAGAATCTACCAATCAACCATTCCCAATCCACATTGTTGTATCCTATAGGTTTCAGGCTGAAACCCAGATTTGTAAATCCCTCATCAACATGCGTGTATTTAACACCAAAACTACAAGGAAAATTCCCTCTAGTGGATGTTTTTGAGGAACCCCTTATAAAAATAGCCTAGATATCCATTTGTAGCGGAGGTATGTAGAGGAGGTTGGCGGGTGTAGGTTTTTTCAAATGTTTTTTGTCTAGTGCGTTTCTCATCATAAACTGCACCGGTGCATTTTATTCGCAACACCCCGATGCGTACTAAAAATTGGCACACCAAGACACCATGCTCTCTATAAAAACCCACCTGATGCGTCTAATTACTATAACGCATCAGTGCTCTACCCATAAACAGGCCCTATGCATCACAAAATCCAGCACACCGCAACGACGTGTGGTGCGCCATCACTAATACCGCCCGGTGCATCTCAAAAACTTGTGCACCGAAACAGGATTAAATTAAAAAAAATGGTCGTAAAAACATCATTTTTAATCCTTTAGTGCTCCAGAACTCTCAAGCACTAGTGTGAATTTCTCTTGTGTGAGGCACCCTGCCATTAGTGCTCCCATTGCATGCACTGTTGCCGTCCATTTCCACCTTGTGGAGTTTGAATTTTTGAAAACGGTGGGCAAATTTGGTTTATCCAATTCCTCAGCAAATATGCCTCCTCGACGCACAAATGTACATGTATTTCACTTGTTTCTCAATAAATAAACGTTTTAGCCGATTGGATTTCTAAAAAACCTTAAAATTTATTGTTAAAAAAAATAAAAATAAAAAAAATCTGCGCAGTGCACTCGAGCCATTTGGCTCTCACCGTTCGCGGTGCTGCCTGTAAATTTACAGGCTATACTGCGAATGGTGCTAATGGAAACTGCACTGGGTTCTGGTGCGATACCAAAAAAATGCACATCGTGCTTATTTTTAAAAATTACATGGTGGTGCAGTCATTTAAACGACCGCACCATTGAATATGTACTAGTGTCGGGAGGGCAGTGCGTGGACCAAACTATCCGCCTAGAGGCGGATTTTTAGGTCAGCGCACTGCTCGTCTGACATCATTACATAGTCAACGGTGCGGTTGTTTACATGACTACACTGTTGACCATGTAATGCTGTTGGGTGGTGCATTGACCAAAAGATCTCCCCTGGGGCGGATATTTTGGTTAGTGCACCGTCCGCCCAACAACAGTACATGGTCAACGGTGCGGTCATTTACAAGATCGCACCATTGACCATGTATTATTGTTGGGCAGTGCTTTTACCTAACTATCTGCCCCGGGGCGGATAGTTTCTTCAATGCACCGCAGAAAAAGAACATTTTATGTTTTGTGGTGCGCGATGGATATTTTGGTTAGCGCACTGCCCACCCAACATCAGTACATGGTCAACGGTACGGTCGTTTACAAGACTGCACGGTTGACCATGTATTATTGTTGGGCGGTGCATTTACCTAACTATCTGCCTCGAGGAAAATAGTTTTGTTAATGCACCGCAGAAAAAGAACATTTTATGTTTTGCGGCGTGCGAACAACTTCTTTGTGCACTGAGAGCAGCGCGTTATAAAAATGTACGCACCAGTACCGATGCGTGACTATCTTTTTGGGCATGCCGACTATTTTTTTTCGTTCAAAAAAAATAAAAAAAAAATATATATATATATATATATATATATATATACATGTCTCATTTAATAAAAAAAATGTATTTAATATGTGAATCATCCAGCGATGTCAACAGAGAGAACAAAGGGAACAACAAGAACATATGGAGGACTAGTATAACGTGATTCACTTATGGAAGGCACGAGAGAGGGAGAGGCTTATGTACCCTCGCCCTATTACAGAAACCACCCAGTTGATCCTAAGGGAGGTAGGCCTCCTCAAGTTCTATGAGGAGGCTACATCCCTGAAGGGCCATAGTGGGTTATTGGGACAACTCATCTTCAGGAGGGATTCCCACCAACAAGCTTTCTGGGTCGATCCTTTCCAATGGTACGTGCCCACTAAGGAGGACATATATTTTATTACTGGCCTATCTAGGAGAGGACAGGATTTGTCCCAGTTCCCAGATGTCCCCATCGACTATGCAACATTGAGTCAATTGGCATACTCCTTGAGATACATTAGGGACGATATAGTTTCTCCTACAGATTTTTAGGTGTCCGATGGTCAGTTACGTATTTCTTCATTTGGTGCAGAGGAGGTGAGGTGCCTCTCACTATTGTCGACGACCATTGAACAGTATACCAGTGACGAGCAACCCATTATTTTCCAGCTTTTATTTTATGTTAATTCTTTATTCCAGGCGGCACGACTTGTGAGATGGTCTGCGATTTTTTGTGTGGCAGTTTTGTACAGCATTAGATAGATGTCATTCTTAGGCACATGGGAGGTTGACCTTACCTTTTTCTTTAGAGTTATTTTGTTTATTTTTTTATAGGTTTCCAGAGATGAGGCCTACTTTTATTCAACAGCCTTGTAGGTCGATGCGGTATGTACGGATGCAGATGTGGGGCCAGATGATGCCTAAGAGGGGCAAGTATAACTTTCCCGCTAGGATATATCTTGATTAACTGGAGTTGCTATCCAGTGTTTCTGATCACTCCTTCATTCTGGTGCCATGACCGTATATCAGTTTGGATTGGCGAGGGTGTAACAACATTCTCTTCACACAGGATGAGCTGCCGGATGCGAGAGGTAATATTAGTGTTTTCTTTAAATTAATATAGTTTCATTTTATTGTCTTAATTAATTAATTAGAATTATCAAATTTATTCTAACATGTTCTTTAACTTGTTTTATTAAATTGTTTAAATAAAATGTCTAATTATTGTTGTGTACTATATATTTTGTAGATATTGGGACATTCATTGGGGATGAGATTCCACTCCCACCGAATGATCCAGGTGTATATGTTGATGAGGAGATGGCAGAGGCGAAGGATCAGGGTGACAGAACTGATCATGATTGGGTGTAAATACCCGTGGGGGTGAGGGGTAGGCTGGACACCCGATTTTGGATGGAGTTGGGCGACCAGCTTTGTTGACTTCTAGTTGATGAGGGAGTTCGCCCGACTACAATTAGAGAGATTTAGGCTGATCGCAGGCTCACATAGATCTAGAGAGGCATCCCTTATGATATGTTGACCCTCATGCGTCATATCGTTGGAGCTTACAGAGCACTGACATGAGCTAGGAGGGGTAGGTGTTGTGGAGATGCACGACAACGTAGCGCCTCATCTAATGATCATGATCATGTGGGTAGTGATCATCATTCTATTACTCCACCTCCTCCTCCTTAACCTCACGGCAAAGATCATGATGAGCAGCGAGCATCCAGTCCTGATCAACGGGCACCGTCTGAGTAGTCTGCACCATCTCAACAGACACCTAGTACTGAGTAGGCGAGTCCATCTGAGGAGGCAGGTCCATCATCATAGGTCGCACCATCCATGTATGAGCAGGCTGCTCCATCGACGAGTCATCAGCAGGCAGTTCCTGAGAAGATTGCACCATTGACTGAGCAATAGGCACCTCCAGAGCAGGCACACCTTCTATTTGAGCATGAGGTTGCACCATTGACTGAGCAAGCCTTGACTAGTACTAGTATTGATGTACCACCAGATATTTGACATTTATATACAGTTATATTATAGTTGTATATTTTGACATTATATATATATATATATATATATATATATGGTCCATGTATTTTTTGTTCACGTTGATGTACTTAATTTACATGTTGGTGTTCATCATGATGTGTATATTGTTAGGTCATGTTAGATATGTTCATTTGATGTGCTTGCAGATAGATGTGTATGTGATAGCAGTTATTTGACATGAGATGTATATTTGATGTTTGTGTTGTGATGATGGTATACAATGCTTGTGTTTTGTTAGATGATCATGATTACGATGATTAGATGATGTTAGCAAATTTGAATGTGTATTTTAGTCGAATATGATGTTTGTATGATGGTTATCATGATCGTGATGTTTATTTTTAATATTAAATCATGATATTTATTAAATATTAGGTCATGATTGTAATTGAAATTTTAATTTTAATTGTATGTAAAATTGTAAAATTATAATTATAATGGTAATTGTATGTAAAATATTTGCAAAATTGTTATTTTAATTGTACATAATTGTATTGTGAAATTGTGAAATTGTAATTGTAATTGTATGTATTCATGTCATGATTCAATTTTATTAAAATTTTAAAATTTGTAAATTTGTAAAATTCTAAAAATGTAATTGTAATTGTATGCATCATGTTTTTAATTGTAATTGTATGTAAAATTGTAATATTGTAATTGTAATTTTAATTCTAATTGTGATTTTATGTAAAATTGTACAATTGTAATTGTAATTGTAATTGTATGTAAAATTGTAAAATTGTAATTGTAATTGTATGTAAAATTGTAAAATTGTAATTGTAATTGTATGTGATATTGTAAAATTGTAAAATTGTAATTTTAATTGTATGTAGAATTGTAAAATTGTAATTGTAATTGTATGTAAAATTGTAAAATTTTAATTGTAATTGTATGTATTGTCATCACCCAATTTTATTAAAAATTTTAGATTTGTAAATTTGTAGCATTGTAAATTAATTGTCAATTTTGAACCATAATTACTACTGTAAGTAAAATGTATACTGTAAATATTGTTAAATTACCACAATTGTAAATTTGTAAATTTGTATGAATATAAATAATTGTAAAATAATAAATCTAGAATAATATGAATTTTTGTAACATAATAAAGTTTAGAAAATAATGCAAATAAATTCATGTTTAGAATTATCATTATTTTATTATGATCTTATATACCAAAAATAACAGTATACATTTTGAAGATATCATTCACACACATTTAAAGCAATCGAGTAGTTGTATTATTTTAGGAATTGACATTATAAAAAAAGAACTTTATATGGTACACCATTGTTTTCGAGATCAACATAATTGCAAATTATCAAGTGAAATGATTTTAACATTAACACAATGCAAACCAATTAATTCAAAATACATATTATAATGTTTCGAAAAAAAGAGTCTTAGTTATAAGGTAATTAAGTCCTCTTCTTTATAAAAACCCATCTTAAAAAGTATAAATGATGAAATAACACATGTACCATATCACTCTCGGTTCTCATGATCACCCTCATTATCTTCCAGCTCGCTTGGCATGATACCACTATTGTTCTCAAAAATATGTTTTGATCTAGGGTCATGTCTCAATACGAACCACCAATCCCTATCCAGCACATCTGGGTAAAAAAACACCTGGTTGCAGTGTTTGGGGAAAACATAGGGCTCCTTAGCTTCATCCCACATCTTTCTAGAGTTGATACATATCAGCCTACTATCGCTATCTTCCTTTACATTATTCTGATCAATGGTTTCCCACCACTTGCACCTAAAATAACACATTGGAAAGAAGATAAATCCACTTCAATGATCTCTTGTATCTTTCCGAAGTAACCTAACGTCCCTCGTACTAGGTTTTGATCGGGGTGGCTAGATTGACTAGATTGATCGAACTCGACTTCCACTCCACAGTCTTGTGTCATGTGTCCATGATCGACATTTTATGTGCGAAAATGGTGTCCATATGCCGAAATAGATGGGAACAAATTGACCTATAAAAAGTTAAAAAATCATAGTATCATGTGTATTATAATAAAAGAACTATTAAAATATGAAATATAGATATAATTACATTTCAAAGGTGCATTATTAAGTTTAAAATGTACATAAATAGATTATTACCGAGTGGGTGCACCCAATCCCTACGTTTAGTGCATCCTCTTCAGCACACGGGTAACGACCAGTTGCACTGTATTTCTATCTGACTTGGTCAGAAACCCAACTGTTGGGGCATATATTTGGCATATTTTCTTTTAGATGATCGGGATAAGGCACACTTCTACCATTCAACCGTTCGAATTATTTCCTATCACTATCCCATTTCATCCTCTTTTTTTCGTACAATGCGACCCACGGTTTTGTCACTTCAGAATTGTAAAGAATGAATTTATTGATTACTTCAATTTCTGCATTTGCTGATGATATCAAACCGACATATAGTACATATGAGATCCAAATATACATTATATGGAAGTTTAACATGAATATTTGCATTGTGTAAATTTGAAAAATTATGAGTCGCTTACTCTTTATCAAGCATCTTTTTCCATTCGTTTGGAGCAACTCCCCTTCTCTTTTGTCTTCATCCCTTTCATCGTCCCAAGTCACCGCACCTAGTTTGTTGTCGATTTTCTTGATGTACTCATTGACATAATACAAAGAATCATACGATATGTACCCCTCTGCCATAGACCCCTCGAGTTTTTCCCTTTGTCGAAAAAAACCTTTCAATTTCTTCATTTACCTCTCTAAGAAGAACATCTAGTGACAAGAAACCACCCCAACTAATTCAACCTCATCTACTAGGTGGATTAGAAGATGAACCTGCGAGTCCATGAAACTCATCGGAAGTTCCTTCTCAAACATACAAACAATCTCAACTATCTCTTGACGCCACCATGGAATGCTAGCCACATGAATCTCCTTTGACGTGATCCAACGTACAAATGCAAATAATTTAGATATGGCATGTCCTAGGTCTTGGGGGAATTCATGTTTCACACACCCACGCATGAACAAAGGATAATGACACTGCAAATTTATAAACACATGCAATAATATAAAAAATTAGTTATGTTTTATGATCCCTGCATGGGATAAAATTTACTAATATAACAAATAATAAAATCATGCTTTTGACATTATACGTACTCTTAGAAGATTCAAATGGTCATGTGATTTCAACCCCAAAAAATGGTCATCCACGGTGAAGCAGCACTGTAGTGAAGACCCATATGAAGATGGCACTCTCACACTCATTATAAGTTCCTTTGCCAAAGAAAGATCATCTTTTTCTAAAATCCATGGGACATCACCTTCTTTGAAATACCAATTAGAGGGACTAGCGCCTGCCTTTGATCCTATAATTTCTAATCGTCTTGGCCAATGTTTCTTTTAAGTTTTTGAAGTAATCAAATCTTTCCTAACAACCAATGTGTCACTTTGTTTCGATGATATGTGCCTCCATAAAGAAGATGAAACATTTTTAAATATATGCATGGGATCTAATAAGTGGGTAATCTTAAGATGCTCCCAATATGGGAGGTTATAAAAGATATATTTCCTTTTCATCCCAATGGGAAATTTCTCAACATAGGTGTCGAAGAATTCTGGATCATCGAACATAGGCTCCCCATTTGAATCGAACATTTCTATGAACTCCTTCTCCTTCTCTCTCTCATATGCTCTAAGCCATTTAGCTAGTGTCGTTATTGGAGGCCTTTGGGTTCTCTCTTGTTTACCATTGAAAGCGGATGCTGCTCTTCCGTAAGGGTGTTCTTCTGGTAGGAATACCCTGGAGTAGTCATACACTGGCTTTCATAGGTCGTTGGACCATCTAGATTTCAGATAAGGTCCACAACATTTACATCCAAAATACCCTTTTGTTACAAGACCTGCGAAATTATTGTATACAATATATATGCATGGCACATTAAAGAATATCATGAAGATCAGAACAATTACAACGAATTAAATAATTTATATGAAAAATAATATTGCTATGTATATAAGAAAATCAATAAACATGCAATTTACCAGAGCAAAATAGTAATCGTGGTATGTGTCGTGTAAGCACATATTCCATATAACGTAAAACTCCTCTCTGCTGCGATGGGTCTTGATACATCATATACATTTGTCCCATCCCATAATTCCTTCAATTCATCTACTAGTGGTTGTAAGTAGACATCCATATTCTTCACTTGTATTCTACCAGGGACTATGAGAGCCAACATAAGATGTTCATTCTTCACGGAAAGCCATGGGGGGATATTGTTATTGATCACTACTACAGGCCAAACAGAATAGTTGGTGTTGTGGAGGGAATATGGGTTAACGCCATCCATGGCTATGCTGAATCGTGGACTTCATACTTCATCCTTGAATTTTTCGGGCCATGTATCCTCTATATGCTTCATGTCTATTGAATCTTTTGGGATTCACATAAATCCCAACTCACTTTTGTGTGAGGCATGCCATCCTTGCGACACAGCTAATTCTTTGCAACGAAAGAGCCTTTGAATCCTTGAGATTATAGGTATGCCTAAATATCTTAAAAGGAGGACCACGTGATTTACCCTTCTTTTTTTATTATCATACCTATCATGCCCACATTTCAGACATATCTCTTTGTCTACATTTTCTCCTCTATATAGAATACAATCATTTGGACAAGCATGATATGATGTGTACTCAACACCCAACATTTTGAACAATTTCTTTGCTTCTTCACAGCTACCAGGAAAGACATTATCACTTGAAAGAACCTTATCTTTGCATAACATGTAGTTGGTCATGGAAAATATTAAATGTACATTAATGCCGATATAATTATTAATGTTTATAAAATTGACCATTTGTAATGTTCATTGTGTGATTATATTTCTCAAAATATAAGGGAGGAATTGATGGTCAATTACCTCAAAATTTCTGAGAAGCATGGTTTCGACAAGCCAAACTTGGCTTTCAAGTTGTACAGTAACATGGTTGTCCCTAATTGGGTATAATTTGACTGAACGCCAAGTCCAAAGAGAGGGGTGGTGGAAGAAAATTTAAGGCTTTCGAAAAAGGTATCAGTGATATGAGAATCATCCCCTAGCTGATCATCGTTCTGGAATGCATCTAACAACATTGTCTCCATGGCAATCGTATCCCTTAAGTAATCATCCATACCAACCTCTATTTGATTGCCTCCATTATCAACTTCTAAAGAATTAATATTGTTGTAGTAATTCCTAATTGGTGAATTTGGACATAGTGGGAATTGAATAGGTGGTTGATTCAATCATTCTTGGTATTGTTCCTCTCTGAGTTTTTATCTTAATTCAACCTTCCCTCGATTTGACATTGTCGTGGGGTGCAACGGAAGATGGTAGGTAGGTCGCTCATCATCACTAGAACCCTAATAATTTCAAAAAATATATTTGAACATTATTAGTACAAAATCGATGATATCAATTATTAAGCACGTCGAAAATGCATGATTAATTGGTTTGACGTTGAAATAATTACATTAATATACCAAAAAATTATTATTACCATCATTGTTCCACGAATGTGGCTAGAAGATGCAATGTTACAATTGGCAGGGTGATGCGGCTGCCCATTTTCTTCTACCAAATGCGTCTTGCAGTATGCTCCTCCTGCTAAGAGCTTCCGACATTTTGGAGTTGTTTGAATATCTTGTCCATCTGAACTCGATTCTAAATCTGCATGAACCTGCAAATTTGTATACATTAATTTTATTCAGCTGATTCACATGGATAAAATAAATAAATTCAATTAGATAATGAAAATATAAATAAAATATGAAATAAATGTTACGTCTGGAGATGGATAGGGAGAACTCTCCGATGGACTATGAGAAATATTATGGAATGAGCTGGATTTTGAAGAGTCCTCCATTTGATATAATTATGAGATTTTCTCCCTACATTTGAGAAAAATAAACAATAAATTTTGGTGCCTTAAAGATGGACATATTGTTATCGGTGTTAATGTATAGTTAACCGCACCGGTGCGTTTTAGTCATTGCGCATCGGTGTTGTGTTATTGACTGACGCATTGGTGGGATTAGTTAACAAACGCACAGAATATCCGAAAAATGAATATATATATATATATATATATATATATATATATATATATATATATATATATATATATATATATATATATATATATATAAGTGAAAAAAAGCGGTAAATTGAAAAATGGGCAGAAAATTATTTTCAGAAATCTAATTTCATAAAAAAAAATCTTTAAATAGTAAAAGCTATTCATTATTTCATTATTTTTGCAAAAAAATACAGGGAGGGATTTGCACGAGATCAAGAGAGCACGAGAACACTATGGAGCAACAAAATACTTTCGAACAACAACACTATTCAGAGAATCAGAATTTGAAACATCTGGTGATTCACGCAAAAACCCTGTAGTACAGTAAAAATGTTAAATTTTACTGTAATAATTGTTTTTTTTACAGTTTCTGTTGGATTTAATACATGCATAGTAAAATTTTTAAATTTTACTTTGCATTTTCAAAAAAAAATAAAAACAAAAAATCCATTCTTACGTTAAACCCTTCTTCTTATTTCTATGACTTATATAGGCATATGATATCTAACCCATAGGAAAACTTGCAGAGTTGGATCCCAATCCATGTCGGCCCTTGCATGATCTTTTAAAATAGCATATTTTTTTTCATCGGTGCGCCCTGTGTAAAATAACACATCGGTGCGCTATTTTATTATAGCGCACCGGGCGCGTACTGTTTGATAAAAACAATTTTTTTATTAATCTATGCTTGTGTTAATTGGTGCACCAATTAACATATAACGTATCGGCTCTCCTTTTTGACAGAGAGAACCGTACGGTGTTTCTACTATTTTGGCAGTGCGTTTATAAGAACATGATACATCGCCTTCGGTGCATATTTGAAAGGCGCACCGTTTTCTTGATTTTTTTTTTACCTAAAAAGTTTGCGATTTGTTTATAAAATATATTAATGAATGGTATGGTACATGTTTCATATTGATAAAGAAATGTCTGAGAAGAGATCAAGTAACAAAAATACTGATAACACATCTAGAAAAGCAAAAAAGGCAAGTTCTTTGTAAATTCTTTACAAAAGTTATTATTTTTGAACTATATGTAAGTTTAACTAATATGTATTTTTATTGCGTATCATGCAGAGCCACAAAATGACGAAGCTCAATAAGGTTATTTTTGATCTAAGACCAGAAGACTGTAAAATCTTGATGGAAAAATTTCATAAGGATGAATCAGGTGAATGAAAAAAATACTATCGATTCAATATGACGTTATTTTTTTTAATTTTCATTAATAATATACTTAAAAATATTAGATAACATGTTTCAAACAATATATTAATTCACATATGTTTAATGTTCTACAGGGAAAAACAACGAAGAAAAGGAATGTTGTTCTAAGAAAAGAAAAAAAATAGAACATGCAAATGAAAATGAATTGCTCCTTAGCTCATCTGGAGTGGTGTTGGAGGTTAACGAAAGGGGGAATTTTTTTTACAAAACTTTGAGAGATCTAGTGGAACGAATGTATAGACGTTCTTTCCACTTACAATACAAAAATAAATCCAATCATTCCAAGAACCAAATTTTATTTAAACTACAGGATGAATTTCCAGATAATTGGTCAATGAGACATATCAGACTTTTAATAGCAAAAACGAACAACAACAAAAAGAAGGAATGAAAAGCAATATTCCTTTAAATTCTTTTCTAGAATTATATGTATATATTACTAGAAAGCAATCATTTATAAATATCACTTTTGCTATATTTACTTGTAATGAATAAAATAATATAAATAATGATTAATTAGTTAAATAGTAATTAGGTTGAAAGGCCATGTCTGATGAGACATGACCTTTCGTGAAGAGGCACCTGCGTAGGTATATAAGCAGGACTCATTTGTAACATTCAATCATCTATCTCATCTCATTCATTATACCTTTTATATAATAATATTTGTATCCTCATGGATATCTTTGTATTCCAAGTCTTCTGGAGTATTTAGCTTGAGAAGGAACTTTGTTCGCTTCATTTGGTATTGGAGCAGTTCGAGCCTTCGGCCTCCTAACCGCTGCACAGAGCCATGCTCTATGATCTAGGTCTTTGACCATAAAAATCGTCAACCTTGTTGCCGTTGTGACTGAAGCATTCGCTACAAATTTTGGAGTTTCTTCGTTACTGAGTTCATCAGAAGCCCTTGGCCATTTTTTTTTTTTAAGAAGAGAATATATATATATATATATAAAAGGTGGAGGAAATGAGAATATATTAAAAAAAATGAAAAAAAAAAATTGTTTAAAATAAAATATATATAAAAAAAGTTACATATAAAAAAATAAAAAAAATAAAAAAATACCAACGACACACTTGACTTAAATACTTAATGGATGTTGCTAAATACGCCACATCCATCCACACTGCTATCATTAGAGTCGTCCTAAGCCGCCGCCATAGCCTATCGACGAAAGACACACCACGTCACCATTGTTGTCATCCGATTCCATCCACTGCGGCCTTACCACAATTTGGTATTGTTCGCCTGCGCAAAGAAGTAGGGCCCGACACTGCCAATACGAGACCCACTGCACGCAACTCCCATCAGCAATCTTCCTCGGCCGCTCTATCCCCATCTATTGCATTGTGGGTTGAGAGGAAGCAACCCCTATCACTACGTTGCCTCCATCGACTCAGTCAAGCGGCAAAGTCTCCACTGCAACCACCCTACGCTGCCCACCATTCTGCTCTTTGTCAACACCCGAAAACATAGCCCAAAACCCGCCACCTCCTTCGTTCCAGCAAACCACGCCATCAAGCCACTATTTGACCAAGCCGCTAGCCACATCCACTGGTCACATTACCGCTCCCTACTCGAACTGCGCAACCATCCATCTGCTTGTCGACCCTACCCACGATTTCTCGTTCCGTCTGACTGATATCCCTATGTACCACGTCCACACCATCATCCCACTGTCCACTGTAGGATCTTGCCCACTACTGCACGGTCATATTCCAGATCAAGTGGTTATCACCGGTCAACCCAATGTTCTATTGGTCAACGCAACGTATGGTCACGTTGTGACTTATAAAACAAAAATTACATATATATCGAATGAAATATATATATATATATATATATATATATATATATATATATATATATATATATATATATATATATATATATATATATATATATATATATATATTAAAATTACAATATATCTATATAATTAATTAATTTAATTAGTGAAAAAAAGGGCCATAATTAAAAATAAATAAATAAATAAATAAAGGAAAAGTCCAAGTCAAAACATAACAAGAGAATTTTTGAATTATTCAATACGAAGGGTCCAACGAAAAATTATTTGAAGGAATAGTAAGTTTTGAAGATTATAAAGATTAGGGAGGGTTATTTTTAAAAACCCTAATCTCATTTCGATAAATACAAAATGGAATCTAATTCAAAAAGGAAAGGACTATTTCCTGAAAATTATAGTATGTTTGTCCGTGCGCTAATTAGAATCAAAGGGTCACTTGCGGGAAGGGAAGTTCTCATATCTATCGATCTTAATCAAAAGTATAATTATGTTAGTACCAAATGTGCTAACCAATTAGTGATCCTTGAATCAAATATAATTGAAACAAATTCAATTAATGCAAATGAAAAACAATACGACATAAGGGACCTACACCTAAGTATTGGGGAGTATCCCTTGGTCTCGCAATTTACCGTTAAAACCTTATTTTGTAATGATAGTGATATAATTCTTGGTTCGCTCTGGATGGAATCACTAGGGTCATTCATCCGGAATACAAAAAAGAGGTTTTTAACATTCTCCTACAAAAAGGAGAAAATAACGCTACAGGACGTTAACTTAAAGGAAAATTCAGTGACACCTGAAGACATTCAAGAAATTTCAAAAGTAATTTCTCAAGAAAGTAAAAAGGTGATACAAAATATGTAGAAGGAAATTGAAAAAATCATCACTAGCAAGAATGAAGAGGTTGCTCGCCTCAAAGATCAAAACAATAAATTACTAACAAAAATTAAGAGGTTAAAGAAAGACAATAAGTCGTTGGAAAAAATGGTGTAACAACTTGTTGAAAATGAAGCATCGAAATCTTCAAATATAGAAGTTCAAGTTGAATAAAAATCGAATGTTGATCCAGTAAATGTCTCAACTGAAGAAGACGACAAGAAATTTGTAGAAAAAATGAACTTAGATGCCAGACGAACGAGGAACATTCTAAGTGAAGGTTCTGTAACCTACTCAATAACATCCTCGCCAAAAGGAAATCAAAATCACACCAAAAAAGTTCCCTATCGACATCCAAATCACGGGAGTAGACAACTCAACCAAGCTATGTATTCAGAACAAAAATAGGCTGATATTCCGAAGAATACTAATGAATCATCACAAGTTTCAAGTCATCATAAGATTCCATAGAAGATTGATTTAGGATGGTCCGATCCATTCTCAGTGCGACAATTTTGTTTGTCACTTAGAGGATCATATCAACTTGTATCAACAAGGATGACTTCCCCGAGACGAGAAGATGTTCGTAGCAGGAAAATAAATCGAGGCCTTTCATCGACAAGATTTGAGGACACAAATTTTTGAGGGGAAGGCAATGTAATGAATAAAATAATATAAATAATGATTAATTAGTTAAATAGTAATTACGTTGAAAGGCCATGTCTGATGAGACATGACCTTTCATGAAGAGGCACCTGCGTAGGTATATAAGCAGGCCTCATTTGTAACATTAAATCATCTATCTCATCTCATTCATTATACCTTTTATATAATAATATTTTTATCCTCTTGGATATCTTTGTATTCCAAGTCTTCTGGAGAATTTAGTTTGAGAAGGAACTTTTTTCGCTTCATTACTTTTCATATATCAATATAAAAATTAAATAGTTTATTGTCATGTTACATTTTCAAGAAGATTATGAAAATCTCGAAGGATGAATTAGTTGATATCAGAAATATGCGAGTAGGAATGTCCAAAAATGTGTACAAGGAGATGGTCAAAGAAATGGACATAATTGCATCACACGAGGAGCCATATCAATAACAACGTGCTTCAAATGCAATATGTAATCAATGAATTTTTTAATTAGGTACAATAAATAAATAATTTAGCATTAAATATTATTTTTCAAGTATTTTCTTGCAGAAAAGAAAAGAAAATGGAACTCGTTCAACACATAAAATAGGACGACAAGGAAGAAAAGGGTTAATATCTATGTTTGTGAGTAATTGTTACTTCCTTATAACAACTTAACTAGATTTCATTTTTGTATATTTTAAGTTGTTTTACAAAAATCATCATTGAATGTCTTCAAACAGGTGCTAACATACAAAGAAGAACCATCAGACAAATTGATTATGGAATTGGCATATCATAAATTAATTGTAGAATTTGTAAGCATCTATATTGTTTTACTTAGCTCCGTCTATAATTAATAAAACAAAAAAATATTTTGTATTAAATATATGATTTGTTATGGGGTATAAAACTTGTAGGAAACAAAGTATGGAACTGCACCAACAAATGAATTGTTGAAAGATGGCATGAAATTTGGTTTTGAAAGAATGTATATAGTTCATGAGTCAATTCTTGCTATGGTACATTTCTTTTCGATTTACATTGATGTATATTATTTAATATTGCAATTTTCATTATTCTCACCAATGTATATACACTCATTACAATTTATTTGTATGTTTGTATATGGAACTTGAAGAAGAAGAAAACAATCAACACAATGAACAAAACATTCTTCAAAATAACCCAAGTCATTGAAGTAGCTCGAGCAGTGACAATAGTTCCAACGAAGAATGATGATCACTATGTTTGGATATCAAAGCAAGGCATTGTATTTTTTGAAATATTTGTTAATGAAATCATACATTTTTTTAAATATAATGGACATAGTGTCCCAATTGAAAGACAGAGGGACACCAATAATTGTCCCATTTTGTATGACAAAGAGTGTCTTATTCATATATATATATAATAAAATACATTTTAATTTATTCTATTGTGTTCTCCATTTCCACTGTGAAATGTTACACCATTGATTAAATATATGGATGATTAAATATTATAATCAAGAGATGTGGAATCTGATGATATGATATAACAAATTAATCCAAACATCACACAAATGCACAAATAATAAATTAATTGATATGAAAACGGTTATAAGATATGGGTCGACTTTTGATGAATAATGAATTTTAAAAAATCACAATAATTGCACTGTCACAAGTCGATGTTTCTAAAAAATACAAAATGAGCACCGGTGCGTGTCAGTCATTGCACACCGGTGCGTTTGTATGATATTGCACACTGGTGCGTTTCTACGACCTATGGGCACTGCACAAATACCAATACCAATCATAACACTCGGTGTGATTTATCGACGACTACCACTCGGTCGGTCTGATAGGCATTGCATGCACTGGTGCAGTTTTCCTTCAACGCGTTGGTGCGTTTTTATAACTTAACGTCCCAGTACATTTTATCACCTACAGGGCCCGATGCGGTTTTACACCTTAATGACACGGTGCATGCACTTTCCATAGGCCTGGTGCGACTGGCTGGCTGACATGCACAAGGTCGTTGCTAAACACCCCAAAGCATCCGAATTTTTTTTTCCATCCCGGTGCTTGGTAGGTTTACAGTACCAGTGCGTTCACGGTACATCGCACCGGTTTGTTGACACCTGATGCATGCACCAATGAGAAAAACATTTGTAACAACCTCCAACTGCCCAATTTTTTTTAGTTGTGTTGAAATTTTGTTAGAAGCTCCGCCAAAACCTCCGTTATTGAACACGGATGTTGTAGAAAATGTTTTTTTGACAATTTTGGCCAATTTTATAACACTAAAAACCTCCTTTATAACCTCCACTAGAGGGTCTTTTCCTTGTAGTACAAATAGCATTGAAATCTCCTTATTCCTTTCTTCCTCTCCTTCCACTCTGACCAACAATGATTTCCCCTCGTTCATACAAATACCATATGCATGTCCAAATGTTATAATAATACTTTGTATATTTTCCCATTCCTTGATGGTGGTTTGACCACCAAAAATAAGGTCATCAACAAAAATTAAGTGTGTAATAGCAATCTATCTGAAGATCCTATCACCAATAATTTGTCCATTTTTCTGGGCTCCTCTTAGTTTTCTACTTAGAAAATCAATAACAAGTAGAAAGAGAAGCGGGGAAAGGGAACATCCCTATCGCAAGCCTCTAAACGCTTGAAAGAAATGAGTCGGAAAGCCATTAATAATTACAACAAATTTGGTTGATTTCATACAGCCCATTATCCAATTGGTATTCTGAATGGACATACCTATTTGAACCAATACCAACTTGAGAAAATCCCAATCAATGTAGTCATACGAGGTAGGCTTTCTATTTCCTTGTTTTTAATGGAATGCATCATTTCTTTAGAAATTACATTAGCATAATGGATCTGCCTTCCTTCTAAAATCCCAAATTGTCCCTCATTGATTTATTTAGACAATGTCGATTTGGTCCTGCAGGCAATCAACTTTGATATCACGTTATATACCGATTTGGAGAGGGAAATCGACCTATAATCAACAAATGATTCAAATCTCACCTTCTTGGGTATCAATGCGATGAAAATAACATTAATTGCACCCAAAATATACCCTTGAGTACTTGATTCTTCCGCAACCCCCAATAAGTCTGGAATCATCAACTCTTTGAGATGAAGAAATAGCTCCACCCCCCAACCGTCCGGCCCCAAACTCTTCTCTTTGGCACATAACTTCATAACCTCAATCAACTTTGTGCTTGTAATCGGGATCCCCAAATTTTCATTGTCCTCCACAGTAAAAATTTCGAACAATGAAGAGATGTATTCCATTTTATAAATAATCGGACGTGATTGTTGATAAATTTATCCTTTAAAATGCAAGACTATTGCATGCTCAATATCCTCTTGTGAACTATGAATTTTTCCTATGCCATCTTTAATATTCTGAATAGAATTATACATTTTTCTGCTATTAAAATGAGCATGGAAGAATCTCGTGTTTTTTTATCTTGCTTTAATCCAGGTAGCCCTGCTTTTATTCCTTATTTCTTCTTCCTCTGATTTGAGGATATCACTTCTCCTACCTTCCAAAGCAATGACCTGGGTTCTATATGCATTTGGAAAGAAAATGGGATCTGAGGGGTCATTGTAGTATTGAAGGATGGCCTTAATCTATTTCATATATTTTTTCTAGACCTCCTTCTTCTCCTTTATCCAATGCCTCGCTTCCACTTTCAAATATTTAAGTTTCTGGCTTATTGATGTCATATTATTTTTGTGTGAATAAATATCCTCCAAATTCCACACTTCATGTACCAAATTCCAAAATTCCTTCGAATGTAGCAATTTCATATTGAACTTAAATGGATAAATTCTCCTCCTTATCTCCCCTTCCCATGTAATCATGATAAGAAAATGATTTGAGATAAAGACTGGAATAATGTAGGATATGAAACCTAAATAAAGATTATACATAGGCATACTAACAAGAAACTTGTCAAGTCTCTTTTAAATCCCCCATGTGTCTATGTGAATATTCCTCCTGTGTCTATGCGACTATTCCTCCATTTAGGACCGATGTGTATCGACATTATATCAACCAAGGAATGTTCCTTCAAAAATTCCTTAAAGTATGTAGATAAATAATTTGTATTAGCTTTAGAACCCCATATTTATTCCTTACCCATCGAGAAATAAAGATCACCTACAACTATCAATGAATTCAACATTAATATTTTAGACTCTGCCACTTTGTCCCAAAATTTTCTATGGCCAACATATGTAGCATATGAATTTATTATTTGAATCCTTTGTCCAACACCCACCAAATGTCTCGTAAGGATTATACCTACACAAGAAATGAAGGTTTTCATCTAAAAAATTCACGGGTTCCAAATGATATCGAACCCACCAGAAATTCCATTTGCACTTGTTGCACAAACATGCCATTCAGGAGATATAGAAAACATAATATCCTAATTTTTTCCTCTAGAAAACATAGTTTCCTGGATTAAAATCATAGTAGGACTATGAATCCTAGCTATACCTCGTAGGGAACTAATTTTGAGGGTCCCTCCCAGACCCCAAAAATTCATAGAGATAATATTCATGGGGGAACCTCTCACATAGGTGATTCCCCTCCAAGGGCCCGGGTTCCATAGAAGTCTGAAATTAAAATGTGTACATAAATATAAGAAGGGTCTATGTTGAATATGGAAACCTCCAACCCTTCTTCCACCCTAGATGTGATATCCTGAGAATTGCATGCGACCACCTTCTTAAATTTAGGAGGTATCTTATTTCGATGAGTGACATTTTTATAGGGATTTTATGGCTCCCTAGAATGCCCAAAAAATTATCTTTTAATAGTAAGAGGTTCCATGGATTTTGAGGAGGAAATCAATACCTACAACTCTTTATCGAGAGACATAGCCTAATTTTGAATCACATCTTCCTATTGTAAAAATTGTTTAGGCATATCAGGTGGCTTTATCGGGAGGTGAACAAAAGAATTAAATGATGTCTCATGACCGATCCCATCATCCCTACAATTCCCAGGAGAAATGCAGTTTCAAGGGGTATTTTCACAACCCTCAACGTTATCCCTATCATTCTGATAGAATTTGTTTTGTCTATTGTATCCCCCACCCTCCCCAAATGATAGGGAACCTGACGTCATGTGTCATAGATAGAGAATTATAAGGGGAATCGGTATGTGCTTGAAGACACAAATTTGACAGTAACCCCACTGAAGGCCCAGCTATATCCTAAGAGGAGGCCAAATCAGAATCCATATGAGGAGGTACATTCATATCAAAGCAGTATAAATCTTTCAAATTATAAGAGGAGGGAACCGAATTACCTCAAATTCCTTTGCAAACTGTATGTGAGCTGTCTGTAGGAACCACATGATGGGCGACATTCTGAGTCCTTGTTGCCTCTTGAATTTGAAAATCCTTTCTCGGCATGAATTTCCGCAGACATGTCAACACCAAGTGACTCGTATCGTGGCAGTTCAAGCACCTATATGGCACATTCTAGTAATCTATAGACAACATAAACGTAAAACTACTCCATCACAATTCCAATTCAGTTAATAATCCTTTGCCCATATCCACCTCAATTAGTACCCAGGATATTATCTTATCCAATTTTCCAAAACTCCCTTCATCCCAGTAATAGAATTTCCAAATTATGCCTGCTATCTTTGATACAACTGATTTATTCCATAGTTCCAGTGGCAAACCCGAAAATTTGACCCATACCAGATTCTGATGAGATGCCTCCGAAAAAGGGTCGAAGCCCACCCTCCATCTCTGTAATATAAGGAAACCTCTTCCCATGACCTAAGGGACCTTCAAAATACTATCTACATCCTTTGAATTTAGGAAATGGAAGCATATCCATCCATTGAATATAATGCTCACTTTAGGTCTGTATTTCAACATTTGAAGCCACCTTTCTTAAACCCATTTTTTCACCCGTTCCCCTTTCATCTGTGTATGGTACCACCTCCCAACCAAAGCTTTGTGTCTCAACCTTTCAATACTATCCCAGAATGATTCGACCCCCAAAACCAAAGTTGGCTCCCCTATGATAGCATTGACAACCACTTTCTTCAGTTTGTTCTAGATATCATATGGTCCTTCTGTGACTTGCATCCCATGATTGAAAGACAAAATTAAACCCAATACGTGCAACACACATGGTGCATGACGTGCTTAACTAGTGTGTCGTAACAAGTGACATGGAAAAAACATATGAGGTTTCTTTTTCTTTTACCATTTATTTTTACCAAAGATAGAAATTAGTTTATGTTAACTTTATCAATAAGCAACATGGGGAGATCATCGATGAGCTTATTTTGAATCGAATAATAATAACAAACTGTCTTACAAAATAAGAATCAGTGCATGGAATACTGTAACTATATTAAACTGTATTAATAAATTATGGCAAAAAATCCAAACAATTATTCACATGCCATTTGATTCACATGAAATTTTATTGTGTAAACTCTGCAATAAAATCTTCATGTTATGATTCAATCGAATGTTTGAAAAATAGGTTTTTTTTTAATAATATTGAAAAATAGTTGTTTTTATAATAATATTGAAAAATAATTTTATTTTTCAATGTTAAATATTATAACTTGCATTGATGGACATTGAACAAATAATGATCAATAAGAAAATCGATTGGTATAGTCATGCATTGGTAAAGGCGTAAGTTGGAAAAAGAGAAAAACCTACTTAACATTTTATTTATTTTTTATAATATATTTTTCTTCTTGTTTTAGTATTTTCCTTCCTTATATTTTTATTTATTTATTTTTCATTGTTTTAAGTTATTTTGTTTGTAATATCATAAAGCTTTTAAATCATAGTTTAAAGAATGTTGCAATTTTAAGCCAAAAAAGATGGAGTTGTTATTGGTAGTATCTCTTTATTATTTAGGGTTTCATTTAAAGATTCTAGTTGTAAGGGTGCCAATGGTCAAGGTGATGGGTTTCAAAGAAGTTGTATTTTTTTGACCTTGGAAACAAATATATAGTACTATTGGGAGTGCCACTTATTAATTTTAGGGTCGAGGACATCCTTTAAATTGAGTTGGAAATTTAACACCCAAAAAAGAGGTGGTGTTGTTGATGCATTCTTCAATTTAGGGGCTAATTTTAATGCTTTTGTTAGAAACATTACAAATTTTTAATGTCATGGTTGCAAAAGATGATAATTTTGACTTTGAATAAAAAGGTAATACTAGAAACACCACCATATGAGGTTGTATTATGTTGATTTCATCTTATCAATATGTCAACTAGTTCAAGGTATATTCCTTCATGCATCTTTCTAAAGAAAGAGATCCTTCTTCTTCGATCATTCTCATGAGATAGAGCATTCGACCATGCTATCACAAATATATGATGATATGAAGTAAATATATCAAATATATACATACCTCTTTTCTTATTTTAGTCATCTAGGCTTCCTTTGGCAACTTCCTTTGAAGGTACTTCAACCATATTGACATGTTGCACTCCTTTGTCATCATAGCATTCCCCTCCTAAAAAATAGATCCCACACATGGTGGAATGTATACCATCAATGAGGCACTTTATTCTTCCAGGTAGAGGTGAACCTTCTAATGAATATTCCAATGGAGGATCTTGATTATCCTCATCCTAGAAATGCTCCTTTTTGATGATGATGATGATGATGATTTCTATTTTTTATCATGCTAGATGAATTTTATTCCAACCATAGATACTACTACTTTGGTTTCATTTTCATGTTTTTAATGAGGATACCATGAGTTACTTCCTTTCCATCATAATGATTTCTACCTCCATGTAGAATTCTACTTCAAGTATCCTTTCAATCTTTCATAATGATTTCATCAGCTCTTATCAACTTCAATCATATGCTTACTATGATGCCATATTCTAATATGATGCATCCTATCATACTTACAATTCTTCTCATCTTGTCAACAATATTGAGTCATGGTAGAGCTATTTTTACCAACTAATTCTTATTTCTATGTACTCGGGAGACCTTAAGAGTGAAGATCTATCCCTTACTTCTTGGATTTCTTTTCATCGGGTTCTTCTACTTCTTCAGTGATATGGGATTCAATTATTTATTTTATTTTCTTGTTTTCCTTCTTGAGTTTAGGAAAATATCTCTTGAAATTCCCATAGTCCTAACAACCATAGCATTAGATCTTTGACATATCGATCTTCTTATTTTTATGAGGACCAAACTTCCCAAAATTTCCTTTTCTCTTAGCCATGGCAGTTTCCTTTTCTCTTAGCCATGGCAGTAAATATTTGAACTTGTTCATTTGATCCCACATTGATTTTTTCCCTCAAATTGGTTTCTTAAATCTTACATAATAACCAAATTTCACTAAATGGTGTGGCTTCCTTCTTTCCATAGATGCTCGATACAAAGTTTCCCCATTCATCATGTAGTGCATTGAGCACCACGATGGTATTTTTATTGTCGGACATTACTTCCCCTTACTGTTGCAGTTGATATCTTATTTGTGACACCCTCATAATATATGAGGATACCCCTTCGTCCTTTGATACCTTAATCTTGTATAAATTTGTTCTCAAAGATATGACTTATCTAGTAGTGCTTACGGAGAAAAATTCTACTACGCTTATCACAGATTTATTTTCATGTATCCAACTTTGCTACATAAGGGATGATGGGATATTTTATTGATTCTTTGATGATTATTTGAGACCTTATTTCCCATTTCATATACTTTTATAATGCTTGAGCTTGACCTTCGGATAGTTTTCATACTTTACCCTTGACATGTCCAATAAATTCATTCTATATGAGGATCAATTTTGTCCTCTTTTTCCATGCAAGGAAGTTTGATGACCCAACCAATTTGTTGCTCTCCTTTAAAAATGAAGTTATTTTTATAGATTCATAGATAGATATAAATATACTTACTTGTCAAGTGAAGATACTCCTAGATGATGAAATATTCAACATGATGCCTTTCTTGATGATGTTGATAATAGAATATGTCTTTCTTAAAGTATGCTTTGAAAAGTGATCCTTGATTCAAAAAAAGGGAGATCACCTTCTTTCCTTGATGATGATGGAAATGCCTCTTCTTTCTTCTTTAAAATGGAGACTTCAAGATGCTTCAAAATGTAGTCCTTATTTGAGTGGAGCTATATCCTTGAGATATTATTTTCCTTGGGATGATGATTGTGAGCTTTCCAATAACGCTTCAAGTGTAGAAACCTTCTTTGAAATATCTAGGGTTTTCATAATCTTTTGTTTCTTTCTTCAAGGTAATGAGAGGGTTAGTCCTTCTTGACTATTTACTTGTGCTCGGCCCTTATGTATTCTTCTTGATGGTTTGAATGTCCTCTTTGATGTATTTATTGATACTTATTTTGATGGTCCTTATAATAGTTGTCATTCCTCGTCTTGTCACCTTGGCTCTGATACCATGTTGACAAATCTAGGGGTAGCTATATTAGATGATTTCTCTTACTTTGATAAACGCATTTGATGTATTTTTATTTAACTTGAATATCTTATTTTTCACATGATTATTGTTAGTTTTCTTATCATCAAACAACTCCAAACAATAAATAATAATGAGGCAAGATGACACAAGATATAGGATATCAACCAGGGCCAAAAATTCTTCTCTTGAGAGGAAAACCCACAAGAATTATTCTCTTATTATAGAACTTCAAATGATAAATTCGAAGAACTTTGACCCTTGACCAAGACCCCTCCAAGACAAAGTAAAAAATCCTCTTTGAAGAACTTGCTTCTCATGAAGTCAACCAAAGTAAAACTTGGCTCACTTCTCCAAATTTCAGCTCCTCTTCAAAGTCTCAGATTCAGTCATAGGTATGCAATTCTTGGTCTACTTGTAATCGCTTTGGTTCCACATATGTGGATAATTTAGGGTAGATTAATGAGTCTCTTATTCTTCTATTGGTATAATCCTTCTTTCTTGACAAATTCGACTTTGCAATATGAACCTTTGTCTCCTTGTTTCAACCTCCTTGAGTGACTGTACTTCGGCTCTCCTGCAATAATTTTTGCCCTACTATCCTTGCATGTGTGAACATATTTTAGCCCTAAAATAGTCCTCAAAGGTTCAATTTCATTTTCTTTCTATTTCTCTCTCCTTTGCTGGATGTACTTGTGATTCTTTTGTCTTCAACGAACTTTCTTTTATGTCCTTTACAAATGAGGTCAAGTCCTTTATATATAGGCTTCCTGTCATAGCTTGTAGGCCGACTTGTCACTGTCCCTAGGACAACTTGTTGCTTGTAAAGGCGAATTTGTTGCTTGCAAGTTGACAAGGTCTTGTAGGGACTTTGACTCTAATTTTGACTAAAACAAAATTTTCTTTAACATCTGTAACATGCCCAAAAGTGTCTTCCATAAATGACAATGACTCTTATGAATTCTAGACTCGATGAAAAGCCCTAGAAGCACTCAATGGGTGCTTGACCTATAAATCAAATAACCTTAATGATCCAGGTGGATATCGGTGGCCACCCACCTATTCCATTTGGACCAGCACCATCAATTGTTGCAGATTTTCACATTCAGCACAACTTACTATTTTTAGCAGGTTTTCAGGTCCTCCACTCTCGGAGCCATTTTGGGGGCTTAATGATCCAGGTGGATATTGGTGGCCACCCACCTATTCCATTTGAACCCCCATCTTTAGTTCTTTCAATTTTCAAGTTGCAACAAAACTTACTATTTTTAGCATTTTTTCGGGTCCTGAACTTCTGGAGCTGTTTTGAGGCCCTAAACGACATTTTTTGGGAAAACGGAGAGCAACATGGGTCCATGGACCATTTTGCTTGTTCAAAAATTGAAGTCCTCGGATAGATCTTACTAACGAGCTATTGAACGCGTCAAACGGAGTTCGGGTGCGAGCATGTCTCCTTGGTGCTTGGAACTACACTAATTTACTTCAAACGGCGCCACAGCTTTGCGCCTACTCCCCTACGGTTATGTTTTTGGATGTTTCAGATTCTACATTGTTTCTCAACAATAAATAGGCGCGAGTTTCATTAACACATAAGCCGTAGGTCCGTAGCCATCACATCTCTTCTCAGAGATTCGCTACCAGCACCTTAGCTATTTTATTTCCATTATGCCTGTAAGCATATTTCTGTTATTTGATATTAATGAAATGAAGCATTATTTCCGCTGCATCTCTATGTTCATGGTTATTTCTATATTCTGTTGCATTCCTGCATAAATCCGGATCAGTGGTATCAGAGCGGGTCTGCTCTTTCTTTGTTTTTCTTTACATGTCCCCAACGCGGTCAGGGTATAAGGAGTTAGGGCTCGATCTGGTTGAACCCTTGCAAGATCAGCCTCGCAAACCCCGACGACCTCCCATGGCGGAAGAAAAGAAAGACGAGGGAGCAGGAGATCCTATCAAAATACCGCTCGAGGAGGCTCTCGAGAAACAAAGGAACGTGATGATGGATAACTTTGCTCAAATCCTTCAACGACTGCCCACATATGGCGCATCCGCATCCAACAGCCACTCTGGAGGCGCCACTCCCTTCAAGGTACAGGTAAACTTTGACATTCCTATATTTGAAGGAAAAATAGATGCAGACGCTGTAGACAGATGGTTAAATTTGTTGGAAGGGTATTTCTCGGTCCATGACTTCTCTGACCAAGAAAAGATTATTTTTGCACTCCTCAAAGCCGCCCCCCATGTCAAAGACTGGTGGGAAACCTACTGTGAGCAAGAGGGCGAAGGGGAACCCTCTCTGTTTTCGACCACACCCACTTGGAATTCATTCCGAGACGGCATCAAGGAACAATATTACCCCGTGGGGAGCTATGAGGACAAATACATCCAATGGACCACGCTGCGGCAACAAAAGGATTAAGATGTGCACGAACTGACGAATCTGTTCCATACCCTACGCACAAAGTTGGGTATTAAAGATTCAGAGAGACATTTGGTGCTCAAGTACCGCGGCTGTCTGCACAAACACATTCAGGAGGAAATGGAGTTCCTCGACATTACATCGCTTGGCACGGCATATCGCTATGCCGCCAAGATCGAGCAGAAATTTAAGCAGAAGAAGCGAGACTTTGGATCTGCGAATTCGAAAGGTGCCACCGAATCGAAGAACAAGGGGCAAGGCCAAAGAAATGCGACTCAGAACAACACCACAAATCCAAAGAAGGACACAAGGAAGTGGTGTGAATTTCATAACAGCCCCACTCACAGCACAAACGAGTGTCGGGCCAAACAGTCTTTGGTGGCTGAACTAAAGGCACCCGAATCAGATGCATTTTCTGATCCCGAGTTAGAACCAGACAAAGGCAATGACAAAGGGAAGAAGATCATTGATGCGGATCCCAGTGCCATTGTTGCCACCACCAAGATCCAGAAGGAGGGTCCAGAGGATCCACAGGAGGGGGAGCGCCTCTTCCAGTCGCAGATGTGGGTGAAGGGTTCTCCGCTGCAGTTTCTCGTCGATAGCGGAAGCCAAAAGAACCTCATTTCAGCAGACGTCGTGAAGCGGCTCGGCCTACCAACCATAGCACACCCGCAGCTGTATACCATCGGGTGGCTCCACCCAGGGAGAGATCTCCGCATCCGCCAGCAGTGCCGACTTCCATACAGTATCAAGCCATTCACGGATGAGGTATTGTGTGATTTTGCTCCTCTTGATGTAGCTGATGTATTATTGGGCCAACCATACTTGTGGAGGCGACATGCTGTGTATGAGTCTAGGCCTCGGGCTGTTATTATTACTTTGGGAAATAACTTGTACAGGATACCGGAGGTAGTACCGCCTCCTGCCATCTCTTTGACTACTACAAAACAACGCAGTAAGATTGTTTCCCCGACCAGGAAATTCATTTTCCTTACGACTCACTCACAGGGAAAGAAGAATATTGTGGCCACAACCTCGAAACAGGGCTCCCTTTCACGGCTGCAGCAGATGGACAAAGTCATGGAGGAATACCATGACAATTTCTCCTCACTCATAGAGGTTCCTCTACACTGTCAGGACAAGCACTCCATTGATCTGACTCCCAATGCACCACCACCTGATGTTTCCATACATCCTGCAACTACACATATAGAATCCAAACATGTACTGTATGAGGCTGATAAAGAAACCAAATTTACTAAACGCATCCAGCATGTCCACCCGCAGGTCCATGACATCTTCAACACATCTAATACTCAGTTCAATAGAATTTTCCTCATCTCATGGAGGATATCAACGCAATGGGGACCATTGCTTCCTAAGGAGGGAGGAATGATCCAGGTGGATATCGGTGGCCACCCACCTATTCCATTTGGACCAGCACCATCAATTCTTGCAGATTTTCACATTCAGCACAACTTACTATTTTTAGCAGGTTTTCAGGTCCTCCACTCTCGGAGCCGTTTTGGGGGCTTAATGATCCAGGTGGATATTGGTGGCCACCCACATATTCCATTTGAACCCCCATGTTTAGTTCTTTCAATTTTCAAGTTGCAACAAAACTTACTATTTTTAGCAGTTTTTCGGGTCCTGAACTTCCGGAGCCGTTTTGAGGCCCTAAACGACATTTTTTGGGAAAACGGAGAGCAACATGGGTCCATGGACCGATGTCGCTCGTTCAAAAATTGAAGTCCTCGGATAGATCTTTCTAACGAGCTATTGAACGCGTCAAACGGAGTTCGGGTGCCAAAGTTATGCCCCCGGGAAGTTGAACCACCAATTTACCCAAACGGGCGCCCACAGTTTTATACCATCTCCTACGCATGTTTTTACGTTTCATATTCTTATTATCATAAATAATAAATAGGCCCTCGAGCCTCATTGTAACACAGTTCAGAGGTCTGTAGCCATCACATCTCTTCTCAGAGATTCGCTACCAGCACCCTAGCTATTTTATTTCCATTATGCCTATAAGCATATTTCTGTTATTTGATATTAATGAAATGAAGCATTATTTCCGCTGCATCTTTATGTTCATGGTTATTTCTATATTCTGTTGTGTTCCTGCATAAATCCAGATCACTTAAGCATGAAACCCATGCCTCAAGAATAACAATAATAATTTTATTATTCTCTTTACATCAAATACATATGTCATTATGAAGACCGAACCCAGTTACATATTTCAATATATTTTTGGATGTAGGACACCCACCAGTCCTATTACATCAAAACTATCCAAAAATAACTCAGGCAAGGGGTCTATATGGGATGATGGTCCTCATACTTTAGAGTGTCCGACCAAGAAGTTTAGCTCACCTTCCACAATGATGTTATCAGTTGTGAAACAAGGCATATTGAAAGTTTTTGGCAAAAAAAATTTTATGCCCTAATAAGGCCCGTAGATGTTTAAAATAATGAAAGAGAAATAATTATCCATGTAAATGAGAGTCATGGCTAGGCATGACCAAGATGACCAAGCCAACGTGTCACAGAATAGAGAGTTCATCCAATGAGTAGTCCAATAGAGCATCTGATTACATCAATGTAGTGGAATGACCATCCTGAAAAAAGGGAAAAATGTATGGATACCACCTTTGAACCTTAGATCATGGAATCCTAAAGAAAGAGGACATGAAGGGAGTGAAGGCAAATAAGAAGTTTCAGAGCTAGGTTGTTTACGGGGTTGGAAAACACTATAATATTTATGGAAAGGAGTCTCATTATACACCCTTTGAAGGGAAAATTTCTTTAAGAACCCAAATGATTGACATATGTTTCACCTTTTTTATATCTAGAGAAGCCTACTTAATGGAAATTGAGATGTATAATTTCTTGCCTCCTTTACGGCCCTGTGATCCCATATCTTCCATGGTCCCAAAATCCTCAAGTTGGTTCAACATGAAGGTATCCATGGGGTACAAAGAGGGGGAAAATTTGTGATGAGAGAGGAAGTGGAGGTTGTAAGCCATTGGGGGGAGGAAAAACATGCGAAAGGGGGAAATGTTCATCAAGGAGGAAGGTGAGAGAAGAAAGGGGAGCAGGGGATTTTAAGGAAGAGAGTGAAGGATAAGAGTAAAGGCAAGGTATGGAGGTGAAATAGGGATATTAGGGGGCCCTATGATAGGAGTGGGACTAGAGGAATAATTTTGAGGAGATAAAATAGATGAGAATTTCTTGATAACATTCTTAAATGAAAATGAAAGGGATGGACAAGGAACCGATTGCATGCTTGTTGTAGTGGTTGTCACCTCTGATGTAGAAGGGGAACCTAAATCCATTTTTGCTGAAGGAGGTGTGTCTTTTTCCTATTTTATAGGGGGGACTACTATGGAGAGTCTAGCAGGCCCTATGGAGACTATCAGTCCACATCCATTAAAATCAAAATTAAGAGTGACTTCATTTACCTTAGATTCCCATGCTAATTTAAAAAATCCATGCATGGGGGAGGTTAAAGATTCCTTCTCTCGTTGTGATGTTTAAACCCATTTTTTAGTCATTTTTTCCAACAAAAAATCCTTCCCAAAATTCCCATAAGAATGGAAAATACTGAATTTATAGGGTATTCCTTCATATTCTAGGGTTTTTTGGGTGAGTTTCCTTGCTTGTATAGAGATAGTATTTGGAAAACCCGAGGCTAGGTTAATCCCAACTAAAATTGTCAACATCACCATGTAATCAAAGCTACAAAAGAAGGTATATGATACATAGAAAAACCCTAAAGTATCCTTGATATCCCTAAATACTTCCTCAACCTAGAATTAGAGAGGGAGACTAAGTAACCTCACCCAAGTTGGAACCACAAATAGTCTTTCAGATTTGGTTTCAAAATTCACAAACCACTTTTTGAAGTATAAGGCTTGGGAGCCCCATTTCCAACACCACTGGAGAAGTTTTTTAACATTCGCTCTTAAAGTTGCAATCCAACCCATCCATCCCTTAGTGAGAATGAGTTATTTTGGGTGTATTTTAGTGTAGGAGAGAAGTGTTTTGCAGTCCATGACATCATGACCTCCATTGTCATTCTCTTGCTTATGAATCACCCAAATAACATCATTTATTCCATTTTTTTGAAATCATTTAGTTTGATGTCCTCCCCCAGTATGAGGCTAGCCTCTTCAACTTTCATTTTCACACATTTTTTACTAATTTTTTGTGTTTTCTTCCCTGCCAAATGGAGGGGAGGCTACCGGTTTTGGGATGAAAACCCGCCACTCAGCATTTTGAGAATGATAAATATATTGAGGAAACTTGTCTAGGAGGTAGGTTGTATATGCTTAATGGAACGCCAGTGAGAAAGCCACAAGGTACTGACAAAAAACTGTAGATTCAAAAAGGGACTGCAGCGAAGGGGGAAAGGTTGTAACAATTTTCAAACGAGGACCTTAGGAGAATGTCGTGATAAAGGGAGGAGAAGAAAGAGGGGGACTTTCATGCAAGATATTACTTGGAGGTGAGACTATGTCACCAATACATGATGATTTTTTTTAAGGAGTTGAGACCACTACACATCCACTTGACATTGATGGCCTTGAAATCGATGTTACTAATGGGTTTGTCAAGTTTTTAAGTGGTACCATCATTCCAATTGGTGGGGTGTAAGTGGAGGGATGTGTCCAAATTGGAATACCCTTAAACGGGTCGTCTGAAAAAACCAACCAGCTCCTCATCCATGGAGTCATGGAAGGAACCCAATCATAAAGTGAAATGGTAATTGTCAGGTGTAAGAGAGGTGGCCCAAGGTAGGAGCCCAATTCTAAAACAACGAGCTCTAAAGCCTATCCATTGGAGACAACCAAGAACCAGATTTATTCCCTGAGTTTTTCACCCAATGAAATATCGACTCTATAGCATGAAGGATATATTTTGTTTAAAATGCATGCATCTTAGATGGAATGTGTTAATTTTATTATAATATTATATATTTAAATGTGTTAATTTAATATAATATTATATTATATAAAAGTAATTTGAAAATTTCATATTTCTTATCCATCATCATAAAACTCAATTTATGCATATCATTTTTTAAATATTGATTTTTTTTGTAAGCTAAGTTTGTATTTCCTCACAAATTCAGAGTTTCCAGCACATAATTCATATATCCACTATTAGTATCCTTTTTTGCATATGGTCTCAATTTGCACAATGTGAAACCAGATATTTCGACCATCTTCCAATAAAGAAATTAGTCCAAAACTTCAAAGAGAGTAACATTTGCAACATAAATAGAGTGTCTACAGTGTCATCATACCAAAAAAAACTATCAGTAATCTTTCAACAAACTAAGATTTAGAAGAAGTAGCAGGTGCCAAGTATTTTGCGCTAGAACCCAGAGGAGCCAACATCGTGGCAATACAAGATATGTGTCGCTCAATTTGTGTTAGGAAAGCATCCATCTTTTCCACATTGAACCACAAATTTCGCTATTCTCTCTTCACATACTCAAGAATGGTGAACATGTTGTATCTATCAACCTATTTTTCCATAAGAATTATGTCTATCATGGTTTTCATTTTCTAGTAAAGGAGTAAAGCTTGAATATTCCATTTCTTTCGGTAGTTGGTGTCATCGGGATCTAGAATCCACTACCCAAATTCATCCAAAAGCTCAGAGTTTGAAAATTCATGTTTGTCTCTGACTGACTCAACCTCTAAGTGTTGCAAATCACTTCGATTTTGAGGTGGGAAAACTGAGTGAAATAACTCAAAGACCTCCTTGGTCTACTGATTTTCCTAATTATGGACTCTAGGGCCTCAACCTCCTCTGATCCTCTTCTACTGCTCATGCACCATTGTTTCATGGGAGTTAGTTGATGGCATTGTCTAAGATCAACTCGGTTGGGATAGAGACACAAAACACAACAATAGTAGGATATTTTATCAAGGGATGACCAGATGAGAAGAACGAGGCTCCCCCACATATTGACTCAACTCTTTCCATGAATAAACCCACTAACTAGAAAAAATAAACAATAATGTGACTGAGACCAGACCCTAGTAGCCAAGAAAAAACCTTGGCACCCACAATGAATCCATATAAACCCACTGTCGACCTAGATAAACACCCTTGGACTAACTTCTATCCAATTAATAATGTCATAACTAGGGTTTACTAACAGACTAATAAACTCGTGACTAAGAGACACTACAACAACATAACTAAAGTGAATGAGAGGCTTCAAAATTACCAATATAAATTTAAGCCTAGTGTTGCAGGCATGAAGGTAACACCTTATTTAGAAGACTAGAGGTGTTGAAAATTGTATGGATTCTGAGCTTAGCAAGCCACTCCCAATCTGAACTCTTAGCTTGTTTCCTAGTCTCCGAACTTATATTCTCTAGAGTAGAAATTACCATAACCCCACTTGTAAGGAGTTGGATTTTACCAATTTGGTTCGCCAAGTTTTCGCTCAGGGTTGGCTAGCTTCCTGAGTTTCCAATCCAACTGCAACACACCTCATTCTTACTCGACAACCTCCACAAATTAAAGCCAAGGCCTTCTAACACTGGCAGCATCCCAATTCTCGTTTATGCAACGACATCGATTATAATGTCGCTCCCTTCTTTAGTCGCAAGTGACATGCATTCAATTGATCTAGAGGTAATAATATCGCATGCGGCTACATGCACAAGGGTGACCACACCACCCCATTCCTTTAATTCCCTGCATGTTTTAGGGTGGCAAACACAACTATCCATGACGTCATTTACCTAAGATCACACCCAATCGGAAGTAAATATTGAAGGTTTAAAAATAATTATTTTTCTAATTTTTACCAAAATTCATATTCATACTCATTTTTTCATTCCAAAAACAGAAATGATATATATTTTTTTGAAAATAATTTTAAATTATTCTTTTTGAGAAAAACCATTGATATTCAAATATATAACCTATTATAAAAAATAAAAGATAAATTTTTAAAAAATCACTTTTTATACATTCTCTAAATATTATGTATAACGTGTAAACACTTATATATCAATAATGAAGATGAAATAACACACACACACACACACAAACACACAAACACACACACAATATAGTGAAGAAATCTATCATAATTTAATTGTCAAATCAATAGTAGGATAATTATTACTAGCTGTCATCAATGTTAGTCAAGGAAAACCATGGGCCTTGGAATTACTCATTGGTTGTCCATAAGGATACATATTTTCACTCCTGCGAGATGCCTCTGGGTTTTGAGCCATTAACATAATTCCTTACCTCCAGAAAAAACAAACTCTTAACCAAATAAAAAATAATTTTAAGACATACTCTAAACCTTATATATATATATATATATATATATATATATATATATATATATATATATATATAATATAATATAATAATAAATTCCATTAACACTTCTCACTTCTAGGATCAATGTAATTTCTACAATAAAACTAATAATAAGTATAAATAATATTATTATATTTGTATTATATACATAACCTATATAATATTGTTAAATGTTTTTCACAAGATTAAGTGTTTTAAGAAGAGAAAAACAATTGAAACATGTTTTATTTTTTTCCTTACCTTTTCTATTTCAAATTATTACCTCTTAATTTTGAGTTTTTTATTTATTTATTTTTAATTAAGTTTTTCTCACCAATAAAATAAGACAAAAAGAAAATTTTAATATATAATTTTTTCTCTTAATACTTTACATTGACAAATAAGTAAATATTTATAATCAAAACATAACTAATACAAAGTCAACAATAAATTGATAAAAATAAAATTTATAGGAATAGATTTAGATTTCATAATTATTGGATATAACATAATTAATTTATTGTTAAGCATAATAAAATTAAAATCAATAAAACAATATTTTTAAATAATAAAAATAAAGTTAATTTTTATAATGTTCATGAGGTCTTGGATAGACAGTGATCGAGTGCTCTGTTAAGGCACTCCTCAATGTGAAGTCACCGGTTCAATTCCCTGCCCGATAAGGGTGATATATTGGACATGCTGAAGATGTAGTCTTGCCAAATTTACAAAAATAAAATAAAATTCCCCCATTGTGCACTTTACTTGGTCGCATCTTTTATAGTTATTGATCATGTCATTGATGAATTGTAATTTCCCTTAAGCTCTAAGTAAATGTTGTTCATGATGTCTATGGACATGGGAAATTCTACTTTGTTGTTGGTATGTTGGGTTAGCTGGTCTCCTTGTGGGTATTGGAAAATGTTAGCGACGTAATCTTCTCTTCGAATATGAATGTAAAATGCGGCAATTTACTAGAAAAAAATATATAAAAGGTTTATAGTCAAAGGATCTTAGTTGAAGTAGTTTGGTGAACAATTTATTTCTCTAGCTTGAGTGGGTTCAAGACTCTAGAGACTTGTTATAACTGACGCATTTGTGGCATTTATGAAATAGTTGTATATGGTATAATAAAGACAGTAAAATTTTTGAAGTTACAAATTCTCCATAAATTTTCGTTTTCGTTAAGAAACACACACATATATATATATGTATATATGTTTACATGTATTGGGAATAACTATATATCCATGCAAGACATGTTTATAATTATTTTTTTTATTTTTTTAAGTGATTTTACAAATACAGTGAAGCTTAGTATTGAATATACTTAGGATAAATTTAACTTTAACACTTCTTGGATGAATGTTTTATGCCCAACAAGGTTATCCATGCGAATTCCCATTTTTCCTTTGTCATAGGAAGTCACAAACTCCTTCCTTAGTGTTCACATGAAAAGTGGATGAACTAAAAATGATGTAACTCCTCCAACAAAAAGAAATTAACAAGGATAGAGTAAAGCCATTGGTTATTGATATAGTAAAGGTGGAATTGGCATGGCTGGGTTTATATTTTATAACTTTTCTTTGAAGAAAAAAATGTATATTTCTTGAAAATAGAAATATACATATACATTGGCTAAATAAAAAGTTTAGCCCAATCTGAGATACAAATATTCATATTGTTTCAAAATATATTTGATAATTACTTTTCAATACCTTGGACTCCTTAAAAAATGACGAGTTATAGAATCCATAAAAATGCTCACATGATGTCATAAAAAAATTCCCCTACTCAGTAAAAAAAGGATATGGTAGAATATTTATAAGAAAAAGGACATGTCTCACACTATCTGATCCTAAAAAATTTCATGAATGAGAAAGGACAAAACCTAAAGGGAAATAGCCTCCTTGGATATCTCATTAGCTCTAGCCTTCTTCTCCCTGTAAATGTGTGTAAAAGATGGTCATTCTAAGCTTGAAGTGCACTCCTTGATTTGACTATGGGTTGAAACTTGGCATTTTAAACCTTCACTATTTTGTTTTCCCAATCTATAATGAGTTTTGAATCACCAAACACTTGCAATTTTGACAATCCAACCTTTAGGGCTTGAAATAATAGAATCCACAAAACTACAAACTTAGCCTTTGGGTTTGAACCTTGACCTACAGAGTATTTGAGGAGATAGAAATATGACTAGTAAAGATGGATATTAGCTCTAGCCTTGCATCGTGGAGGGTGCCCTTGACTGGACCCATCAAGATATCCCCATTGGATACCCAAATCCTGAGAAGGAATACCATGATTTTTTTTTTAATCGCTTTGTATCGATATTGTATTCCCTTGTGAGCTTTAATACTAACTCAAAGAAAATCTCTATTGAAAGCTTCTTGTCTTGAAATATCACTAAGTTCCTATCCCACCAAAATAAATAAACAAGGAAAAGAGGAAGATACCCATAACATATCAAAGAAGAATCATTAATACATGAACACACACAATCCTCTAACCTAGGCCTGACCCTCCATGATGAGATATCAAAATTAGAATTCACAAAAGCCCACACTTTAGAGGAGAAAGAATAGGAAAGTAACAAATGATTAATAGTTTCCAATTCATTTTTACATAACAAGCATTGATTGAGACCTGAATAGGCCCTTTTAACCAGATTATATCAAGCTAAGAGCTTGTTGAATAAGGCTAGCCATATAAGATTTTTTTCCTTTATTGGAGCGTGTATTTTCCACAAGCATTTCTATCACCACTTGTACTCCTCATGGAATCCAAGCTCTATCTAGGCTTTCTATCCTAGCTTTGTTGTGAAGACACCAATAACTATGTTTTTTGTCTAACTTAGAAAATCCTCCACCTCAATATCAAGATGAATGAATCTAAGATTTAACTATCCACATAAGACACCCATTCATCAAAAAAACTCTCATCAAGACCAATCTGATCCACAAACAAATACCTAAGCCTAATTTTCAAGGAAAGGTCCCAGGATCAATTATCCCACAAAGAGTAATAGCCTTTTTCTTTTAAATTTGAGATCATATTTTGAGACAACACGTAGTCATTACCTGCTTCTACCCAGGTATCTTCACCAAGATGAACACACTTTCCCATTACCTCTTTTCCAAATCGTCCAACAACCAATTAAAGGGAAAGTCATTTTCCCCATTTTCCTAGGTGAAGGGAACCACTCCATTATCAAGCGATCACCTAGATATTTATATCACATTACACTACCCCATAAGGATTTACTGAATGCTAGTCTCCGTAAATTCTTGGAAGCCAACACTTTGTTGAAATGGTATATGTTTTTTATATGCCAACCACCCAGAATTTTGGGTTCGGTAATTCTAGACCATTTTACCAAAGGATTTCCCTTTTATTTCCTATTTTTAAACCAAAGAAAACTATAACAAGCCTTCTCGATTTTAGTGAGAATACATTTCACACTTTTTTTATCGATGTCCAATATACTGGAATGCTCTCCATAATTTCCTTTAACAAGATGCAACTTCCACCCCTATATAGGCACTTGTTTGTCCACATGGAAATTTTAGCTTCAATTTCTTTAAAAATCCATAACTAATCCTCAAAATTATAAGGGTTTGGTTTCAAATGAAACCCTAGATACCTTAGGTAATCTTGATTTTTTCTTTGAGGTAGTGAGGATTTTAAATTTGCACTAAGATCTTTCCCTGAAAAATGAAAATGGATGCAATACATGTTAACATTTACTTTCATCCTTGTTATTAGGTAATATAAAACCATAATTTTTTTTATAGAAGAGAACTCATGATTAGTGCATACATTAAACAAAAACACATTTTTAACGAACAATGCATTGTTATGGCCTTAAAAAATGACACCCTAACTGAATATTAAAAAATAAAATCTAATTCTTTACATTGACAGATAAGTAAATATTTATAATAAAAACATAACTAATACAAAGTCAACAGTAAATTGATAAAAATAAAATTGATAAGAATAGATTTAGATTTCATAATTATTGGATATAATAGAAATAATTTATAATTAAGAATAATAAAATTAAAATCAATAAAAATAATTTTTAAATAATAAAAATGAAGTTAATGGTTATAATAAAGATTAAAATTAAGAATAATAAGGATATTTTTAACTAAAACAAAATAAAATTCAAGTTAAATTAATAATGATAAACTTTAAGGGGGGAGGTAGGAGCGGGAGGGGTGACCAATAACCTTGCTGGAATAATTGACACAAGGTATGCATATTGGGGATTCAGGAACACAAAAAATAATCAAGCTGAAGCCTTATCACTCTGGAAAGGACTTAAGATAGCTATATCCAAAGGTCTACGACATCTAAGTATAGTTGGAGATTCAATGGTCATCATTCAAAGATGTTCCAAGATTATGAAACAATCAGACTTTGAACTCTCTCATATGTTCCTCTAGATAGGGACTCTCCTAATTCAATTCGAAGATTATAATATTTACCATGTTAAACGACAAAACAATCGAGAGGCATGTAGTCAAGCAAAAATAGGTGCTACCTTAGATCAAGGGGTTTTGATTTTAGATCAAGCGAATACCAAAATATGTCACGTTCCATGGAAAATCATAAAAGAGACATGAATTTAGGTATAAAAAGGAATAAATGGCACATTAAAGGAGATAGATCACACCTTAATAAGTATTGATTCGAGGTATGGAAGGACCCTCTTGGGAGTTAAAGTAGGGAGATGGGATGTTTCGATTATAGATGGAGGAATAAATAATTATCTGCCATGACGATGGCCAAGTGGAAAACAATTGGAATAGAATTAAATTCCAAGACTGAGGACGGAAGGCTTAGTACTTCACTTCAGCTACGAAGAATGATAACAGTTCAATCCGATTGCAAATTGGCAATCGCAGGTATGGCAGTTTGTGCTGACTCTGATCAATAGTTTGGGAAGATCATTCAATGTGAAAGGATGGGTGCAACATTAGACAATGAGAAAAGCATCATATTAATGCAATGGATGGACCAGTTAAATCTAAGAGTGATTCATGTTAAAGGAAAGATCTCTCTTAAAATGGCCTCTACTAGCATCAATGGTAGCATAGAATGTGTGGAGGAACACAAAAGCTTGCCCATAAGAGATATTGCGGCCATGGTTGAATAGTTGGGGAAACAGGTAGCACAAGAGGTTCATGAAAAATTTGCGGTGGTGATGACCCACCTCTCGGGCATCAGGAAAGACTTGGAGCTACTGTAGAAGGCAGTGGATCATATGAACACCAAGATGATTAACTTACATTTCAGGGTCGATAGCATGGAGGTTAAGGAGGAATCTGTGATGGTTGGTGTGTTAAAGGAAGTCTTCGGGATCGGAGAAACGCCCCCATCCAGACTTCAAGTAGGTGGGGAGGAAGGACAAGACCACTTTGAAATTGAAATGAATATGGCTCTTAGTCACCTTGAAGACTTGGGTCAGGAGGACATTCCTCTGGAAAAGATGGAAGGCAACAAGTAGATAGTTTCTTTTTTTAATATATATAGTGTAGGTTTTCACCCTGTACAAAAATTATGTGCAAACAAATCTTAAAAACAGAAAATAAACAATAGCAAGAACATAAAACATAAAAAAAATATACACAGATATTTTCCCCTGGATCCCAAATCTGGATGACTAGCTTGATTTTTCATTATATTCCTTTTAGTGTTACAACACATATATATACGTGCCGAAGCATACATAAACCCCAATCCATTAACCCTGGATTAGAACATAACCGTATTTCTTGACCGGATCTACAAAATACCAGGGGCCGAAAACCATCATGCCCCAAAATTATGTGCAAACCCATGCACAAAACCATGGGCGGGTCTGCCCACTGGAAAATAAGGACCATTTTTTTTTCCCAGGGCGCTGCCCCGGACCTCGACAGGGGGGGCTGCCGCCCCCCTGTGACCCCCCTGCTGTGCCCGACACAACATACAAGGGGGGCTATCACCTCCCCTGTGACTCCCCCGCACGTGACTAATCGTGGAAAGAATGTAACACATACCCAACATTCTCCCACTTTTTGTTTTATTTCTGCAGGGGGCCACGGGAGAGATGAGTCATTAGCCCAGCTTTGCAACACCCATTTTTTCTCTACAGCAAGAGAACTTCTGAGTGCTCACAGACTTTGTCAATGCATCTGCAACATTCTTCAAGGTGTCCACCTTTACCAACAACACCCTTTTAGCCTCAAACATATATATCACAAAGTGATATTGAACATCAATGTGATTTGTCTTTGAATGATAAGGAGGGTTCTTAGCCAAGAAAATTGCACTTTGGCTATCATAGTCTATCCTTATAGCTTGCTGCACCAACCCCATACTTGAACACAATCTCTGCAACCAAACTACTTCCTTTCTTGCATGGGTGGCTGCCATGTATTCTACCTCTGTAGTTGAAAGAGCCACTACAGACTGTCTTTTACTCATCCAACTGACTACACCTCCAAATAGGCTAAACACATACCCACTTGTAGATATTCTTTGGTCCAGATATCCAACACAATCTGCATCAACAAAAGCACGAATGTCCAACACTAGGGAAAATTTTAAGAGCCCCCCTAAATTTATATATATAATAAATGGGTGAATCCCCATGATACATATGAAAAATGGAAGGCGATTTTATTAATAATATAATATGTATATATAATTTTTTGGCAAATCTCTCACGAGATTATATTATCTTGTAAAATCATTGCGAATCACCAGTACAAATGGCGAATCACTACTAAAAAATGGTGAATCGTTGTCTAGTGGAGTTCGGGGTGTTGGTTCCAATGAAGATATGGTAGTTGAACCAGGAGTAGAAGGAAGAGAACCACCGAGACCAAGCATGGCACATGGTGACTCGTGAGGGAAGTAGTTCTCGTGCAGTTTGGAAAATGTGTTCTTCTAGTTTTGTTAAGCGTAGTGTTGTTGCTCATGCTACTACTAGCACTGATATTGAGGTTGGAGAGGAGTTTCAACAAATTTGGATCTTTACAGATCATTTTGTTTCAACAATCCTCCAACACAAAGGCCCATGCCTCTACCGATTTCTTCAATGAGCAGAACAAGTCGAAAAAAATTAGAATGCCAATAACTAATGAGCATAGTCAATACGACAATCCCAACACACCTCCAAACCGACAGTTGTGCCTCATTGTCTACTACGCACATCCAAACCGACTCAGCTCATGGAAGAATTTGCTCGTGGGAGTGGATCACAAAATTCGAGGGGGAGGTATCATAAATTCATGAAGCTCAACTCATCCCTCCATAGTCCAATGCAACAATGGAGATCAGCTCTTCTCCACGCATATAATCACCATCAGGCACCAGCAGTTACACAACTATTACACAATCCAAGCCTCTCACAACAGTGGCCTCTCACAAGTTTGACCGGTGACGGTGCTTAACTAAAAACTTTAAAAATAAAATTTTGACCAGGCAAAGTACTATTCAATTTTTTTATGTTGTAATTAAATAATTCAACATCCCAAAATATAAAAATACCATCAAATGAACATTATGCACTCCACTCATAAAACAGTTCAGGATAAGAGAAAGTGTAACTTATCATTCCATTCATAACACAACTCATGATAAGAGAAAGTGCAACTTCCCATAATGGTAAAACAAAAGGAGGAACTTTAATAATGATAAAACAATTCCAAAGTGTGGGGTATCCCACTTTTTATTCACACACCAAACAACCCATCAACAACTTACTTGCAGTCTTGCACTTGTCCTTGCCAGAAATCAGGAAATTTATTTTACATCAGAAATTAACGAAAAAAACTGCATATGGTAGAGAGCCTTAGTCACCGGCTAAAATTTTAATGTTGGTTGTTATGGAAATCGACTTATTTTCAACTATCCAAACCTTGAAGTGAAAATTACATTACAGTATGTACAAAAATGGATATAGTTTGAACATGTAAACTCCCCAAGTTTTCTTGTGCCCCTCATTCATGGTTGTTGTTAAGCTATAACATGGGAAACCCCCCCTTCCCTTACAGTTCACTACTTAGGGTTGCATAGTTTCCATATCCAACCATCAATCCAGTTAGCTTCTTATTATTCAGACGTTGTTGGTAGACCATAGGTTTTTCAAATATGTTACCAAATTATGAAAAAACTTAAATAAATAATGAATTCATGATTATCTTTGGAGAGTATCTATGTATGATTAATTTCATTGTGACATAATAGCTAAAGAAAAAATATCATTAGGTAAGCAACCTAATTTAAATCTTGAAGATACATAATCTTCAGTGATTTCAATAACTGAACAATAATTAATTGCTCTATACCTGTTAGGGAATGGTATCAGGTGTGGCAAACGAGTATCTATGTATGATTAATTTCATTGTGACATAATAGCTAAAGATAAAATATCAATAGGTAAGCAACCCAATTTAAATCTTGAAGATATAGAATCTTCAGGGATTTTAATAACTAAACAATAACTAATTGCTCTGTACCTATCAGGGAACGGTATCAGGTGTCAGGGAATGGTATCAGGTGTCATAAACTCTATGCTAAATTGACAGCATCTTCTGCATTACTGACTATTTGATTGAAACAGATATATCTCCCATAGGAAGATGGATCTTGATAAGCACATATATGAGCATCCACTAGAAAATTTATGTCCACACTAGCTAAAGTGCCCTTCTCATACATTTGTGCAGCCCCTGCCATCACAAAGACTAGCAACTGTAAATAAACTAGCTAATATTTTTCACTTCCATAGATTAGATCCTCTCCAAGGAATTACTATACCAATAGATTAGATCCTCTCCAAGGGATTAATATACCATATTTGTACGTTCTAGAACAAAGTCTATTTGGTATGCAGATCTCTCACCCTTACCTTTAAGATATGCAATGGTAGATCCTGATATTTTGTATGTGATACCAGGTCCCACAATCAGAGATGCGTTGATTGTCACCATATTCAACCCTCTGTCCATGGTCAGCACCCATGCATCCCTCTCTGACAGTGTCTTGGCTAATGCGTACCATAACTGTGAACAAGAAATATTGCATAATTAGAACAGGAATACCACAGATACCCTAACATTGACTATATGTTTCTACACTTGTTTCCCTTTCTTCTATCAACTATGTTGCAGATTTTGAAGCATACTACAGCCATAAAACAACACCTTATGAACAGATTGATGAGTAGCAATTTAGCCCTTGAAGACTGCTCTTATACAACACATTTCCAACGAACACATAAGGATCAAATGCATACATTAGGCCATTTTCATCTCAAGTACACACCTTAAGGATGAATGTATAAAATTGTTTCTTCATCTACTAATTGGTAGAAAATGGTAAACAAAAATCTTCTACCGTATGACCTGCTTCAAAGTAGTTGTTTGTGACATACAAGTTCTCTCATTTATCCAAATGCCTTATGGCTCCATTAGCCCATAACTGATAGGCACCAATTTCATTCCTTCTCATTCATTCCTTGCTTTTGTCCATTTTTGTTTCTTCATCCTATTTCATACACTACAACCACCACTCATCTTATTAAATTACCTTGTGCCCCCATTCTATAGCCTAGCAATCCTACCTTTTAGGGATTCCCCCTTGAGTTGAAGAAGAGCCAACCAAAAGAGAAAGTAAAAGATACTTAAAGTGAGTAGGTAATATTCTTGCATTGTAAAAAACTAACACCATCGTGATTGAGACTTTATACTTTTTGTGGGTGCTAGGTTTTGTTGTAACAACAGGGAATCACAGTGTAGATGAAAGATCAGATCTTAAGCCAATTTTACAATTCAAAATGTAAATAATTACGAAAACAAGATATAATCGCGAAATGTAAAAATCATTACCAATAACAAGGCGTATATAAGTAGCAGTAAATGTGTTCAATGCAAGTTTACATACCAATTCAGCTCTAGGCAATAAATACATCCCAAAATATTAAAAATATAAGGTGATAATCACTAGTGTAAGTAGGGTAGCATCAAATTACATATACAAATTCAAAGCTCCCTCAAAACAACTAAGGAATCACACTAAAGAAGGAAATGTGCGATAATGTAAACTTACCAGAACTTTCCAAAAACTGGAACACAGATTTATTAACCAATGAATTTTTCATCAATGACTCCGATATGATGCTGAGTAACAACATTAGTATCTCATAACATTAGGCAGTTGCAGATCCACTCCATACACTAGCTTCCACAATATCATTTCGAAAATAGAATTTATTGTGGAATAAAGGTATAAAAAAGCTGAATCTCTAGAGTCATGGAAAAATAAACTTAATTTTCTTCAAAATTTGGAAAATTAGACTAACAATAGTGGAATGAATAAATGGTGAAATTGCAACGCCTTGTATGAGGTCATTGATTTAACGTTGTTGCATGATCAACTTCATCTAGAAGTTATTCAATTTATGCATGAAGAAGCTCACTCAGCATGTTATCGACTATCAAGTGATTCAAAACCACCAATAACCAGGAAAAAACTAAAAAGGTTCACCCTAAAAGTAATTTCTTCAGTGTCAAGATTCAGTATGTAAGTGCACATAAGCAACGGACGAATGTGTGTCACAAAAAAGAAAACAAGAATGTAATTATTGTGGATTAAGAGGATAGCTTACTAGTCATGCTAAAAGAATTATCAGATCCCAACTAAAAAATAGTTTTAAGCCATAACCAGTAGCACAGATGCTCAAGAAAAATCGTTAATAGTTGAATTTCATGGTTCCATGGTCTGTTCATCACATTCTAAATACCATCTATAGATTTTAGCGAGTATCAAACTCTCAATACTTCAAGAAAAACTATCATACGAGCATTTTTCAAAGGAACCTCATATGAATACTCAAAATGGGTTAACTGAAATGTAGGTTAGTGACTACAAGAAGGCCATACTAGGAAACATGATGGCAGTGTGGGTGCAGGCGTTAAAGAGAGCCTTTCAAATTTGCTTACAATTGTTTCTAACTCAGGAGGAGTCGGATTCAATTCTTCGTTTTCATTTTCATTCATCAAATTTTTAAAATTTGATTAATGAAATCACAATAGTCCAAGGTTGAAAAAACATTTCAAACAATATGATCTTTGTTTTTAATTAAAGTGCTTCAAAATCATATCTAATCTTTAAAGCAATTAAATCAATTCCTTACAACCCTTTTTGAATATTGTATAAAATGTATTTAAAACAACATTTTATATCCCTTGGAACAAATATCAAAGCTTTGAGTTATGAAATTAACTCATTCAACTTCCGCACCAACATATCAATCAACTGACAACGTTTAATCTTTTGGCCCACATAATCAATGTTTAATAAACAATTATAAATGGAATAAACGCTGAGCCATACCTTGCGTTAACCAAACAACAACTCTCCCGTGCGAAGACCCATGGATCCTTTGCTTCTGTGATCGAACGCAAGTCGCGTTTTTTCTATCACAGAGCTTTAGCACACACATATTACGTGAAATAGGCAGTTTTTGAATGATGACGTGTCCAAAATGTATTGGATCACATTCAAAATTCTGAAACCGCTCCTTGGCTCAAACTCTATGCGATACCAGTGGTAATCCTTTCAAAACCGCTCACCTTCAAACTCCGGGATTTGAACTGTGTTAACAAATTTTCGTTGTTTCCCTTCCTTCCACGCATTTTATGGGTAATTCTATTCCTTATTTGTTTCCAATCTTATCATAAAACTTCAATGCTTCCCACTGTAAAACAGAGCTCCGTTCAATTCAGAACCATTCTTTTCCCAAGCATGATTTGATTCACAGATTTTAAATATAGATTTGATACTAATTTGAACAAAGAAACCCAACGTTCATGGATTGCTCCAACCGGTTTTTGCAGAGTCAAATTCTTCCATGCATTTTCTGTGTTTTGGCTTCAACACAATCAATCGATATCAATTTATTCAAATCGATATATCTTCTCGATTTCCACTCAGAAATTTTTTACACAGATCTGTATCAATCTCAAATGGATTCTGAAAGATCAGAACCTTATACATACAGGATAAATGCGCTATTTATTTATATACAAAGAATGTAGATTCAAAAGCATTCGGGAACATTAACACTCTCACACAGAGACTAGTGTTTCAATTGCAATCAATTCAAGACACAAAAATGACAACATTATCAACATTTCTTAATTAAGCTCTTCTGGAGAAACTATGGTATTAAGATTTGATTCTTCTGAGAAGCCTCTCGGATCATGATCATCCACCAGTTCTGGGTCAGTGACACCATCTTCAGGTTCTGCTGAAAACACCCTAGTATTAACATCATCCAAAGGATGTTCTGAACAACCTTTGGAATTCGTATTACATCCCAGTACCAAAATATATGCATCCTTTACATTCACCATTGGTTCTTTCACATCAAAAATTAGGTTGTTTTGACTTGAACTGATAGAGTTATTCATTTTTGCATCATCTTGAAGAACCATATAAGGGTTTTGTTGGTCAGTTTGTGTATTATTCTTCACTTCATGTTCTAAAGGATTGGTAAACTCAATGGCTGAAGTCACATCTGTTGATGTGTTATCACATACTACTATTACATCAACATCAACATTTGTTTTATCGTACAATTTAGTATGACAGAAAATCTCTTTACCGCTTTTAGAAGCCACAATTACCTTGTGCGGATCATTTGCACCAGGAATTGAATAAGACTTAATTTTGACATAGGCATTTTTGTAGAGTGCCAGTGCTCTCTGTAAAGTAAACCAAAAAAATCAAATTAAATGAGCATCCAAGATACTTTACAATAGAAATAAGCCATTATGCCCATACATTGTTTTACTGAGCAAGTGGAAATGATAGCAAACTTAATGAGCCCAAAGAACAATTTTTTTACATCAAATGTGTTCCTTGGTAAGCTAGGGAAGAATTTTGACTGCATATTTAAACCGTTTAAAAGAGCCTCTGCATCTGCATCTACCTGCCATTAAGGACCTGTTACACTGAAAATTGTCATCCTGACATTCTGCTATGTGTATGAGCTCATTATTACTCATACTTCCTCCTTTGCAAGTCTAACATATCAATTCCTCATGTCAAGCCTTGAAAATCAGAGAAAAGTTCCTAAAAATCTCCTTAACTCTGGTGTTGCACTTTCTCTATATCTTGCCTACGGTCCCGCACCTAATTTTCATGTCTTCTGCGTACCTGAACGCACTTTCTCCGTGTTATGGGTGCGGACCCCTGTAAATATTAAAAAGGCGCAAGTAAACTCAAAAAAGTTCACTTTCAGTAAATTCTAGAAGCCTCTAGAAAGAATCTTGCGGTGGCAGAACCGCTCTTTTGAGGTTCATGTATCCCTTACCTTATGGAGCTAACCCCTTGATGTGAGGAGCTTATCCCTTTGAAGGAGGATTATATCCCTTCATAGTTGGAACTAAAACCTCCTCTTTTCCACTATAAAAAGAGGCATTGGGTAGCCTCAAGGGGAGTTGAAGCTTTAGAATATTTGAGGTTAAGTGTTGTTGGGATTCAGACTCATTTAACTAAGATTTTTGTGAGGAGAGATCACATGCCTCTATTTGTCTTGGTTGGAGGAGTGCAGAGCTTATCAGAGTAGAGGAGACTCCTGCTTCGGACCCCGGGAAGGCCTGTTCAACATCAAGGCTAAGGTTGTAAGGTTTTCCTTCTTTTGAAATTAATACAAATATATTCATTTTTCTCAATAAGTTGTTAGTTAATGGTTTATTTCATAGATTCCTTGATCACTATGATAAGCATGATTTATGATGATTTCTATATAGGTGCTATTTAATATTTCGCTTGTTTGTGACTGCAATTTTATGAAGATAACTCCTTCAAGTGCACAAGGGACAATAATGACTTCAAACAAGCGTTGGACATACAGTAAGTCTTTTACACCTCTATAGAGCTTTTTGTAAATCATATATGCTTAGAGAAAGATTAGTTTATTTGGATGTTTGTTGCTAGATTACTTTTAGTGCTAGGAAGATCAGTCTTGTCTGCAAGACGGATTAATCCGTACAACAAATTGGCGACTCCACTGGGGAAGAACTTGTTGTTTTTGGTTCTCTTTTATTATGATTTGAGGAAAATTTTTTCTTGGTTTTTGATTGATAGATATCTACCTGGGTAGCTTAGGTTTCCTCTGTTTTTGAAAATTTTGAAATCTTTTATGATTTTCTTTAGTTTTTCCGGGGACCGCACTTTGTCTTGTTTTCACAGTGCGGGCAATTTCGCACTTTCCTTAAGTAAACGGTGTGGGACCGCACCTGTTACTTCTGGAAGCCTGCAGACCCTATTAAAATTTTGAAAAACTCCAGATTTCTTTCTTCAGTTTATCTTTATTTTGATTTAGAGTTTTTGTTTTTCCCCAGATTGATGATTGTTTCTGTCAAAAGCCTTTTGTGAATGAATTCTAGCAGTATTTGTGTTTTGATGATTTTCTAGAAGTTTTGCGTTTTGGAATGTTTTTACTTAGTATTTGTAGTGATTCGAAGCATTGGAAGTTTGAAGTACCTCAGATTACATTGGTCTTTTTACCTTTTTGCTGAATCTGACCTGATTGTGAAGTCCATCCTTTATTGAGAAATAGATCTACTTGTTTCTTTGCAAATCTTCGAAAAAAACTTTGTTATAGGTTTTTGAATTTCATTTTTTATAAAAAACATATTTGAGTGTTTTTGATCTGTTTGTTATTCTACACAAATAGATCCTTAGTTTTCTTAACAACTAAGTAAAACATTCTTCAAAAAATCTTAAAGCTTTTATTCAATTAGATTTTTAAAGTTTGTAGATCTCAAAATTAGTTTTGTAGTTTTGAGTGCTTTTGAAAATTTGTAGATTTCTTTTGAAGAAAAATTGTTTTTGTAGTTTCAAGTTTTTGAAAGTTAACGGATTTTGTTGTGAGCTTTCATAATTTGTCTCATTTTGAGTTATTGTTGAAAAGACAAAAATATTTTCTTTCAATTATTCTTTATGTTCAAAGAAAGAATTGTTTCTTAAAAGAATTGCATTCTCGAACTCTTTCTTTAGCTAGAATTTCATTGAAAGAAAATGAATTGATTATCATTTTTAGGTGCATTTTTAGTGTTTTTGGAAGTCGAGTCTTCACACCATCAAAGTTTCATTTCCGTACCTATTGACTTAATAAACAACTCATAAAAGTAACGCTTAATTAAAATTCATCTAGCAATCTTTTTATTTTCTAGGGCTCTTATCACCAACATAGCTTAGGCTAGTATCTTGGAGTAGGGAGTAATTAACTCTCCAAGGTAGTAAAACAAACAAGTAGACAAATCTTGCGGTAGGAAATAAACCCAATTGTAATTTGTATAATCTGGGAAGCTTCTCTTAAAGAAGTCAATCACAAGATCATGTCCGAACATTTGAGACAATCAATTCTGTTTCATTGGGAAAGATAGAAGATTTTGCGCGCATTACAAATGGTAAACCTCGGATTAACCATTGTCGAGGAGCCTGGGGTCACTTGTCGGTAAACCTCGGATTAACCATGTCGAGGAGCCTTCAAGGGGATTGAGCTTTGTTACTCTGCCCTTGCACATGGGATCAGATCGTAGACTGTTCCCCCAGTTGTATTTTTTATTGTTGGTAACCTTAGTGTCCAAAAACTTAAGATTATTTCCTAAGGTGACGGTGAAGGAAAGATCTCACTGTACCTGGAGTAGACGTCGACTAGACTCACTTGGACTCTCTAGGGGGTTCTCTTCACACGAGATGGTTTTGTGAAGAAACTTGTGCCAGTCTGTTTCATTAAGCAGGTTGTCGGGGTAACTGTTCCAACCGCCCTTTCTGTATTAAATTTCTACTAAGTTGGATTTCATCACCAACTAGTGTTTTTAGTACGGGAATTTTACTGTTTGTGTGTGGTTTGAACTCTTATATTTTTAAGCGTGTGATTCAGCTGTTTGTTTCTTTAGAGACTCTAGGTGTTTTTATTGAAATTTTTCTTTGTTTGCGTGTGATTAGTTAATATTTAACCGTGGCAGAATTGCCAAGACAATCCTGGAGACTTCAAGGGAAACCCCCTGAATATACACTAGGCCATCTTGAAGGGCTGCGTGCTCTAGTATCATCTAGTAGCAGTAGAATTAGATCAATAGAAGTTGGAACTTCATCTATAGTTGTTCATCCTGATCATCAAACACCCACAATAGAACACATTCAAGAACCAATTTCAGTTTCGGAAGTTACTGGTAGTATTTCTCCTTCCAGTGAATTAGCTGACGAACTTGAAATTTCTGAGCCTAAAACTGAACCTTTTGTTTTGGAAACATCCTCAGTATTTATTACACCAACTTCTAGCGATCCCGGTTCACCTAGGGTAAGAAATATTGTCACTGAAGATCTTCCATCTGGCCTCATTTCTATTGAAGAACTTACTAGTCCAGACGAAGAGTTATCTCTTCCTGAATCCCCTCAGTCTTTAAATCTTAGGGAGTGTGAATCTATTTTCCATAGCCATATTCGAACGGACGCTTGGTATATATCTTTAACAAACTTTTTAGAGAATCCGGGTCTTTCTTTTTCTCCACCTCGAATTCCATTTCATCCTACACCTAGAGGTTACTATCCGTCATCTATTATCGCAAGAGATTCATCCATGTTTTCCCAGACACCGGAAGCATTTTTACACGGTGGTCCTTTTGTTCATACGGGTTATCAGGCTTTGTCTGGTACTTTCTCTGGAGCAGCTCCTCAACCGATTGAACATGTATTATCATTTGGTCTTAATGGAGTTAAAACTAGAACGTCGAACGCAGAGAAAATATTTATGATGTCTGGTAATATTCCAAATCCTCAACCTCAAGGCAGTCAGTTACTGCCTGGAGGAAAATTTCAGGGAAATCAGTTACCACCTGGGGGGAAACCTCAGGGTAATCAGTTACTGCCTGGGGGGCAAATTTCAAGCAGTCAATTACTGCCGGGGGGGCAACCTCAAGGTAAATTTTTCCCAGGACAAACTGTGGAATCATATTATTTTGGAGGACAACCTCAAGGATAGCACATACCTCAAGGTTATCAACCTTCAAGATAGTACATACCCCAAGGTCAACCCCAAACTCAATATGCTCCTTAAATTCCTTATCAACCCCAGCTTCAGTACGCACCTCAGGGTTATCAACCTCAAGTTCAGTACCCAATTCAAGGTTTCCAACAGCCTTCTGGTCAATCATCTGTACAAGGAGTCAGAAATTTACCGCTTACTTATCAACCCTACGTTCAACCAGGCTATGGTCCTTACGTTCAACCTTCTACGGGACAATACCCTGGAATGAATATGGTGTGGGATCCATCCCAATATCAACAGCCTATGCAACCTAATGTGCAATTGCCTTCTCAACCTGAACAACCTTTAGTTTCTGGTCAAACCCAGCAACTTGTCTAGCCTACTATTCAAACTCCTGCATCTAGCTTTGTTCAGCAGTTCGGGCCTAGTACACCTCAGACTCCGCCTCAGATTGCTGCAACGTCTTTTCAACCTATAACACCTGTTTCTGGAGTATCTGTAGCTCCGAGTTCTTCTATCCCTGCATCTGTGCAAATCCCTCAAATATCTGTACCCCAGTCAGGACCTTCAGTTCAGACTTCAGTCCAGATGCCTGTGGGACAAGCTGGTAGAAGTACGGTGGTCACAAGTCAATCGCAATTCATGTATCAACCATACCAGGGACAACCTCAATTCAGTCTCGTTTCACAAAATCCAAATTATTAGTATCAACCGTACCCTGGCTATACTTATCAATAGCCTCAACAACCCTAGTTTGGTCTGGTTAATCCTGGTTATCTGGGAGGTTACACAATTCCTAATGCAAATCCGATTCCCAGTTATCCTGGGTATCCTCCTCCTGGAACTACTTTGGCTACTCAAGTTTTTCGCGACCCTAACCGTCGTTACCATTTATTGCAACTTTGGATTTACCTGATTTGACGCGCCTTACGAATGATCCAATTTTCTATTATCTGTACTGGCTGCCAATGCCACATAAGTTGCCCAGTGATATACCAAAATTCGAAGGTAAGTCAGGAGAGGATCCATCAAATCACGTTATGACTTCTCTGGTGTGTGTCTAATTCAATAATTGATGATTCAATTCGCTTACATCTTTTCCAAAGAACTCTTATTGGTCTTGCCGCCAAATGGTACATTGAGCTACCACGAGGCTCTTTTAATAATTTCAGTCAGTTAGCAACTGCCTTCTTGACTCATTTTCAGTTGCCTATCAAATATGACAATGGCACGGAACTATTAACTTCACTAAAGCAATCCACGTCCACATATATTTCTGATCATATTCACGAATGGCGACATAGAAGGCGTTTAGTGAAAGTTTACATTCCGGATCAAATTTTGGCAGAATGGTTTGTCAAATCATTATTACCCAGAATCACTGAAGACATAGCTAAGGCTGGCGTTGTTACTGAGGAGCAAGTAATTTCTCAAGCTTAGTACCTTGACCTCATTTATACGGAGTCAGGTATTTTACATGAAAAAATCCCCGATCTTCCCAAACAAGGTCAAATAGTTGCAGCTCCTTCAGGGTCTCATGCCGCTGATGGTATGATTGGTACAGTAAATACTAAAAGCAAGAAGAAATCTTCAAAGAATTCTTCTCCTATTATAACTTTACCTGATTCCCCGAAAGGAGAATCTTCCCCTGAAATTTATGCCTACATTCATGTCGTAGAGACATCTACGGCCAAATATAAATCCGGCAGTAAAAATAAAGGGAAGAATAAAAACAAAAAGAATTAAAAAGAGAAAACTGATAAAAACGAATCCAATGACAAAAAACGCAAACCTCGCTATCCTTGTTACATTTGTGACGAGGATCATTTTACTAAGGAATGCCCACATCGAGCAGAGGTTGCAAAATTCGTTAAAGGTTCACAACAACCTGTTGTCTTGAAGGATCCTTTTCCAACTCAAGATAGTAATATGAGTGGTTCTACCTCGAATTCCTCAGAAGAACCTATTTTTATGATGTCTCATGTCAGGATTGTGACACGATCACAAGATTATGGTTCTAAGAATCCTGATGATGGTAAAGAAGCAGAATCTTCTAGCGCAAACACATCAACTACACCTCCTCCTGTTTCTGGTCCACTACAGATCGAGAAACCAAATCCAGATTTAATAATCAAACCACCTGCTAAAGGTGTTCTTCGTAAATTAGCTTTCACTCCACATGCGAGAGCTGCTCAGAATTACAACATTGTTGAAGACTTAGCTATTTCCCCTTCAGAAATGTCGGCTTTGGAAGTGTTGCAATCATGCCCAGCACAGTGTAAATTACTTTTTTTTTCCATAGGAGTTGTCAATATTCAGGATTCGAACCTTATAATCTTCGATTTAGAGAATAGTACACCTCGCCTACCTCACCAAATGGCTTTCCAAATTCCAGTGTTAGTAAAAAATAGACCGATTTTTCAGATTGTGATTGATGAGGGAGCTTCAACGTGTATTATGTCGATCCAGTGTTGGAAATCGCTTGGTTCTCCTACACTCAATCAGTCTCTGACGATTCTAAAGGCTTTTGATGGCCGAGGTTTCCACCCTTTTGGTATTTTGCAGGATTTACCCATAGGGGTCGAAGGTAAAACCGTAAATCTAGATGTGGAAGTGGTTGATGCCCCTCTAGATTACAACCTTCTTCTGGGTCGTAGTTGGTCTTATGCTATGACTGCCATTGTTTCTTCGGTATTTCGGCTCATAAAGTTTCCACATCAAGGAAGGATCGTTACAATAGATCAGTTAACTTATTTTTCTTCTGATCCAGCCTCTATGGAAACAATCCAGCACGTTGGTAAAGTGGCCATCCCTTACAAGGATGTTGGAGTAGGTTTGATTAAAGATTCTGGTTTACTAGGAACTTTTTCCTTTCCTCCTCCTAACGTATCGCCTTCTATCACAACTATTCATATGATTTCGTCAGATACTATTATGTTTGATGATCCTTGGGTCATACCTTCCGACTCCGAGTTAGATTCATTTGATGGCATGATGGCTTTGAGTCCATTTGAAATTTCATATCAGGCTGTAAAGTCACTTTCCGACCCCTCTTCAACCGAAACTGATCCAATGAATGGGATCCATGAGGAATCACTTTCTATATCTAGTTCAGCCACAATGACATTTCTTGATCTTGTTCATACTGATGAGCAGGTTCGTGAACTTTTGTCTGTTGACGATTTACCATGGGAATATCTACACCACCAATCTTCGTTTTTACCTGAGCTGGATCATTTTGAAGATGATTTCGCTTCTATTTTTACTGCTGAATATGTCAAAGAACCGCAGAATCCATTGCAAAATCCTGATTCTGAGTTAAATTTGGAAAATATCTCTCGAACGATTCCAATTGACATTTTAGTAAAATCAGGAATAATTGAAAACATTCATATAGGTGCTTGTTGTATAGAAAATGAAATTCAAACTTATAAAGCCCTATTTCAAGAATTCCATGATGTGTTTGCTTGGTCCTATGAAGAAATGCTAGGAATCGATCCATCAATTTTCGTACATGAAATCAAGACTTACCCGAATGCCAAACCTGTCCATCAACGTCTACATCAAATACATCCTAGAAAAGCTGCCGCTATCAAAGCCGAAGTTGAGAAATTACTTCGTGCAGGTTTCATTTATCCAATTCCTTTAACGGATTGGGTATCAAATATTGTTCCTGTTACTAAAAAACAAGGAAAGATACGAGTATGTATCGATTATAGGGATATTAATCGAGCTTGTCCTAAAGAAAATTATCCAACCCCCTATATCGATCAAATAATTGATGATTGTGCCGGCAGTGAAATGTTTTCCTTTATGGATGGTTTTTCTGGTTACAATCAAATAAACATACTCCCTACTGATCAGCCAGAAACAACTTTCATTTTCCCGTGGGGGACATTTGCTTATTGCAAACTACCCTTTGGATTGAAGAATGCTGGAGCAACTTTTCAAAGGGCTATGTCTTACGCATTTCATGACATTAAGCACATTGTGCAGCCTTATCTCGATGATTTACCTGCTCATTCATTGCGTAGGGCCGACCATCTCACTCAGTTACGAGCTATCTTTATGAGATGTAGGCATTATCGAATTAGGCTGTATCCACACAAATGTGTTTTCTGTGTAGAATCAGGTCGCCTACTGGGATTTGTTGTTTCGAAAGCAGGCATTCGCGTTGATCCATCGAAGATCAAAGCTATTGTCAATTTACCCCCTCCTTCGACTCTGCGCCAACTCCAAAGTTTGGAGGGGAAAGCAAACTTTTTACATCGGTTCATTCCTAACTACGCCGAGCTAACAAAGGGTTTTACCTGGTTGCTGAAACAGAACATTCCATTCTTTTGGGATGAGATCGCTGATCGATATTTTGATGCACTTAAACACGCGTTGACCCATGCACCGTTATTGCATCCTCCCAACTACAACCAGGACTACGTTTTGTACCTCGCCGCCTCTCATTCCGCAATTGGAATGGTTTTAGTTCAGGAAGACGAATTCAACACTGAACATGTGATTTACTATCTTAGTCAAAATCTGCATCCGACTGAGATCAAATACACACATGTGGAGAAATTGGCCTTGGCAGCTGTTCAAGTTGTCCAAAGATTTAGACACTACATATTATTACACAAAACCACAGTAATTTCTAACTGTAACCCTATGATGTACATTTTAACCAAACAATTGCTAGGGGGCAAGTATTCCAAATGGATAGTTATCTAGCAGGAATTTGACTTGGAGTTTGAAAAATCCAAGGCAAAGAAATCTTTGGTTTTTTCCGAACTGATGTGTGATTTCCCCTCTACTAATACTGAAATTGTGGCAGAGGAGCCCATTGTGGACGAATCCTTGTTTCTTATCAGTACTATTGATCCATGGTATGGGGATATTATCATTTATCTCCAAACCCAATATTTTTAGCCTGAAATCTCACGATCTCAGCGACGGAAAATACATTTCCAATCCCAACAATACAATATTATTGGTGATACACTCTATCGTCGTGGAGCGAATTCTTTTTTCCGACGCTGTCTTACTCATGAAGAAGCTGAGAAGGTTTTAAATGACTGCCATTTTGGAGCATGTGGCGGTCATATGTCTGGGTATGCCACAGCCCAAAAGATATTGCGTGCTGGTTATTTCTGGCCGTCGTTATTCAAATATTGTATTTATGCAGTCCGAAAATGCCACAATTGTCAACTCTTTGATCGTAAGATGCGTGCACCACCCTCTCCTCTTCACCCTATAATTGTTGTCGATCCTTTCGTAAAATGGGGTATTGAATTTATTACATGTAACCCTCACTCGGCCAGGGGGCATGCGTATATTATCTTAGCAGTAGATTACTTTACTAAGTGGGTCGAGGCGATGCCTACATTTTCGGCAGACGGAAAGACTGCTGCAAATTTTGTATTCAATCACATAATTGCTAGGTTCGGTGTTCCTCAAGCCATTATTACAGATCATGGAAGTCATTTTTGAAATATCATGATGACTGAATTGACAGATCAACTTGGCATGCGCCACGATAGTTCCACTCTGTATTATTCGTAGGCTAATGGTCTGGTTGAAGCTATCAATAAATTTTTAGTCACTATGATCAGACGAATTATTGGTATTCATAAGTCGAATTGGCATTCCATGTTATTTTCAGCACTTTGGGCATATCGAACCTCAGTAAAAACATCAACTGGTTTCACTCCCTTTCAACTTGTTTACGGTTTGGAAGTTTTGTTGTCGATTGAATGCAAAATTCCGTCTTTGAAGTTAGCCATAGAATTACTCCCAGCTACGTCTGAAGAGGAGAAACGTTTTTTGTTCTTGGCTAAGCTAGATGAGAATCGACGAAGTGCTGCAATAGTAAACGGGGCTCATGTTAAACGAATAAAATCTCAGTATAATAAAAGTGTTACCCCTCGAAAATTTTCAGAAGGAGACCTAGTCTTAGTTTATGATCAAGCTAACGATAAGCTAGGAGTTGGAAAATTCATGCCTATGTGGCATGGTCCTTTCATCATTAAGCGAAAGCTAGAAAAAGGGGCCTATGAACTGATAGATTTTGATGGTGTCCCTTTAGATAAACCTAGAAATGGGCTTTATCTGAAGAGATATTATGCTTAAACTTGGTGTGGAGCTTTTTTGTTAGAATAGATTTCTTTACTGCTACTGTGTCTTAGTTTAGAAAAGCGTGCCTAGTTTAGAAGTGTGTTTTGTCACTATTCTTGCTTATTTGAGTTTTACTCTTGATATTGCAGATGTCGACGTCTCTTCAAACCTACATTGGTTTTGCTGATGGTGCTTGTCGTAGTACACGGAACATTTCTTCTGCAACTTGGGTTATTTATTCACCCTCTAACGAGTTAGTATCCATGCATGGGGTAAGCCTTGGTCAAACAATGAATAACATTGCAGAGTATAGTGCAGTGATTGAGTTATTATCTGAATCCATATCATTTGGAATTCGAAGTTTGATTGTTAGGTTGGATTCTGAACTTGTTGTATTACAGCTCAACAGGGTTTATGCCATTATAAATCCAGTGTTATTATGGTTATTTTTAAGAGTTCGTCTCTTGGAACGTGAATTTGATTACATTGAATATCAGCATATTCCAAGACATTTAAATACATTAGCAGATGCAGTTTCTTCTAGTATGATAAATCGACATTTGAAATAATCAAAACATTAAATTAAACAACATTCATAACATGTACACAGATAGCCGGTAAATAGTGATATATCATAATATAGAAGTGTTTCAAAAATATACATCATCTTCGATCATAGGTTGGAAACACCTTATGATCGGAAAAAATGGTAATACAAAAGGTCAATAATATGATTCTACGACACGATCATCCTATCACTGGTGGTGATCACGATAAGAGACCACTTCCCGGGCCACCCTACATAGGAACCTTCTAAAAGGTCCTCGGACACCAATCACGTATCTCTGTAATCTTAGTGGAATATCATCTATGTCCGTCTCTGGAATGTCTAGAGTCAGGCGCTCTAGGTGTTTCTCTAAATCAGACAGGATCTATGCTGATTGGCCTCCTGGGGCTGGTGCGACTACAGCTGGTTGTCTCCTTTCATAAGGCTGGAGATGGGCTGGTCACCGTGGGCCCACATCTACATTTAAAACTTTTGGTTATTAATTTCAAGACGATTAAAATACAAAAAAAATAGAACTTAGAAATTGTTGAAAATGATTTTACCTGATTCATCCCACTGTTCCCCTGCTGGGAGAGCCATCTCTCGGTCGCCGCGGAAATATATCCCGGCGTATGGAAAATCCTCTACAACAAAAAGTTGGCGTTCCATCCAACGGAAATATGAAGAAGGAAATCGAACAACCTCGACGCCCTCAGTAGCATGACGGGCCATCAATGCAACCCAACGAACCATCCTAGGTTCTCGAGGTCGTCCAGCATCAACAAGAATGTTTTGCGGAGCTAACATGGGGATCCTCTCTAGAACAAAGGTGACTACAATGGATCCATATCCAAAGTTATTTAGCTTTCCATTATTTGCTCTGGTTAGTTGGCCTTTCACGTTGGCCTACACAGCTTCGCACCAGTTGAAAATGGTGCCTCGAAAACAGTCTACAACAATGCGCATTTGGGAATCGGTAGCTACATGCAATGCTGCACTCCCACACAGTCTAGTGACAGTAAATGCAATAAATTTTACCTTGGGCTAGATGATAGTTTTTATGTCAATACGTTTGTCCCTGGGGTCTGCCTGATCATTACAGAACTCTTGTCGAAGACTAGCAACAATCTGGCCACCTGGCCTAGTCCCAAACAGAGAAATTCGTTCGCCCCTCTTGGACAAACCAGTGAAAAAATAAATATCCTCCAGCTCAATTTCGAGCCGGTGGCCACCAATAAAGAAACACTGGTCCTGTACGTTCCACCTGTTCACCAGCCATGTTAGGAGGTCTACCTGTGTCCTCATGCCCTGAATAGCCCAGAATTTATACAAACCGCATGCTCTTAATGCCTGCATTGTAGGAAAATGGATCATTGCCGCGTCATCTACGTCTTCATGCTCACGTTCTCTCCAATTTAGAATCTTGTATCTCTTACAATGCATAACAAGATATATTAGAACAATCTAATTTAAAAAAAATTGGGCGGTAATTGAGAAAATTTAATTTGAAATTTAATTGCGCGGGGTTTGCACTTTGTTCTCATACACAGTGCGTAGGAACGCATGGGTGCCATGAGACAAGTGCGGACCCACGACTTTTTTCTATGTAGGAAAAAGTCAAGGTCCGCAGGGCCCGTGTGTTGCGCCTGCGGACCCCCGTAGGCGATTTTTTAAACATATTTTTCTCTTAAAAATGAAATCTAAAGCCTAAAAATGAAATGTAAATGGATGAAATGCAAGATTAGGAGGTCATGGATTACTTGGAGCTGACGGTTCTTGATTTCTTCGGACGGATTTTCCAGAATCTTCACAGGAACTTTTTTACCCAAAAGCTTTTACTTTTCACTCTAAACTCGAACGGTAAAAATGAAGTTAGAAAAGCCCTTTTTATAAGTTTTTTCGAATAAATGAATTTTTAATTTGTTTATTTTTCACTTTTAAAAAGGTTATTTTTTAAAGCATTTTTATTTATCTTAAACAGGTATGTGTAATGTTTCAAGTTTTTGTGCAGAAATTGGATTTTTTAGGAGAATTGATCATTTTTCAACAAAGAGCATACTTTTATCACTTTTTCGGACTCTTTCAAAAATTTACGAAAAATCGAAACATTGGAGTCCTCTTTTAGGCCCTTTTCAGACTCTCTAAACATGAAAAGATTGCCGAGCACTTGATTATTCGAACTTGTTAAAATAAATGAATGATTGTCCCTTCAGTATAAGTTTACCCCTTTTACAGACTGAAACAGACTATTTACGAAAAAGGTATACGTTGACTAATTACGGTCAATAGAGTTCTCTCCCGCATTATTTTATCCTTTTTCGGGCTTGAGGGACTAAATTTACGAAAAAGTACACCCATGGAGTTTTCTTAAGTTTTTCTTTTGACTCCCTAAAATTGAAAAACACCGAGTTTCTCCTATACTGGACTCGTTAAAATTTAACAGTAAAGGACTTGTTCAATTTCAAAACAGGAACAAACCACTCCTTCTTAGGGTTCGAATCTTAAACTAAGTTGGACTCATCCGAAGGATGAGCTTATAAACAAGCAAATGTTATCCTCATCAAGCTTGTAAAAAATAAAGAGGTAATTGCCAGAAATGGTGGGGGAAAAGAGAAAAAAATGGACTTGTTTGTTGTATTTTGATTTTTTGAAAATCCAGTTAACCACTCTTGAACACGACACTTTTTTTCACCTAGGTTGGGAAATCCTTTGCCTAATAGTTAATCAAACCATATTGAAAGTTTTCAGTCGGTTTCTGGGTATTAGCTTTGGGTCAATTGTTACCAAGCCTTCTGCAGTGTCGTTATGTGTTCAAGAGGACAGTTCAAATAAACCATTCATCTGCAAAATATCTGTCATCCATTTTGACCATCCCTGAGTCAGTTCTTGCCAATATATTTCTTCAAAACTTGATCTATGATTTCGTGTTGTGGGCTTGCCTACGACGGATCACTTTCTATCGACGAAAACTGATTATCTAGGAAGTTGATCTAGAAATCATCAGTACCTTGAAATCTGCATGCCTCAATGGCAGGTTTCTCGCTTTCGACGACAGGTTGCATCATTGACCTTCGATCGAATGATTCCGTGACGTGTTCGAATTTAGCTCATTCATTCACATTTCATGGATTGTACTGAGTAATTTGAGAGCCATTGACATTACTGGTGGTTACTCTCACACTTGTTAACAATTTACATCATTGACTGGTAATCAAGTGGTTTCTACCATGTTCGACTTTGACACATTCATTCACATGGATAGAATCGTACTAGTTCGAGATGCGGAAATCAAGACCCTGGATCTAGTTTCTACTATCCAGGCTGCAAGGAATTTTGTTATCATTTATACAGTGGAATATTCATAAATAGATGGTTGCGTCCATACTGTGTCTACACATGTCTATACTGTGATGTATTCAAAATCATTCTTGTATCAGAACAATTTGAATCAGTTTCTAGTTAGTTTTGATCTGAGTATGGGAATGCCTACCTCAGCGATGATATGTATAAATATATATTTTGCATTGAATGTTTTTACAGGTTCCGACTGGGGTGTCCACAGGATGATCCTTGAAATGATAAAGTACTGCACTCTTCATATATGACAGACTTCAGCTTCATCTATTCCAGACTTTTCACTTTAGGGGGCAATATGTTACACTGAAAATTGTCATCTTGACATTCTACTATGTGTATGAGCTCATTATTACTCATACTTCCTCCTTTGCAAGTCTAACATATCAGTTCCTCATGTCAAGCCTTGAAAATCAGAGAAAAGTTCCTAAAAATCTCCTTAACTTTGGTGTCGCACTTTCTCTATGTCTTGCCTGCGGTCTCACACCTAATGTTCATGTCTCCTGCGTACCTGAACGCACTTTCTCTGTGTTATGGGTGCGGACTCCTGTAAAGATCAAAAAGGCGCAAGTAAACTCAAAAAGCTCACTTTCAGTAAATTCTCGAAGCCTCTATAAAGAATCTTGTGGTGGCAGAACCGCTCTTTTGAGGTTCATCCCTTACCTTATGGAGCTAACCCCTTGATGTGAGGAGCTTATCCCTTTGAAGGAGGATTCTATCCCTTCATAGTTGGAACTGAAACCTCTTCTTTTCCACTATAAAAAGAGGCATTGGGTAGCCTCAAGGGGAGTTGAAGCTTTATATTATTTGAGGTTAAGTGCTATTGGGATTCAGACTCATTTAACTGATATTTTTGTGAGGAGAGATCACATACCTCTATTTGTGTCGGTTGGAGGAGTGCAGAGCTTATCAGAGTAGAGGAGATTCCTGCTTCAGACCCCAGGAAGGCCTGTTCAACATCAAGGCTAAGGTTGTAAGGTTTTCCTTCTTTTAAAGTTAATACAAATGAATTCATTTTTCTCAATAAGTTGTTAGTTAACTGTTTATTTCATGGATTCCTTGATCACTATGATAAGCATGATTTACGGTGTTTACTATACAGGTGCTATTTAATGTTTTCTTGTTTGTGATTGCGGGTTTACGAAGATAACTCCTTCAAGTGCACGAGGGACGACAACGACTTCGAACAAGTGTTGGACCTACGATAAGTCTTTTACACCTCTATAGTGTTGTTTGTAAATAATATATGCTTAGAGAAAGATTAGTTCATTTGGCTATTTTTTTGCTAGATTACCTTTTTGGTACTAGGGAGATCGGTCTTGTCCGCAAGTTTTATTAATCCGTACAACAGGACCGTACAAGAAACTCTCATTATCTTGAAAACATGGAGAAAAACACTCCCAAAGGAAACATTTTCAAAATCCTATTGTTAAAAGAGCTGGTGTCAATGTGAAAAGCCATTCTAAAGTATTCATATGGCCTATAAATACTGCCAGCAAAGGTATATCAACAACTATCACCTCTAAGTGGAAATTATCAATTGCAGCTTCAGTATTCCCATCCATCAAGATGGAAGAAGATGTAACGTATTGCAAATTAGTATCCTGCAATGTGTAAAGAAGACCTCCTGCTTACACAAAATCAACCACCTGTATTTTAATATCTGGAAATGTTTTAGGTAGTGAAACACGTCCAGTATGGCCATGAAATAACCTAAAAAGACTCAAATGTTTTCCATGATTTGTAAACACAGGGGTGCCATGTAAATTTTCAGGCCCAAAAAAGCACATTTGGGATCCTATAAACCAAAATTAGTTATTGTATCAAACATTTAAAACTCCAAATTAGCACTTAGTGTTTGTTTTTTAACCAAATTCCATTGAAATAACAGCCATGGGATGTTACCAAAGAGTTAACCAATAGATAAATTCACACCACAAATCATACATTCACTGGAACTTCCCCTCCCATGCATGACCATCTAAGGGAAAGGGGAAAAAAAGAAGAAAAGAAGTCAGCGAATCATCACAGTCAGCCATTGATTCTTAGTGTCAAATCATTGGAAACTGCAAATCAAGTGCAAATTTAACCCATGCATCCATCGGTTGACAAAAAGAGTTTATAGCAGCCACAAGCTAATCATTCTATGAGTCTACCCAAATATGACACAAACTCCTAAAACTTGTTGATTAGAAATTCCCCAAGAAATTTCACTCGGTTCATGAGAGAATGAAAGACGAGTGCAAATAAACTTGCTATGATTTAACAACGCTAGGTTTGTAGTTAGTTCCAACTTCCTTGTATCATATGCAAATGCCTCAATTGTGCATTGAGATTCTCTTTTTGAACTTATTAACATTAGGGCAGCAACAGACATTTCTCAAAAGATTATAAATGACGAAACCGATATTGTAAAATTTCATGTTACTCTACAACCTACAACACCTTTACTTCATGGTCTACCTTTTCTATCATCCGGAAGGGAAGTTATCATGAACATGAAAATGTGCAATGTAATATTCACAAAAAAGAAAGACAATAATATCATATATTAATTTCAAAACCTGAAGATCACACTTACTTACGGAATTGTTCTCAGAGAAAGCCTTGCATATAAGAGATCAATTGAAATTCGACTGAATTTAAACCGCATCAAGGGAACATTTGCACTCTTCACACATTGAACATTAAAGACAATTAATTAATGCCTGACACGACCATAGCAACAAAAGCATCAAGCAGAGGCTATAACAAGATTATGTGAAATTGAGAAAGAACACCCATCATGAAGCATCAAGTAATATCATCCACAACATCAACATCACTAACATCACTGTGTGAGGATATCAACTATGTCATTGGGATTGTCAAACTGCAATTGTATAACTGCCATCATTGCCAGATTGTACATGCCATTTACAAAATGTCAAGGAAATAGATTAATAAGAGATATCTCAAAGATCGAATTAAAAATGAAAATCAAACAATCATCATGATACAAGAAACAAAAATATCAAGGGAAAGAGTTAAGGAAATAACATCTTCGTGTTGGAGGAGATTTGAATATGTAGCCTTAGATGCTAGATGAAGTGTTTGGGGTTTGGTAATTCTCTAAAACCCTTAGGAAATATCCTTCCATGAATGGATATCACTCTCCAAAATCATTTTGGGCATATTCCAATATGTAGGATCCAAGGAAACATGGTGCATAAAAGCAGTCTATTGTCCACATATACCCACATAAAAATTGGGATTTCTAGAAAATATCAAGACAATAAGGTCAATCCACAATGAGGAGAAATGGATATTGGGCAGTGATCTCAACATTATCAAAACCCTTGAATAGAAGAAGGGGGGATCATAAGATTAGAACTTATAAAGGTGCAATAATTCAATGACCTCCTATAAAAACTTAAAGTGACAGATATGACCGCCATAAATGGGATTTATAATTGGAATAATCGTAGAGGAGGAAAGCACTAAGTTTCCAATATACTAGATCGGTTTATAGTTTCACAGGCCATTCTGGAACAAGAGATTTGTTTCAAATCCTCCATCCTTCCCAGTATTGGCTCAAACTTTAATATTGTGCATAATAAAATAGAGAAAATTAAGGCATTACATGGTATATAATTTATTTTATCATTACAAAAGATTGATGAGAAAAGGCCAAAACAAAATGTCTTAATGTCAAAATAGATGTTCGCTTTCTACAGTTGGGCTTCTGTTGTCACACATTCTACTTTAATAATCGGTGTCAGTGTGTGGATTAGTATTGATATTTGTTGGGTTAATTCTAGTGCTCTGTCCATTTAATGAATGAAGAGAAATGCACAATTCATTAGGTTTTTCATTCTTGAGAAATTGATTGGGAATCCTCTTTGAATGCAAAACCCAATCTTAGTACCCTTCTAGAAAAGTGGAAGAACCAACATGAGTCATGCAATGTTTATCAATCCCTTATCATGATAGTGTTTTTTCACAAACTGTATCTTCTTTTATATTTTTAAGAGGATTATCTATTGATCCAAATTACAAAAATAATGTTTTTGCATTCATCTACTCAGATGAGCTTCCACCCATCCCAAGCAGGAAAAAGGCTAACAGCCCAAAATCTTCCTACTGCAAATATACACTTCGAGAAAGGACAACAATTGTAGATATCATATAAAATTGAGGGGATAAAGTATCACGCATTCAACAATTTTGTCATGCGTAAAGAACTTCTTGAGTCTTTTCTAAAACATTATCGTTAATCTCATAATAATCAAGTGTGAGACAGTTGTTCTTGTGTATCATTCTCCAACAAATTTGAAGCACTCTACAATTAAATTGTTTAGACTCTTCCCATGGTTGAGGATAGGACAACGAACCTTGAACTGTCCACATAGGAAAATCAAACCATGCAACATACAGCCTACAACATCTAAGAAAAAGGAATAGGTTGAAAACCACAGCCAGCCTAAGCAAAGGGGAGGCAGCAACTCATCTAGAGATAAAAACAATGAGAGCAACACAAAAACAAAGGATGAGCCAAAGGAGGTTGAAACATGGGGTAGCGCTTCTTTGTTAGTAAAGGACCAAGTAAGCAATAATAACCTTGAAACAACTTCACTAAATTCATTGTCCAAAAACAATAAGGTCGAAACCAAGCAAATGAATCCTCAGGGTCTTGGAGTCTCTGCAATTTCAGAGGAAGGAAAATTCAATAGCAATTATAAAATAAAGGGAAAGGTCACTTTACCTTCAAAGGGAGCGAAAGACAGAAATTTAAACATCAAAGATGATGAATGATGACTGAAGAATCCCCACAATGATCAATTTATGGATTTGTAGACAGACAACATGTAACATGCCTTGAAGAAGACCTTCACCTAATTGTTGGATGCCTTACTTAGACTTCAAGAGTAAGATAGTTCCAATTGTCCTCTAGAATGCACTCACACCCCACCTGCACTTTCCACCCCTAAGGTTAAAAAACTTGTTAATACTTATTGGTGTGTCGTTTTTTTTCTTTTTTGTTACTCGAAATATTTGTACATAAGAAACGAAGGAAAAACGGAAAAATACTTCCTCTAGATCCCAAGTGGAGGGTTCATTTCATTTAATTTGTGAAGATGGCATTTCCACTTTCTCACCTTAGCTTTTTTTTGGTGTCTTCTCTTCCATTGACCCAAGTGAAGTTCCATTTTCTAATTAGTTCATTCTTGTTACAAAATGTACCTAAACGGTTTGGCTTCCTTAGGGTGACTAATAACCCTAGGTCCTCTTCTCACTATAAGTAAAAAGGGCTTTGGCTTCCTTAGAGTGGCTAATAATCCCTAGGGCCTCTCCTATTGCTTCCCACATGTAGAGAGGGTTTGGGCTCTCTTAGGCTTTCTGATAAGCCCTAGGTCCTCTCTTATTGTTGTTTACACAATCCAAAGGTTGGCTAAGCTACATACCCTTTCTTTTCAACTCTATTTTGTTTAAAAACATTTAGCTAATTAGTTCACGAGGAAATCAACTTTACTTTCTTTATGTTGTTTCATTTGCTACTTAGTTATCAGTCTGTTGAAACATAAGAACTAATCGAACTTGACATCTAGTCCAATAAACCAGAGCCCTGGATCACACATAATAAAACAGGCAATCTAGTGATCTCCTCCTCCTCTCTTGTTCTCCACACCGTTCTCTAGTTTTCTTGATTTTGGATAGCTCCAATTCCTGTCCAAACACTCAAGCTTAGGCCTTCCACCTAGTGTTACCATAGTGTTTCATTTTAACCATCGCACTATATTTTCAGCTGAGCTTACCCGTAGTTTGGCTTACACTAGGTTTTGATTTTGGCTTTTTATGTACTTTGAATAGTGTTTATCACTTCTCCCAATATTTGCAAGTGTATTGAATATTTGCAAGTTTGTGTATTGAATATTTCCTTCTGTAGGAAAAACAAGGCAACTTCATGGGCACATCAAATATTCAAAATGATTTGGTCCTTTGCAAAATGAACTCACCAGCGAAACAATATCAACCAACTTGAATTTGGTTTTCAATATCTTTACAATTGTTTTTTATATGAATAATAGGATCTCAAATTTTAACAATTGAAATGGATGGAGACCTCACTCTGTGTCTCTTAGAATTGAATTAAAGAATGCAATAAATTTTATACAAGGCATATTCCCATACTAACTGGACCACATTTGCTTCTTGTTGTCAAATGCATCCAAGGTGTATACATATCCACTGCCAATTCCTGATGCCTTGGCAATGCACCATGCTAAATGTGAAAATCAAATTTTGTGAATATTCCAACAATTCATTCAGTCGGGGGCCTATATCCCTGAGACCTGTTAATGATTTATATGACTTATGAGATGGTCTTGTATCGCGCATTTATCTTTTGTTCTTCATAACAAAGCAGGCATTCTTCCAAAACGTTGCCTAGCTGAGCACTATAAAGATCTGGGAATTTTCGAAAATGGTCCACATGGGGTGACAATACAAAATTACAAGCCCTAACTTTGTATCCTGCTTTCTTTTTCTTTGCAATGAATGCCTCTACAGAGTCAGCAGGGATAACCCTATCAACAGAACTGTAGATGTATAGCTGAGGGCAAAGTGGTTGTTGATGTGATAAAATTCTAAACACATCAGAAAGCCTCCTATTATGGACAAGAAACAGAAAGAGTTAAATATAACATACTTGAGAAAAACACACGTTATTTAGACTATTGTCATCACACAATAGACTCTAACCTAGAAAAGGATGTTAGAAAGGAAATTCATTGACCAAAATATTTAAAACCCTGCTGAAAGACATATATGTGAATCATTAGCTAAAACTATATAAATACCTGTCAACATAGGGTAGCTTGAAAAATAGTCTGAAAAATTTCTCTAACATTACAAGTAAAGCTGCCTCTGTAACATCAGGCTTTAGCTCACTTGAATGAGCTTCATCAAACCCCAACAGTTCTGCACTCCCTTCTCTTCCCTTTATTAGTCCCTTTGTCGCAACACTCTGCTTCTTTAACAATGCAGCAGAAAAACCTGCAGCCCAAACCTGAAACAAGAGACAGAACACAACAAGACTTGAATCTAACTAAAAGCCAAACAAAACCCCTATAACCATAGGTTGAATTTGACATTCAATAATAAAGTGAAAGATTTGAAGGATCCAGTAACAATATATGGTAAATACAGACCTCAGGATTGGGTGTTGCAACAGGAGCAGAGTCCACTACACATCCCTTGATTGTATCTATGAGAGTATGATCACAAGCCGAAAACTTCTCAAGCATAACTCCATAACTGCTCAAGGAAAAAAATATTGCATCTGGTGAAGATGTAGTACTTTTAAGAAATTCATATTGAATGTACAGAAAATGACTAAAAAGAGTATACTCACGTCAGCCAACCAGTATTGCTAAAAGTATGAAATATTAGGTGCTTCTCTTTGGAATCTTTATTGTCTTCCTTCATCCAATGAGCTAGATGTGTTACAAGCAAATCAAGTTGTTGCTCTGCTTTTCCTTCTGGTCTAAAGCTGGCAATGTATTTCATAGGAACTATGAAAGTAATTGCGTGAATTTCCCTAGACGTGTACCAATCTGCATACTTGCATGCCCCGTTCTGCACTCGCATGTAGAGAAAAAATGAAGATTAATGCTTCAAAATTCAAACAGAACAGGGGATGCAGGTATGTTCTAAAATATAATTACAGTTGCAACCCAAGGGAAAGCAACACTGCCCAAACTCCTCCTCGCTTATGGGTTTAGCTCCATGACATCGGGGAAATGGGCTATCTTGGACCTTGAAACTCTAAATCCAGCTACCGTGGAACCAATTGCCCTCATCAATGCGTGCAACTGAGTAGATCCACCACATCTGAGCCCAAGGCACCTATCCCTTGGTGAATCCAACCACCCCGCTGCTCATGCGTCATCATTGATTTTTCCATTTTCCGAATAGTGAAAATATCAAATAAAATCATAAGTCAAAAACAAATTCAAACTATGGGAGGGCCCTAATGGACCAGAGAGGGTCGGTCAAGTCCCTCGCTCAGCCAGCAAGAACATCGGCGAGCCTATGCACAAAGCCCCATCCACCTCTCTTAAATTCCGGCAAACCAGTGAAAAAATGGGGCAAATCACTCTAACCCCTCCCTCCAACCCTGTGAATCCAGGCGAATGCCATGGAAATTTGCTCCAACTAAAGAAAATCGTGGGCAAATTTCATTTTTTCAGTTTTATGTGCCTTTTTTTTGGTGGGCTAATATTTAATAATTAATTATTTTTAAAATAATTATTGGGCTAACTTTATTAAACTATAGAAACTGGGTTTTATATAAAAAATTCGCCCTATTAAAATTTAAAATCCCTTAAAATTCGCCTTTGGGCTAAAATTTGCCCCTAAAATTTTCCCTGTCCAACACTCTTTCCAATCCTGGTCTTCCCTGGTAGCAAAAGCCATAATCACTAGTGCCATGCAAATATCTGAAAACCCGCTTCACTGCTGTCCAATGCTCCTTCCCTGGGTTTGACATAAACCTGCTCAATACTCCCACTGCATGTGCAATGTCTGGTCTAGTATATACCATTTCATACATCAGGCTACCCACTGCACTTGCATAAGGAACATGGGACATATCCTCCTATTCTTCTTTTGTCTTGGGACACTGTTCAACAGACATCTTTACACCTACAGGAATCAAAACATTCACCGGTTTATTATCGTGCATATTGAACCTCTGCAATATAGTCTCGACATACTTCCTCTGGTTTAACCAGAACTTCCTCTTTGCTCGATCTCTCTTAATTTCCATGCCCAAAATATAGTTTGCAACACCAAGATCCTTCATGTCGAATTTGGAGAACAGTTGGGTCTTCAAATCTTGGATAATTCCTTTGTCATTTCCAATCAACAACATGTCATCCACATACAAGACCAAATAAATAAAACGATCACCAATTAATTTAAAATAAACACAATGATCCTCCTTGCTTCTAGTGAAGCTAAGTCCCTGTATATAGGTATCAAATTTCTGATACCACATCCTTGGTGACCGTTTTAACCCATACAAAGACTTCTTTAACCTGCATACCAGTTCTTCTTCCCATTCACCATAAAACCTTCAGGTTGTTTCATGTAGATCTCCTCTTCTAGATCCCCGTGAATAAATTCTATCTTCACATCCATCTGTTCTACCTCAAAAACAAATGCATCAACAACAAATAAAAGTAATCTAATAGAAGTAACTTTGGCAACATGAGAAAAAATATCACCAAAATCAATTCCCGACACCTGGGAATAATATTTTGCTACCAACTGAGCTCTGTATATCTCCACCTTGTCTTTGACATTCATCTTCTTCTTAAACACCCATTTGCACCCGATGGGTTCCTTCCAGCCGATAACTCCATGAGATCCCATGCCTCATTTTTATGTAAGGATGCCATTTCATCAACCATGGCCTCCTTCCAGAGTTTTCCATCCTATGAATCTACTGCCTCCTTGATGGTTCTGGTATCATCATCAGTTATAGTTAAAGCAAAATTTGAACAGAAAGCAGATAGACTATACCTTTCTGGTTGTCTTCTTTCCCGAATTGATCTTCTCACAGCTGGAGTTTGCGGCTCTTCCTCTTCTGAGTCTTCTTCTATTGTAGAGTCTGATTCATCCTCCTTTAGCTCAAACTCTATCTTCTCAGGTTCCTTTGGTAGGACTTCATGTTTAAAAACATCTTTCACCTCTCTAAACACCACATCTCGGTTGTACACAACCTTCCTTGTTTCTGGGTTCCAAAGCTTGTAACCCTTTAAACCATCCTTATACCCAATAAAGATGCACCTTTCAGATTTATTATCCAACTTGCTCCTTTTCTCCTTTGGAACATGTATATATGCATCACATCCAAATACCCTCAGATGTGAAAGAGAGGGTTTCTTACCAGTCCATACCTCATGTGGAGTCTTATCCTCCAACACTGATGAAGGTGATCTGTTAACCAAGTAACATGCAGTCTCCACTGCCTCTGCCCAGAATTCTTGTCCTAACCCGGTACCACTAAGCATGCTTCTTGCCTTTTCCATCAACGTTCTATTCATTCTTTCTACAACTCCATTTTGATGAGGTGTGTATGGAGTAGTCTTCTGCCGTGCTATACCATACTTCTTACAGAACTCTTCAAATTCCTTCTTATAGAAACTCCCCACCATTATCTGTCCTCAACACCTTTATCTTCTTCTCTGTCTGGTTTTCCACCAGAGCCTTAAATTCTTTAAATCTGTCAAAGACTTCAGATTTCTTCCTCAAGAAATATATCCATGTATTCCTTGAGAAGTCATCTATGAATGAAACATAGTACATAGACTTACCCAGTGATGGAATCGACACAGGTCCAAACACATCACTGTGCACAAGCTCTAATATCTTGTTCGCCCTCTTAGCACCAAAAGGAAAACTCACTCGATTATGCTTCCCATATACACAATTTTCATAGAAATTGAAATCCAGAGAGCTATTAGACATACCTTCTACCATACCATTTACATGCAGTATCTGAAGGCCCTTCTCTCCAATATGTCCAAGCCTTTGATGCCATAGCATGGTCTTTTCTCCAGAAACCGCTAGGCTTTCCGCTCCACTTTCGGGAACCACAGAACTATTGCACCCATCAATAACAATGATGCCTGAAAGCTTGTACAGAGTTCCAATCCGAACTCCCCACATTGATACCAATTCTCCCCAAACCATCTTACATGTATCTTTCTCGAAAACTGTTTTTACACCTGCATCATCCATCTTGCTTACAGAAATCAGATTTCTGGCGAATGTAGGAATGTGCAGAACACCAAGAAGTGTTCTAATCCTTCCACCTTGCAGCTTCAGCTTGAATTTTCCACGTCGAATGATTCTGGCCTTCCTATCATCCCTTAGGAAGACATCACCGCCATCATATTTCTCATACTCGCAGAACCACTCCCTATGGGGAGTGAAGTGAAAGGATGCACCCAAGTCAATCAACCATGACTCATGATCTACATGTGTATTTGAAGAAGAAGCCAAATACACATCCCCACCTTCATCTGAGGTGGTTTTTGCCTCTGCAGAAGGAGCATCATCAGATCCCTTTCCTTTCTCATGAGCTTTAGATCTGCAGTCCTTTTTGTAGTGCCCTTCCTTTCCGCATTTCCAGCACACCTTTACAAACTTTCCAGGAGATTTAGATCTCCCTCTAGATTTAGATCTCCCACTCGAAACCTTATTCTTGTTTCTGTTCTGGGACCTTCCTCGTACAGATAAGGCATCTCCATTCCGACCCTCCATATTTCTCCGTCTCATTTCCTCCGACAGCAAGGCTGAGACAATGTCATCAAAATTCAAGGTATTTGTATTGCTACCTATTGCAATAACCAGACTATCCCACGAGTCTGGTAGATAACACAACAAACTGATGCACTTATCTTCATCTGAGATTTTAATATCAACAGATGACAGCTGACTTACCACAGTATTGAAGGCGTTTAGATGCTCTGTCACCGAGTCTCCATCCTTCATCCTCAGGTTATACAGCTTTTTCCGCAGGAACAACTTATTCACCAGAGACTTAGATTGGTACAAAGTCCCTAGCTTGTCCCACAAGGTCTTCGTCGTAGCTTCCCCAGATACATTCAACAATACTGAATCTGAGACACACAATCGTATTGTGCTCTTAGCCTTCCGATCCAGTTTCTTCCAGTCTTCATCTGACATTGTCGTTGGTTTAGTACCCGGATCTACCGCGATCCACTGATCTTTATCCACCAGCAGATCCTCCATCTTGAGCTTCCACAACTCAAAACTCTGACCATTAAATTTCTCGATCTCTATCTTTCCGCCGCTCGCCATATTCTTTCACCGCAAGAATCGATCCCGCATATCTCCCACTGAACAGGGTCTACCTTAGGCCCGAGAAAAAAACCCCTCAGCAGCAAAGGCGTCCCCTTGAAGTCGAAACTGCTTTGATACCAAATGTAGGTTTTAACCTTGTACATAAATTATCTGCAAACGAATCTTAAAAACAGAAAATAAACAATAGCAAGAACATAAAACATAAAACAGATATACACAGAGATTTTCCCCTGGATTCCAAATCAGGACGACCAGCTTTATTTTTCATTATATTCCTTTTAGTGTTACAACACATATATATACATGCCGAAGCATACACAAACCCCAATCCATTAACCCTGGATTAGAACATAACTGTAGTTCCCTTGGCCGGATCTACAAAATACCAGGGGCCGAAAACCATCATGCCCCAAAACCATGTGCAAACCCATGCACAAAACCATGGGCGGGTCCGCCCACCGGAAAATAAGGACAATTTTTTTTTTCTCGAGGCGCTGCCCCAGACCCCAACAGGGGGGGCAATCGCCTCCCCTGTTGCGCCCGACGCAACATACAAGGGGGGCTATCGCCCCCCACGTGTGACTAGTCTTGGAAAGAATATAACACATACCCAACATATAGATGATATTTTATGTCATTTTGTCAAACTTTGTGGGGTTTTTTGGATATGTTATAGTGTAAATGATGTATGCAGAATAGTAGAAAATAATAAGAGTAGAAACAAACTCCCTTATGAAATTACTCTGGAAATATGTAAAGTAGAGAAAACTTTGAATGTAAGGGACTTGACCCATTTCCAGTTTTGAAATATAAAATGTTACCAAAAATCAAATAAAAATAATGATAAACTTTAAGAAATATATCTTAGTTATAACCTTTTCAATATAATTGGTTTAGTTTATGGATATTACTTTTTGTGCGTCCAGTATGTGGTTTACTTGGTCATATGTTTTGTGGTTATTGATTGTCATTGATGAATTTTAATTTCCCTTCAACTCTAAGTTTTGTAGGTAAACTGAGTAAATGTTGGTCATGGTATCATGGACATGGGGAATTTTTCTTTGTTACTGGTTTGTTGGGTTAGCTAGTCACCTTGTGGGTTCTAGAAAATGTTAGCAATGTAATATTCTCTTCAAATATGAATATAAAATGTAGTAATTTACAAAAAAAATATAAAAGGTTTATAGTCAAAGGATATTAGATGAAGTAGTTTGATGAACAATTAATTTCTATAGTAACACTATATTTATTCAAGAAATGTTTATAATTATTTTTTATTTTTTTTAAAGTTATTTTACAAATACAATGAAGCTTAACATTGAATATACTTAGGATAAATTTAACTTTAACACTTCTTGGATCAATACTTTATTCCCAATAAGGTTATCCATGTGAATTCCTATTTTTCCTTTGTTATAGGAAGTCACAAACTCCTTACTTAGTGTGAAAATAATTAGTGGATGAACTAACAATGATGTAAATCTGTCAAAAACAATGAAATTAACAAGGATAGAGTAAAGCCCTTGGTTATTGATATAGTAAAGGTGGAATCGGCATGGTTGGGTTTAGATTTTATAGTTTTTCCTTAAAGAAAAATACTATATTTCTTGAAAATAGAAATATACATATTCATCGGCTAAAAACAAAGTTTAGCCCAATCTGAGATACCAATATTCATATTGTTTCAAAATACATTTGATAATTACTCTTCAATATAGTGGACTCCTTAAAAAATCATGAGTTATGAAATCCACAAAAATTCTCACATGATGTCATAAACGATTTCCCCTACTTATTAAAACAAGACTATGGTAGAAAATTTATAAGAAAAAGGACATGCCTTGCACTAGTTGATCCTAAAAAATTCAAGGATGAGGAAGGACCCAACCTAAATGGAAAGAGCCTCCTTGGAAAGCTCATTAGCTCTAGCCTTATTCTCCCTGTAAATGTGTGTAAAGGATGACCATTCTAAGCTTGAAGTGCACTCCTTGATTTGACTAAGTATGGGTTGAAACTTGACTTTTAAACCTTCACTATTTTGTTTTCCCAATCTATAATGAGTTTTGAATCACCCAACACTTGCAATTTTGACAGTCCAACCTCTAGGGCTTGAATTAAGAGAATCCATGGAGCTACAAACTTAGCCTCTGAGTTTGAACCTTGACCTAAAGAGTATTTGAGGAGATAGAAATATGATTGGGAAATATGGAGAATAGCTCTAGCCTTGCATCGTGGAGGGTGTCATTGACTAGACCCATCAAGATATCCCCATTGGATTCCAAAATCCAAAGAATGAATACCATGATTTTTTATTTTTAATTGCTTTGTATCGATCTTGTATTCCCTTGTGAGCTTTACTACTAGCTTAGAGACAATCTTGTCTTGAAATATCATTAAGTTCCTATCCCACCAAAAGAAATAAATGAGAAAAAGAGGAAGAGACCCATAACACATCAAAGAAGAATCATTGAGACATGAACACACACAATCCTCTTACCTAGGCCCAAACCTCCTTGATGAGATATCAAAATTTGATTTCATAGAAGCCCACACTTTAGAGGATAAAGAATAGGAAATTAATAAATGATTAATAGTATCCATTTCTTTTTTACATAGCAAGCACTGACTAAGACCTGACTAGGCCCTTTTAACTAGATTGTATTATGTTAAGAGCTTATTGAATAAGTCTAGCCACATAAGAATTTTTTCCTTAATTAGAGCGTGGATTTTCTACAAGCAATGCCACCACCACTTGTGCTCCTCATGGAATCCAAGCTCCAGCCAGGCTTTATATCCTATCTTTGTTGTGAATACACCAAAAGGTATTTATTTTGTTGAACTCAGAAAATTCTCCACCTCAAGATCTAGACGAATGAATCTTGAGACCGAAATATCCGCATAATAAACCCATTCATCAACCAAAATTTCCTCAAGAAAAATTTGATCCATGAAAAACTACCTAAGCCTACTAGTCAAGGAAAGGTTTTGGGATCAAACATCGCTCAAAGAGTAATAACCATTTTCGTTTATCTTTGAGATCATATTTTGAGACAACCTGTAGGAATCACCTGGTCCTATCCAGGTATCTTCACCAAGATGAACACACTTTTCCCATTACCTATTTTCCAAACTATCCAATGACGAATTAAAGGGAAAGAGTCCATGAAAGCTTTCCACACCAATGCACCATTTTTCACTATTTTCTCGGGCAAAGAGAATCACTCCATTATCAAACGATCACCTGGCTGAAGGGCAATGAGCTAGTGATTAGCAATAGTTAAAAAAGGTGATGCATGTAGTATAAGTGGAGGATGGATGTAGCATATCACTAATAATGAGATGCCACTCTTATAAGAAGTTGCTACATTTTTAATGAGCATATCACATTCAATTGTTTATTATAATTTAACTACATATATAAAAACAATATATTAATTATATTAATTAAAAATAGATGTGAAATTATATATAATGAAGTAAACAAATTATACATGGTTGTTTATGGTATATATAAATTGAAACTATATTTTATATTTTGAAACGTCTGACATATCAGATATTTATTATGTCACTGCCAGTGACATATAGTAATCGTGCTAGAGTATTATTTTGATCCGTATAATGAAATTTTTATGTGTTTCCAAAGTTCAAAATTGATTTTCAAATGTTTTTGAGGGTGAGGTAAGCCCACCGCCACCACCATGCTACAACGCCCGAGACTATACATCAGCCTCTGTATTGTCTTGTTAAATGGAATTATGTATTGCCTTTTTAAATGGCATGATGATGTGTCCTTCGCCCCGTTCATCGACAATCAAACAAAGGAATCATTTTTAGATAAGAGTTCACATCGGTATGGAGTGCTTCTACATTTGGCACACGATGACACCAATTCTGGTATACAGGTTGCATGGAATGCTTAATAATTCAAATATTAAGTATATCTCCCTTGTGCAAACTGCCTCAGGTAGCTCTTCACATTTACTCTCAGGTTTTTTCGAGTTTGAATTGTTATCTCATCCACCAAGTGGTCTGACAATTCATGAAGTGAATGGGCTACCATTCATGGAAATGCACTTGAATCCCCATGAAGCAGACACTCATCCTGGAGAGAACCTAGGTGGTTTGAAAATTCATGAAGTGAATGGGCTAGCAGGGATGGCAATGCACTTGAATCCCCGTGAAGCAGACACTCGTCCTATAGAGAACGTAGATTCTAAACGGCCGGTAAGAGGGTCCCTTTATGCGGTTCTCGTGATTGATAATTTTGGGGCTATCAGGTGGTATGTGGTAGTTATGCAGCTTTGATGGAGTCAATATCTGCATCTTCTTCAAATTCAACATTCAACTTCTACCTGGATAACTGCTTCTAGATTTTCCTTTAATCCCGAATTAAAAGACTAACAAAACGTGTCTTGAGTTTTTGCTATGGCCACTCGTCATTAACTTTTTACCATTCTTTTTCTGCCTTTTGTGCAGGGAATTCATAACTGTGTAAAGTCATTAAACTATGTTGGATGTGTGATTGAGATTAAATCTGCGGGTGCTTAAGATTCATTGAATGATGGTATTGATTATGGTCACTGGCTCCATTCAAAAAAAGGACAGGGATATCAAAAATAATTTTGTTCACACATTTTTTCTTGCCACTCAAGAGAAAGGCTACTATGTCCTAAATGACATTTTTAGATTGTCTGAGGATGATTCTTATGTAGAAAAAAAAGTTGATCTTGGGATAAATGGTGGTGATCATGAATCCAATTTGAATTTTGCTTCACCTCTTCTCGAACCAAGTATATTTTATTCTCATTTTCTGAGACAATGGTTTGATCTTAGTAGCATTATATCCTCCTTGTTCATTCACCTCTTCCCGAACCAGGTATATTTTATTCTCATTTTCAGAGACAATGGTTTGATCTTAGTAGCATTATATCCTCCTTGTTCGGCTATGATGGTCTGATCTAAGTGGCATTATTACCAACTAATTGTGTTTAATTAAATTAATATTGTTAATCTAGTGACATCAAGGCAGTATTATCATTTATGACTACATAATAATGATTATCATATTGGAGCACTAGAACCATTTTCTCCTGCCTGCTGAAATGAAAAGAGAGTTTACAACTGCTTCTCCTCATGAAATTGAAGCTATTGCTAAATATGAAGTTTCTGAGCCACACGAAATACCTATCATTGAAGATAAATTGGATGAAACCCAATTGAAGTCTCAATGCTAACATCTTTAGTTATAATAACTTCTAAAGTTGCTTCATCTCCTACTCCAGTTGAATAACCTTTAGGGGAAGCTCCCAAGCACACTTATGCCTCCATTGTACATGTGGGAATTAACATCGATTTTATCTTATTATTTAAGTTCCATTGTTCTATTGTAATTAATTGCTTTGATTACAATACATTTGTAGTCTCTTAGAGATTCTAACTTCTCAACATTTTTTATTGTTTGAAACAACATTTTTTTTGAAATTTTTTAAATTCAAAGCTTCGAGTTGCTAAAGGGCCTTCTACCACTACACAATCTTATCAAACACCTACAAATAAATTTGTTGAAGTATTTTGAGAACGACAACCTACACCACAAACTCCACAACAAAAATCACCTCAATTTCCTTTGGGTTCAATAGTAGTTAACGAAGCGCATACCAATGGGTATGATGACATTGTTGGCTCTGAAAATGAAGGTTTTCTATTTTTATATGTAGTTCTACATAACTTACAATTAGGTTGAGCAATATTTGTTATTTTTAATGTTCACAAATTAGATTCTAGAGGCACTAAATGTTTGTTATTGCATTTGCTATTCCTCAGGTGATGGAAGATAGATATACATAAGGAATCTCTCTTCCACTATCATATCTTCTGAATTAGAAATGCAGTTTGGAAAGTTTGGAAAAATTAGACCTAGAGCTGTCAGCATGGTTAACCGGAAGGTGGGGACTGACATTGTCTCTCTATCAGTCTCTTTTTAAAGTTTTGTAAGTTTATTTTTTTAATGTTTTGTATGTTGACTTGTCTAATAGTATAATTGCTTTCATTCTCTCTGATTCTTCATCTGTATTATCCGAGCCAAATTATGTATGTCGTACTTTGACAGGATACAACAATTTTTTATGCCTTTATTGATTTTGAAGACTTGAGTTCTGTTCAAAAGGCCACAACAATATGTATACATCTATGTTTTAACATTATCTGTTTCTTATTTCTGTGTTTACAGGTATACATTTATGTTTTAATATATTTTTGTTTCTTATTTCTGTCCTTATGGGATTTTGATTAATGTTTATAATTTTGTTTATGGCAATAAGCAGGCCTCCCAAATTCCCTTTGGCAATAAGAAAATATACATAGATGCACAATCATCATTCCTTGCTCATAAAACATGCAAGATGCCACTGCCACTCATTTCCTGCATTTAACAACCATTACCATGTATGTGATTACCAGGTGCTCAAGAAATTTATTCCATAACTTCAAAATCAAATGTAGGCCTTTGCCAATACCAAATAACAATCCTTTAGCATAATGATTAGTGAAAGCTCCAAGCTAACTTTGAATCCAAGACATCTTCAAAGTGGAAACGTCAAAATCCATCATTACCATTTCACGCCGACAATTTGTATTTTCATTTCATTAAATAAGGAGTATATAACACTTCAAAACAAGTTTCTTGCAAGTCTGGGCGATCATTATGGAAAGAGCCATGATATTTCTATAATTTTCCTAAAAGCTGGGGTGGCCATACTCCTCATTGCTCTTGCTCTAAAACCCTTGGACAAAATTTCAATATCCTTGGGAACTAGTAATGTATGTAATCAATTGTAATTTTATTCATGAAAATTATAAGCAGTATAAACCTAACAAATTTGATGGACTAATCCAGGAAATTAAGATAAAATTGAAATTATTCTCATAGCTAATTTGCATTTCAAATTAATTTGATTCTTAAGAATATGTATTTTTCTCAATAAAAGGAAATATATATATATATATATATATATATATATATATATATATATATTCTTGAACTTTGTCTAAATTACTCGAAGAGTTATCAATTTACTATGCTTATATATAGAGTGAGAGATTCTTTGAATATAAATTAATTAATATTCAACTTTTTCTTAGAGCAAATATATGTATGGGAATATTTTTTTCATATTTCAATTCTAAGATATTAAATACTATATATTTAATTGTGTTATTTGAATTGTATTTTTTTCCTTTTTAAGCTCATTTAAAGCATATTTTTTTAAAGCTTTGTAATTTTTTTTTTATTATAAATATAAATTAAGTACATTTAAAATAATAAATATAGAATTAAATTTGTTTATGTAATAATATTATTTATTTATTTTGGTTAACTCATATGAAATTGTTGCTCATTTAGTTTGGTTAACTTTATTGGTATAATTTTGTATGTTATCATAGGAAAATAAAAATTAACATCATATAATTTGGACTATTTCTTGTTATTTTAGAATATAGTTTTTGAATGCATAAATTTTTAATCTAAACTTTAAATTTTTATTTTTATTTTGCTTGTTTAGACTAATCCTAATTTTCTCATTTTTTCTCCTCCCATCCCACCCATGGGTTTCGAACCAGTGACCTTGCAGATCGGAGTGCCTTAAGAGTGCACCCCATCACCGACTGCTCTACACCACGTGGGCCAATCTAGACTTTAAATATTAAATCATTTAAATTTATTCATTATTTCTCTAAAAAATTGAAATTAGATAAATTATTCCAATTATATTCTTCTAACCCATAATTTCCCACTTCTCTGACTGCAATTCTATTAAAAAAAAAACAAAAAAAACCCTGAATAGGTAGTCTATGAAAATCAAACAAAAACAAAGTTGGACGGAACGTACGTACGAGACAAGGACTAATAAATTTACAAATTTATAATACTTTATTTTTATTTGTATGAAAAAAAGGCTTCGAAATGCAAAGGCAAAGGTTCGTCTCTCTGGCATCTTTGCTGGCATCCCTTCCATTTATAGATCCACCAATAGTAGTTCTAGATTTTTCTCTTGTTTACCAAACAAAAATAACAATAAAAAAAAACACCAAGAGCAACAATGAAAGTAGCTTACCCTATGGCTTCTACTTTATTCCCATATATAAGTTAAGTTAATATGAAGTAACTGATTTATGGCCTTGGAAGCTTGATTAGTAAATTATATAGTGCTCGGGCATCACATTTCATATTCATTGTCAAGGAGGTCATTTCATGTATCTACTATCGAAAGAATAGAGTCGATATAAAGATCTTACGATTCCGCACACCAGACCATTCTTTTGTCAAGGTTGGTTGTCTGGATCCCTTGAATAGAGAAAGGCAAATTACACTTTCAACAAAAGTATTATATAGAAAGGGAATCCTATTAACTATCATTATAATATGAACATTCCTTTTGTGATGGAAAAACCCTGCCATCTTCCGGACATGCTTAGAAGAATATCAATAAAAGAAAAACAACGATGTGGTTGTTAATATGGCTAAATATTAGCAAAATTTTCAAAGAAATTTAAGATTAATTAAATAGTTCAAAATCAATGTATAAACTCTTGATCTGATAACCATTCTGCCACATAACTGTTTTTCCACATAACTATTTATTGATTGAAAGCACTGGCCTCACTACGTGTAAAATTGTAAAACAAGTGTCATTTCTATCATCCTACATGTTTTACCAGAAGTACACTCTGTTAAAATAGTTAATTAACTCTCGCATGAAGAATTAGACAATTAGTTAAGTAAGCGTTGAGTTGTGTGATAGATAAATTTGGTGAGTGAATTAGAGAGTTTGTTAAGTGAGCGTTGAGTAAGTTGAGTTATGTGATAGATGAGTTTGGTAAGTGTGTGCATGTCAAGCGATTTAGGATAAATACCCTTCGTCGAGTTCATTGTATTTAGAAATCAAGAGAGATTGAAGATTAATAGAAGAGCCGCAACTCACTTGTGTTATTGTGTGAAATATTTGTGTAATTTGTGCCTTTACTCTTCTTCCTTTCCAACAAATTGGTATCAGAGCCAAGTTACAAAGAACCAGGGAAAGAAGGATAAACAATAATCCATGTGCGAGAGCAGTCTTGGAGTCCTTGCTGGTGTGACTCTGTTTGGTGTCTGCGCTTTTGATTCTTTCTGCTCATTTTCTGCTACATCATCCTCCTCCATCAATGGTGCTTGTGCATTAATTGTTTTGTCTACAGTCCCATTCCATGACTGCTGTTCTTTGAACACAACATATTCAAAATGACAAGTGGGTATTTCAAAGTACATTTTAAAAAATGTTTGAGTTCTTATGTGAGAGTAAAACGAAGTTTTTTTGAAAGGATTTTTCATACATGCACGTGACTTTCAAAGGAATTTTTCAAACGGAATTTTGAAAAAGGTTTTTGTTTTATAAGTGGAGATTACAGTAAGTTTTTTTTTTTAAAGGGCTTATTATATCAAAAAAAATTATATAAAGACTTTTTTTATATAAAAAGTTTAGGTTTTTTTTTTTTTTTTAATTTTTTTTTTTAATATAAAAAATAAAACCTAGGGTTTTATTATAAGTTTATTCTTTTTTTGAGCTTTTCAAATCATATCAGAGAATAATTTAGGGTTTTATCAACAAACAAAAAAAATTTATAATGAAATATGGCAACAAGCAACTTCCAACCACAACTTCCTTCTTTCACAGGGAAAGAATATGATGTGTGGGCCATTAAAATGGAGACCATTTTAAAAGCGCGTGATGTTTGGGATCATGTCAATTTTGGGTTTGAAGAACCTCAGAATGACGCAGAAGAATGAACCCTCAGTAATGCAGAGAAGGAACAATGGAAGAAAGACAAAAGGAAGAATGCACAAGTGTTGCTTCTTATCCAGCAGGGAGTGGACCGAGCAGTGTTCCAGAAGATAATGATCACTTCTTCAGCAAAGGAAGCATGGGAAACTTTGGCGACAAGCTATCAAGGTATGGAAAAATTCAATATTGTTAAATTGTAGAATACTAGGAGAGATTTTGAAAGTTTGTAGATGAAGGAGATAGAGGACATTGATTCCTTCATGAATAGGGTCATGCTTGTCGTAAATCAGTTAAAAATATATGGTGAAGAAATTAAAAATTGAGCAGTGATTGAGAAGGTCCTTAGAGCTTTGTCTACCAAGTTTGATGTTGTGGTAGCAGCCATAGAAGAAGCAAAAGATTTGGAAAAAATGACAGTTGATGAGATGATGGGATCAATTCTATGACATGAGGCAAGGATAAATAGAAATAAGGATTCCACTTTAGAAAATGCTTTCAAAAGTCAAGTTTCTATTTCAAGAAGTCGAGGCAGAGGTATATCGAGAGGCAGAGGATGAGGTAGAAGATATGGTGGTCAGAGAGATGGTCGAGAAGAGCATGAACATGAAAGTGGAAGCAGTAGCAACAAAAGCTTCAACAATAATTAGAGATATGACAAATCAAAGGTGAGATGTTATTATTACAATAAATTTGGTCACTGTGCTCGTGATTGCAGGAAGAAGCTAGTTGATCAAGGAAACCAAAGAGCTAATTTTAGTACAGAGAATACTAACTCCATGTTCCTAGCATGCAACAGCATGCATGAACCGTCTGATAAGGTGTGGCTATTAGACAGTGGTTGTAGTAACCACATGAGAGGCAACAAGAATTTGGTTGCAAATTTAGATCAATCTGTGGAGACAAAGGTAAAATTGGGGACTAACAAGACTGTGGATGTAGATGGCAAAGGAGTGGTCAACATTCTAACCAAGTAGGGGGAGCCAAAGACAATATTAGAGGTATATTATGTTCCTAGTCTCAAACATAATTTGATAAGTGTTGGTCAATTGACACAGAAAGGATACAAAGTTATCTTTCAGGGGAAAGAGGGTCTTATTTATGACAAACCCCCAAGCAAGAAACTGATAGCAAAGGTGCAGATAACAAGTAACAAACTCTTTCCTCTAATTATGAACTACAACGATCATGTTAGTTCTTTTACAATTTCATGTTCTAATGATTACTAGTTATGGCACTTTCGGTTTGCAAACTTGTATTTTTTCGGTTTAAGATTATTGTAGCAGAAACATATGGTCAGAGGATTACCTCCCATCAAAGAACCTGCTAGTACTTGTGAGTGTTACATCTTGGGAAAGCAACACTGTGAAATTTTTCTGAAGGGAGTTTCATACGGAGTAAAGAAACCACTTGAGTTGGTGCATACAGACTTGTGTGGAACTACGAGGACACAATAGATTGGTGGAAGTTGTTACTTCCTCACTTTATTGATGACTATAACAGAAAGACTTGGGTTTGATTTTTGAAGCATAAGTCTGAAACTTTTGCAAAGTTCAAAGAGTTCAAAGCCTTAGCAGAAAACCAAAGTGATCGACATATCAAGGTATTGAGATCATATCGTGGTGGAGAATAATATTCAAAAGCATTCCATGAGTACTGCAAAAAACATGGAATCAGAAGACAATTTATAACCAGATACACACCGCAACAGAATGGTGTAGCAGAGAGAAAGAACAAAACAATTATGAACATGACAAGGAGCATGTTGAAAGAAAGAAACTTGTCTAATGAGTATTGGGCAGAAATATTTGCATGTGCTATTTATGTGATAAACAAATCACCTACAAAGACTGTGATGAACAGAGTACCAGAAGAAGCATGGTTAGGTATGTCATGTAACGTATCTCATTTCAGAGTTTTTGGATGTGTAGCCTATGCACATGTACCTAAGAAGATAAGAGGAAAATTGGATGATCAAAGTGAAAAATGCATATTTGTTGGTTATAGTGAGCAGTCAAAAGATTACAAATTGTATAACCCTATCACCAAGAAGACAATAATTAGCAGAGATTTTGTGTTCAAAGAACAAGAGTCATGGAATGGGGCTGTCAACAAAAAATTTGATGCATAAGAACCATTGATGGAGGAGGATGATGTAGCAGAAAGAATCAAAAGAGCAGACACCAAACAGAGTCACACCAGCAAGGAATCCTAGACTTTCAGAGCATCATGGATCTGCAAGCAGATCAACAAACCAAAATTCTCCAAGCAACCAATTAGGTAATGAATCAAGCAGTGGTAAGAGAAAGATGAGAAGTTTGAAAGATATTTATGATGATTTGGATGTTAGTTCACATTTTTCATTGTTGTAATTCCAACCTTCTTCATTTGAAGAAGCAATCAGAGATAAAAATTGGGTGCAAGCCATGGATGAAGAGATTGATTCTATTGAAAATAATGATACATGGGATTTGGTTAATTTACCAAACGATAAAAACCCCATTGGTGTGAAGTGAGTGTACAAGACAAAGTTGAATGAGAAAGGTGAGACTGAAAATTTTAAAGTAAGACTTGTAGTAAAAGGATTCTCGCAGCAACCGGGAATAGACTTTGGGGAAACATTTTCTCCCATAGCCAGATTGGATACTGTAAGAGTAGTTCTAGCCACAACAACTCAGAACAAGTGGAAAGTATATCAGATAGATGTCAAATCAACCTTCTTGAATGGTATTCTAGAAGAAGAAATTTATGTGCAACAACCTCCAGGTTATGAAGTTAAAGGTAAAGAAGATATAGGTTATAGGTTAAAGAAAGCACTCTATGGACTGAAGCAAGCACCTAGAGCATGGTATAACAGAATCGACAGTTACATGATTAATAATGGATTTTGCAAAAGAAGCATTGAGCCTACCTTGTACACAAAGGTAAATGAACATGGAAAGATTATGATTGTTTGCTTATATGTTGATGATATTATATTTACAGGTGATCTTGAGTTAGATGAATTTAAAGCAACCATGATGAAAGAATTTGAGATGATAGATCTTGGTCTCATGAAATATTTTCTTGGCATAGAAGTTGAGCAATCTGAAAAATGAATTTATATTTTCCAAAATAAGTATGCTAGAGATTTGTCGAAAAGATTCAGGATGGATAATTGCAAATCTGTACCTACACAAATTGCAGCAGGTATAAAACTAAGTAAGGATGATGAAGGATCAGATGCCAATCCAACTCTATTCAAAATATTGGTTGGCAGCCTCATGTATCTCATAGCTACAAGACCAGATATTGTGCAAGGAGTGAGTTTTATTTCCAGATTTATTGAGACTCCAGAAGACACACATTGGAGTGCAAGAAAAAGAATTCTGAGATACATAGCAAGAACTAGAGATTGTGGCATAATGTATGCTAGTACAGAAAAGAAAGACTTGATTGGATACATAGATAGTGATTTTGCAGGTAGTTTGGATGATAGGAAGAGCACCTCCGGTTATGTGTTCCATCTTGGTTCAGGTGTGATAGCATGGGCATCTAAGAAGCAACCCATTGTGACATTATCATCAACAGAAGCAGAATATGTAGCAGCAACATTAGCAGCATGTCATGAAGTATGGTTAAGAAGAGTATTGGATGGACTCAAGCAGAAACAACAAGGATCAACAACAATATATTGTGACAACACCTCATCGATTGCACTATCCAAGAATAGTGTGTTTCATCAAAAGAGCAAGCATATTGATATTATATATCACTTTATTAGAGAACTTGTGAGCAATGGAGACGTTCACTTGAAGCCTTGTAAATCTAGTGATCAATTGGATGATATATTTACAAAGCCATTAGCAATAGATGTGTTTGAGTTTCACAAAAGAAACTTGGGTGTTATAAGCCTAGCTGAGACATAGACCATCAGACATGTTTGAGTTGTCATGAGTTATGTTTTAGTTTAGCAGTCGTAATTAAGGGGGAGTGTTAAAATAGTTAATTAACTCTCACATGAAGAGTTAGACAATCAGTTAAGTAAGCGTTGAGTTGTGTGACAGATAAATTTTGTGAGTGAGTTAGAGATTCAGTTAAGTGAGGGTTGAGCAAGTTGAGTTATGTGATAGATGAGTTTGGTAAGTGTGTGCATGTCAAGCGATTTAGGATAAATACCCTTCATCGGGTTCATTGTATTTAGAAATTAACAGAGATTGAAGATTAATAGAAGATCCACAACTCGTTTGTGTTATTGTGTGAAATATTTGTGTAATTTGTACCTTTACTCTTCTTCCTTTCCAACACACTCGTGTCCACTCTTCGCTGGAAAAACGCAGCGTGATGAGATCACATATACACAGTGTTTGAGCCCTCAATGCCTTCACCCTTATAAATTCCACCAAATGAGTTTCTTTTACCACGAAAGCGGTTTGTTTGAATCATATGTAGAGCCAACATAAGAAGAAGTTTGTCACATAATTTGTGTTCGATATCTGTACTGCATTGGTTTGGTTCATGTAATTTGAGAAGGTTTGGTTCTTGTAATTTGAGAAGGTATTTATGTTGTGTAGCAAGATGTGCGAGAGTGTATTGGTATTGGTGGGAGTTCATTAAACTCGCAAAAGATTGTCAAGAAGTTCCCATCTTGCTAGGGAGACATTACAAATTTTCTTTTAAAACCTCAGGTGAATAACAAATGGAGTATGTAATAATATATCTTAAAGGTAGGGTTTAGGATGGGTCTGGGAGTGATAGCAGTGATGAAAAGGATCAATATCAGTGTGAGGGCATTGAGAATGATGAAGATGTAGATGAAATATGTGTAAATCTGTAGCAAGAAGAAGGTCCCGAGGAGCCTAATGTTGTACTTGTCAGCACACTAGAATTCCCAACAAATACAAGACATGAGAAGAGTGTTGAGGTTGAGGAAGATGGTGATAAAAAGCTCCAAGCACATGTGAATGAAATGCCTTTGAATTCATATCAATAAATTTCATTAGGATATTCACAGCAAGTATCCTCGTTAATCAGAATAACTTTTGAAGAATCTATTGGCTGATCAGGATGGTGATTTGAAAGAACTTGAAGCACTCTTAAAAACATTACAACACCAAGAGATTAGAGCTGCTAATCTAAAAAGTGTTAGGTCCATCATTTTATCCATGAAATCATCACCCTCAAAGATACAAAATACAAAGAGCGTAAAACCAAAGGAAAGAGCACTAAGAAGAGAGGAAGAGATACACCTTCATGTGTTGGAAAAGTTGACAAAACACATTGAAAAACTGCTTCTGACGATGTGAATGCCACTTCTAAAAGTACGAAAACACCAACAAGGAATAATGTAAACTCTGCATCTCCTTCAAATCCGCTTGTAGTTGTATCAGATAGTGACTTTGTATAAGCCACTAATTATACAGTGAGAAAGGATTGCAGAGGACAAGCACAATGGTGTTATTCTACATTTAAAATTTGGGTACGTGAAATATTCAATTGTAATTCATTTTATTGTCGAGCAAATCCATTTGAAATGTAGGCTATTTCCTTTCAGTTGCTTACTGCTCTATAATCTGTCCTATTTTGAACTGTTTACAAATCAATGTGACATATTCATGCTTGTTGAAAAAATAATTTGAGGATGAAAAACATTAGTATAATTAGAAGTATTTAAGGGAGATCTTTAGAAGAATTAGAATTCAAATTAAGCAATTCACAGAGATGAGAATATATGAAAAGGTGTCAAAGCCACTAAAAACCATGCACGGTACCCATATATTCTTCGACAACTCATATTTTTCTTTATAGCTTGCACAATTACAATATCCTTGTGCTTTCAGGTTTTCTTTCAGATTGGTATAGGCATTGTTGAATAGAACTATGCCATAAAGGTTTACCTACATTTTTTATAATTATCTCAGGCTAGGAACAACAACTATGGAAAAATCCATTGGCGCCTGCAATGATTCATATTGCAACAAAAGAAATAAGCGATGCTCAATACCATGGTGAAAATGAGGTGAAAAACAAGGTTAAAAAAATTAATAAAAAAAAAAATCGGCAAACCTTTATTCCATCTAAACTTAAAAAAAATAATAAAAACAAAGAGGAAGACGAATTCAAAGTCGACAAATGTTTATTTCATCTAAACTTTAAAAAAATAATAAAACAAAGAGGAAGACAAATTCTTACGTCATCTACATTTCTACAGTGTCGGATGATGAATCTCTACAATGTCTGTAAGAAGAACCTCACAATAAAAACACCTATTAGCGTAAAAATAAGAGTAAAGTAAAATTGATAATGATAAACTTTGAGAAATATGTCTTAGTTGTAACCTCTTATGTTATGCATTGTAAAGAACTCGATATCTATACAAGAAATACGTGTATTGAGAGAAGTGATGTGATATTTTTAACCAAATATAAATGAGATGTGTAACGCTCATCAATATGCAAAACTTAAAAAAAAAATCAATAATTAAAAAAATAAATTAAACATTAACTAATATACAAAATAAACATAACCAATTTTATATATAATTTATTTAAGTGTAAGATGTTGTCATACTAGGATTATTGAAATTTGGCCAAATCTTGACTCCTTTCAAAGAGTGTAACTCACACAATTGACTCCTACTTTCAACTCCCTCCCATAATTTAATTAAGACTAAAATATTGTCATCGAGTTTGTATGAAATTTGGTTAAATCTAGACACCCTTAAAAGAGTGTAACCGAGAAAATTGGTTTCCACCTTCAACTCCTCATAATATTTAAACTTACCTTCAACCTATAAAATTTAAACTTAAAACTAAACAAAAATTAAACTACACACAAACAAATTTAACATATTTAACATATACTTGTGCTCTACTACCAAATGTTTGTAAAATTTGACATTTAACATAAAAATTTAACATTTATATGTGGGCTCTATTAAAAAATAATAAAAACTAAAAGAAATATAGAGATGTGGGAGATGTAAATATTTAAATCTTGGCTCAATTAATGACAAAAAGTTAAAAGTAATAAAAATAACGAAATTTAACTTTTTGAAGTGGATAAGTAAATAACTTGCCCAGGCACGACACAAGAGCTTGCATAAATTTTGATGGGTAGTAACCACTAGTAAGTCTACACATTTACAGTTGTACTCCTACATAAAACATAAATAATGGTGAGAAATAACTTTTCACAAGCATATTTATTTACATCTTTTATTTTTGGATGATTTTCCTGCAAATGTTAAGAATAAAAAATCACCATATCCATAAATTATGGCATAAAATATGGAAGAAAGTTGTTCACAAATCAATTGTTAGAGCCCTTCCTGGGAAGAGATTAATAATGATTACATAACTATATTTAAATTTAATTAACAAGCACATAAAAACTTAATAGTTACAATATAACAAGTTTTTTAACCATGGATATCCACCCCCACTTTATCATAGATATTATTAACTTGTAAATAGGCTTTGCTACAATACCACGGGTCAATACCATGGCTTATCAATACCACATGCCCAAAAACCATAATTCATTTCACAATAAAAAAATTAAAATTCAAAATATTTACGTCGAAGGCATTCTATGATGAGGTTTTACCTTATGACGTTGTTCCCAGATTCGTCATCTGCCACCTGTAAAATACTTTATTTTAATAATATTTATTTATCTCCGTTCATAATTGCAAAGAAGTTAGGTTAACATGGGTGGGAATAATGCTGGCGAAGTTCGTGGTATTTCGACTGTTCATCTTGCCGACGATTTCAATTATGGATTCAGTGACAACAGTCAATCCACTCGTTCATAAATGTCATGGTACAAATGGAGTAGTTAGGAGCAGTTGGGAAATTGTAAGCGGGCACTGTTCAATACAGATCGTTATCATGGTTCGCGAATTCTTGCAAGTGAAGATTGTTATGTAGATGCTATATTCAGGAGGGTGTGGTCACCACATCTCATATGGCTCCGCTGGTATAAATGTCCTTATTCTTCCCTGCCTTCTTCGGTTCCCCTGGAAAATTTAAGAGTTTTAGAAGTGAGAGGAATCAGATTGAAAACCTTGTGGCAACTACACAATTTTGTGTGTTTATATTTCTTTTATTTCAATCTCACTTTGTAGATGAGAATCATCTCGAAATATTTCTTACAGTGGAAATTATGTGGACATTGCAGCCGCCTCTCCAGTTGTGAGAGTTAAACATCTACTCTCCCTTTTCAAATTTTCCAAAGTCCATAGGACAACTGAAGTACCTTGAAAGGATTCTCGTGGATTATGGTGAGACTGTCCAACTCAAAGCTATCTACTCCTCCATTTCACACTATCCGAAATCCAAGATTGTCCAACTCAAAACATTGCCAGATAAATTTTGTTATATGCGCTCTTTGAAATACTCAGCCTTAAGACATTTCACAAGAATGAGATGGATGCAAGGTTCCTTGGGAAAGCTAACAAATCTTTAGCACATCGATTTGTCTTGTGCTACTAGTTTGGAGATGCTGCCTGATTCAATAGGAAAGCTAGCAAACCTCCAATCCATCAGATTGTCTTATTTTTCCTGCTTGGCTATGCTACCTGATTCCATCGGAAGGCTAGAAAACCTCCAGTCCATCGATTTGTCTTATTGTTCTCGCTTGGCAATTCTTCCCAATTATTTTGGGAATTTGACTCGACTCAAACATCTTTCTTTAACGGGATGCGAGAATGTGACCATTTCCAACTAGACACTTGGAATTGTTACCACGCTGGAATTGTTGGATCTTTCATGTTGTCCCAAGGTGAAAGGATGGCCTCTCCAGGTCGCACATCAACGATTTCTGGAAAAATTATGTTTGGTGGATGCCGAGTTAAAAGAATTGCCAAGCGGTATTGGAGATCTATGCAACTTGGAGGTTCTGCATTCAGGGGACCATTTGTTGGACGTGCTGCCATCTTCCCTCAGTTATCTCAATAGCTTGAAGGTTTTGTGGGTGAGGAATTGTCCTGGACTGAAATTCTTACCCGATCCCTTTGGACGATTGACTCAACTGACACAGTTGACCTTGGAATCTTGTGGGATACAAAGATTGCCATAATATTTTCTCCTGCTAAACAATCTCGAATATTTTCGGATAGTAGATTGTCCATTGGGTGAAATTCCATTTAAAACAGCAGAATGAGAAAGAGAAACAGTAGCAGCGTCGAATGAATTAGACAACTCCAATGGAAAATGTAGGTTTGGCTTCAAGAGGCTCCGGGAATTTGAACTGGTTCAAGTACAGATAAGGGAGGTAACCTTTCCTGAAGGATTTTGTCAAAACCTTCAACAACTTCACTTGTTTGGCTGTAAGGAATTGAGGCAAATAGGAAGGCTTTGTGGTTCAGAAAAACTTATTTATCTCACGATCTATGACTGTGAAAAATTAGAGCAGCTCACCTCACCTATCTTCAAACGTGCACATCTTTGGAGTACTCGTTGGTCAATAGATGTAGCAAACTCAAGAACATACAAGCATTGGGACACCTCCGAAAGCTTAGAGGACTAAATGTTTATGATTGTGATCAGATAGAAAAGTTGCCATCTCTGGAATATTTGACATCTTTGTATTCGTTAGGGGTATTTGGATGTAGTAAAATCAAGACCATACAAGGGTTGGAAGTCCTCACTAAGCTTGGAAATGTATTTCTTGACCATATCCCTGAGATAGAAGAGTTACCAATTTTTGAAAATTTGTGGTGGTTGTGGGTTAAGGCATGTCCCAAGTTCAAGCGCATACAAGGGTTGGAGCAGAACACAGAGATCCATTATTTAGAAGTTGTAAAATGCGATGAGATAGAAGAGTTGCGAGGGGTGGAACATTTAATTTCATTGCGAACACTTGGTGTAAGGTATTATCCCAAACTTCAATGGCGCAGGAGAATACTGGAGCAGTTGCGCCAACGATTGAAGGAATGATTCACATATGTAAAAGAAATAAAAATGAAGAGGTTGTGGTCTGCTATTTCTGGAGTGAGAGAATCATATGACTTTCATAGAAAAAAAAAAAAAAAACAAGACCATGGCAAACTAAGACTATGGTATATATTATGTTAAGCCTGATTGGATTTCTCTCTTTGTTTTTGCGACCTTTCTATTGGTTGGGTGAACTTTTTTTATCTGTCCAATCACCATAAATAAGTTAGCACCACTTATGTTATGTCACTACAATACAAAGGAGGTTTTAAGACAATATTTAAGACAATTTTTGGGTATATTGTGTTAACTTGAAACAAAATAAAACTTGTGTATTGTCTTAAATATTGTCTTTAAGCGGGTGTCTCAAATTAAAATTAAGATGTCTTAAAATATTGTCTCTATAAATACAATATATAACACAAGCATTTTTGTCTCTCCAGAGAAAATTTCATTTTTGTCTCTCTAGAGACAATAGTTGGAATTAAAGACATATTGTCTATAAAGAGACAATGTCTTTGTTCCTAACTATTGTCTCTCTAGAGACAATACAAAATTACATTCAAAGATAATACAACATCACTTTCTCTCTTTAGAGATAATATAAAATAATGAATCTAGAAAAATATCTCACCATTGAAATAAATTAGTCGTCATTCTATAATGAAGTTTTACCTCACGACATTGTTCCTAGATTTGTTGTTCACCACCTGTAAAATTCATTATTTTAATACTATTTCTTTTTGTCTATCCCGCGACGAGTCATCATCGAGACATCATTGAGCCATGTGGATTTTTGGGACCTGTCGACTTTTCAGAGGAGGACTTGTGATAGTTGTTTGATCTCTCCGTTCGTATTGAAATCTTGTTTGGGTTGTGGGTGGAACGCTAACTGACTTGAATTATTATGCATGTGAAGCGTTGAAATTTGTTGTGTTGCTTGGCCCTTAGAACTAAAGGTTTTGTGGGACTGTGAAGTGTTGAAATTTGTTGTGTTGCTTGGCCCTTAGAACTAAAATTTTTGTGGGACCGTGAAGCGTGGTAAAGGCATAGAGGCGTAGTCATAGGTGGGAGGTGTGTCTTGTTTTTTTTGGTGATTTGTGGTGGATTTTTCTTATATTTAATGGTTGTGGCGAACTTTTTTGGACAATCTCTGCCTGTTAGTTTTCTTTTTGTGACGTGATATTTTGTCGGATCGAAACCGAAGGGATATATATATATATATGTGTGTGTGTGTGTGTCGGAGTGAAGAATTTGTGTGGGGCGATGTTTGGTTATGTGAACACTGGTGAAAAGTGTGGATAGCTCAGTTGGGAGCACAATATAAGTGTGGTGTGGCGATCAGACTCCTCATGTTCATGTTCATGTGGTGAGCTACACACGTTCTATGTGTTGGAATGTGTGTTGACCAACGTCGTGGAGTGTCGCTGCTCGGCCTGGTGATGGAGGAAATCTTATCTTCTTTGATAGAGTGGTGGATAAGCATTATTTATTTTTTGCAGTTGTTGCATTGAATTTTGTGCAAAGGTTTTCTTGAACCTGTTGCACTACGGGAAAGCGGTATTTGTTGGAGTACTGTGAAGTTGAGGCCCACGTTGTGTTTTCCAAATGGATTGTGGATGCATGTTGTTATGTGGATCGAGAAGGAACCCTTGCAGGCATAATGATTTCTTGTTATGTTGTGAGATTTCTCTCAGGGAGTGTGACCCATCGCCGAGCAAGGCTTTCTTCTGAATTTGCACCAATCATCACTTTCTTCTGAATTCATTCATGGGTAGCTCTAGAAAGTAAAAAAATATTGTTTGGACATTGATAAATTTTGAAAAGCATGTCTTTCATTATTTTTGGCCTGGAAAATCTCATTAATCTTTAGAAACATGGAAACGTTTCTTTGGGCACTTAAAAAATGATCGAAGGTGGTGCTTTTCATCATTAGTGGCTTCGAATGTTTCATTAATCTTCAAAAAATGCACAAAATTATTTGGGCATTTGAGAAAATATAAAGGGGAAATGTTTATTGTTTTCTGTAGGCTTCAAGTTTTTATTTTTTTGACAATATTAATGATTTTCAAGTTGTTTCTTCAGTTTTTGTGTGAAAACATTCCATGGAAAACTTTTGAAACAATTTTGGCATTGATTTTCACCTTGCAATTCCATACAATTCCATGGATTGCTCAAAACACTTGGTTACCTTCCATGGAGAACTTTTGAAACAGTTTTGGCGCTGATTTTCACCATGCGATTCCATGGATTGTCAAAAACACTTGGTTTCTTCTCTTCTGCTCTATATTGACATGGTATGGCATGATATCTGAAAAGATGGACACCCCAACGTCCAAGAACTTTTTGGGAAGTTTTTGAGTCACCTGTCTCACATTAAGAGGCATATATTGTTAAGCTTTGAGTTGGGTATTTTGTGGTTTGGTTGTATTCTTGAACTTTTCTACTGATGAGATCCTAATCTTTAAATGGTTTTTAGGTCCTCAGAAGATATGGCTTTGCCTATGTTGCAAGGATATTTTTTAGGGCATACCCTTTTCTTATAAGATTTCCACCAAAAGAATATGATATGGACTATTTTAATGTGAGACCATTCCTTATACACGAACTACTTATGGGTCAGATATTTGAATTCCTTATATGCAAAGCTTTGAAATTTACCAAATGTTGTGTTGAAAGTGCCCGGATCTAATAATATTTCAGCTATAAATAGTGTATAGGTCTTTTTGAGGCAAGAGGATGCTATATTTTGCATATTTGAAAGCTATTCAAGCTTTGGTGGATGATTATTGTTTGATCCAGGTCTAAGGAATGGAGTTATGGGTCTGGTGGTTACATGAAGTCATGGTCATTATTTCATAAATATATTTGAAATTTGTACCACAATCATGGATTTCAACCATATGTTGAATATGAAAAGAGATGGATATGAGTTTTAAGCAATTAGTTGACATTTTTTAGATGTTGCAGTTGGAAATGCAAATTAAATTTATCTGATGGAATTTTACTTAAATGTTGTTTGTACTTACTTCCATATTCCCCACTCCTCCTATTGGTGTTTCTTTGCACCTCTCAGTGAAAATGCTAGTTTACATACATATATTATTGATTACATATAGTGAAATTCTTGATCATATGGAGAGAGAGAGGAAGGGACGGAGAGAATCAGGGAGGGAGAGAGAGAGATATAATTTGAGGGGGAGAGAGATGTAGGGAAGGACAAAGATATAGAGAGATAGAGGTAGAGAGAGAGATATATATTGGCAAGGGAGAGATGGAGAGAGAGTGAGGGAGAGAGGAGAGGAGGAAAGACAGAGAGAAGGATAGGATAGGGGGAGAGAAAGGGAAGAGAGAGAGAGAGAGGGAGACATAGAGATGGAGGGGGGAGAGAGGGAGGGAGATAGTGTCATAGTTTGAGGGTAGAGAGAGAGAGATGGGGGGGAGAGTTAGAGGGAGGTGGGAGAGAAAGAGAGAGAAGGAGTGAGGAAGAGAGAGAGAAATGGAGTTGGAGGGGCAGAGAGAGAGGGAATAACAAAGACATAGAGAGATAGAGGTGGAAAGAGAGAGATTTGTTATAGGTCAATTTGTGCATCATTCCCAATGACTTGGTTAACTGGACATCATCTCCAGGATCAATGTATAGGGTGGCAATCAAAGACATTCATCTACAAAGGTTTCCAAAGTTTGAAGTTTATAATATATCATATGACAGCTCACCAACGTTGCCTCTAAAGGGACTAAGTGTGTTGCATATGCAGGTAGCCCTATGCAAGGCTGCTCTGCAAAGCACTTCCCGACATTCATGGGTGCGTTGGTCACATTGGGAGCAAAATTCTCATTGTTCCGGAATCTCCACTTGGCCATTGCCTTCTAGAAAGTTCACATGTGTCAAACTTCGAATCCATGTGTCCATTTGACATCTACAAGATTGGGAACATGTCTTGCCTATTATTGGAAAGTCATTGATTGTGAAACTACCCTCAGCTCCTCTATAAATTAAGCACATATCTTAGTGTTTGAAGAGGAAGAATTTGTGTAGAGAAATGCTGGTGGAATTTTAGTTGAGGAGATTGATTTGAGTGACATATTGTTGGAGATATCTGCATTGTGATGAGGCTGGGATGCTGCTAGAGATGGTGACACTAAATCAATCATTGGGTTGTAACCTCCCCTTCTATCATCAATAAAGATTACTGCTTATTTTTCCCTATATGCATATGTATAAGATTTGATTTTCAATATCATGATTTCTTAGTTGATGTATATGGTTTATGCTTTATTGATTTAGCTAAATAACTTGAATAAACATCTGTATTATTGCTATCTCTTGTTGCTTAGTGTTCATTCTTGCAGGAAATATTTTTCACAACTGGCTGGAATTTGAAGCTACAACAAAAGAGACAGAAGGAGACTTTGGAAGCGCTTGGATCCCAAGTAGGTTCCTTATTTCATTCTGTGTGTCTGTTTACAGTTAGGAAAGATAGTTGTAAAGTCTTTGATCCGTTGTTCTATATTAGCACCTGTCTAGGGAAAAATGATTTATCCGTAATTCATAATTCCGCATAACAAATTGGAGACTCCACTGGGGAGATTACTCTTTATCCTAGGCGTTTTAGCCTCTGATTTTCTCTGTTATTCACCTAGTAGTTGTTACTCACAAAGATTAGGCTTTTTAAGATCCAAATTTGCAAAAGAAGTGTATTAAACAGCTGTTCTTTATACACTGCGTCCAATGCACTCTTGGACAAGACATAGTGCTTTGCATAGCATTGTCTCCCTTTCAGGCCTACGTTGCAAAGTACTGCCTCTCTTTAGAGACTGCGTTGCCTCCTGAAACCATCCAAATTCCCTTGAATTTGTCTTTGCAGTTTGTTTCAGTTTTTTTGTTGCTGTGTTTTGAAAAGCCTAAGCCTCATATTGACCAATGAATTCATCTACCTCTTCCTCCTTTGAAAGAAAATTTATTCAATGTTTGTTTAAAGTATTTTTATTTATCATTGGCAAGTTAATTTCAAAGTATTTTTATTGTCTCATTAGATCCATTTGCTTTTGAAAAAGGAAATTTTCGTAAATTCTTCATTTCCTGATAAGAGAAATTGTTGTTTCATTCCTCATTTTTCCTTCAAAAGAAAAATTGTTGTTTGTATTCCTCATTTCTCAAAAGTAAAAGGCATTTGATTTTGTTGATTTAGTGCACTTAGTTTCTTTTCTGCATTCATAACGTTAAAGGAACTGAAAAGAAAAATCTGCATTTACATGTAGTGGTTTGTGTGTTTTGCAAAAGGAACAATTAGGAAATCTGCATTTAGTTTGTGTTCTTTGATTTCTTTGCTCGCAAATTGATTGCTCTTTCCCTCTAGTAGCTAGGATTTTCATTGAAAAAATAAAAGTGAAAGATTGCTTATCATTCTTAGTTGCATTTTATGAATTTTCTAATACATCATCGCGGTGAACCTTTGAAAGGAAAATTGTTAAACAAGATCAACATAAAATTAATCTCAATTTACCTAACAAAGCATTGGAACCATAACAATAACATTTAGAAGGTCTAGGCTAGAGACATGTTCTGGCGTCATAAAACATAGCAGCTGTCGTTAACTTGTCTGCGATACATTCCGAGTGTGATACCTCACTCCACGTACGTAAGTATATCGTAGATCATCCATGTACTTTCGGGTATATCAGGCGGTGTTACAATACGATAAGTATAAAGGGGTGCTCTCATTGTGCAGTTTCGCATCAGACAATGCTAGTACAGACTTGGGCCTGCACGTACCTTCGGGTGTATTTGGGAGGACAACTTTTAGGTGCTATCCATCCATAGTGAATCGAGTCGATCGCCTTGTAAATTGTGATACACCGAACACATTATTCGGGGAGATTGTCTGCCCGTACTTCTTGGTTCGCCAGGAGGTATTCTGCAGTTCACAGTTTCTTGGTTAACCCTTTTGCCTAGTGTCAACCTTTTATTTTGTTTATTTGTTTTGGGTTAAAATAAATCAGTAATCATGGAAGAAAAAAATCCTTTCCCCCGTCGTTCACGTAGACTAGCGTTAAAACTACCTTTACCACCAGAAGTTACTTCTGGTAGGAAAAGGCGATCACGATCTGCCGAATCAAGTACAATTTGTACCTATGGTGAAACATCATCTTTCAATAAACCAAAGTTAGCTCAAGTTGTTTCTACACATCCTGGTTCATCTACTGTTGTCAAAATGGAGTCTTCACAGCTACCCATGGTCACGATCCATCCAATCAGTGAGACCATACCTCCTGGACCTGACGTTGTTCAACCAGAAATTGATCCAGATCATGTCTCTTCTTTGCCAGAACATCTGAATCCTGAAGTCATACAACCGGAAGTTGTTCCTACCTTGGTCATTCCACAAATTTTTGTAGTCATTGAATCTCCAATATCACACAGTCAACCACCTGAAACATACTTTGGGCCTGACGGTGAAATAATTCCACCTAGTTTAATTGCGATTGAAGAAATCCCACAAGATGAGACACCTTTAACTCCAACCCATTTTGGGGAGGACCTTTACCTGTACGAGTCTTTTCCTCAATCAACACCATCTTCTTTTTTTGATCTTGTTCCTTTCCAAACTCCCGTCGATTCAAAAGGGTATACATTTGGTCAAGTAACCATGCCTAAACCAACATCTTCGTTTGGGCCATCTGTTCCAATTACGTCATCTCCTGCCCTAGCTACCCCGTCAATGTTTACAACTTCACCAGAGTCATATTTTCAGGTTGGCCCTTTGGTCCCATCAGGTTACAAATCATTATCTGGAATTTTATCTGGTGTATCTTCGAACCCATGGACTTTACCAATGTCATCATCTGGTATTTTAACTAGTAATCCTTTAGTAAGTACTGAACGACTTGATTCATTATACACATTTTCAGGGCAATATCAAGCCGGTCCTTCTGGATCTATTCCTTCAAGTACCATATCAACTGGACTCCCAACATTTGGAGAGTAATATTTTCCATCTTATTATCCTCCTCATGCTGGGGGGAAACCTTTGGTCACCCAATATGGCAGTACTCCGTAACTTTTTGGTCAACCTAATGTAAAAAATGAATGTTTGTCAATGGCAGCCCACTCTGCCTATCCAACCACAAATGGTTGTACACTCGTATCAACCGGTTCAACCTGTTACACCCACATCATTTCCACTTGTCAATACATCTTTACCCCTATTACAGAATCAAAATGTTGTACAACCTTATCAAATGGGTCCTTCAACTCAATATCATAAAATGTTGGGTCCACAGACTCCAAATCCTTCGGTTAATTTACAACAGCCTGTATCCGAAATCATTTATTCACAAGCTGGTTTACCATTTTATGGGATGTCACAACCGCAAAATGGTTATACCTATAAACCAAATCCAAGTCATCCTAATTTGGATTATAACATTAGTGGACAGACCCCTTGGCAGCCACAGGTGCAAATGCCTCAAAATTCGTTTCAACAAGTACCATATCCAGGTTTTGGTCAACAGAATCCTCAAGCGTTTGCTTTTCAAAACAACCACTATCTGGGTTACTAGCAGCAGATTCATTATGCTGGTGCTCAAAGGCCTATTGCTCAAGAAATTCCATCTTACCCTGGCTATGCTCAACCCAACCTTAATAGACAGTTTCCCTTTGTCACAAATTTAGAGTTACCAGATTTAAATCGGCTAACTAATGATCCAATTAACTATGCTCCTTGGTGGCCGATGATACCTCATAAATTACCCTCGGATATTCCTAAGTTCAATGGAAACCATGGAGAAGATCCATCGACTCATGTTATGACTTATCATTTATGGTGTGCATCAAACTCCCTGAATGATGATTTTGTTCGACTACGCCTTTTCCAGCGTACGCTCACAAGTGCAGCTGCAAAATGATACATTGAATTACCTAGAGCTTCTTTTGATAATTTCACTGCCCTAGCTACTGTCTTTTTGAATCATTTCCAGTACACATCAGATATGAAACTGGAACGGAACTCTTGACCAATTTCAAACAGACTAATGCTACTCACATCTCTGATCATATTCATGAGTGGCGTCGTCGTCATAGAATGGTTAAGACCTTTGTTTCGAATCAGCTGCTTGCTGAATGGTTCATTAAGTCCCTATTACCATATATAACTGAGGATGTGGCTAAGGGTGGCGTCATCATAGAAAAGCAAGTTATCGCTCGTGCCCAATATTTAGACTTGATTTATACTCAGTTTGGCATGCTCTATGAAAAAATTCCTAATGCGCCAAGATCTAATTTTACTGTTCCTCCTCAATTAAAGGACTCTCATGCCGGAGACGACTTGATTAGCACTGCAAGCACACATCACACTACTGCATCTGATCCTTCTCCTGCTTTTGAAATTAATGTCGTGTCATTTGACAAGGGAAAAAGTGAAAAGCAACCCGAAAGTAAAAAAAAAGGGGAAATCTAAGAAAAAGAAAACTTCTAACCTACAGGAAAGATCATCTGATCAATCGTCTAGACCTAGTAAACCTCGTTATCCATGCATAATCTGTAATGAGGAACACTTTGTTAGGGATTGTCTTCACTGCGCTGAAGTCTCAAAAATCATCAAGACTTCCCATGTGTCAGCTGTGTTGACAGACCCATTTCCAAATCCAAACACAAACATGGTTGCTATGGATCCAACTCCTAGTTCCAAAGTGTTAATGTTATCCGTCACAAAACCTTCAACAGATATTTTGGTATCAACGCGTAATAAATATTAAGGTAGTCAAGCCACTGATCAACCTACTACCTTGACAACTAATCCGTCTACGGAATCAGTACCGCCGACTGCTATTCCTGAATTGACAATCAGGCCACCAAAGGGAGTAATTCACAAATCGACATATAATCCTTGAGCGAGAGCTGCTCAAAATTATAATATAGTTGAATATTTGGCTTAATCCCCTTCAGCTATGTCTGCTCTTGAGGTATTACAAAATTGTCCCTCCCAAAAACAAGCTTTATTGTCGGCTATTGGTGGAATTGATCCGACTGATTCTAATCTTGTCGTCTTTAATCATACGAGCTATGTGTCACAACTACTAGCAGAATTGGCATTCTCCATGCAAGTAAATGTTCTCAATCACCTTGTTCATTACACTATTATTGATGAGGGAGCATCTACATGCATTATGTCTCTAAATTGTTGGAAGTCACTTGGCTTGCCGCACTTATCACAATCATCAACGACGTTGAAGACATTTGATGGAAGTACATATAAACCTTGTGGTATTATTAATAACTTACATGTTGAACTAGGGGGAAAACAATGAATGTTCATGTTGAGGTTGTTGACGGACCCCTTGACTACAATATTCTACTTGGAAGGCCATGGGTATATGCAATGACTGCAATTATTTCTACATATTTTAGAATGATTTCCTTTCCACATAAAGGTACTATCACAGTCATTAATCAGTTATCCTTCTTTTCCTCCACTTTGCAGGTAACTGGAAGCGTTTCGTTCGTTCACATACCCCAACTAGAACTTCAGAACATTGGTGTAGGACTCTTAAAGGATTCCACTCTTATGGGAACCTTTGCATTACCGCCGCCCATGACGTCGGTGGAAATTGCAAGTATAGAGACCTGCTACATGATCTCTTCCACTCTATCTATCTTAAGGAAGAGTACGGGTGATTCTGAAATTACTACGTTGGATGAATTTCTACCGCCCAGCCCTATTGAGCTAGCATAGCATTCAATCTATCTGGCTTGGGTGGAAAATCTAAAATTAGCATCGCTGAGTGTTTGGGTTGATCATTCCTTAGATTTTGGTACTCCCTCTGATCCTTTTTCCTTAATGTTCTTGACAGATGAGAATATTTTGGAAGCCATGATGTCAAAAGGAGAACCATGGGAAGAATATCATCATCGTTCCCATCTTCCTGATTATGAAGAAAATTATCTTAGTGAACTATATCATCCATCAATCACAAATTTATTTTCGAATTCTTTACCCATTAATGCAATCGATTCCGAGTGAAATCTGTCAAATATTGAAGAAACCATTTCTATCAATATTTCAACCAAACCTGGCATTGTAGAAAATATTCATGTCGGTGTATCTTGTTCTCCATCAGAACTCGAATCATATCGCTCTCTATTTCATGAATTCTGTGATGTATTTGCTTGGACTTACGAGGAAATGCCAGGCATAGATACTAGTATTGTTAAACACACTATTAATATGTATCCTGATGTCAAACCGGTGCGTCAATGGCTTCGTCCTGTTCATCCAAAGAAAGCTGCTGCCATCAAAGCAAAAGTTGAAAAACTTTTGCGTGCTAGTTTCATATACTCTGTTCTGCTAACTAAGTGGGTTTCCAATATCGTTCCTGTCATGAAAAAGAAAGGAACCATTAGAGTGTGCGTCGATTATCGGGATGTCAATCTTGCTTGTCCAAAAGACAACTATCCTGCTCCCTTTATCAACTAGATTATTGACGATTGTGATGGATGTGAAATATTTTCGTTCATGGATGGATTTTCTAGCTACAATCAAATCAATATCCGCCTAGAGGATCAACATAAGACAACATTCATCTGTCCCTGGGGCACATTCGCTTGTAGGAAACTACCGTTTGGTTTAAAGAACGCTGGGGCAACTTTTCAAAGAGCAATGGATTATGCTTTCAATGACATCAAGCACATTGTTCAACCTTATCTATATGATTTACCAGCGCATTCACGAAATCAGACTGATCATCCGATGCATTTAAGAGCCATTTTCTTACGCTGTCGACACTACAAAATACGCCTCAATCCACATAAATGTGTGTTTTGTGTTGGTTCTGGTCATTTTCTTGGATTATTAGTCTCAAAAGAAGGAATTCGAATCGACCCATTGAAGGTTCAGGCCATTCTTGATTTACCTGCACCATCAAACTTACTTCAGATACAAAAACTTCAAGGAAAGGCTAACTTCCTAAGAAGGTTCATTCCAAATTACGTCGAAATGGCTAAAGGATTTACTCGATTATTGAAAATGGGGGTTCCCTTCCATTGGGACCAAGTTGCACAAGCTTCTTTTGATGTTGTCAAGGATACTCTTGTCTGAGCGTCATTAATGTATCCCCCTAATTATCAAAATGATTATTTCTTATATATCGTCGCGGCCGAAACGACCATTGCTATGGTATTGGTCCAAGTAGAAAATGGAATTGAACATCCGATCTATTCTTTGAGTCGTAATCTCAATGATACATAAGTTAAGTATTCATATGTAGAAAAGCTTGCCTTGGCAGCTGTTCACACTGTCCAAAGATTTCACCATTATATCCTGCTCTGAAATACCACTATCGTTTCGGATTGCAACCCCATGACTTATATCTTATCACGTCAATTGCTGGGGGGCAAATATTCAAAATGGATTGTCATTTTGTAGGAATTTGATTTGGAATTCATCAAATATAAGTCAAAGAAGTCTTTAGTTTTGGTTGAGCTTCTCTGTGACCTTCCCTCTGATAGTACTGCAGCTACGTCAGAACCATCAATTCCTGACGAGTCTATGTTTCTGATCGGATCATCTGATCCTTGGTATGGGGATTTCATCATTTATCTCCAAACTCAAACTTTTCGACCTAATACCTCTCGTTCTGAACAACGACGTATTCGATACCAAGCCAAAGATTATCTGATAGTCGGTGATACACTTTATCGTCGTGGTCTCTATACCATTTTAAGAAGGTGCCTCACTCACGAGGAGGCTGAAAAAGTGTTAAATGATTGTCATGCTGGGGCTTGTGGTGTACATTTATCTGGTTATGCTACCGCGTAGAAGATACTCTGTGTTGGTTACTTTTGGCCTACTATTTTTCGAGACTGCATCCTCGCGGTCAGAATTTGTCATGCGTGCCAGATTTTTGTTTGTAAAATCTGCAAACCGCCAGCGCCAATGCATCATGTTGTCTCTGTGGGACCATTTTAGAAATGGGGTATTGACTTCATGACCTGTAACCCTCATTCATCCGGGGGGCACGGTTATATTATTGTCGCAGTCGACTATTTTACCAAATGGGTCAAAGCGATGCTTACATTCAACAACACATGATAGACATCTGCATTGTTTTTCTTTAATCATGTTATCACACGGTTTGGAGTCCCATAGGCTATAGTTATAGATCATGGGAAGCATTTTCGCAATCACATGATGGCTGAATTGACTGCCAATTTAGGATTGTCACATGATAATTCTACTCCTTATTATCCATAATCAAATGGACAAGTTGAAGCTATCAACAAGATTTTTAAACGTATACTTCAACGAATGATAGGAGTTCGTAAAAGAAATTGGAATTTGATCCTGTACTTCGCCTTGTGGGCATATCGAACCTCAGTGAGAAACGCAACTGGATTTACTCCTTTTCAATTGGTGTATGGTCTGGAAGCTATCTTACCAATCCAATGTGAAATATCGTCGTTAAAACTCGCAATCGACTTGTTACTTGACACCTCAGAAGAAGAAGCGCGTCTCCTAAACCTCATCCATCTTGATGAAACGTGTCGTGAAGCCCAATTGGCCAACGAAGTGCATAAGAGACGTATAAAAGCGCAATACGACAAAAATGTCCAGCCTCACATTTTCTCAGAGGGTGACTTGGTCCTTCTTTACGATCAAGAAGCTGATGTAATAAGTACAGGAAAGTTTGAGCCATTATGACATGGCCCCTATATTATCAAAAGAGTTCTTGCTAAGGGTGCCTATGAGTTGGTTGATTACGATGGAATTCCATTGGCACAACCTAGAAATGGGTTGTATTTGAAACGTTACTATGCTTAATCACGAGCGTAGTAATTTTTTGTATTATATTGTATATATATGTTGTTGATTTGCATTCACTATATTAATTTGTTTTTAGAGTTTTCTTGACGTTAGTAATCTGCTTTACATTTCATCACAGATGTCTGAATCTTCATAAACCTTTGTCCGATATGCTGATGATGCTAGTCGTAGTATGCATAATCTATCCTCTGCATCGTGGGCCATTTTCGCTTTGAACGACGAGTTAGTGAGTTTTCAAGGGATTTGTATTGGTAGATCGACAAAAAATATCGCTGAGTATAGCGCGTTGATCGAACTTCTCTCTGATGCCATTTCATTTGGTATTAACCGTATCGTCATAAGGTTAGACTCACAGCTTGTGGTATTGCAACTTACTAGTGTTTATACTGTTAGAAATCCAAAATTGCATAGATTGTTCCTAAGAGTTAGACTTTTGGAAATACACTTTGATTTGATTCAATATCAACACATTTCCAGAAATTTGAACACATTGACTGATTCATTAGCTAATCAAGTTATAGACAGACATTTGCAATATATGTAAAGAAAACATTCACATCATTGAATAGGATTGCACAATAAACATAGGAAAACACTGAAATCATATACATAGATAGTTATAGGTTCTTACAAAAATTTGTGCTCAAGACACATTGGTCATTTGACCTCAAAATGTATGCAAAATGTCACAAGTAAACTAGTGGTGCTCGTGGTAACGTGCTATAGATCTAGCTATCCTACGTAGTAACCGCATCCAACGGTTAGGAACCCCAACAGTGTGTTGTTGCAGTCGCATGGGTAGCTCTTCGATCCGGCAATCCGAAATCCCGAAGGTCAAACCCTCTATGTGTTGCCGAAGCTCAGCCAGAATCTCAGCCATATCAAGATCCTGAAGGACTGCTTTCCCGACAGCCCTCTCTGCTGGCACATATGCTTCGTGCTTCGGTTCCACTATTGGTTGAACACGACCAACATCTGCATTACATCAAACATTTAGTTTAGTCTTGGGAAAACATAAAAATACAAAAACATTGTATAAACCTTAGGAAAATAAAAAACATGGTCAAAACATTCTTACCTATTGCACCCCACTAAACACTTTCTGGTAATGCTAAATTTGGATCCCCTGGGAAATCAACGCCTGCGTATGCATACTCATCCATGGCGACAATCTGTCGCCGGAACTAGGCAAAGAACGCAGTCGAGAACACAATGGTAGATTGGCCTGCATGCCTACCCATGAGTTCCACCCATCTCTGCATCCACGAATCTCTAGGATTAGACACATTCAGTGTCACATGTTGTGGCTGCATCAGTGGAATCCGTTCCAAGGCAAAGGATATAAGGACAAAACCATAACTAAAATTCTTCTTCCTTCCTCCCTCCGCTTTATTCAGTTGTTCCTTTATCTGAGAAAGAATATCTTCAGACCAGTTGAATACTGTTGGCTCCATACACTCTAGCGCGTATTGTATATACGATCTATTCGCTACATGTAGTGTAACAGTGCCGACAAGTTTTGCGATCGTGAAAAGGATAGTTCTCAAAGGCAAATCTATAACATCTCAGATGTTTATCTTTCCATCTTTTCTTGGCTCTGCCCCTGGATAACAATGTTGCAAAACATAATCTCTCACTATCTCTCCTCCAACAATAGACCTTGAGAGCGAAATGGGAAAGCCTCTCCTCGACAAACCTGTAAGAAAGTACACATCCTCGATTGTTATGGGAACCACTTGGTTCTTAATATGAAATGCCTCAATAGCTGGATCCCATGCTCGAACTAAGAACTCCAAGAGTTCTATTTATTGCCTCATCCCTGACAATTTGAAGTACTTAAGCAGTCCACAATCTCTTAGGGCTCTTACTGTACCTAGATCATTTAAGGCAATCATATCCTGTTCTTCATGTTCTCTTTCCCTCCATGTAATCGTCATTGTAATCGGATGGAAACCTGAAATACAACCATAAGATCCATTAGATTCCAATCAATGCAAAAAACTAGAAAAATTTTGGGCATAATGTGAGAAACAAAAATCTAGATTGCGCCCAATGGACTCCCTAACAAGAGACGGTGTGTTGTGTATGCAAGTAACCTTCACTATACTTGCTATGCAATGCAGGTTTCGACATTTAGGGGTGCGTTGCCCTCTTTTTGGGTAGAATTTACCCTAGGGGCCTTAAAACCCTGAAAATTTGCAGAAAATGGAAATGAAATGAATACTAAAGGAAACAGGAGGTTCATATCACTAACTTGGATCAAACGGCAAGAAAAACCATCCATAGAAATGATCACAATCAGCAGCTGAAGTTCGAGGGAAAAATCAGGTTCAAAGCTCCAAAATGCAAATGGTAACTATGGAATGGTAAAAATGAATAGTGAAACTACTTTTAATAGTCATTTAATTATTTGCAAATTGAATTATTGCTATCACTATAGTTTTATTATGTTTTTTATCATGAAACAGGTATTTTTAATCCATTTGATGTTGTTCTGAACAAATCTTACAACTGATGAACAGATTAGTCATGCAAATTTATTTCAAGAATGATTTGACCACAAAGCATATTTTTTCTCCTTATTTTTCAAGCTTTGTTTAAAATGAAAAAGGATTTGAAGCACACTTTTATCTATTTTTAGAGCTTCGATAACAACAAAAAAGGAACCCCTGGAGTCTTCTTTCAGCTCTTTTCAGACTCCGATAATGTGAAAAGATTGCCCAGCACTTGTCTTTTTGAGCTCGTAAAAATAAATGAATTGATATCTACTCAGTATAAGTTTAATCCTTTTCCGGATTGAGATAGATTATTTACGAAAAATGAATACCTTGGTTAAACATGACCAAAGAGGTTCTCTCAGATATTATTTTACGCTTTTTCGGATCTGAGCGACAAATTTATGAAAAATTACTTATGGAGTTTTCTTTCGTCATCTTTTTCAAACTCTTTAAATATGAAAAAAGACCGGGCTATCACTGTCGTTAAGCTCGTTAAAACATAAAATAGCGATGGGCTTGTTGATCATGACAAGAATCAAGTTTCATTCATCGCTAGACTCGTTAAATTATTAAATAGCGATACTTTATTCGCTCGAAGGGTTGAATTATAGATTAAGTAAATGTTATCTTCTTCAAGCTTGTTAAAAAATAAAGAGGTACTGGTCGACAAATGACTGGGGAAAATTTGGGAAAAGTGAGCAAAATTCTTTATGGTAGCAAGTCGCTCTTGAACATGACACTTCCTTCACTCCATGTCCGTGATTGTTTGGGTTGGGTGATCATCTTGACGGTTCATTCATACTTATGGTTCATCATACCTTCACTTCGGTTTTGGGTCAATGCTGCCAACTCATCTAAGTGTCGCCGACATGTTCAAGAGAAGTCATCCAGTGAACAACTCATCCTTCTACAATACTCATAAACCTTTATTCTCATGACCGTCATCCCTGAAAATTGCTATATAAAGTCATATCCTTGTCTCCAAAATCAGTAACTCCCGTTTTGCAATAAGGTGATTTCCTGTCGACAACAAATCATTATCCAGGAAGTTCACTTAGAAACATCAGATTCCAGTACCATGAGGCTTGTTACAACATCGACAAGATCCTCACTTCCAGACTTTTGATCGAAAGATTTTATTTGGCATTCGACATCAAATCATCTATTCACGCCTTAAGAAATGTACTGCAATACCTTGAGGGCCATTGACATCAATGGTGGTTCTCTCGCGTTTTTTAACAACTCACATCATTGGCTGGTAATCAAAACGATGTCTTTCCATGTTCGACTACAAATCGTATATTCGCATGGCTAGACTTGTACCCGAATGATCAAGTGAACGAGATAAGAAGACCCCGGATCTAGTTTCAGCTATCTGGGCTGCGATTTCAGGATTGTTGTACACATCATCTGTATGGTGACTTTACATACAGATCGTCATCCAAACATGGACCTATATCTGTAGGCATGTCTGTATTGGGCAATATTTCAATGTAGACGACTTTCTGAATTATGTACATGTTATTAGATTGTTTATGTGCTGAACATGGGAATGCCTACCCTCAACAATTATGATCAAGAGGATATATCATGATGTAATTTGTTGTAAGATTGATGCAGGTCTCCACTCCGCTTCATCTCCAGCCCATCACAGTGTAAAGCATATTAATCAAAATACTATTGTTATTATTCTGACTTCATGCTTTAGGGGGCAATTGTTATAGGTCAATTTGGGCATCATTCCCAATGACCTGATTAACTGGACATCATCTCTAGGACCAATGTATAGAGTCTATCATCCCCTAACATTTCAGTTGCTACATGCCCTAAGACAAAGAACATGACACATCAATCAAAGACTTTCATCTGCAAAGGTTTCCAAAGTTTGAAGTTTATAATATACCATATGAGAGCTCACCAACATTGCCTCTAAAGGGACTAAGTGCATTGCATATGCAGGTAGCCCTATGCAAGGCTGCTTTGCAAAGCACTTCCCGACATTCATGGGTGTGTTGGTCACATTGGGAGCGAAATTCTCATTGTTTCGGAATCTCCACTTGGCCAGTGCCTTCTAGAAGAGTTCACATGTGTCAAACTTCGAATCCATGTGTCCATTTGACATCTACAAGATTGGGAACATGTCTTGCCTATTATTGGAAAGTCATTGATTATGAAACTACCCTCAGCTCCTCTATAAATTAAGCATAGATCTTAGTGTTTGAAGAGGAAGAATTTGTGTAGAGAAATGCTGGTGGAATTTCAATTGAGGAGATTGATTTGAGTGACATATTGCTGGAGATATTTGCATTGTGATGAGGCTGGGATGCTGCTGGAGATGGTGACACTAAATCAATCATTGGGTTGTAACCTCCCCCTCTATCATCAATAAAGATTACTGCTTATTTTTCCCTATATGCATCTATATAAGCTTTGATTTTCAATATCATGATTTCTTAGTTGATGTATATGGTTTATGCTTTATTGATTTAGCTAAATAACTTGAATAGACATCTGTATTATTGCTATCTCTTGTTGTTTAGTGTTCATTCTTGCAGGAAATATTTTGCATAGTTGGCTGGAATTTGAAGCTACAACAAAAACGACAAAAGGAGACTTTGGAAGCGCTTGGATCCCAAGTAGGTTCCTTATTTCATTCTGTGTGTCTGTTTACAGTTAGGAAAGATAGTTGTAAAGTCTTTGATATGTTGTTCTAGATTAGCACCTGTCTAGGGAAGAATGATTTATCCGTAATTCATAATTTCACATAACAAGAGTGACAAGGGAGAGATAGAGAGAGAGTGAGTGAGAGAGGAGAGGAAGGAGGACAAAGAGAAGGAGAGGGGAGAGAGAGGGAGAGACATAGAGATGGAAAGGGGAGAGAAGGGGGGAGAGAGAAGGAGATAGGGAGGGAGATAGTAACAGAGTTAGGGGAAAGAGACAAAGAGAGGGTGATGAGGGGAGGAGGCAAAGGGAGGTGGGAGAGAAGGGGAGAGAGAGGAAGGAAAAGAGAGAGGAATTGGGAGAGAAGGAGAGAGGGAGGGAGAGAGAGATGGAGTTGGAGAGGGGGAGAGAGGAATGGAAGATGAAATACACAAAGAGAGAAAGGTGGAGAGAGAGAGGGTGACAAGGGAGAGAGAGGAAGGAAAAGAGAGAGGACTTGGGAAAGGAGAGAGGGAGGGACAGAGAGATGGAGTTGGAGAGGGGGAGAGAGGAATGGAAGATGAAATACACAAAGAGAGAAAGGTGGAGAGAGAGAGGCTGACAAGGGAGAGATGGAGAGAGAGTAAGGGAGAGAGTAGAGTGAGAGGGAAGCTGAGAGAGAGAGAAGGAGGGAGAGAGGGAGAGATGGATCCAACCTAGATATGGTATGTGTGTCTATAAAAACCAACCTAGACCCATCTTAACCCTGGATCTATCAAGCGCCGAGAGATATCAAAACTCTTGAGGTGCAAACTGAGGGAAGAGAGAGAGAGAGAGATGGAAGAGAGAGAGAGAGAATGAGAGATGGCTCCAACCTAAATATGGTATATGTGTATATAAAAACCAACCTAGATCCATCTTAACCCCGAATCTATCAAGCGCCCAAGAAATATCAAATCTCTTGAGGTACATCTCATCTTAACCCCAAAATTATAGATATAAATGAATTCAAGGATATATGTCACACTAACTATGAAGTTTGTTTTATGAATTTATATAAATTGATGGTGTATAAATAGAAATAGTTGTTAATTTACCAACTTAAATTCAACTTAACTCCGGATCTATCCAACACCGAGAGATGTCAAATCTCTTAAGATACACCTCAAAAAATTTGATACCTCTCGATGCTTAATAAATCAAATAAATCAAAGATTAAAATAAATCTAAACTCATAAATTAACAACTACTCCCATTTATACACCATCTATTTATATAACTTCATAAACCAAACTTCATAGTTAGTGTGACATATATTCTTGAATTCATTTATATCTATAATTCCACACAACCCTCTAATTCATGGAACAATGTTTCCCGTCCCCATCGTATGATGAAAATCGAATCCTGAAAGCTTTTACCGTCACGGTTACTCTGCTTTTGTCTGACAATTGGATCTTTTACAATTCACTGTGTAAGATGAGCATAAACCATTTTGGAGAGTGTCTGGGCGCGCTCTCATGAAAGCACCGGGGTGGCTCATTCCCGGCACGTTCAGAAGCGGAGCTGCAATCATCCGGAAGAAAGTCCCGGTCACATTGAAGGAAGGTTTCGAACAGCGGGGTACTCCCATAGATTCCAATGCATACGCATCTCTGTTACAGGCATGTACCAACATCAACTCACTTAACCATATTCAAGCCCAACTCTTCACAACTGGACTTAACCATGATATATTTTTACAAACCAAAATTTTGAGCCTGTATACCATGTGGGGTAGCATGGACACTGCTCGACTAATTTTTGATAGAATAAGCAACAGAGATATTGTCGTATGGAATGTGATGATTAAAGGATATGCCAGCAACGGCTTCTGTGAAGAAGCTCTGAAAATTTATTACCAAATGCAACAGGAATGCGTACAACCCAACCATTTAACGTTTCCGTATGCACTTAAATCATCTTCTCGGCTATTGGATCTAGAAGAAGGGAAAGAGATTCACGATCTTGTAGTTAAAACTGGGTTTGAATCAGATTTGTTTGTGGAGAATGCTCTTATAACCATGTATGCTAAGTGTGGGCGCTTGGAGGATGCATGCCAAGTGTTTGACACAATGCCTGAACGAAATGTAGTGTCATGGAGTGCGATGATAGCTGGATATTCTCAGAATGGATGCCCCTACGAGGCTTTGAGGCTCTTCCACCGAATGCAGGTGGGGAATTTGAAGCCCAACAAGGTCACCATTCTGAGCATTCTCCCGGTGTGCGCCGACTTAGGAGCTCTGCAGCAGGGTAAGAGTATCCATGGATACGTTATCCGAAATGAATTTGAAGAGGATGATGTTGTAGGGGCTGCTCTCATAGACATGTATTGCAAATGTGACAGTATGGAGAACGCACGGTTAACTTTTGACAGAAGAATTGAGCAGAACATTGGATTGTGGAATGTTATGATAGGAGGGTATGCTACGAATGGTCCCCACGAGGAAGCCGTTGCATTGTATTGCCAAATGCAGCGAGCTGGTATTCGGTCAGATAACTTTACCTTTCCTTTTGTACTCAAGGCATGTGCTGGCCTGCTAAATTTGCAAGAGGGTATAAAGATTCAGGGTCATGCAGTCAGAGTTGGACTTGAATCGGATGTTTTTGTTGTCAATTCTCTTATTAGTATGTATGCGAAGTGTGGGAGTGTGAGTGTTGCACGGAAGTTGTTTGACAGAATGTCTAAACGAGATGCAGTCTCGTGGAATACTATGATTGCTGGTTATGCACAGAATGGACATGCTCATCATGCTGTGAATCTTTTTTGTGAAATGCTATTGACAAATATGAAGCTTGACAGACTTACAATTGTGAGTGTGATTCCGGCATGTGCGCATTTAGCAGCTCTACAACAAGGCAAATCCATTCATGCCTACATTTTAAGAGGTGGATTTGAGTTAGACATTGTTATAGGGACTGCCCTCATAGATCTATATGCCAAATGTGGAAGTCTAGACATTGCACGCCTTTTTTTTGACAGAATGCCGGAAAGAAATGTTGTCTCATGGAGTGCAATGATTGCTGGGTATGGGATGCATGGGTATGGTGAGAACGCACTTTCTTTATTTTCCCAAATGCAACAGCAAGGCCTGGAGCCAGACGGCATTACCTTTGTCTGTGTTTTGTCTGCATGCAGTCATGCAGGCCTTGTAAAGGAGGGCTGGCAATACTTTGATTGCATGATTCCACAATATCACATTACCCCTAAGGAGGAGCACTATGCATGCATGGTTGACCTTCTTGGTCGTGCTGGGCATTTGGATGAAGCACAAGACTTTATCCAAAGGATGCCCTTTGAACCTGGTGCTACTGTGTGGGGTGCCTTGCTTGGTGCCTGCAGAATTCATGGCAATACTGAGTTAGGAGAGTCTGTGGCAGAGCATCTTCTTGATCTAGACCAAGAAAATCCTGGACGTTATGTATTGCTGTCAAACATCTATGCTGCGGCTGGTAGGTGGGATGGCGTAGAAAAGGTGAGAACAATGATGAAAAAAAGGAGGCTGAACAAGACACCGGGATACAGCTTGATTGAGTTTAATAAAAAGGTTTACGCATTTGTTGTGGGAGACAAGTCACATCCTCACTCAGACAAAATTTATGCGCTATTGGATATGTTGGCTGGGAAAATGAAGGAAGCAGGATATGTCCCTGACACAAACTTTGCGCTGCATGATGTGGAAGAGGAAGTGAAGGAACACAACCTATCCACTCACAGTGAGAAGCTAGCCATTGCTTTTGGGCTTATCAACACAAGCTCAGACACCCCTATTCGAATCACCAAAAACCTTCGTGTGTGTGGCGATTGCCACACTGCTACTAAGTTCATCTCCAAGATTGTTAGGAGAGAAATTATTGTGAGGGATTCAAAGCGTTTCCATCATTTTAAGGAAGGATTTTGTTCTTGTGGGGATTATTGGTGATGCTAATTAAATTAAATAATAAGCTTAAGCTTGTTTAACTCCAACTTTGGCATATTATTGACTTTAAGTAGCTTATCAAGGACTAGGCATTTGTGATGTAACATATGATTTGAAGACCAGAACTGTAACAACTCAGTTCATGCTTGTTTGTACATACAACCATAATTCTATGAAAAACATGGCTATCCCCATAATTATTTGGCTGAGAAAGCTTTTGTAGAATCCTAATGATCTTTTCTTAGAGCATTCTCCAATCCTCCAAAGTTCAGTGTAAAAAATGTCTTCACCTGTATCCCCACCAAACTTGTCAAATGCCTATCTGTGATGGTGAAAAATACTTTCTGTTAGTGAATTGAGACAAGTAAATACCATTGCAAACTTAAGTGTGAACCACGTACCCCTTACTGGCATTTCCATAACGCTAAGTTGCAACATAACTGATATTATTTAAGGCTACTAACGGATTGGTCTCTCTGGTATTGGGAATCTTCTCTACTAATAATATAAATTTCTTTCATGGTGCTTGCTTCCAATCTTAAATAGTCCTTGAAGCTAGGATATTGTTATCCCATAGGATCCTTGTCAAAGAGAGACGTAACTGCTGGAAGAGGAGAAAAGTTCCTTCTCCAAAAGGAGGAATGTAATTCTGCTTACTGCGGGGCCTAAGGTTGATAAGACAGTTATACATATTTCACAACTAAGGAATTCTATCTAGATATTTATTATCTCAACTCAAGTTATTTTCGCAGGCTGGATATAAGTTCATAGCTAAGTGGGTCTGGTAGCAATATGCCTTAACCAAAAGAATTTTGTGAGTGTATATCTCCACGGCACTTAGTCATGTTGATGTAAGTTTTTGGATATATGCTGTGTGCAAGTTTACTAATGTGCGAGTTGACTATCAGTAAACTTCCACACAACATATATCCAGAAACTTACATCAACAAAAGTTTTTTTTTAACTGTGTTACTTAAACTATAGAGATCCAGTGTTTATTGAGGTTCAAGAAGATGGAATCAAGAAGGGTGTCTATGTCTCCCGTTTGTGGGGTAGGAGAGAACGTTTTTTCAGCATATATTTTTTCAAGTTGCTGTGTTGGACTCAAAGATTCTGGGTCTTTCTTTATCAATGCTTTGGTTTAGATATGTTACACATGGACTTTAATGAAAGGAGGATATTGCATTGGAGATTTTCCCTGCAACTAAGTCTGGGATAAATTGAAGATAAGGATAAAGAATGCGCAGGATGGACATACTTTTTCTGTTATTTATTAAAATATTGCATTAATACAGTGTGGATTGTCCAGAATACATATCATCATTATTATGATCAAAAGAAAGTCCAAACAATTGCATGGACAAAGGAGAATATTTAAGAGGTGGGGAGGTCCAATTTGGGGCAAACAGAGATTTTGTTTCTGAATGGTTTTCAAAATGTAAATTTTCGTAGATGTTCTATGTTTGATGCAACTTTACTTTTATTCTCAATATCAAACAGCAATCACATAAGCAAGAAAGTAAAATGCTGATAGAACATACCAATAGATCGAGAGAAGACAAGGCAAAAATACACTTAATCAGCGAAATATGTGTTGTGATGCATTACGGCGGTCAACAGGATGCTTCAACCAGCAAAGTCTCTACACGGTCAGCCAACCAGAATGTGTCACACAACCCTCTCAGACAGCTCTACAATGGTCAACCCAAAGTCAACAACAGTCAACACTGTCCAGTCAATGGTCAACGCAAAAACAGCAGCAGCAAAAGTCAATGCAGCCAGGTCAAAGTCAATGTCCAGCCTCGATTTTTGTGCCAAAAAATGCAGACTATAGAATTCGGAATTTTGGAAGAGTTTGAGGTCAGTTTGACCATGCGTTGACCAAAGTCAACACTGGTCAAATCTGCGCTGAACTCTAGGTCAAAACCAGAAAATCCTTGCTGCAATTTCCCATGTGTGAGAGAAGAAGAGCCTCCAAGATGATCGAACCAATCAGATGATGAGAGAAAATGTGTGAAGAGTGATGGTGAAAATGACCTCCAACGTTGACCTATATATATCCATCAGTGAGGGTGTGTGACACATCTGTTGGGGCTTCAAGCCTACATTACAATTTTGGCTGACCTTGCACATAAGTGGAATTAATTCAAAATAAATGTTCTGCTCATCGGATCAAGATGATCTTTAGATCGATCTTGCACCTCTCCGAAAGAGGAATCTAATAAAAATATTGGCATCTTCATCTAAGCATCACAACATGGAGTTTGGACCTAGTTGTCCAAAATTAACACTCCTTCTCAACTAGGGAGAACTCCATCCACCTGTGCCATCCAAACATCGTGCGTCATCCCGCCGTAACTTGCTTTGCTGACTTCTTTATTTAAGAACAAAAGGTGAGTCACAAAGACATCACTCTCGGCTGACAAATTCAGCTCAGAGGTCCGAAACCTCTATAGGACTCAAAGGAGTCACATACCAACCTAAAGTTGGTTTAACTGACTCGAAGTCAGTTGGAGGTCCAAAACCTCACTAGACTTGATCCCAGATCAAGTGGTTGTACACGTGCCATCCTAGACATAGAGAGTACGGAAATCTCCGATGCGTCCATCAATCTTTGCTAGTGGTCTCTAGATTTTCCCACCTCATTGGCCAAATGAGAGGTACTTCCCACGAGTTCGGGACTCCATGGGTAGGATGCATGCGGGGCATAGATCAGGAGAGGTGAACCAACTCAACATCATAACGGTGGGGCAGATGCACCACAAGGTTCGACAAGCCTAGCCCCGTGAGTGCTTATAGCTCCAAGAAGCTATCCCCAAAGCCCCCGGAGCTCCCAGAGCTCATCGTCCAACAAGATCCTCAGAATAGGGTCGTTCCACGATACCAAGATTCTCACACAAGATTAGGAACTTGACCTTCCCCAAGGGCTTTGTGAGAATATCCGCGGCCTGCTCATCAATTCCTATATGATCGAGCCTTACGGCGCTTCGCTGTACCATATCCCAGATAAAGTGGTACCTGATATCGATATGCTTGGATTGATCGTGGAACACAGGATTCTCGGACAACCGAATCCCACTCGGGTTATCACAAAGGATAACAGTGGTATCTAGCACATGCCCGAACAACTCACTGAAGAGCATTCGCAACCAAACTGCTTCACAACAGGCCATACTCACTGCAATTTATTCGGCCTCAGCGGTGCTCAAAGCCACCGACTTTTGCTTCCTGCTCATCCAAGATATCGAAGCAGACTCAAGTGTGAAGTAGCATCCAGATGTGCTCTTGCGATCCACCACACTGCCAACCCAATTGGCATCAGTATATCCATCGAGTGTCACGCTCTCGATAGTGTATCTCAACCCATGGTTTATCGTGCCCCAAAGATATCTCAACAGATTCTTGGCACCAACCCAGTGAATGTGATGAGGATCAACCATGTGTTGACTCAAAGTGTTCACTACAAAACATACCTCCGGACGGGTGTTCACTAAGAACATCAGGGCCCCTATGAATTGATGATACTCGGTAGGATTTGCTAGCACGGGCCCAACAGCGCTGCCACTCAACTTCTTAAAGTTGAGCTCCATTGGTGTCGACACGGACTTACAGTCCACCATTCCAAATCTTTCCAGCAGCTTCACAATATATGTTCCTTGAGAGAGGAAAATTTCGTCAGGTCTCTGCCAGACCTCCAAGCCTAGGAAGTAATGCATGTCCTTCATCTCAAACTCAGAAGTGAGCTCCCTCTTACAGTGATGAATGAGAGGGTCATCACCTGTTAGGAAGAGATCGTCCACATAGAGCACCAGAATGAGAGGTTTTTCTCTATCAACCTTGAAGTAAAGGTTCGGATCAGCATTACTGCGAGTGAAGCCCAACTTCATCAAGTAGCTATCTATCCTCTCATACCAAGCCCTGGGGGCTTGCTTCAACCCATAGAGGGCTTTCTTCAACCTGCAAACATGGGTGTCTTAATCCTGGACTTCGAACTCTAGAGGTTGTTCCACATACACCTCTTCCTTTATTGCACCATGTAGAAATGCGGTCTTCACATCCATCTGATGAAGATTCCATCCTTGCATAGCAGCAAGGGCTATGATAGATTAGATAGTGGTATATCGAGCTACAGGTGCAAATATATCATCATAGTCTACGCCTTCCTTTTGAGAGAAGCCTTGGGCAACGAATCTTACTTGGAACTTTTCAGCACTACCATCAGATCCATGCTTGATCTTATAGAGCCATTTCGAGGTGACAATTGTTTTGTCTTCCAGTCTCGGAACCATATTCCAGACATCATTCTTCATAATGTGCTCGTACTCTTCGTGCATAGCATCCTTTCGGACTTGATGCTTCCTCAAAAGATCCAGGCTCAGATTGTACGATTGTACTCATGGCTGCTAGATACCCTTGGTATCTATTCGACTTCTTACTTTCACAGAATGTCCCCCTCGGGGCCATATGTCTCTCGGCATCCTCGAGAGTATCCCTGAGCCATGAGGGTCTTCTCTTCATTGAAGGAGGTGGATCAATAGGGTCCATCGGTCCTTCAACATCGGGCATCATCTCATCCTTCGGTTCTTCCTGTTTTCCAAACCTTACTTCATGATCTTCCTTAGAGCTCGGAAGATTGTTTACTTTCCTGAGGGAAGCATCTTCATTATAGGTAACATCGTGGCATATCTCCACTTCTCTTTGACCAGGCACATAGACTCTATAAACCTTCGAAGTTTCACTGTAGCCCACAAACATTCCCTTCTTCCCAGAAGCATCTAGCTTGCTCCTCTTCTCTTTCAGCACATGAAAATAAACATGACAACCAAAAACTCTAAAATGTGAGACGTCAGGTTTCTTACTAGAGAAAACCTCTTTGGGAGTTTTGGAGTTCAAAGTGGAATGCAGGCATTGGTTTTGTATGTACACAGTAGTGTTCGCAGCTTCTCCCCACATAAACTTTGGAAGACCTTGGTCACATAGCATGGCACGAGCAGCTTCCACAATGGTCTCGTTCTTTCTTTCAACAACGCCATTTTGCTCAGGAGTATATACGGTTGTGGTCTCCCTCTTGATGCCAGCTTCTCTGCAAAAGTTATTGAACTCGTTTGTCTCATATTCAATGCCTTTATCGGTTTTCAAAATCTTGATCTTCTTCCCTGTTTGATTTTCCATCAAGGCTTTGAAAGTACGAAACCACATGAAACTTTCATCCTTCTTCTTCAAGAAGTATATCCAGGTTTTGCGAGAGAAGTCATCTATGAACGTCATATAATAAGAACATCCTCCCAAGGATGTTACATGCAGCATACCAGACAAATCAAAATGTATCAATTGCAAGACATCAGATGTCTTTGTGACACTTGAGGGGAAAGGTCCCCTTGTATGCTTTCCTTCGACACAACCCTAACATACGCCTTCATGATCATTTTTGAAATAAGTGGAGGGTCACAGTCCCTATCCCTTTCACGGGATATGTGGCATTATCTCCAAGAATAATTTTCAGATTAACATCATTCTCCACCAAATCAGAAAGTGCTTCCTTAAACCCAGTGAGATGCCTTAAGGCACCACTATCAATCAACCAGACATCCATAGTGTCGGGTGGAGATGCAGCAGAGAGGGCAGATACAAGAATGAATTCATTTCTTTTATCATCAAGAACATTAGATTCCTCATACCTGGAATTTCTCGACCTTTTGAAAGATTGCCCATTTCCATTGCGACCAGAGGGAGCCTTCCTCTTTCCTTTGAACCTGTTGTTCCTTTGATTGCCATTCTTCCTGTTGTTGTTGTTGTTGTCATCATCCCCAGGAGAATCCTTCTTATAAGGGCATTCTCTAGCATAGTGGCCGGTCTTGTTACATGTGTAACATCTTCCTTTCTTTCCTTGGGCCCCTGCTCTTCCATGGTTCCTCAGACCACCATTGTTCTTCTTCTTAGCACGAGCGGTGAAGGCAACATTATCTTCATTTTCATATTCCTTCATTCTTGTTTCCTCTTGAGTGCATCTCGACAATACTTCGTCAAAATCAGGTATCACATTGTTATTGAGAATGGTAGTATTGAATACATGCCATTTGGAGAGACCTCCAAGTGTGGTGAGAACCATTTCTCGATCAACTATTGTCTCCCTAATGGCCAGAAGATTATTTCTAATTCCAGTCAACTTCAGAAAATAAGATTGAACGGATTCATCCCTGCCTTTCTTAAGATTCTTCAGTTGGTTCTTAAAGAAAAGGACTTGATTTGCATTGTGGGCCTTGAACATGTTGACCAACTTATCATACATCTCCTTGGATGTGTGTAGCTCAGAGATGTAGGCAACAAAACTCTTATGAATTGAATCTCGGATCATCAACTTCACTTTGATTTCCCCCTCTTATACTTTGTCTTGGTGGCAGCAGGTGCAGATGATGGAGGCTCTTGGATTTTACCCTGCACATAGTCCATGACATTTTGGTCTTCCAACATTAAATCCAAAGTCATCTTCCAGGCATAGAAGTCTTCCTTCCTAGTCAACTTGTCATCAGCTTTGAAGCCATTATAGTTTGAGGTGCCCATGGGTCCTTGATAAATGCTCCTCTTCAGTGATTGCTACAAACTTGGGCTTTGTCTTCACCTCAACTCCGATTCCATTTAAATTTTCGTAGATGTTCTATGCTTGATGCAACTTTACTTTTATTTCCAATATCAAACAACAATCACATAAACAAGAAAGTAAAATGTTGATAGAACATATCAATAGATCGACAGAAGACAAACCAAAAATACACTTAACTTGATCATCAAAATATATGTGTTATGGTGCGTTACGGCGGTCAACAGGATGCTTCAACTAGCAAAGTCTCTACATGGTCAGCCAACCAGAATGTGTCACACAACCCTCTCGAACAGCTCTACAACGGTCGACTCAAAGTCAACAAAAGTCAATGCTGTCCAGTCAGCTGTCAATGCAAAAACATCAGCAGCAAAAGTCAACACAGTCAGGTCAAAGTCAATGTCCAACCTCAATTTCTGTGCCCAAAAATGCGGATTGCAGAAATTGGAATTTTGGGAGAGTTTGAGGTCAGTTTGACCATGCATTGACCAAAGTCAACGCTGGTCAAATCTGCGCTGAAACCCTAGGTCAAAACCAGAAAATCCTTGCTGCAATTTCCCACATGTGAGAGAAGAAGGGCCTCCAAGATGATTGAACCAATCAGATGATGAGAGAGAATATGTGATGAGCAATGGTGAAAATGACCTCCAACGTTGACCTATATATATCCTTCAGTGATGGTATGACACATCTGTTGGGGTTTTAAGCCTACATTAAAATTCTGACCGACCTTGCACATAAGTGGAATTAATTCAAAATAAATGTTCTGCTCATCAAATCAAGATGATCTTTAGATCGATCTTGCACCTCTCCGAAAGAGGAATCCAATAAAAATATTGGCATCTTCATCTGAGCATCACAACATGGAGTTTGGACCTACTTGTCCAAAATTAACACAAAAGCTTTTTCCTGTGATTAATTTTCATAAAGGTTGCCATAGCTTACCAAAAAGTAGTAAATACTAAATATTATTAATCAGAATGCTATTTCTACTATCTAACAAGAACTCTTTCGTCACCTTGGCGTCTCCTATAAGCATCAGGAGTCCAACAAGAGAGCTAGAGTTTAAGCGAGCCTGAGTCCAAGAGAATTCATGCTTATATAATGCATAAGAACAATATTTATCTACAACAGTTCACCTTCGGCATTGGTGCATATCCCATGTTTTCATTCTGAGTGTTGCGATTTGCCAGGATTGTGCAATCTGGACTAGTAGCCTGCAACATATGATTTGTAGTCCAACCCTTGGTGCATCTGTGGACTTCTTGAGATGCTCAATCTTGCTTTTATGGTCCTCTCAGGGATGCAGCAAATTGGGTTTGCAGTTTTCAATCAACCCACAAATCAGACTTGTGGGCTTCAATCAAACCACAAACTAGGCTTGAGGTTTTCATATAACTTGTAAAGCATCAAACCACAGTATCACTCCACTTCTTGCATACAATTTCCTTTAGAACTAAGATTGGCTAGAGTCTTGTGCAAGCCTAATGGTGTCGACTTTATTGTTAATTCTTTAATACCAAATCAGATCTATTTTATTGCAGCAATTTACACAAAACCCAGAAAATTATTTTACCCAAATAAAATTTCTGAAACTGCTGTAAAATAAAATGCCCTAGTATTTTAACTTCTGAAAATTAATTTGCAGCAGAAATAACAAGAGAACTCGGACACAAAACAGTAGAGAAATGACCCAGAACAATTCTCCTCCACTTTTATATTAATCAGGAAAATTAGGGTCAGACCCTTAGAGAATGTTGCACAAAAATTTGTCAGCTGTAGCAAAACCTGCAACTCAGCTTGCTGTAGGAAAAAATCGGTCTCTAAAATGTCTAAATAATTTGGCCCCTCTCTGCAATAAATTCGGCCTCTTTACCCCTGCCTTATCGCCCTGTACCAGCATTGTATGGCACCCTTTTCCTCCCCTAACTCGGCCTCCTCAAGCTTGTACGGCCTGTGCATGCGTGAGCTCAGCTGGCCACTAAATTAGTTTATCTTCAACAAATAATTTAGCCTTCTTTCTGGCTATACTTGGCCCCCTCTCCCTCCTCCACTTGTCTCCTTTTGACCTCCACTAAGCAAAATTCCTGTCTCTCTTCAGTCGAGTTGAGCTACTCTTGAGAAGCTCCCTCTCCTAATCACTCAACACAAGAATGTGTCTTCATCCTCTCCTTAGGATCATTTCTAATTTTCCAAGGATAAATCCTTAATCTCCAAAATGATAGAGCGCTAGGATTAAATCCTAGCTTTCTTAGATCAACAGTGGAGATTAGATGTAATTCACTTAAATAATTAATTATTTATCCTTAGATAAAACATTAGCTCAAGTCTACATTAATCACTTATTAATCAATATACTTTTTCTAAGAAAACTTATGAAAGAAATCATATTAATTGCTCCTTATGAACAACCACCTAAAGAGGAAAGTCTTCCACATGCTAAGACACCAAGTCTATGTGGAAGGCCTTCCAATGCTATAGAAATCAACACTCCCTCCTAGCAAGGAAGGGATTTTCCACCACCCCCAACTTTTCCCTGTAAAACACAAACTTCCCCTTTACTAGAGGCTCGGTGAGAATGTCTACAACCTGCTCCCCTATGGAAATGTACCGCAATCTCATAACACCTCTTTGGACCTCATCTTTGATGAAGTGATACTTGATATCTATATACTTGGACTTGTCATGAAACATGAGATTTTTAGAGAGCTTAATGCAACTCTGATTATCATAGTGAATCACTATGGGCCCCATCTCAAGACTAGATAACCCTGAGAGCATTTTGCAAAGCCATATGATGTCACAACTTGCCAGACTCACGACCATGTACTCAACCTCTACTGAGCTAAGTGCCACTGAGTGTTGATTTTTGTTGAACCATGAGATCATAGTTGATGCCAAGCTGAAACAAGATCTAGAAGTAGATTTCTTGTCCACTGCACTCCCTACCCAGTCTGAATCTGTGTAGCCTTGCAACTGCACTCCACCAATTCCAACATATCTCAATCCATACTCCACTGTACCTAGAAGGTACCTAAGCACATGCTTTGTTTCCACCCAATGAACCCTCCTTAGTTCCACCATGAACTGGTTGATTGTATTCATAGCAAAACATATATCTAGCTTAATGTTGACCAAATACATCAAAGAACTTATCAACTACCTATACAATGTGGGATCCACCAACTGACCCTCAAAAGCACTTAGGTTCCTCAAGTTGGTGATCATATGTGTAGACATAGGCCCGCAATCCTCCATCTTGAATCTCCTTAGAATCTCCATTACGTACTTGCCCTGCCCAAGGAACATCTCTCCTGGTTGCTGCCACACCTCCAATCCCAAAAAGTAATGCATGAAGCCAATTTCCTTCATCTCAAACTCAGAAGCAAGGTCCTCATTTCACATCTCTATGAGCCTCTCTGATCCTATCAAGAAGAGATCGTCAACATACAACACCAAGATAAGTGGCCCACCCTCAACAAGTACATTGTACAAGTTTGAGTCCACCTCACTCTTGGTGAAGCCCAAACCAAGAAGATATCCATCAATCTTGGCATACCATGCGTGTGGACCGTGCTTCAACCCATAAAGGGTTTTCTTCAACTTGCATACATGGAAATCCCTCCCATGCAACCTCAAAGCCCCAAGGTTGCTCAATATGCACCTCTTCCTCAATCACCCCATTGAGGAAGGAAATTTTCACATCCATCTGATGTATCCTCCACTCCATATTTGAAGCAATGGAAATAAATTCCCAAAAGAGATGCATATTTGGTGATAGGAGCAAATTTCTCCTCATGGTCCATTCCCTTCTTCTGGGAGAACCCTCATGCCACAAACCTTGTTTTGTGATTATGGATCCTACCATTTGCTGCATGTTTGATCTTGTAGATCCATTGGGAAGTGATCACTGTATTCCCCTTAGGGCTTGACACTATGTCCCACACATCATTCCTAATGATGGAGCTATACTCCTCCACCATGGCATCCCTCCATACCTGTTGGTATGTTGTCTCCTCATAAGTAGAAGGCTTGGGATCGTTGACGCTGCTCATCAAGGCCAAATAGTTGAAAAATCTAGCAGGTGGTCTACTCTCCCTAAAAGTCATGGTAGGAGCCTCCACATATTCCTTCACATCTCTCAACGTCTGTTCGGCCCATCTAGGCCTTCTCTTGGTAGAGCTCGTAGGAACCTTTCGCTCCTCCTCCTAATCTGTAGGTTGTGACCCTGCTGCTAGTGCTGCTAGTCCCTCTTCAATCTTAGGAGTCTTTTGCTCCTGATCCTCTACCCCTGCTGGCTCTATGTCATGAGATCTCTTAAAGGTCCTACCCTCCTTCATTTTGACATCGTGATTGACAGTGACTCTCCTCTGTGTTAGTTTTTGTAGCATCGGATGTGTTTCAACCACAAAATTTTGTGGAGAGGCTAGAATATACGAGTTTCAAAACTCATAAATCGTTTATGAAAATTCCACCTAGAAGTGTCTCAATTAGATTATTAACCAATTTTTAAATATTTCCTAAGTCTAAACTTAGGGAATATGGTTAATTAATTAGTATTAATTGAGATAGGGTGAAAATCATCTAGAAGTTCACTTGGATCGACAGGGAATTAATATGGGATATCAATTATGTTTTAATCTTGGTTGTTGGTGCTCCAACAACAGATTATAAGAAGAAGTCGATGGGTAGATGGAGAATACACCAGTGCAGTTACTCAGTTGTCCAGGCAATTCGATTTTCTCAGTGGCTATGATTCAACAAAGAATATAGAGCCAAAGAGTGAGTAGTAGGTGAGATAGGGTAGCAGCAGAATTCCAGGAGGAAGATTTCCAGTTTCTAGAAGAGGCAGAGTGAGGAAGAGCGAATTCCACAATAGCTCTATGTAGTCACTGCGTAGAGGGTGATGCAAAGTCTCCAGCGTGAGGATAGAGGGTCCATCTCGAGGGCATAAATTTATAGTGGAGTGTGGGAAAATTCTCAGAAAAATTCTCTTAGTATTTTCCTTAGATTAGATTGCCAGTAGAGCATCTAAGATTTTTATACTCAGATTTGCTGCTGAAGAATAATAAGAAAACCCTCATTAGCTGCACTGGTTTTCCCACATTGGGTTTTTCCGGGGACATTTGTCCAAAAATAACTGTGTTAATATTCTTGTGAGTGTGCTAGAATTTCTCAGTTTTTAGTATCGCAGTAATTTATTGTGAAAATTGCAGTTGTGTTTTTATTCATTGCTTTCTGTAGCAAATAAACTACACAATTAAATTACAGTTAGAAGAATAAATTCCAGTTGTTGCAATAAATGAATTTTTCACACTCTGTCCTAGAATGTAGACCTTGTAGGTGTTTGAGGCCTCATTGTAGCCCTAAAAAATGCTCTAGTTCTTCGATGAGGGCTCCAAATTAGCCCTCTTCTCTATAGGAATGTGGACATAAATTGGACCGTTGAAGATGTGTAGATGACTCACCCCCAGTCTCTCTCTTGTAAACATCTCCTCAAGAGTTTTTTCCTCCAATACCTTGTAAGGACTCATGTTTTGCAAGTAAACAATTGTATTGCAGGTCTCCGACCACAAAAATATAGACAAGTCTGTTGATATTTTTGAGTGTTAGGGTAGCATCGGATGTGCTCTAGCTCCCAAACTTTGTGGAGGGACTAGAGTACATGAGATCTCCAAGACCCAGAAAGGGATTTGAGAAATTCCATTCTGTTTAAGAGAAAATTAATTAATTAATCTTTTTAATTAAGGACCCTGAGTATAACTTAGGAAAATTAAAAGATTAAAAGTAATTAATTCAAACATGTGATGGAAATGAATTAATTCACACGGATCAAGCTTTCTTTTAATCTTAGCCATCGATTCAAGATTAGATCACGACCGTTGGTTTCCCAACAAGAAAAATATAAAGGAAAGACTTGGGGTTAGTTGGAGAACACACACAGAGGCAAAGCACTGAGACTAAGCTGGAATTCTAGGGCGTGGTTTGCTAAGAATTTCCAGAAGTGTTTTAGCTGTAGCGAGGGGTAGTATTGGTGAGAGGGATGATCTGATCCTAGGCCAAGAGTCAACAAGAGGCAAAGAAGCATCAGTCATAGTAGCGCAGAGGGAGCAGCAACTACGTAACGTGGAGGGCTTAAGTGCTACGCAGGCCCAGAAAGGGCAGCATAGAGGCAGCAGGAGGCCATCAGGGCTTACGCAGGCCCAACTAGGGCAGCGCAAGGACAACGTAACCCAGTCTGGGGTTACACAGGCCTCTCCTGAGCAACGCAGAGGCACACGCAGGCTAGCAGAGCTGACGCAGAAGGCTTCAGAGCAACATTGGAGTTTCTGAAGATAGAAAATGGTTGAGTTTTGTAAATCCCGTTTGAGTGTGTGAATCAGTCCAGTTTTTCGTCTCTAGAACAGAGGTATCGCTGCAGATTTTGTATTTCTCTATTGGGTTAACCAGTAAGGTGCCTAGATTTGTTGTACTTAGAATCTACCTAGTAATATAAATCCTCCAGCAGCCAGAAGACCGGTTTCCCCGCATTGGGTTTTTCCAGGGACAGTTGTCCAGAAAATCTTGTGTCACTTTGTCTATGTGCATGTATTAAGTTTAGATCTATATCTATGTAGGCTGTTAAAGTGTTTACTTCAATGTTAATATTGAACATTTCAGATTAATAACTAGTATAAGTAGGAGAAGTAAACCGTGATTTAACAGTAGGGTTTCTGCATAAGTAATATTCAGAAATTTTCACATGGTATCAGAGCGATTGTAGATCTAGTTGAATTATCAGCAAGAAGATTGAAGAATCATTGCTGCAGAAAGCAACAAAGAAAGCAACAGCCGCAGAAAGCCGGACCAGAGAGGACAACGTAGCAGCAGAAGGGAGCAGAGCCACGCAGAGGCTAGAGCGACACAGTCTCCACGCAAGCCCATGTACTTACTGCGCAGAGGCAATGCAAACGCTGTGCTGGGACTGTTTGCTCACGCAGAGGCCAGCCAGGGTGACGCAGTCCTGAAGCTGTCGTTGATTTAGAGTGCTGAAAGCAATGCTGCAGAGCTTCAGTAGTTGCTGGTAAGGTTAAATTTCTAAAGGTGTAGAAATTAGCCTGAGCACTAGTTGACAAAGAGCGGGAGGAGAACAACTTCTCATAAGATTTCCAGCCAAAGAAATCTGTAGATCGATCAGAGGATCGAAGAGAGCTGATTCATTGTGATTTGGCAGACTTCCAAGAGAGGAAGTCAGTTGTCAGAGGGAGCAGAGGGTGTCTTTCTCGGCAAGGACCCTAGATCTGAGTCTCTAGCATAGAGAGAAGGATTAGTTCCAACATATTTATTGAGTAGATGGCACCTCAAGGACTACGTGATCAAGATAGGTTAGACAACCTGTCAAAATTTGTTGTCTGGAAGGCCAGAATCCTGGTAGTCATGAAAGCATACGGTCTGAGGGAGCATGCAGAGAAATTCCTGGCCATGCCAACCCATGTGAAGCTCTTAGAGAAGCATGAAGAAGCAGTGACACACGCCAAGCACTTCATCATGGACGGAGTCAAAGATCATGCAGTGTCTCATATAGATGAGAAGGCAACAACTCATGATATGTGGGTGGCTCTGACCTCACTATATGAAGGAAGCTCCGTCGAGAGGAGAATGCTTCTGGAGAATCAGATGAGGTTATTCATGATGGCCAAGGGAGAGGAACCCTTTCTTTTCAAATTACAGGTGATCAAGGATCAACTGAATGCCATGCGGGTGAAAGTGGATGATGATGTTATGGTAAGGACTGCACTCAATGCGGTCACAAAGGACTGTGAAACTTTTTTCCAAAGTATCTTGGGCAGAGCGGACCTTCCCAATAGGGACAATATGTGGGAAATCCTCCGACAAGAAGAACTCCGTCGGTTCACCAAGAGACAGTACAACACCGGATCAAGTAAAGTGAAGAAGGAAGAGGAAGAAGATGCATCCTTGGCATCAAAGAGGAAACAAGGGAGGAATAAGCAGGGTTTGTCTAAGATCAAGTGTTTCCAGTGCGACGAACTACGTCATTTCGCCAACAATTGTCCTAAGAAGAAGAAGGACAAGGAAGCATCTACCTTCAAGGGTGTTGTGGCAGACGATGGCTCCGAAGATGATGTAGCCATGAGCGCTCATGAACCACGGAAGTGGGGCGGCATGGATCTGTAGAGCAGCTACAAAGTGTTGGCGGGATCCTTGAGTAGCCCAACTCTTGGATCACATCTGTGCTACGGGAGCCTTAATACAGTAGCGAGACAAGTGGAGCAGTGGGTGCAGAGAGTCACAAATGGAGCAGAGGCAGAGCTGGATGTTGAGAGGGAGCAACGCAGTGTAGATGCAACAGTAGCGCAGCGCAAAGGGGCTGATGTGACTTCAACAGCGCAGTGCAAGCTGGCTTATGCAGAGCAGAGCTGCAGCAACGCAGTGGCTTTAGGAGGACAACGCAGAGCAGTGGCCTATGGAGCTTCAATGATGATGATGCAGCGGAACTGACTTGTCTGTCAAATATTGGGTAGGCGTTTTCAGTTGTTTCTCTCAGAATCTGAGTTGCAGTGCAGTGGTTGGCAGCACGATGCAACATATGGAGAGGGAGTTGCAGTACAGATGGAGAAGTGGCGGTGGCAGCGTCATGGGCAGAAGTACGGGAGAGAAACAACAACACAATGATGAAGGGAAGCAGGTCAAGCATCAACGCAGAGCCCCACACCAGAGATCAGTGCAAAACTTCGGGGTGAAGTAGTGTTGTGCTAGAGCACATTCCTCGCTAAGAGGGAGTGTTGAAATTTTTGAGTGTTAGGGTAGCATTGGATGCGATCTAGCTCCCAAAATTTGTGGATGGACTAGAGTAGATGAGATCTTCAAGAGCCAGAAATGGATTTGAGAAATTCCATCCGGTTTAAGAGAAAATTAATTAATTAATATTTTTAACGAAGGACCCTAAGTCTAACTTAGGAAAATTAAAAGATTAAAAGTAACTAATTTAAACATGTGATGGAAATGACTTAAGTCACATGGATCAAGCTTTCTTTTAATCTTAGCTGTCGATTCAAGATTAGATCACGACCATTGGTTTTCCAACAAGAAAAGTATAAAGGAAAGGCTTGGGGTCAGTTGGAGAGCACACAGAGAGGCGAAGCACTGAGATTAAGCTGGAATTCTAGGGCGTGGTTTGCTAAGAATTTCCAAAAATGTTTTAGCTGCAGCGAGGAGTAGTATTGGCGAGAGGGATGATCTGATCCCAGGACAAGAGTCAGCAAGAGGCAGAGAAGCAACAATCAGAGTAGTAGCTACACAACAGTTGCATAGCGCAACAATTGTGTAGCGCAGAGGGCTTCAGTGATACGTAGGTGCTACGTAGGCCCAGAAAGGGCAGCGCAGAGGCAGCAGGAGGCCATTAGGGCTTACACATGTCCAGCTAGGGCAACACAGGGACATCATAACCTAGTTTGGGGTTACGCAGGCCTCTCCTGAGCAGCACAGAGGCACACGCAGGCTAGCAGAGCTGACACAAAAGGCTTCAGAGCTGCGCTGGGGTTTCTGAAGACAGAAAATGGATGAGTTCTGTAAATCCCGTTTGAGGGTGTGAATCAGTCCAGTTTTTCGTCTCCAATACATAGGTATTGCTGCAGATTTTGTATTTCTCTCTTGGGTTAAACAACAAGGTGCCCAGATTTGTTGTACTTAGAATCAACTTAATAATATAAACCCTCCAGCAGCTAGAAGACCAATTTTCCCGCATTGGGTTTTTCCGGGGACAGTTGTCCAGAAAATATTGTGTCACTTTGTCTATGTGCATGTATTCAGTTTAGATCTGTATCTGTGTAGGCTGTTAAAGTGTTTACTTCGATGTTAATACTGAACATTTTAGATTAATAACTTGTATAAGTAGGAGAAGTAGATCATGATTTAACAATAGGGTTTCTGCATAAGTAATATTCCGAAATTTTCACAAAGTCGTCATCATAAATCATTGTCTTTGCTGCTTCCACTATGGTCATGTTCATCGTTTCTACAACCCCATTCTATTGAGGGCTGTAAGGCATTGTGAGTTCCTTCTTGTCCCATGCCTCCCTACAAAATATCTAAAACTCATTGGAGGTATACTTGCCCCCATTATTAGATCTCAGTACTTTAAACTTCTTCCCATTTTGGTTGTCCACAAGAGCTTTAAACTCTAGAAATCCAATAAATACCTCGCCCTTGGTTTTCAGGAAGTAGATTAAAGTCTTCCTAGAATAGTCATCTATGAATGTTGCAAAGTAGCTATGCCCTGTGATTGATTCCACTGACATAGGACCACATATATCTGAATGCACCAAGTCCAACACTCACTTGGACCTGGTCTCACTATGAGGAAAGGATACCTTGGCATGCTTTCCAAATGCACACCCTTTGCACAATCCCTCCTGTTCGACCCTGATCTTTGAAACACTTATAACCATCCTTCCTAACATATGAAAAACCCTGTAGTGTAGGTGTCCCATCCTCTTGTGTTAAAGCTCACTCTGGCTATCACTGTCATTTACAAGGGCCTTCACTGGTTGGCCTCTTAAAATGTATAGGTTTTTCTTGCTATACCCTATGACTAGCCTCACACTAGGATCAACCCCTTTTATCCTAACAACTACTTCACCTTCCATGAAGCTAACCTCTAGTCCTCTGTCCTCCATGGCCAAAACTAAAAGGAAATTCTTCTCCAACCCTGGTACAAACATCACCTCCTTCACCTCCATGATACTCCTTGAGTCCATATGTAACTATATACTGTCAATGCCCTCTTATGTATACTTGGTATTGTCACCAAGCTCCACATGTAGATCTCTAGGTTCCTTGGCCATATTGGTGAAGATTGACTGGTGTGTTGAATTGTGTAGCTTGGGAGGTAATACACAAGCCTAGTGAGATGGGTTTGTGTGAGTTTGGTCACAAAAGGGTTTGTGGGCAAAGAACCCAAGCGAAGGGGTTTTAGACCCAAGATGGGATATAAAATCTAAAAGAAAATTAAAAAGGAAAATTAATATTTCCTAAGGTCTAAGTGGATAAAACCCCTAAGTTCTAGGGGGTTCCTAAGAGGCCTAGGAAAAACTATTTAAGGAGGCTTTAGGATCAAGGCAAGATCATTAAGTGAGAGGATACTTATTTGATCATGAGGGCTAGTAAAGATGTAGTCCAAAAGGAGGCCTAGTTGGAAGGTCGAGTAGGGCTACGAGGCAAATCAAGTTTGTACATCAAGGGAATTCGATCATGAGGAGGAGGTCAGGTTTGAAAAGCCGCAGAACTAAAGGAGCAAGTTGGAAGGTGTAGGAGGCCTAGGTTGGAGTTCTTCTTCCATGATATAATTTGAACAAGTTAGGAGATCTGTGGGCCAAAATTAATAGTGCAATTTTGTGCATATGTGGTACAAAACCCTCACATATGTGGCTGTAGAGAAGGTGATCTTTAGAATAGGGTCAAGACCCTATCACATGTGATTTAGAGAGGCCTAAAGCTCCGTATTGTAACGCTGAGATACCAGATCTAATGCGGGAGTAGGGCTGCACAAGTAAAGACACCAACGCATAGATCAAAGGGTTCTGTGAGAAGGGATTTGACACAACTTCAAGGAGTATTGGAGGCTGAGTTTAGGGCATACCTATAGGTGGAACAATTTCCCTAAAAGAGGATGGAAAAACTCAGAGAAATGCACAACACAATGAATCTAAAATGTACAACAAGACGTCATAGGGAAGGATGGTTGATTTGGCTTTCGTGATTAATCCAATGCCAAGTGATGGAGGGTTGTCCTAAAGAATTAAGGACATAGGTTGTATGCCCTATATTAAGCCATTCTAGTGATACCACAACCATGTTTCTTTGTCAAATAGTTTGAGTTTTGGAGCCTTGGTTCATATCTTAGAAGGTAGTGCCGAGACCCTAAAGGAGAAGCTAGTTTTTCTAGTGTATCCCCGAGATCAAGGCCACTGGAGCATGCATAATTCTTGTGTATGTGTTGATTCATTGTGAGGCTTGTTGTTGCACAAAATATCTAGGCACCGCGACAACGACTTAGATCGGGGGCTGTCACCTTGATCCCCAAAAGGGTGACAACCCCCAATCTGAGTCATTGTCGCGGTGCCTAGACATTTTGTGCGACAACAAGGTTGAAATAACTTCAAAGGTGAACTAAAGTAGAGGAAAGCAAAAAAAGAAGACGGTTGTTGGATCAAATGGAAAAAGTTGGTTTTGAAGGGTTGTTAAGTGTGTGTTTGAACAACAGTAAGGATGATGCATAAGAACATTGACTTTGAGGATTCAAATCATTGTTAGGTGGCTGCCTGAAGAAGCCCTAGATGAGGGCAATTTTGTGGCCCACATCTGAGCAATTTGAGGGACAAATTGCAACATAGAGGGAAAAATACTTGAAGCCCTGGATTAGTCAAAGAATTGACCATGGTGGGCATATTTGTGGAGTATTCCAAGTATAGTTGGAGGGATGTTAGGTGACTATCAAAAGAGTCCTAATTCTATCACTTGTGAAGGACAACAAGCCTGGTAGAAGGGCAGGTGTATTGGGCCTAAGGATGTGCAAACTTTGAAGGACTAAGTAATATCCAAGTGGGCCAACCAACTAGCCCTAGTTCACTATGTTGCAGAGAGTTGATTCAGTGGGAAGAAGAGAAACCTCCAAGCCCTAGACTTGCCACCATTAGAGCAACCAAAGAAGGTAGAAGTGGGGAGACCAAATAGCTATTCAAAAACGGAGTTGTGAAAAACTAGTCAAAGACCCTATGTGTTGCAGAACTTGAAGGATAAAGGAGGCAACTAGAGGGTAGAGTTTGTTGATCCGAGTTCAATGACCTAAAGGAGATAATTTCATTGATAGAGGCAGATTGAAGAGTTGCAGATTGGGAAGTGAAAGGACCAGAAAATGTGTCCAGGACATGTGGATTGAAAGGAATGTGTGTGGCCATCATCAAAACTAGGTCAAGTGTTGTCTTGTTGAGGGTAGATTGGTGGCCAAAGTGACTGACACCAAGCCCTAGTCATATTCTTATATCAAGTTGATTTTATGGGGGCCATGATCCCTGATACATGATCCCTAAGACTATTGTATTATAGTTTGTAATATAATGAAGAAGGGTTTGAAAAAGTAAAAAATGGTCATGTGCACTAGTTCATTCATTGAATGCGTGTTTATTCCATTGTGCAAAGTAGTATTGTGGTGGAATTTTAGTGTGTTTGTGTCAAAGATTCTAAGAACAAACCCAAATTCTCATATGTCATGGAAATTCAATAAGGTGACATTGGTAGGATTGATAGAGATTGCTTTAATAAAGGAAGGGAAGGCGTGAACCAAAGAACTACCTTTTCTCGGTTCATACTCACGCAAGGGATACATTTCTCTCCCAAGGTGGTGGATATGCTCTCAAAACCTATTCTTCTTCATATTATTTTGAGGCACTTGCTTTTGCAACTATTCTCATTTATTTTTCCAAGGTTGAATCCCAAGATTAGAGGTGAAACAAATGAAACTTATTAGTATTTTTCCCAAGTGAAAGGTGAAGATATTATGCGTGCCACATGATGGATGGAGTGAAACAAGGATGGAGTGGTCCATTTCTGTTGAAGTAGAGTCTTGCATGAGGCATGCATTAAATTCCATAGTAGAAGAGAGTGAAGGTGTAGCCAAAAACATGATAAATATGCAGGAGGATCTAGAATTGGAATCATATCGAAGCCAATGCTAGTTTATGATAGCATGCTTTCTTGCAATAGCTGCACTAACTGATGTTTTCTTGCATCAATGTGGCCACATTGCTACACTAATTGACACTTTCTTGCAATAGCTGCACTAACTGATGCTTTCTTGCATCAATGTGGCCACATTGCTATGCCAACTAATGTCTTTTTGCAATAGTTGCATTAATTAATGCTTTCTTACATCAATGCAGCCATGTTGCTGCACTAATTAATGCTTTCTTGCCTCAATGTAGCCACGTTGCTACACTGTGGGCACATTTCCTTTCTATTTAGTGCCACCTCAAGCTTATGTGATTAACATGAACACTAGACAACAAAATTCACTGAAGGTAAGCTATTTTGAATGCTACATCCATTGAGTTGTAAATCAACAAATGAGGCCCTTTTTCTAATATTTTGTGCTGACAAAGCCAAGTTCTTTTAATTGATATGCACTTTAAATCCCAAGTCAAAATTAATAAAATATTTGCATAACACTCCCAAATTCATTATCAGGGTTCACCACAACAATGTAAATATAGTGTTGCACTAGATATTTTGCGATATTGACTTCACATAAAGCCTTAATTCTGTTTTTGTTTTGCACAACATATCTCATGACTAATTGAAGGAACTTGATGGAGATTGAAGATGAAAAAAAGTATTAATTAAAGAAATATCAAATGTTTATGGTCAATTATACATTATGTTCTTCATGTATTTCAACTCAGAAAGCATAATTTCCATTGAGTGAATTTGGTGTTGCACTCTATGGACTGGGTTGATGAGAAATACAACTAATCAATGACTATCACTAGTGTTGGATAGATATTTAACAAGAGGCAACCTATTAACAATAATGATATGAGTTTGACCTTTCAAATTTCATCAAGAAAGAGAGATAAAGACATGTTGTAGAGTATAAGAGGCCGACATATTTAAATTCACAAGATATCAACATGTCACTGATCATGAAAAGAAAGTTTGCTTTGACAAATGCAATCATCATGATTGATAGAGTCTCCAACCTATCAAGTAACGATTCGACTTATATCCTTGTCTTCCCATGGAAACAAAATAAGTTCTACCACGAACCTATGATAATGGTGAAATTTTCCTGTTTGACCAACTAGTGTAGAATCATGTGACTGTGCCCAATATGTGACACCGACTAATGCTACTTCATTCCTTGTTGATTGACTTATGTGCAAATTAGTATTTTCCAGAAGTGATAGGTGAAGATATTATGCGTGTGACTATATGGATGGAGTGGAGCAAGGATGGAACGGTCCATTTTTATTGAAGCAGAGCGCTGAATGAAGAGCATGCTAAATTCCATAATGGAAGACTATGAAGGTATAGTAGAAAATACGATTGATCTGTAGGGGGCTTAGAAACAAAATAAAGTCAAAGCTAAAGCTAGTTTATGCTAGCATGATTTCTTGCAATAACTGCACTAATTTGTTGGGTATGTGTTATACTATTTGCATGAATATCCCCATGCATAATACGTATGCGGTGGTAGCCCCCTTGCATGGGGTTCAAGGAAACGCTCTAAAAAAAGGAGCAATTTTTTGCATTCGTTTTTCGATGGTTTCGCTATTAGCAATTTCAAGTGCATGATGGTTTTGCCCATGGTTTTATAGATCTGGTCAAAGGAACTACAATTATATTCTAATCCAGGGTTAATGGATTGAGGGTTTATGAATGCTATGACATGTATATAATGTATTGTAACAATGTAAAGGAACATAATGAAAAATCAATTTGGTTTTCCCGATTTTGGGTTCTAGGAGAAAAATCTGTGTATATTTTTTGTGATTAACATTGTATATCTTCTATTAGTTTTTAAGAATTTCTTTGCAGGTATTATTTGTATGGGGTTAAAACCTACATTTGGTATCAAAGCAGTTTTGGCTTCAAGGGGACGCCTTTGTGGCTAAGGGGTTTTTTTCTCGGGCCTATGGTAGACCCTGTAATAGTGCAAGACCTACATGATCGATTCTTGTGGTGAAAGGAAATGGAAAATAGTGCAAAGATAGAGTTAGAGAAATTCAACAAATAGAGTTTTGAGCTTTGGAAGCTTACGATGGAGAATCTATTGGTGGATAAAGATCAATGTCTTGTTGTGGATCCAGGTACTCAACCAATGACAATGTTGACAGAAGACTGGATCAAGTTGGATCAGAAAGCAAAGAGAAAAATACGGTTGTGTCTTAGATTCATTATTACGTAATGTTTTACGTGAAACTACTACAAAAGTTTTGTGGGACAAGTTAGGGACTTTATATCAGTCTAAGTCCCTGGTAAATAAATTTTTCATACGAAATAAGTTGTATAACTTGAGTATGAAGGATGGAGACTCAATGATAAATCATCTAAACACCTTCAATACTCTGCTAAGTTAGTTATTATCTTGGATATTAGGATTTCAGATGAAGATAAGTGCATCCATTTGTCGTGTTCTCTACCCAACTTGTGGGATAGTCTGGTTATCGTCATAGGTAGTAACACAATGACTTTAAAGTTTGACGATATAATCTTATCCTTGTTTTCAGAGGAGATGAGATGGAAAAACATGGAAGGTTAGAATGGAGATGCCTTGTCATTTAAAGGACCCTCCCAAAATATAAATATAAATAAGTCCTCAATTGGGAGATTTAAATATCCAAGGAAATTTGTAAAAGGTACGTTAGAAACACGAAAAGAAGGGAACTAAAAAAAAGGTTGTAGATCCAAAACTACTGAGAAAGGAAAGGGATCTGATGATGCTCCTACAGAAGTGAAAACCACCTCAGATGAAGGTGGGGATGTGTACTTGGCTTCTTCAAGTACACATGTAGATCACGAGACACGGTTGATTGACTTAGGCACATCATTTCATATGACTCCACATAGGGAATGGTTCTGTGAGTACAAGAAATATGATGGTGGTGATGTCTTCCTAGGTGATGAAAGGAAAACTAGAATCATAGGACACAAAAAAGTCTAGCTGAAGTGGACATGTGGAAGAATTAGAAAATTCCTTGGTGTTTTGCATATCCCAGGATTGGCCAAAAATCTAATTTATGTAAGCAAGATGGTGATGTATGTGTAAAATAGTTTTTGAGAAAGATACCTGCAAGATGTGGTTCTAGGAGCATTATTATCTATGAGGGGAGTTCAGATCAAAACTATGTACAAGTTGTTGGGAAATACTATTATTGAAGGGTGCAACGGTTTTGTTGTTCCTAAGAGTGGAGTAGAAGAAGGAAAAAATATTGTAGGCTATGGAGAAAAGGCTATGTTGTGGCCTCAAATAATAGGACATTGGAGAGAAGGGCCTTCAAATACTACATGGTAATGGTATGGTAGAAGGTATGTCTATTTGATCTTTGGATTTTGATTTTTGTGAAAATTATGTACGTGGGAAGAAAAATTAGGCGAGGTTCTCTGATAGTGCTAAGAGGACAAAAATAATATTACAACTAATGCACAATGATGTGCCTGGATCTGTGTTGGTTCCATCATTGGGTAAATCTGTGTACAATGTTTCATTTATAGATAAATTCTCGAGGAATACATTGATATATTTCCTTAGGAAGAAATTTGAAGTCTTTGACAGGTTTAAAGAATTTAAAGTTTCGGTGGAAAATCAGATAGAGAAGAATATTAAGGTGTTGAGGACAGATAATGGTGGAGAATTATGTCGGAAGGAATTTGAAGAGTTCTTTGTAAAAATTCCTAATCCCAGAATCCTATTGCAGCAACTGATGAGAATTCTTCTATTTGTTAATTTCTTAAACAAATTATTTACTGTGTTCTACAGTAAATATTGAAACCCACACACTATAGTATTAACAAAATTAAACTACGGAAAATAAATAAGTGTGGAAACAAGATCTGAGCAAGAATAAACAATAGACACACGACATCGTTATTTTTGGACTAAGTCCCCAGAATAACCCAATGCGGGAAAATCGGTGCAACAACTGAGGCTTTGTATTATTATGCAGCAATTCTGAATACAATCTGGGACTCCTTCTAGCCATCCACACGAAGAATATGACTGACAAAAATCTAGTGAGGATTACCTCACCCTGACACTGGAAATCCTGACTAACAAAACACTGAGCTTATGAGCCCTACACATACTCTACACAGATCTACGTCACTCTGCGTGGGGACTGCGTCAACTTTGCTTGTTGGCTCTTTTGATGGACGGATACTGATCTCTGGCCTCTCCGGTCTCACACCGCGACACTCTGACACTAGATTTGACTGATCCTCAGCTGAATCTCAGATCTCCTCAAGGTTGTAGTGTTTCCTCTGCGTACCTATTACCCTGCGTCTTCTGCGTACTTCCCTCTGTCTTCTCTGCTATGTGTTCTCGGCTCAAGAAAGATCTCCAACCTGAAATTATCTCTACCCCTATCTGCAAGAATCAACTTGATCGATCTTCTCCCTGAGCACTGCTCACTAAAGAATTTCGACCTCTAGACTTTGTCCGTGTATTTTCCAAATGCCCTATCAAGTACTTCTTATAATCTTCTCGTTAAGACTTCAACGACCAAGGTTAAATCGATAATCAATGACTAAGATTAACTTGACTTGATATTCGTCTTTTCTAGAAGATTCACACTCTGTTTTAATTAATATCCTTCTATTATTTTAATTTCCTAAGTTTAGATTTAGGGTTCCATTAAAATTAATTAATTATTTTCCATAAAACACAATCTGGGTGGAATTTCCCAAAACACTTTCTGGGTTCTTTGGAATAGATGTGTCTAAGCCTACCGCTGCAAAATTTGAGACTTAAAGCACATCTGATGCTACCATAAATCAACACTCCCTCCTAGTGAGGAATCTGCTCTAACAATACATCTAGCTGAAGTACTGCTTTGATTCTGTAACATCTCCCTTCGCTGTTGATGTCTGACACTGCTGCCCACCAATACTGCGCTGCTGCATCCATGCTTCTGCTGACCCTGCGTACTGCTACCAACTGCCACTGCACTGCAACTATGTTTCTCATGCAACATAAAAACATCCAAGTACTGAACTAAGTGTTCAGTATGATGCATCTCGTACTGAGGATCTGACTGTTGCTAGTCTCAACACTACCCCTTTGAAGTTGCTGCTGACTCTGCACTGTGCCTTCCTACACTACTACCAACTCTGCTCTGCGCTACTCAGACTCTAGTGCTCACTAGACACTGCGATGTCACTTCTGCACTCCTCTATACAAACTGATATTTTTCTTTCCTGCTACTTCTGATTTGAGCTCCCGTAGCAAGGTGATGATCCGAGAGGTGGACTCCTCAAGAATCCTGCCCAACTACAGTTATGTTGAATGATAACTCTAGATCACCCCAATTCTCCCCTAGAGATATGTGGGCAATCATCGTAATTTCCTCCTCCTCGATCCTTGCAGTTGCAGCCTGCAGATCATGCTTCTCATCTTTTTCCTTCTTCTTGAGAGGAAACTGTGTAGCGTAATGTCCCATCTTGCCACACCGAAAGCATTTAATATTTGAGACGTCCTTCTTACACCTCTTCTACTCGTGCTGCCCCTTCGATGCAAGGGCTGCATTCTCCTCCTCCTCCTTGGGCTTCGTCCCACTGCTACTGTAGCCATCAATTTTTCACTTGAGTAAGTCTCTCCTCATCTCTTCCTGAAAGAGATGCCCACATTCCTTCCCATTCCGACAACTTCTCCCTACCCAGGATACTCTGGACAAAGACTTGATATTCTTCAGACACATAATTTAGGGCCAATCGGACCATCTCTATGGCCTGAGGATTTTATCCTATAACTGTCAGCTGATCTCATACCTCCTGAAGTTTTGCAAGGAATGTATTAAAGCGTTCTCCCTTCTGCATTCATGTAGCCACGAATTTTCCTCTAAGAACGTCTTACGTTGCTCGGAAAACCCCTGGTATAGCATGACCAACAAATCCCACATTTCCTTTACAGTCCCTTTGCTGGAAATATGTGAGACAATGTGATCATTCTCTTCGTCGAGGATCAACCATTTGGATTTTTCCATGTTCTTCTTGTAGCTCTCAATGGTGCTGCATCTATCGGTTCAACTACTGCACTGTCGATGAAGGCCTTGAGCTCATGTTCATCCAGAAGGAAGGAGATCCTTTCCTTCCAGATTACATAGTTGGAGGCACCCTCCAACCGATCTTGGTCACACAACCCAATGTTTTCCATCTCACCCAATCAAATGTCGAACTGCTGCCTCTAACCCTCTGCGGAGATGGCTCTACACACTCCCTGCTGGAGTAAGCCAAATAAATCATGATCTCGCTACTTCTGCACAGGAAATCAAAATTTCTTTGGCAAGAAACTCTTTGAGGTCATAATTCCCCAAAATGTGTCTTCTTCTTGTCTCTTATGATGCTTTCTGCACCAACAATTGCTGCTACAAGAAAACTACGTCCCACCAGCTATTGATCTGCACTAAATCTGCTACGCTACTCCCTCTTCCTCTAACAAACTACAAACTAGAAAATCCTACCTCTCTATCGAATCACTCAGAGAGATTTTTCCTTGCAGATCTAGCCCTTCTGTCTTGGACTGTGTAATCACTGGGGAAATTGATCTGCTCTTACACAAATATTTGATTTCCTGCTTCTTCTTCAACACTGGATCCTTCTGGTTTTCTCTCTTGCTCCTCCTGCATTGCTAAACATGCTTTGAAACCATGTGTAAATTCCTAATCTCGGAATCCTACTGCGGCAACTGATGAGAATTCTTCTATTTGAACAAATTATTTACTTTGTTCTACAGTAAATATTTAAACCCATACACTATAACCTTCAAAAAATAAACTGTGGAAAATAAATAAGTGTGGAAACAAGATCTGAGCAAGAATAAACAATAGACACACGACACTGTTATTTCTAGACTAAGTCCTCGGAAAAACCCAATGCGGGAAAATCGGTGCAGAAGATGAGGGTTTGTATTATTATGCAGTAATTCTGAATACAATCTGGGATGCCTTCTTGGCCATCCACACAAAGAATCTGATTGAAAAAAATCTAGTGAGGATTACCTCACACTGACAGTGGAAATCCTGACTGAACAAACATTGAGATGACAAGCCCTACACAACCTCTATGTAGATCTACATCACTCTGCATGGGGAATGTGTCACCTCTTCTTGTTGGCTCTTCTGTAGGTTGGAAACTAATCTATGGCCTCTCTGGTTTCACACCTCGACACTAGATCTAACTAATACTCAGCGGAATCTCGAATCTCCTCAAGGCTGCAGTGCTGCCTCTGCATGGCACTGCGTTGTCTATACATAGTTGTTACGCTGCCTCTTCTGCATACTTCCCTCTGTGTTTTCTGCTGTGTATTCACGACTTAGGAAAGATCTCCAACCAGAAATTATCTCTGCCCCACTCTGCAAGAATCAACTCGACCGATATTCTTCCTGAGCACTGCTCACTAAATAATTTTGATCTCTAGACTCTGTCGATGTATTTTCCAAATGCCCCATCAAGTCCTTCTTATAATATTATCGTTCAGACTTCAATGATCAAGATTAAATCTCTAATAAACGACTAATATTAACTTGACTTGATCTCTGTCTTTTCTAGAAGATTCACACCGCGTTTAATTAATATCCTTTAATTATTTTAATTACCTAAGTTTAGACTGAGGGTCCCATTAAAAATAATTAATTATTTTCATAAAACACAATCTGAGTTGAATTTACCAAACTTCGTTCTGGGTTCTTTGGAATACATGTGCCTAAGCCTCCATGCAAAATTTGAAACTTAGAGCACATCCAATGCTACCATAAATCAAAATTCTATAGGAAGTGTGGTGTTATAGGCGATTTTTTTGCATATGGTCAATAGGCCTGCAAATTGGATCAATCAACATCCATGAACACCTTGTCATCATACCTACACAAAGCCCTAAGCATGACTCTTCCAAGTCCTTGCGTTTTTAGGTTTGACTACTTCAAATCAGTGCTTTTAAGTCCCTGTTACTGCTCAAACTAGCAGGGGTCCTAAAAGGAGATCCTTGAAGGGTTATCACTAAGTCAAGAGAAACAATGGAGAAATAGCCCACTGTCACCTGGGCTAAGGCTCCCTACTCCTTAAGGAATTTCACCGATGGGAGGAGACCCTTTATAATAAGGATCATGAAATTAAATGGATCAATGATAGGATGAGAGATAATCCTAAAAGCATATTCACAAGAGAGGCTCAAATATATGGCTTGCTTGCTTTGAAAGCAAGATGAAAGGCTCTTTAGGAAGGGCTTAGGGGAATTCTAAGAGCTAGGGTTTGAGCATATGACTTGTCAAGAATATTCTTAGCTCCTAAAATCCTTGTGGAAACTTGACTTCCAAGTGGTCTTTGTGAAATTGGCTTCAATAGGTTGTGAGACCACACAGGACCAAGTGGACTTAAGGTTAGGTCAAGGGAATGGGGTTGAGGAACCAATGATGTGCTTGAACTAATTAGGGAGAAGCGGATCAAGGAAGGAATTTTCAATGAAAGGTAATGCAATGATTCCAGTGAAGTTTCTAGCCTAAGGAGACTAAGGGCAATAATCGATCTTTAAGCTAGGTCTTGCGATATCTCAAGATCCCACTTTCAGAATCTCATGAAATTTGGAGGGATTCTTGAGGACACACCAATGCAGTTGGGGACCAAAAATAAAAGTGTTTGGATGGCTAGATTGTGAAATAATTGATGCCCTAGGTGACCTATGTAGGCTAGTACTGAAAAGGTGGGGAAGGTAAAAGAAATAATATTTGAGGTGATCACCTATGGAGAACCAGTGCCTAATCCTTTTGGGAGATTGGATTCAATTAGAATTATGACTGGATTTTGAATTTTCTAGGTCAAGGAGGCCTCAAAGACAACTTTCTTAGCATTAGGGAAACAACAAAAGCAACTTCAAAGACTTTATACTTCGTTTTGCAAAATAGGTGGCTTATCATGAAGAATTTCAACAATGAAGCATCTCTAGGAACATTCATTCATAATACATGGTCCACACATGAAGCATCACTATCTAGGAACCGAATTTCCACAACTTCGCACAAATGGATGTAATAAATTAACCCTAGTATAGTGAAATCCCAAAAACAATGTATGTGACAAAAATATAAATAGGAAATAACGTTAAATTACACTTACATGTATTAAGAGTATATCCAACCATCAAAACTTTTCCAATCAAGAAGTTCCAAGACGATAAAATAATCCAAACATCAAAATTCATTCCATGCTCCAAAAATTCGTCCTCCAAAAGAAGAGCGAAAATCTCACAAAAGAGAATGATCCAAGCCAAGTGATGATGCTAAAATGAATTCACATCACTTGTATTTATACACTTCTAATGAGTTTGATTTAGCTAATTAGGCTTACATTAGCCCCTATAATAAAATAATGTGCAAAATAACAAAATTTTGGTGACAAGCCCACCAAACTAGCTCATAAACAGAAGAATAAGCCTCTCAAGAGGTCAAATGATCAATAATACATGTCGTTAGGCTTTCTAAGAAACTTGATTTTGCCCATAAGTGCCATAATGATGAATATGACTCCAAAAAGTAGTGGACAAGGGGTTGACCCCTTGTTCTCCAAATAATAAACTTGTGGTGCTCCCAATGGGTGTGGGGACACACAAGTAACCTCATGGGATTCTAAGTAGATCGAATATTCCTGTAGAACATCTGTAAGGGCTCAGCCAGTGGTTTAAGTAATTCCATATCAACATACAATTCCTAGGTCATTTGCGAAGTGCATGGTACAACTGTAGGGACAGATGGACATGGTGAACCAGGTGCATCTTCCTCATCTAATAAGTGAATCTCGAGAAATCTATGAACATCTCTAGGGATCCATGGAGTGTTGTCTACTGCTATGGAGGCCCATGGCTCTCTACATACACCTTACATGTGCCAATGTAGCCCTCTAGAGGGTTAGGACTCCGTATAAGGATACCAAACCCAAAATGGGGACCATATGCAATCCTGCATAAGATCCAATGCGTCCCCTAACCTTCCAATACAACAAGTATTTTAAGGAAATTGAGTTAAAGAGCTTACAAGCCATGGAAAATAGGTGGGTACTTCATAATGGCATGCCCTTCCATAGTGGGATTTGGCATGTGATAATGTCTCCAAGCTCCAAATGGGGTTAACCAAGTATCCTATTACGTGGTTTCCACCTTTAAAGGGGATATCATGTCTAAGGTACATCCTTTAAAGGGTGGTGGTATGTGATAAGAGATGAATGAAGTAGGGAATGAAAGGGGCAACCCTAGGCCACATGTTGGGGTACTAGTGTATCTAGTAAAGGGAAGTCCACTCTTGGGTATATAATGTATAGGAGGGAGAAATCGTGGTGCATAAGATACTCTGACCTTGATTTTTCCACCCTTCTTTATATGCCTTTTTCCTTTTATGATTTTTCTTTGATTAATTTCTCGAGGCTCAAAGGATAGGAGCATTATGTGTAAGGCATTTTAAGGTAGGATAGTTCATTTCCCACCAGGGGTTGGGACAACCATGGGTTCCTGAATGATAAAGGAGGATCATCTAGGGCCTATAGGAATCAAGGTGATGGCCATGGGGATGAGGCAAAGCTCATGCATTTGGATTTTTCCGACGTGTTAAATGTGTTTTCCTTGGACATATTTTTCATTTTGTGGTATATTTTCTTGTTGAATGTGGTCAATTATGATTTTAATTTTTCTTTTCAGTTGCATCAACCTTAAGGGCATCGTTTCAGGCCTGACCCAATGTGTGGCCAAGGGGAAGGGGAGGCTAACCCTATGTGGAACTAGTGGAGGAATGTGGACCCAGGTGGGAAATATGATTGATGGGGTTATAATAAATTGAAGGGGAGTGATATATGTGGATGGGGAAGCGGGACCGCACAACCAAAATCAGGGTTTCCCATGTAGTACCACCCCAAAACCCAAAGGTTAGTACAAGAGATCCCACGAGACTAAGATCCAAGGGTAACGTCCAAAAGAGGTCTAGGGGACAAAAGTACAGACCTAACCCACTATTTCTGTTGAATCCCCTCATTAATCCATGCCCATAAGTGTCCATGATAAGCAAACTACAATACTAAATTACCGAATGACAAGGCATACCTTTAGGTTCGGGAGGCCCACCTTCAAACATATGACCATGACATATGGGTGAGGGACCACATGGCTGGCTCAGGTGGCTGAGAAATGGCACAACAAGCTAGTTGATGGCTGCAAGGGGCTATCGGCTGTTGGCTGAGGACCATCTTGGAGAAACTTTTATCCTAAGGATATCATCCACAAAATGGTGGGTAACATCTGGCTCCAATTGGGAGGTCATCTCTCGAAAAGTGGGAGAAGCTACTCGAATGGGAGGTCATGAGAACTCCAACAATCTCTTGGTTATCGTAGAGTTTTTATCTGTACATATCAAAGACTAAACTCATGGGACAACATGTTTGTATGGTGTCGTATGATCACCCATGGTTAATGTCAGGACGTAAAATCAACAAATAATAAAATGTGCAAATTTTAATATAAATGCATCTAGTTTATTATGAACAATATCATATAAAATTAGTTATAATGAAAAATTCATCATGCAATGCATCCTAATCTAACATGCATATGGTACAAAACTGATACTAAGTGTAATCATAAAGCCAGTGCAACCAACATATCATTAAATCAATATAAATATGCCAGTCTATATGATTACTCATGGACAAAATCACATGGAGGATAAGGTCAGTGGGAGGTAGGAAAATAGAATTCCCACACATGGATGATCACGTGAGAAGAGGTAAGAAAATGATGTAATCTAGTCCATGAGATCCTCTATTGTAACCAAAATATAGAGATGTCAATTATTAGGCTCATAAATGTTTGATGGATGGAAACCTTGGGCATATTATTTCCATTATGGTCCTTATCATTTATGTCATATTTTATGGCCTCTACAGGTTTATGATTAGTAGGAAAGGGAGACTGATGAAATGGAGAAGCACAAGTAGGTTGCTCATGATGATCACAATAGAAACAATAGATTATAGATTGATCATGGCCCCAAGGGGGTGTCCAAAGAGATAACAAATGCTCAATGATGGGTTCTTCCTCGACACTAAACTCAAAAAGTGGAAAGGGATCAAGGTCACTTGATATCATATGAGAATAGGTGTGGGAATCACCCTCAAAATGATGAACATAAGAATAAGGCAAAGGGGAGGGTGGAGTGTCGTATCCAACAAGTTTTTCTTCCCAAAAATAATAATCTAAAATCTCAGGGGATTTGAATATAGCATCATACTTAGGAGCAGTTGGAGCCTTACCAATTTCCTTGGTATCAAATATTGGGCCTCTCCTAAAAGGAGAATTTATCACTTCCAACTACCCCTCTTTATGCAAGGGAAAATAAAATTTCTCCTTCCTAAGGGCATCAATGTATATGTCATCATAAATAATGCCCGAGAGAAAGGGAGAACAAATCTCGGCCTCATCCTCCTTGTCGGTGTCGTAAATGGGAGCACAATAAAATTGAGGACCAACAATTTCCCATTTCTCCTTTTCAATATGGAAGTAATCTCCAATGTCATCTTCTAAGGGGCCAATGGGATCAAATTCCTCAAGGTTCTCAAAAGGAGAGTCATCAGGAGTAATATCCTCGAGAAAGGTAAGGTTAATATCAACTTCATCCTTCCCAACACATTTTCTCAAAATCATCCTTTTCGTCATGTGGACCCAAGGAGGACTCATCTTCCTGCTCATTACTTAGATTTTCAATGTCTTGATGATGCTCAATGAAGGCTTCCTCTTGGATGCTTAATGTGGCTTATACTTGAAAATGTCTAAGAAAGACATCAACGAACTCCTAAATAGATGAGATTCTCTTAGGTTCATGATCATGCAACCATGAGTTATGACAACCGAGGGGTCCCATGAACAACAACATAAGGACATATTGGTGAACAAGAGTCCTCTCTTTAAGCATGTGTATTAAATATTTCTACTTGGCCAATTGCGGAGAGTGGATCACCATCTAACACAAGCACCCCACATACCATCATTCCCATGACATGATTAGGGTGCCCAGGGATGCTAGTGATGTCCAAAGTGAGAAATTTATCAAAGAAAGATAACCTATTAGAGGTATTCATGAAGAATATGTAGGAGTCTCCAAGGTGAATTTAAAGATGCCTAGAAAAATGCTTGCTTCACCCTACAAGCATCAAACTGAAAGTTCAATGAAGAACTAGGGCTTCGTTCTTCCAATGGAGTCACCAAAAATGTTATGTCAATATGTCATATGAAGAAAAAACACACGTTTCCTGACCTCAACAACAATGCCAGAAATGTAACTCCTCAACTAGCAGGGATCCTAAAAGGGGATCCTTGAAGGGCTATCACTAAGTCAAGGGAAACAATGGAGCAATAACTCACTGTCACCTCAACTAGGCTCCCTATTGTTTATGAACTTTCATCGATGGGAGGAGACCCATTATAATAAGGATAAAAAAATTGAATGGATCAATGATATGATGAGAGGTGAGCTTAAAATCCTATTCACAAGAGAGGCTCAGATATATGGCTTGCTTGCTTTGAAATAAAGATGAAAGGTTCTCTAGGAAGGGCTTAGGGGAATTCTAAGAGCTAGAGTTTGAGTATATGACTTGTAAAGAAGATTCTTAGCTCCTAAAATCCTTGTGGAAACTTGGCTTCCAAGTGGTCTTTGTAAAATTGGCTTCAATAGGTTGTGGGACCACATGAGACCAAGTGGACACAAGGTTAGGTCAAGGGAATGGGATAGAGAAACCAATGATTTTCTTGACCTAATCAGGGAGGAGAAGGGGATCAAGGAATTAATTTTCAATGAAAGGAAATGCAATGATTCCAGTGAGGTTTCTAGCCTAAGGAGACCAAGGGCAAGAATCAATATTTGAGCTAGGTCTTTCGATATCTCAAGATCCCACCGTCAGAATCTCATGAAATGTGGAGGGAGTATTGAGGACACACCAACACATTTGTGGACCAAAAATCAAAGTGTTTGGATGGTTAGATTGTGAGATAATTGATTCCCTAGGTGACCTACGTAGGTTAGTCCTAGAAAAGAGGGGAAGGTGAATGAAATAAGCTTTGAGGTGATCACCTATGGAGGACTAGTTCTTAATACTTTGAGGATATTGGAGTCAAGTAGAATTATGATTATGGATTTTGGATTTTCTAGGTCAAGGAGGCCTTAAAGATAACTTTACTTAGTATTAGGGAAGCAACAAAAGCCGCTTCAAAGACTTTAAACTCCGTTTTGAAAAATATATGCCTTATCAAGATGAATTTCAACAATGAAGAATCTCTAGGAAAATTCATTCATAATATATGGCCCAACATGAAACATCACTATCTATGAACCAAATTTCCACCACTTTGCATAAATGGATCTAATAAATTAGCCCTAGTATAGCGAAATCCAAGAAATAATGCATGTAACAAAAATAGAAAGAGAAATTAGCATTAAATTTCACTTAAATGTATTAAGACTATATCCAACCATAAAAAAATTTCCAATCAAGAAGCTCCAAGACAAGAGAAAATAATCCAAACATCAAAATTCATTCCATGCTCCAAAATTCGTCCTCCAAAAGAATAACGAAAGTCTCACAAAAGAGAATGGTCCAATCCAAGTGATGATGCTAAAATGAGTTCACATCACTTGTATTTATACACTTCAAATGATTTTGATTTAGCTAATTACGCCTAAATTATCCCCCAGAATAAAATAATGTGAAATATAACAAACTTTTGGTGACAAGCCCACCAAAGTAGATCATAAACAAAAGAATAATCCTCTCAAGAGGTCGAATGATCAATAATACATGTCTTTGGGCCTTATACGAATCCTGATGAAGTCCATAAGTGCCATAATGATTAATATGACTCACAAAAGTACTGGACAAGGGGTTGGCCCCTTGTTATCCAAATAATAAACCTGTGGTGCTCCCAATGGGTGTGGGGACACCACAAGTACCCTCATTGGTCTCCAAGTAGATCAAAGATTCCTGTAGACCATCTGTAAGAGATCTACAAGTCCTGGGGATCCATGGAGTATTGTCTACTGCTATGGAGATCCGTGGCTCTCTACATACACCCTACATGTGACAATGTATCCCTATAGAGGGTTAGGAACACGTATAGGGAGACCAAACTCAAAATGGAGACCATATGCAATCCTGCATAAGATCCAATGCATCCCCTAACCTTCCAATACAATAAGTCATTTAAGGAAATCAAGTTAAAGAGCTTACAAACCGTGGAAAACAGGTGGTTACTTTATAATGGCATGCCCTTACATAGTGGGCTTTGGCATGTGATAATGTCTCCAAGCTCCAAAGGGGGTTAACTAAGTACCCTATTCGGTGGTTTATACCTTTAAAGGGGATATGATGTCCAAGGTACATCCTTCACAGGGTGGTGGAATGTGATAAAGAGATGAATGAAGTAGGGAATGAAATGGGAAACCTTGGGCCACATGTTGGGGTACAAGGGTAGCTAGTAAAGGGAATCCCACACTTGGGTATATAATATATGAGGGAGAAATCATGGTGCATGAGATACCCCGACCTTGATTTTTCCACCCTTCTTTATATGCCTTTTTCCTTTTATGATTTTTATTTGATTAACTAATCGGGGCTCAAATGATAAGAGCATGATGTGTAAGGCCTTTAAGGTAGGAAGATTCATTTCCCACCAGGGGTTGAGACAATCATGGGTTCCTGAATGATAAAGGAAGCTCATCTAGGGCCTATAGGAACTAGGTTGATGGCCATGGGGATGAGGTAGAGCTCATGCATTTGGATTTTTCCCATGTGATAAATGTGTTTTCTCTGGCCATCTTTTTCATTTTGTGGTACATTTTCCTGTTGAATGTGTCCAATTATGCTTTTAATTTTTATTTTCAGCTACATCAACCTTCAGGGAATCGTTTCAAGCTTGAACCAAGGTGTGGAAAAGGGGAAGGGGAGGCTAACCCTGTGTGGACCCAGTGGAGGGATGTGGACTCAGGTGGGAAAGATGATGGATGCAGTTATAATAAACAAAAGGGGAGTGATATATGTGGATGGGGAAGCGGGACGACAAAACCAAAATTGGGGTTAACCCACTCTTTCCGTCGAATCCCCCCATTAATCCATGCCCATAAGTGTGCATGATAAGCAAACTACAATACTCAATTACAAAATGACAAGGCATACCTTTAAGTTCGGGAGGCCCACCTTCAAACATACAATCATGACAGATGGATGAGGGATCACATGGATGGCTAAGGTGGCGGAGAAATGGCATGATGAGCTAGCCGGTTTCTGCAAGGGGTTGTTGGTTGCTGGCTGAGGACCATATTGGAGAAAATTTTCTCCTAGGGATATCACCCACAAAATGATGGGTAACATTCCCAACACACACTGACCCTTTAGAGACCTGTGTCCAGCAACAGGTTGCTCCATTTTTCACCAACAATGATCAACAACAGGTTGTCCCTTGTTGGGGGTGCAATGATTCTAGGAATTCAGGAAAAAGAAAAAGAATCCTGAAGCTTTCTCTTCCAGAAGCTTCCATGATTTGTTTCAACCATTTACCTTGGATAATAACTTCCAATCCTATCTGATCCTACCTTGGATATTTCACCTCTTATGAATAACAAGAGTGGATCTCAAGCCTAAATTGGTAAATGGATAACAATTCCTAAACTACCACACTCTCCTATGAATTTAGAACCATCTACAACATTAGAGTTGGATTTTGGAGGCTGATCATGCCCTCATGTTGCTGCCTTGAATCTAAGAGAGACATCATCTTTATGCATTAGGGTGACATTGAGGTGTGCTTTGTGACAAGGAATGACAAGTCAACTTGGGGATATATCTACAAGATCAACTACTATTATTGGTTGTAAACTCTCTCCTATTCATATTAATACAAAGAGTATATAGTTTTCCTATATGTCACTATGTTATGTTTACATTTATATGTTTCAATGCTTTGCTAATCCATTGAATAGAGCAATTGGATAATGCTACATAGATGTCGTAGATCTTGGGCTTGTTATGATTATATGTGCAGGTTATAATTATAACAATCATAGCTATTATTGTAGCTTACAAGGTGAGAGGAGAGTAAAACTTGCGATGGATTCCAAGTAAGCCTCTTTCCATTGTTCGATTTCTCTAAGGGAAACTTTATATTATTTTCTTTCTGTTGTTCTAGACTAGTCCACTAGGTCTAGGGAAGATACTTCTATCCACAACCGTAAATTTCGTATAACAAATTGGTGACTCCACTGAGGATCATTTCTTTCCCTTAGTGGTTTCCTTGTCCCTAGTTCCTGTTTCGCCTTTTAAACATACCTCCATTTCCTCACTCAGTCTGAATTGACCCTAGGAAGACCTTTCATTGAGATTCATTTGATTTTGTTTCAGAACTTAGCTTTACCTTGATCAATGCTCCCCTTTGTTTGGAGACAGAGCGTTGCAGTGCTCCCTAGCCTTCTCTGCAGCTGCATTTTAGAGCACTGGTAGGCTATCTGCACCTGTGTTGACCCCTGTTTCATGCAAAAAAAATGTATTTTTATGATTTTATCTCTGATTAACTTTGTTCCAGTTGGTCCTCCTTGTGTCCCTGAGTGTGTCTTGGTCCGTTAGAAGCCTTAATCTTGTTTTTCTTTTGGTTTTGAGTTCCTTTGATAAGAATTTTTTTAGATTTTTCTTTGTTCTTGTTAATTAGGTCATTAGAAAACTTATTGCTTGATTGTTGGATTTCTTGAAGAAATTGGTGTTTTAGTCATTGTTTAGAATAATTTCTTTTATCAATGATTAGGAAAATATCTTAGTTTTCATCTGACAATTAAGTAGAATCAAAAAGAAAAATCTTATGCATCACACATTGCATCTAGTGTTTTGTGTGTGAAATTGGAATTAAGAACAATTGTATTGGGGGAATTGATTAGCAATATTGAATGTTGCATACTCTTTATTCTCTTCCCTCCCATACATAGTTTTTTTTGAAAACAAAATTTTCATTTCATCATGCTAGATTGCATTTTTAGGATATTCAGGTGAAATTCGTGGTGAGCCTTTAAAACTAAAACATAATTCAAGATAAACTCTAAAATTCACTCAATCAATATTAAGGAGCATTTGAAACATTAACACAAAATATTTATAGGTCTAGGCTAGAGATGTGTTCCGACGTCTTTAAACGTAGGAGCTGTCATTTTTTTCAAGTGTTGCATTCTAGGGGTAATATCCCATTCCACGTACGTAAGTGTATCTATGGGTATATTGGATGGCGCTTCACGTATGAAAATCATATGGATACATTCTCATCGTATAGTTTCATATTAGACAATGTTACCATGGGCTGCAATTCCACGTACCGTCGAATATATTTTGGAAGTACTCACGAGGTTTCTATTGCCACCTTAGGTAACTGAGTCAGCCACCTTGTACATTGTGATACACCGAACATAACATTCAAGGGGATTGTCTGCCCATATGTAAAATCCTTGGTTCACTAAGGTGGTATATTGCAGTTCACAGTTACTTGGTAATACATTTTTTCTAGTTACCCTTTTTTTGTTTTATTTTGTGTGTTTAATTTGTAAAATCGATTAATTGACTGCGAAATAACATCCTTACTGTGGAACAAATACTTAGTGAATCTTAGGTTGAGACTAATGTCAATAGTTCCCGAGTCTACCAATCATTGAAACCCCTCTAACGAGAATCCTGATCCTTTTCCTTCTTTTGGAAATATTGGTGATCCTTATATGGCAATGTTTCCCCTTCTTGGGTTTACCATTGGTTTACCAGTTTGGTTGTTTTCGACCTCTTTGGTTTCAAATGTTCAAACTGCTTCTCAACCATGTTATCCTCCACCTGAACAATTTCAACTTCAATTTGATCCTAAAGTTGACGCTTTGCCTTCTTCACTTGTTGTTTCTTCATCCCTTTCTTCCTCCTCCCCTAGTGAAAATATTAATTCTAGTAACTAGGAAACTAAGAACAAGAAGAAAGGGATGAAGAAGAAGAAGAAAATTAAGCAAGTGGGAAACCAAGCAACCATTGCTACCAATGCAACTATCTTCCAATCAACCTCACAAAGTTAAATTTCGTTGCAAGTTATGTAAGGGTGATAACCTTCTTAGATATTTTCCTGGTATTCGACAGGTGTTAGAAATGTGGTCCATAGGCTCACCTCAGCCTTTGTCGTCGACCTCTGGAGATCATGGTGGTGATAAACCATCTACTAGTGATATTAAGGTCCATGGGAGGAAGGGAAAAGTTAAGTTTCCCTATAGGTTATGTTAAGGGAATCATCCTATTCACTTTTGTACTTATATGGATGAAGCCTCAAAAGTGTTGGAAAACCTTACAATTTCTCAACCTTGTCTTTCGATTGGTTATGGAAAGCTTTCTCCCAATCCTCCACTAGTTTGTGAAGAGATTGATCAGAATTAGAATCTCATCAATCCCAATCTCTCTGAACGTGAATCCCATGAGTCCGTTCTCGACCAATCGTTGGTTGAGAAAATAATTTACTCGATTCCACCTTCTGTTGATCATTCTTTTCCTTTAGAGAGTGAATCTCATACTGCTCAGGTTATTCTCATTTCTTCAGGTTCTAATAAACTGGGGGGCAATCTTCCCATTCCAACGGTACATGGGAGAAGTTCTCCCATTACCATAGCGCAAGGGGGAAGTTCTCCCATTTCCACGACACCCCCTCCAAGTAGTTTGGTCACTTACTTTCATTGGAGTCGACTGGAAAGATATCATCTTCCTCCTTACATGCCCTTCCAGATCATAGTACAATATTATAATAGACCTGTACTTGGCACAGTCATAGACGAAGGCACGTCTGTTATTATTTTGTCTTCAACTACTTGGCAAGATTTAGGTTCTCCACAACTTGTGCTCATTACCCAGAATATGTTTCCTTTTAATAGAGGAACCAAACAATCGTTAGGGATCCTTCCTCAGTTGCCTATTAATTTGGGAGGAAAGTCTGTTTATATCGATGTGATGGTAGTCCAAGGCCCTTTGTATTTTAATTTATTCCTTGGGATTGGCTACGATTATGTCATGGGATCTCTTCTCTCTTCACTCTTTCATGTGATGTGTTTTCCACATGAAGGAAGAATCATGATTATTGATCCACTTTCCTTCATTAGTTGTAATCCGACTCCCAATCAACCAACTTCCCTAAATTTTTCTTATATGCAAGTGGTTTCTCCTCCACCATAGATTAATTATGTGGCAACTTGTTCGATGCCCGTGTCTACTGATATCTAGTAGGTGATATAGTGCATCATTTAATAGGGGCATTGGACTCTGATCTTTCCATTGGATCCTTTGATACCTTCTAGAGTGTTGTTCACCCATTTGATGAGAACCTCTTGGAAGTTGTGGCCTTTTGCAGGTCATGATCAAGGCACCTGAGTGATGCATGAGCATTAGCTCGGAAAAATACTTTGTATTTTTATTAAACCTAGGGGTCTCACGTTTTTGAGAAAATATTAATTTTAATGTAAATATTAATGAGATTTTTGAGTGATTAAATTATATTTTAATTAATTATTGTGAGGATTTGTAAACGTTCCCAAATGATTTGGAGAACATGAGAGGAATTAGATTTTAGATATTTAGGAATTAATTATGAGCCTAAGTTAGATTTAGTTTCAATATTTTAGGGATAGAAATCTAGATTGTAGGGGTGTTGAGATATTTGAGGACTTTGTTGAGTGATTAAAGGGATTTGAACCTAAATTGGTTCAATTCAATTTGTATAAATTAATGAGCCTCAAAGGCCAAATAGATCAGGAAAAATAGAGTGATTAGAGGTGAGGTTTAGACAACAAAGGTTGCAAGCCTATGGGCTTTTGTAAAAGGGCCATCGATTGAAAATCTGGCCATCGACCAAGAGGGTTTTTCTTTATAAATATCGATGAGGAATTTGTTTTGAAAATTGTGTGAAATAGATATATTCTTGGTCTAATTTAGTAGGAAGATGTTGAGTTCTGTGAAATCTGCATATTTGGGAAGAATCGATTTTTAGTTGATATGATTTTATGCTTCGAATTGTTTCTTTTGAGGGTTACATATGGTGAAAAGCGTACCATATGAACTGTGAATATTTGCACAGTTGAAGGGAGCTCATAAGGTATGACGGTGAAATTCGTTGGAGAGTAAAAGAATTGGATCATGTTTAGAACAAAGTTAAATTACACAGTGTTGAGTGAATCCGTTGAAGATCGTGTGGGTTGCTATAAGCGCAAACGGTGGAACGGCTACGATCTATGAGAGGGCTTCATCATACTTACAATAAGAGGTATGCGATACAGCAATAAACCAATTTATAATTGCCAGATCCAATTGGGATCGATTTTCATTTCTATTCTGAAATTGTGCTGGGCACTAGTTACAACAGAGAATCAATGCGTTTTGATCCTGTTGGTGGAGGATCGATTGCAATTTAAGGTTATTATGATATAATTGTGCAGGAATTGAATGAGAAAACACTGTGACTGATCATATCAGACACCATGGCTTGGTATTGCGGACAAATATATTTATAAATTCATAATGGTGAACGAATTAACAAAACTGATTTGTATGAGGACCCTGCGTTGATTCAAATCTAAATGTACAACCAACGTGTGTGCATAGGATCCAGTTGTGTTGTATTGTCTATGGCTATTTGGCTACGTTGTGGGCATAGCTGTATTGGAGATTCGATGAAATTAATTCAAATAGATAGTATTAACATAAAACCGAAATTTTAATCCCTGTGTAACGATGGTCTGAGGAGAGTGAGCCTTCGAATTCAAGAAGCGAATGGGAAGAGAAATATGTATTCGAATGGGAATTTGATACAGCAATAAAACAAAGCGTTGAACTGACCAAACGCAGGTTGTAATGGGAGAGCAAATCTGAAATTGCAAGAGAAAGGGTGGATGCAGAATCGATGTCAAGAATGAAGAGGGATTGGCACCAACAGTGCGAAGGAATTGCGTTGCAAATTAAATGAAAGCCGCGCAGTCATGTTTGCCAGCGGACCATACATGGAGGTAAGCCACATTTTATTACCAAACAGGAATTAAAACCTGCAGCCATATCTAGTATTGCGTTGACTGGAATGAGTATGTTGCAAGGATCGAAAGACTAGTAATTTGGTGTGGGCCAAATGTTATTTTTAAATGATGGCGGTTGCGTAAAGGTTTCACATAAAATTCATTGATATTGGAATGCATGAAATCGATATGCAGTGGTATTAATTTGCTGGTTGAACTTTTAAAACATGGTTTTATATTGGCATTTGGTTTTATCAAGATTTGAATTCATATATGGGTGTTGGTCACATATGCTATGGCGTTTGATTAAGGTGTGAAGGTTGTTGGGATTCAATTAATTGAATCCGAACTTTTGAGTTGAGATGGATTAAGCCTTGGGCTTAATTAAAAGCTGAGAATTTAAATAAAACCATTGGGGGTTTAAAGTCTTTTCCTAAGACTTTTGGAAAAAGCCTACATTTGTGAAATAACCTTGTTGGGATTTAAATGGAAATTGAAAAATGAGAGTTATTGGGTTTTATAGAAATCCTTGGTTATGGGTTGAGTGGTGTTAAATCATATGGTTTAATGAGCTTCTGTATGAAGTTTAAAGTGGGATTGTATTGAAGTTTGGGTATGTGTGAATGAACGAATTGATTTGAAGCATGGTTTCCATAAACCATAAAAAGTTGTGAACATATGTTACAAGCTTCCGCAAATGATAGTATGTGAAATTGCCCTAAATTGGAGTTTTATTTGGGTAGTTATTTGAGACGCATTTTTATATGCATAGAATTGGAGAGATTCTGGGTTCGCAGGGTTTTCCTGCATCAAGTGGTATCAGAGCTGGAATAGCTCTATTTGAAGATTCAAGTTTTTAAATTGAATTAATTGCATGTGATGAATAAATATCAGATTTTGAAACTGATTGTAGCACAGGGATGCAGTGCAGTTGAAAAAGTGAAGCAAGATTTTACAAAATCTTGAAGGTGAGTTGATGATCATTATTATTGAACTCTGGTTTGAAGGTTATGCTTGAAGAATTTGGTTGCAGGAATATTAAGAAATCTTAGCAGAAAGGAGCAGATCACAGTTGGAGAGCAGTGATGAAGGAGTCCAGCAAGGGACTCTAAGAGAGAGTGGCAAAACCTGAAGATTCAACAGAGGTTGAATAAAGTTGCAGATGAGTGAAGCCTGAAGGAGTAGTGAAGAAATGCTCAAAAGGATCCAGCAGAGGACCGATGATTACCAAAAGACCAGATCCGGAGAAAGGGATTGGTGAGGTAAGTGGCAGCAGGAGAGCTTACTGTTGTAGAGGCTTGGTGCAACTCATGGGTGAGGAACTCATGGCGAAGAATATGACTATTGCAAGTCATAAAGGAGAGAGCAGAGGTTCAGAGAGAGGCCACAATAGAAAGAGGGAGAAATATGCCAAGGCAAATGGAATATGGAAGCAGTTGACTGATGAAAAGTATGAGAGAGAGAAAGCTGAGATAGCAGTTCATCTTGAGTTATTGATGGAATTGTTACAGGAAAATATGAAAGACCGGAGACATGGTTGGACCATGAGGAAGAAAGTGAAATGGCAGAGACTACAAGTAAAGAGGGATCAACAGATAAACATGCAGTTAACAAAAGAGCTGAAGAAGTTCGAGAAAATGATGAGTTATTGGGAAAATCCAGACCAACTGGATAATGTAAAACCGTGTATTTTTATAGCTGAAAATTGTGATGTGATTACAGGTTTTACTGAGGAGGATGTGCAATCTTGTGAAGCTGTCACAAGTATGGAAAAGTATATTTCAGGAGATAAGTACTCTAAAGAAGGAAGCAGTGATGCGTTTGTACTTGAAGCTGTTACAGCATAGGAAGTTCTTGTGAATGAAGAAGAGGATCAGCTTGAAGAGCCGGTATATAAACTAACAGTTGAGCTTTGTGATTTTCAAACTGAAAGCTTGTGTGTGAATGCAGGGATGGTACATGATGATGATATACTTCAGCAATGCCACAGAGAAATTGCATTGTTGGAATATTTGTTGGAACATTCAGAATATGATGGGAATATTGCAGAAGAAAGAGTTCATTGCAGTGAACAGAAAGACATCATGGAGACAGATGGTGTGAGAGAAAGACTTGTTGACAGTCTTGAGAATTCTTTGGGCAGAGAGAATCAGCATACTGATGTGCTGATTGAGATGGAAAACTCAGAACATCATACTGAAGTGCTGGCAGAGGGAAGTAAGGCACTAGGGCCTTATGATTTTTGTTTTAACAAGTGTTTTGTGAATGCAGGTGTTGTTTCAGGGGCTGAAGGAAATTTGACTCAGTTGAGCAGTCAAATGAAGGAAGAAGAAATTTCTGTGGAAATTTCAAATCCATGGGATGAAGACGTTATGTTGCTGGAAATGATGCTGAATAGTCAAAATTCAGTGCAGGAAGAATCTCAATTTCAGAATTGGGAATTGCAGATGCAGAGAGATGAAGATAGAAGAAGAGAGTACACAATGTACCAGTCCAGTAATTTGCTGATAGGAGAAGGCAGAGAAGAATTTTTCTATTATAGAAAACAAGAGGGCATGGATGATTAGGTGGAAGTAAAAACTGAGCAAGTAAGAACAAAAGTAAGTATAGAAGTAAGAACTGAGCGAGTAAGAGCTCAGCAGGCAGTAAGAAATCAGCAATCTGAAGAATTATTGGACAAGGAAATTGAATTAATCAGAAGAATCATGTTGAAAGTGTCTCAGAGGAAGACATCAACAAGGAAGAGAAGCAGCAGCAGCAGCAAAATGAAGACAGAGACAGACTGTAAAAGTGCAGCGAGTGGAGCAAGACAGCATAAGATATGGAGACCTGGAGCAAAGAAACAAACAACAAATATAGATGACGAGTTACAGAACAAAGTGTGGGATCCAGGCGGACAAAGACTTAAACGCATGATCAGGGGATCATGATCATTTTCAACCTTGGAAGTCTGATGCAGGAGCATTAGCTCGGAAAAATACTTTGTATTTTTATTAAACCTAGGGGTCTCATGTTTTTGAGAAAATATTAATTTTAATGTAAATATTAATGAGATTTTTGAGTGATTAAATTATATTTTAATTAATTATTGTGAGGATTTGTAAATGTTCCCAAATGATTTGGAGAACATGAGAGGAATTAGATTTTAGATATTTAGGAATTAATTATGAGCCTAAGTTAGATTTAGTTTCAAGATTTTAGGGATAGAAATCTAGATTGTAGGGGTGTTGAGATATTTGAGGACTTTTTTGAGTGATTAAAGGGATTTGAACCTAAATTGGTTCAATTCAATTTGTATAAATTAATGAGCCTCAAAGGCCAAATAGATCAGGAAAAATAGAGTGATTAGAGGTGAGGTTTGGACAACAAAGGTTGCAAGCCTACTGGCTTTTGTAAAAGGGCCATCGATTGAAAATCTGGCCATCGACCAAGAGGGTTTTTCTTTATAAATATCGATGAGGAATTTGTTTTGAAAATTGTGTGAAATAGATATATTCTTGGTCTAATTTAGTAGGAAGATGTTGAGTTCTGTGAAATCTGCATATTTGGGAAGAATCGATTTTTAGTTGATATTGATTTTATGCTTCGAATTGTATCTTTTGAGGGTTACATATGGTGAAAAGCGTACCATATGAACTGTGAATATTCGCACAGTTGAACGGAGCTCATAAGGTACGACGACGAAATTCGTTGGAGAGTAAAAGCATTGGATCATGTTTAGAACAGAGTTAAATTACACAGTGTTGAGTGAATCTGTTGAAGATCGCGTGGGTTGCTATAAGCGCAAACGGTGGAACGACTATGATCTATGAGAAGGATTGATCATACTTACAATAAGAGGTATGCGATACAACAATAAACCAATTTATAATTGCCAGATCCAATTGGGATCGATTTTCATTTCTATTCTGAAATTGTGCTGGGCGCTAGTTACAACAGAGAATCAATGCATTTTGGTCCTGTTGGTGGAGGATCGATTGCAATTTAAGGTTATTATGATATAATTGTGCATGAATTGAATGAGAAAACACCGTGATTGATCATATCAGACACCACGGCTTGGTATTGTGGACAAATAGATTTATAAAGTCATAATGGTGAACGAATTAACAAAACTGATTTGTATGAGGACCCTGCGTTGATTCAAATCTAAATGTCCAACCAACGTGTGTGCATAGGATCCGGTTGTGCTGTATTGTCTACGGCTATTTGGCTACGTTGTGGGCATAGCTGTATTGGAGATTCGATGAAATTAATTCGAATAGACAGTATTAACATAAAATCGAAATTCTAATCCCTGTGTAACGATGGTCTGAGGAGAGTGAGCCTTCGAATTCAAGAAGCGAATGGGGAGAAAAATATGTATTCGAATGGGAATTCGATACAGCAATAAAACAAAGCGTTGAACTGACCAAAAACAGGTTGTAATGGGAGAGCAAATTTGCAATTGCAAGAGAAAGGGTGGACGCAGAATCGATGTCAAGAATGAAGAGGGATTGGCACCAACAGTGCGAAGGAATTGCGTTGCAAATTAAATGAAAGCCGCGCAGTCATGTTTGCCAACGGACCATACATGGAGGTAAGCCACATTTTATTACCAAACATGCATTAAAACCCGTAGCCATATCTAGTATTGCGTTGATTGGAATGGGTATGTTGCAAGGACCGAAAGACTAGTAATTTGGTGTGGGCCAAATGTTATTTTTAAATGATGGAGGTTGCGTAAAGGTTTCACATAAACTTCATTGATATTGGAATGCATGAAATCGATATGCAGTGGTATTAATTTTATGGTTGAACTTTTAAAACATGGTTTTATATTGGCATTTGGTTTTATCAAGATTTGAATTCATATATGGGTGTTGGTCACATATACTATGGCATTTGATTAAGGCATGAAGGTTGTTGGGATTCAATTAATTGAATCCGAACTTCTGAGTTGAGATGGATTAAGCCTTGGGCTTAATTAAAAGCTGAGAATTTAAATAAAACCATTGGGGGTTTAAAGTCTTTTCCTAAGACTTTTGGAAAAAGCCTACATTTGTGAAATAACCTTGTTGGGATTTAAATGGAAATTGAAAAATGAGAGTTATTGGGTTTTATAGAAATCCTTGGTTATGGGTTGAGTGGTGTTAAATCATATGGTTTGATAAGCTTCTATATGAAGTTTAAAGTGGGATTGTATTGAAGTTTGGGTATGTGTGAATGAACGAATTGATTTGAAGTATGGTTTCCATAAACCATAAAAAGTTGTGAACATATGTTACAAGCTTCTGCAAATGATAGTATGTGAAATTGCCCTAAATTGGAGTTTTATTTGGGCAGTTATTTGAGACGCATTTTTATATGCATAGAATTGGAGAGATTCTGGGTTTGCAGGGTTTTCCTGCATCACTAAGCAGAGTTCCCTTTCTTGTGTAAATATTGTTAAAAAATGAAACAAGGTCCCTTGAGCATAGTTATTTTCATGTGTCAATCTTGTTAAAAAATGAAATAGATATCCCTCCAATTCAAGTCTTTGGTTAGATCTCGTAAATTCCCAGTCGAGTCTTTCACTTGATCTTGTAAATGAACCTTCATTCCATCCACGTGTTAATAACCAATCATCTACTTAGGTGAACGAAATGAAGATTGTGGGGAATGTGTCTAGAATTGAGACATTATGATGGGGGCATGCAAACTTATTTCAAGGATATTTTTCTCCGTTTCAAGCTTGTGTAAAAATGAAACCAATCAATTTCAAGCATAGTTTCCCATGTTTCAAGCTTGTGTAAAAATGAAACCAATCAATTTCAAGCATAGTTTCCCATGTTTCAAGCTTGTGTAAAAATGAAACCAATCAATTTCAAGCATAGTTTCCCATGTTTCAATCTTATGTAAAAATGAAACCATTCTCATCCTATCCTTTGTGATTGTTATTTTTATCGACCTATTTCTGCAAGACGAGCATTGGTTTTCTCATTCCATCATCACCATCTACTTGTCCGATCATACACTTTCACTTGGTTGTTTTACCCTTTCCCGAGGCACCGCTGTGATGAGTGGTATTATTAGCCATCCTCTTGAAATCTACATGTTTTGAGCAGTTCCATCATGACCGGAACCAATTGCTACCATTTATACTAATCGTTCCTCTAGGAGGAGTCCTCTTGCAGCTCTTTTCAGACTCATAAAACATGAAAATATTGTCAAGCACTTGTTTTTTCGAACTCGTTAAAGTAAATGAAAAGATGCCTACTCAGTATAAGTTTAACCTACTCGAGATAAAAATTTTACGAAAAATGAATACCTTAGTCAAACATGGCTAAGAGGTTCTCCTGCGTATTGTTTTCTATCTTTTCAAACTCAAGAGACTATATAAAAAAATTAATCTTTGGAGTTTTTTTTTTCCTATTTTTCAAACTCTCTAAACATAAAAAGGAGTCGGTTTAGACCTTTGCTAGACTCGCAAAAGCATCAAACAATGATGGAATCGTCAAACATGACAGGACCAAACCACTCCTTCTCTAGATTCGTTAAAAATACTCGGAGGGATTCATCTGCAGGATAAACTTACAGATCAAGCATATCTTATCCTCCTCAAGCTTGTGAAAAATAAAGAGGCATTGACTAGAAATGGTTGGGGAAATTGGGAAAATGGGAACTCCACCTATTAATGGAAACGAGTTTCTCTTGAACACAACACTCTTCCGGTTCATCTATGTGTATTTTGGGATGGGAAATATGCTTGATTTTTGGTTCATCACACCATTTCAATGTGAAAATTCCTAGATCTAACACTCTCAGGAATCCTACTGCAACCAGCTGAATCTACTTCACCTACTTTGTAAATTACATTACAAAATTATTTCAGATTACTTCTTGAAACACTGAAGTAAATTACTGAAGAAACCTATGCTTAGTTAAATATGATTATGAAACAAGGAAAATGATGATGCTACTCTGCTCTGCCTTGCTCAGAAGTTGGCATTACTACCCATTGCATCTGTCACTTCATCACTCCTTGGCTCCAACTGAAGACTCCTCCATCCCGCTACTACTAATCATGGGCACCTGTAGCAAGGTTATGATCCAAGAGGTGGGCTCCTCAAGGATCCTGCCAAACTGAAGTTCAAGGTGAACTATAGTTCTATGTCACCCCATCCCCCTCCTGGAGATGCATGGGCACTCATGGCATACTCTTCCTCCTCGATCTTCGTGGCTACAACCTTTGGATCGTGCTTCTCATCCTTGTCCTTTTTTTGAGAGGGCACTACGATGTAAAGTGGCCCATCTCGCCACTCTGAAGCACTTCAAATTTGAAATATATATCTTTTGTTTCTGTTGCCCTTGCCATCCCTTCGATGTGAGGGCTGCATTCTCCTCCTCCTCCAGATTCTTCGATCCGCTCCTACTGCTACCGTCAAGTTTGCACTTGACCAGATCTCTTCTCAACTCCTCCCCCTAAGGAGCTGCCCACATCAAATCCAAACTAAGTAGCGTTTCCCTGGGCAAGATACTTTGGAAAAAAACTTGCCACTCCTCAGTGACTGTGTTAAGGGCCAACCTCACCATAGTTTTAAAAGTTGTGGTAGATCCCACGAATTCCAACTGATCACGGATTTCCTGAAGTCTCTTGAGGAATGGAGAGATGTGTTCCCCCTTTTCCATTTGGATCATCTGGAGCTTCTTCTCCAAGTACATCTTCGTTGCTTGAAATTTCCTTCATATAGCACAGAAAATAACTCCCATAAATCCCTCACAGTGTTCTTGCCAGCTATATGAGAGACTATATGACCTTGACACCATCAAGGATAAGTCTCTTGGCATTTTCCGTATCGGACTCGTAATTTTTATTATGATTCGGATCTGTAGGTACAACAACCACGTTGTCTACGAATGCCTTGAGATCATACTCGTCCAGAAGGAATTTGATTCTTTCCTTCATGATCACGTAGTTTTAGGATCCCTCCAATTGATCCTAATCTCTAAGTCCGTGAGATTCCATCTTAGCTAAAAAATTTCGAACTGTTCCCTCTTTCTCCCTACTGCGTAGCTTCTAAGCTAGCTTATGCACTCCATGATGGAGCTCGTAAGTCAGCTACTCCTCTACTTCCCATCAAATGAGAAAAACTAAATTCCTCGACAAAGGAACTCACTGAGGAAGGATTCCCTCACTATGTTTCTTCTTCTTCGTTTGACACTTCTTTGCCCAAAAAATTCTTGCAGAAAAACTATGCCCCTTTGGTTCTGTGTGAAGGCTCTACACTCCTCCCTCTGCCTCAGCAAGATCTTGATCCGAAAGTCTTACCTCTCCGTTGACTCACTCAGAACCACCTCTAAAATTCTGCCCTTCTGGATAGAACTACGCAATCCCTCTAGGGATTCGGTTTCCTGTGGTTGCAGCAATTCGGCCTTCACTTCAGAGCTAGATCTGCTCTTCATGTTTCACATCAAACTCTTTGATACCATGTGAAAATTCCTAGATCTCACCATCTCAGGAATCATATTGCAATCAAATGAATCTACTTCACCTACTTTGTAAATTACATTACAAAATTATTTCAGATTACTTCTTGAAACATTGAAGTAAATTACTGAAGCAACATACACTTAATTAAATATGATTCTGAAACAAGGAAACCAAGCAAAGAAAAATATACACATAGGACACTGTTATTTTTGGAACAAAGTCCCTGGAACAACCCAATGCGGGAGAATCGGTGCAACATATATACGAGTTTATTCTTATTAAGTATTAGAAAATTTTGAATACATCTTTGAATACTTCCAAGGTTATTCAATTACAGAGAGAGAAGTACTGACAAAAAAATTGTGAGTTTTACCTTACTCAATCACTAGTATTTTCCGGATGATCCGGATGATGGATGAGGTACCTCTAGAGGGCCCTGCACTGCCTTTACGCAGTCACTACGTAGGGCCTGCATCACCTCCTCTTGGCACTACATCACCCAAGCTGCAGATTGATCTACCTCCTGGAATCTCAGATCTTCACCTCCCGGTTTCACACCCTGGATCTCGACTTCTGAAACTGATCCGACAAAAAAATCTTGGAAACCCTCTTGGCCTCTATGTATCCCTGTGTGGCTTTGTGCTGGCTCTGCATCAACCTCTCTGGATCTACGATGGCTTTGTTGGATCTCTCTCTTCGTCTCTCTTCTGATGATTCTCTGGCTGAGAAAATCATTCTCTCTCCGAAAGCTATCTCTGCCCCTCTCTGTGTTGGAATAACTTAGATCGATTTCTCGTCTTGAGCTCTACTCGCTTCAGAAATTTCGATCTCTATATTGACTTGGTGTATCTTTCCAAATGACCCTCAAGCCTTCCTTTATATCTTTCTTGTTGAGACTTCAATGAAAAATATTAGATCTCTAATCAATAACTAAGATTATAACTTTAATTTATCCATGTTATTTAGAAGATTCACACTTTTTTTTATTAATACCCTTTAATTATTTAATTTCCCTGATTTTAGACTCAGGGTCCCCATTAAAATAATTAATTTTTTCAATAAAACACATTCTGAGTGGAATTTCCACAAACCTTTTATGGGTTCTTTAAAATACATGTGCCTAAGCCTCTCCACAAATTTTAATACTTAGAGAACTTCTGATGCTACCAAAAATCAACATTAAAATCCTTCGTTTTCAGTTTTGGGTCAATGCTGCCAACTCCATTCAGTGTCGCCGATGTGTTCAAGAGAATTCATTCAGTTGATATTTTCTATGATAATATTAAGCATTGATTCCATGACTTCCATTCCTGAACCAATTCCGCATCAACATCATTCTGTCTTAAATCATGATACCCTTTTCGTGTCGTTTATGGGGGATACATCAAGGCCCTCTTGCTATGAGTAGCTTCCTGTCGATATCAACTAATTATCCAGGAAGTTGACTTAGAAACTCTTCATTCAATACCTTGGGGCTTGTATACATCAATGGAAAGTTTCCTCTCTTTCAATGAAAAATTTACATCATTGGTCTTCAACCGAAAGATTCTATGTGGTGTTCGACTTCAACTCATTCATCCACACCATACAGATTGTACTATTGTAACTTGAGAGCCATTAACATCATTGATGGTTTCTCTCACATCAGTTAACAACTTACATCATTGACTGGTAATCATATGGTGTCTGCAATGTTCGACTTCAACTCCTTTTTTCGCATGGTTAGACTTGTACATTGGACGAACAAGTGAATGAGATAGAAGACCCCAGATCAAGTTCCATCCATCCAGGATGTGTTTTCAAGATTAATGAAATATTACAAAGCATGAAGGCTATGATCATACAATCATCCAATCATGGATCCACACTTTTCATGAGTAGACATGATTTTTTTATCATTGTACATGTAATATTAGCTTATGTGTTGAGCATGGGTATGCCTCCCTCAGCAAAGTTATCGTGATGAAAATGTATTGTAACATATGATGATCTCAAACAATTGTTCTTGATTCGAGTTTTTCACAAGGTAAATCACTTCAGTCATTAGTTGTCATTTCTAAATTTACGCTTTAGGGGGAAATCTGTTATAGGCCATTTTTTCGCATCTAGTCAATAGGCTTGCAAACTAGATCAATCAACATCCGTGAACACCTTGTAATCATCTCTACACAAATCCTTAAGCACAAATCCTCCAAATCCCCTAGTTTTTGGGTTTGATTGCTTCAAATCAGTGATTTTAAGGCCCAATGCACCTTGGAATTTTAGAGACTTGCATTCAACAGCAGGTTGCTCCATTATGCGCCAACGTTGATCAACAACAAGTTGTTCCTTGTTGCGGGTGCACTAATTCTAGAAATTCGAGAAAATAAAATGAATCCTGAAGCTTCCTCTTCCAAAAGCTTCCATGACTTGTTTCAATCATCTATCTTGGATAAGAAATCTGAATACTATCTGATTCTACCTTGCATATTTCATCTCTTATCCCTTGAGCTCATCCTCCCATCAAGAGTGGTTCTCAAGCCTATATTGGTAAATGGATAAGAATTCTTAAACTACCACACTCTCCTATAAAATTATAGTCATCTACAACATCAGGGTTGGCAAGCTTTTGGAGACTGATCATGCACTCATGCTACTACCTTGGATCTAGGAGAGTCATCGTCTTCATGCATTAGGGTGACATTGAGGTGTCCTTTGTGAAAAGAAAGGACAAGTCAACCTGGGGAGATCTCTACAAGATCAACTACTATTCTTGGTTGTAGATTCTATCCTATTCATATTAATACAAGGATTATACCATTTTCCTATATGTGTTATGTTATGTTTACATTCATTTGTTTCAATGCTTTGTTGATCCATTGAATAAATTAATTGGATAATGCTATATAGATGTTGTAGATATTTGTCTTGTTATGATTGTATGTGCAATTTATAATTATAAAAATCAGAGCTACGATTGGAGCTTACAAGACGAGAGGAGAGTAAATCTTGCGATAAATTTCAAGTAAGCCTCTTTCCATTCTTAAATTTCTCTAAGGGAAACTTTGTATTCTTTTCTTCTAGACCAACCCACTAGGTCTAGGGAAGATAATTTTGCCCACAATCGTAAATTCTGTATAACATGTGGTATAACATGGCATAAGAATTCTCCATACACACCTAAAAAAAATGGAGTTACAGAAAGGATGAACATGAAACTAGTGGAAAAGGCAAGGATCATGGTCAATGATGTTGTGTTAGGATAAGAAATCTGGGCAAAGGCAATGGATATTTCATGTTACCTAGTTAATAGATCACCTTCATCAGCATTGGAGGATAAGACTCCACATTAACATTGCATAATCAGATTGCATTAGGGGCATTCGAGCATGTTGAATCCATTTCTACATTCAAGGGGTTTCCTTGTGAAAAATCCTTGAAACGCAACAACTGGAAATATTTCTTCTAATTGATAAATTAATTATGTGTTTTATTTTGATCACGACAAAATAACAAAATATTCACACTGAAATTTCTCCACAAAACAAAAATACTCTGAAAGATAAACTGGAACCTGAGAAAATAATGGCACGCTCACATAAAAGAATGAAAATTATGTTTGGAAAAATGTCCCCGGAAAAACACAATGTGGGAAAACTGGTGCAACAACTGAGGGTTTTATTATTATGCAATAGTGAGAAATTCTAAGTACAACTAGATGCCCAAAAATGACAATACTCTACAAGATAAACTTGCCACAAAAATTAGTGAGACAAATTTTGTCTCACCTGACACTAATTGGACTCCAAAACTGACACTTCTTGGGCTCCACAAAACCCCTGCATCACACCTACGTAGGCTCTTGTATTCTTTGCTTGGAAACTATAACTGATCAAGCTGTCTACCCAATTCATCCTATGATAATGACCCGTTGGCCCCTTCCGTAAATCCCCCCAGCTTCTAGCAACTAAACCGACCCTCTGACTGGCCAAATAAAACTCTGCCTCTAAAGATTCTGCATAGGCCCTGTGCAGCCCCACTGAGGAAACTCAACCCTCCCGTAGCTAAATCTCCGTAATTGGAAAAATTCATCTAGAATCATTGTCTCTACCTCTCTCTGTCTTTGCATCCCCTCTTTGGTGTGAAATCTTTTGGCAGAAAGCTACTCTCTAGAAAATCTAACTGCGCAAGGAAACTCACTTTCCAAGTGTGTTTTCCATCTACCCCTCAAGCTCTTCTTAGAATCTCTAGTTGAGACTCCAATGACCATGATTAAACCTTAATCGATAGTTTAGATAATCTTCGAGTCGATCCGTGTGAGTTTCTAGAGAATTCTCACATTTTTCAATTAATTCCTATCAATTAACCATTTTCCCTAAGTTAGAGTTAGGAAATTTTTAACTATGGTCAATTAATTTAGCTGAGCCATATTTAGGAAGAATATTCATAAACGATTTCTGGGTTTTGGAGAAATCATGGGTTTTAGCCTCTCCATAAAGTCTTGAGACTAGAAAACCATTCGATGCTACAAAAAACTAACACTCCCTCGTAGCAATGAAGGTGTTCTATTGTTGAACTGCTACAACACCTTGCATTTACATCATCCTCCCATACATGATGCTGATGTCTGACAGGAAACTATGCTGGAAATGACTGTGCTACAACCTCAATCACAGTGATGCTCCCTCATTCACAGTGTTGCTTCCTCAGTCATTGCGTTGTTCCCTCAATCACTGCATTGTTCCCTTAGTAACTGTCCATCAACCACTGTGCTAACTCTAATTCATCTTCCATTGAATGTATTTGAACCAAAATGCTGCATGTGAACTGCTGACACTGCACTGTACATTGTGTACTGTTGCCAACTCTACATCTGTGCTGCGACTGATCTCATGCTACATCTGTGATGTTGCTGACATTGCACTGTACATCTTGTACTATTGCCAAATCTGCATCTGCACTGCAACTCCTTTCCCTCTCATTGTTGTTGCTTCTACTGCAACAAATGCAACTAAGAAGTATCCAAAATATTGAATCAACAGTGTCTTTGTGCTGCAACTGTCTCGTAAGAATCGGACTGCTACTTGCCTCTACACTATCCACTGAGAAATTTGTGCTGCTGTTGATTTTTCTATTGAGCCTCTTGTTCTACTATCAACATTGCTTTGCACTCCTCAACATCTGACTGCCACTAGTCTGCAACTGTCACTCTAGAACCTCACTGCATCAATTGACATTGATCCTCCTGATACTGAATACTGTGGTCCCCTATAGCAAGGTAATGATCCATGAGGAAAAAAAATATGATGCTCACCTCAATGGACCTTGCCCAACTTTGCACAATTCGAAACTCTGATCTACTCATATTGTTGTTGCTACTACTCTATTGCATTGTTGCTGCAACTACTGCAATAATGACTTTGATCTCCCAAAATCCTAAAGCAATAGCTTCCATAGGGCTACTACCTCTGAAGCATAGCTCTACACTGGGAATATTGTAAATTTTTGTAGATGTTCTATGCTTGATGCAACTTTACTTTTTATCCCAACATCAGCCAACAATCACATAAACAATAAAGTAAAATGCTGATAGAACATACCAATAGATCGACATAAGACAAGCCAGAAATATATAAGTGTGTTGGTGCGTTACGATGGTCAACAAGATGCTTCAACCAACAAAGTCTTAATATGGTCAGCCAACGAGCAATGTCACACAACCCTCTAGGGCAGCCAAAACTGTCAACTCAAAAGTTAACGCTAGCAGTCAACGGTCAACACAAACAATAGCAGCATCTAGGTCAACGCATCAAAGTCAAAGTCAACGTCTAGCCTCAGTAATAGTGCCAAAAAATGCAAATTCGAAAGATCGAAATTTAGGGAGAGTTTCAGGTCTGTTTGAACTTGCGTTGACCAAAGTCAACGCTTGTCAAAGCTGCTGCAGAAAACCTAGGCCGAAAATAGAAAAGAGATGCTGCTGAAATTTCCCATGTGTGGAGAAAAGAGCCTCCAAGGTCATCGAACCAATCAGATGAGGAGAGAGAAATGTGTGAGGATGAGATGAGTGAAAATTTCCTCCAACGTTGACGAATTTATATCCATCAGTGAGGGTGTGTGACACAACTGCTGGGGCACAAAACCTTAAGGCCGACCTGCACATATTTTGAATAAATTCAAAATAAATGTTCTGCTCATCGGATTAAGATGATCTTTAGATAGATATTGCACCTCTCAGAAATAGGAGTCCAATAAAAATATTGGCATCTTCATTTTAGCATCACAACATGGAGTTTGGACCTAGGTCCAAAATTAACACTCCCTCTCAACTAGGGAGAACTCCATCCACCTATGCAATCCAAACATCGTGCGTCATCCTGCCGTAACTTACTTTGCTGGCTTCTTTATTTTAGAACAAAAGTGGGTTAGTCACAAAGACATCATTCCCAGCTGAAAAATTTAGCGTAGAGGTCTGAAACCTCTATATGACTCAAAGAGTCACATACCAACCCGAAGTTGGTTTATATGACCTGAAGTCAGTAAGAGGTCCGAAACCTCACTAGACTTGATCCCAGATCAAGTGGTTGGACAAGTGCCATCCTAGATAGAGAGTACGGAAATATCTGATGCATCCATCAGTATTTGCTACTAGTCTCTAACTTTTCCCACCTCATTAGCCAAATGAGAGGTACTTCCCATGAGTCTGGAACTCAGTGGGTAGGATGCATACGGGGTACAGATCATGAGAGGTGAACCAAATAAAATATCATAAAGTTGGGGCAGAAGCACCACAAGGTTCGGCAAGCCTAGCCCTGTGTGTGCTTATAGCTCTGAGGAACTATCCCCAAGGCCTCCCAGAGCTCCTAGAGCTTATCGTCCAACAAGACCCTCAGAAAAGGGTCGTTCCATGATTCCAAGATTCTCACGGAAGGTTAGGAACTTGACCTTCCCCAGGGGCTTTGTGAAAATATCCGCAGCTTGCTCATTAGTTCCTATATGATCGAGCCTTACGGTGCCTCGCTGTACCATATCCTGGATAAAATGGTACCTGATATCAATATGCTTGGATTGATCGTGGAACATGAGATTCTAGGACAACCAAATCCCACTATGTTATCACATAGTATCACAGTGGTATCTAGCACATGCCCAAACAACTCACAGAAGATATTTCGCAACCAAACTGCTTCACAACAGGCCATACTTGCTGCAATGTATTCAGCCTCCGCGGTGCTCAAAGCCACCGACTTCTACTTCCTTCTCATCCATGATATCGAAGTAGAACCAAGTGTGAAGCAACATCCCAATGTGCTCTTACGATCCACCACACTGCTAGCCCAATCAACATCAGTATATCCATGGAGTGTCATACTCCCGACAGTGTATCTCAGCCCATGGTTTATCATGCCCCGAATATATCTCAATAGATTCTTGGCACCAACCTAGTGAATGTGATGAGGATCAACCATATGTTGACTTAAAGTGTTCACTGCAAAAAATACGTTTGGACAGGTGTTCAATAAGAACATCAGGGCCCCTACGAGTTGACGATACTCAGTAGGATTTTCTAGCATGGGCCCAACATTGTTTCCACTCAAATTCTTAAAATTGAGCTCCATGGGTGTCGACACAGAATTATAGTCCACCATACCAAATCTTTCCAGAAGCTTCAGAATATATTTTCCTTGAGAAAGGAAAATATCGCCAGGTCTCCGCTAGACCTACAGGCCTAGGAAGTAATGCATTAGTCCTAGGTCCTTCATCTAGAACTCAACGACGAGCTCCCTCTTGCACTGATGAATGAGAGGGTTAGCACATGTCAGGAAGAGGTCATCCACATACAACACCAGAATGAGAGGCTTTCCTCTATCAACCTTGAAGTAAAGGTTCAGATCAACATTACTATGAGTGAAGCCTAGCTTCATCAGGTAGCTATCTATCCTCTCGTACCAAAATCTGGGTGCTTGCTTCAGCCCATAGAGGCCTTTCTTCAATCTGCAGACATAGGTGTCCCGATCCTGGACTTCGAACCCCAGAGGTTGCTCCACATATACCTCTTCCTTTATCGCACCATGCAGAAATGCAATCTTCACATCCATCTGATGAAGATTCCATCATTGCGTAGCAGCAAGGGATATGATAGATCGGATGGTGGTATATCGAGCCACAAGTGAAAATATATCATCCTAGTCTATGCCTTCCTTTTGAGAGATGCCATGGGCAACGAATCTTGCCTTGAAATTTTCATCACTCCCATCAGATCCATGCTTGATCTTATAGAGCCATTTTTAGGTGACAACTGCTTTGTCCTTCGGTCTCGGAACCACATCCCAGACATCATTCTTCATAATGGACTCACATTATTCGTGCATAGCATCCTTCCAGACTTGATGCTTAACAGCTTCCTCAAAAGATCCAGGCTTAGATTGTACAATAATACTCATGGCCGCTAGATACCCTTGGTATCTATTTGGCTTCTTTCTTTCATGGAATGTCCCCCTTGGGGCCATATGATTCTCGACATCCTCAAGAGTGTCCCTGAGCCATGATGGTATTTTACTCATTGAAGGAGGTGGATCTATAGGGTCCATCAGTCCTTCAACATCAGGCATCGTCTCATCCTTCGGTTCTTCTTGATTTCCAGGCCTTGCTTCATGATCTTCCTCAGATCTCGGAAGATTTACTACTTTCTTCAGGGAAGAATCTTCGTCAAAGGTAACATCGTGGAATATCTCCACTTCCCTTTGACCAGGCACATAGACTCTATAGGCCTTTGAAGTTTCGTTGTAGCCCACAAACATTCCCTTCTTTCCAGAAGCATCCAGCTTGCTCCTCTTCTCCTTCGGCACATGAAAATAAACAGGACATCCAAAAACTCTAAAATGTGATACGTCAGGTTTCTTACCAATGAAAACCTCTTTGGGAGTTTTTGAGTCCAAGGCAGAATTTGGGCATCAGTTTTGTATGTACACAATAGTGTTCACAACTTCTCCCCATAGGAACTTCGGTATACCCTCGTCACATAGCATGGCACGGGTAGCTTCCACAATGGTCTTGTTCTTTCTTTCAGCAATGCCATTCTGCTCAGGAGTATAGATAGTTGTGGTCTCCCTATTGATGCCATCTTCTCTACAAAAGTTCTTGAACTCGTTCGTCTCATATTCAGTGCCATTATCGTTCCTCAATATATTGATCTTCTTCCTTGTCAGATTTTCCACCAAGGCTTTGAAGGTACTAAACCACATGAAAGCCTCATCCTTCTTCTTCAAGAAGTATATCCAGGTTTTGCGAGAGAAGTCATCTATATTGAATGTCATATAATAATAACATCCTCCCAAGGATGTCACAGGCAGCATACCAGATAGATCAGAATGTATCAATTGCAAGACATCATATGTCTTTGTGACACTTGAGGGGAAAGGTCCCCTTGTATGCTTTCCTTCGGCACAACCCTGACATACACATTCATGATTATTTCAAAATTCGGGCATCCCGTTCACCACCTTCCTTACTTCAGGAAGGGCCTTATATTGAAGATGTCCAAACCTTTAGTGCCATAGTTCAGTCTGTCGGGTAGTATCACATGTCATTGTTCCCAATGGACTTCCTCCAACCTGGTAGAGTGTATCAACTCTAAACCAAATCTTGATAGCTTCCTTGAAACTCTTCTTCCACATGCGCACCTTCCCATCAATGAATTCCACATTGAAACCTTTGTCTTCCATGGCCGATATATCCACAAGGTTCTTCTTCTAATTAGGTACATAGAGTACATCCTACAAGCGGAGGACTTGAACTTGATACAAGTGGAGGGTCACAGTCCCTATCCCTTTCACAAGAAATGTGGAATTGTCTCCAAGTATAATTTCCAGATTAGTATCCTTCTCAACCATATCAGAAAGTGCTTCTTTGAACCTAGTGATGTGCCTTGGGGCACCACTATTTATCAACCAGACATCCATAGTGTCAGGTGGAGATGCAACATAGAGGGTAGATACAAGAATGAATTCATTTCTTTTATCAACAACATTTGATTCCTCATACCTATAATTTCTCGACCTTTTGAAGGGTTGAAAATTTCCGCCGGAGGGAGCCTTCCTCTTCCCCTTGAACCTGTTGTTCCTTTGATTTCCATTCCTTCAGTTGTTGTTGTTACCATCATCATCGAGAGAATCCTTCTTGAAAGGGAATTCTCTAGCATAGTGACCTAGCTTGTGACAAGTGTAACACTTGCCCTTCTTTCCTTGGGCCCCTGCTATTCCTTTGTTCCTTGGAACACAAAATTTCTTCTTCTTAGAAAGAGCAGTGAAGGCATCATTTCCTTCATTTTCATATTCCTTCATCCTTGTCTCTTCTTGTACGCATCTCGATAATACTTCATCAAAATCAGGTATGACATTATTATTGAGAATGGTAGTGTTGAATACATGAAATTCGGATGAGAGACCTTCAAGTGTGGTGAGTACCATCTCTCGATCATCTACTGTCTCTAAAATAGCCAACAGATTATTCCTGATATCAGTTAGCTTCAGAAAATATAATTGAACAGACTCATCCCTTCCTTTCTTCAGATTCTTTAATTGGTTCTTGAAGAATAAGACTTGATTCGCATTGTTGGCCTTAAAAATTTGGACCAACTTATCATACATCTCCTTGGATTTTCCCAACTTAGAGATGTAGGAAACCAGACTCTTATGAATTGAGTCCCTGATCATCAGCTTTGCTTTGATTTCCCCTTTCTTGTACTTTGTTTTGGCAGCAGCAGTTGCAGTGGATGGAGGCTCTTGGATTTTACCCTACACATAGTCCATGACATCTTGGTCTTCCAAATTAAGATCCAATGTCATCTTCCAAGCAGGGAAGTCATCCTTCCAAGTCAATTTTTCATCAACCTTAAAGCCATTGTAGTTTGAGGAACCCATCCTCTTCTTCGATGATTGCTACAAACTAGGGCTTTGTCTTCACCTCAGCTCTGATACCATGTAAATGTTTGTAGATGTTATATGCTTGATGCAACTTTAATTTTTATCCCAATATCAGTCAACAATCACATAAATAATAAAGTAAAATGCTGATAGAACATACTAGTAGATCAACAGAAGACAAGCCATAAATATATAAGTGTGTTGGTGCATTATGGCGGTCAACAGGATGCTTCAACCAACAAAGTCTCAATATGGTCAGCCAACCAGCAATGTCACACAACCCTCTAGGACAGCCAAAACGGTCAGCTCAAAAGTCAATCCAAAATTTAACGCTGTCAGTCAACGGTCAACGCAAACAACAACAACAAGTAGGTCAACGTAGAAAAGTCAAAGTCAACATCTAGCCTCGGGAATAGTGCCAAAAAATGTGGATTTGAAAGATGAAAATTTTGGGAGAGTTTTAGGTTTGTTTGACCTTGCGTTGACCAAAGTCAACATTGGTCAAAGCTACTATAGAAACCCTAGGCCGAAAATAAAAAAGAGTTGTTGCTGAAATTTCCCACGTGTGGAGAGAAGAGCCTCCAAGGTCATCAAACCAATCAGATGAGGAGAGAAAAATGTGTGAGGATGAGATGAGTGAAAATTTCCTCCAACATTGACCTTTTTATATCCATCAATGAGGGTGTGTGACACAACTGCTGGGGCACAAAACCTTAAGGCCGACCTTCACAATATTTTGAATAAATTCAAAATAAATGTTTTGCTCATCATATTAAGATGATCTTTAGATCGATCTTGCACCTCTCCGGAAGAGGAGTCCAATAAAAATATTTGCATCTTCATCTAAGCATCACAACATGGAGTTTGGACCTAGTTGTCCAAAATTAACAAATGTTTTGGCTGGAACTGCACCTGCATCCTGCAACTGGGAAATTCACTCTTCCCATTTCACTGCAACTAGCAATTTTTTGACGTGTACTAAATGAAAATAGCTATGCAGTTGTCATCTGAATAACTGACTGCACCTAATGACACCGAACCTGTAACTATGATATTGTGGCCCCCCTATAGCAAAGGTGATGGTCCTACAACAACAATCTGCAATTGATCTAACTGATCTCCTTGTTTCATCTGTGGTGGAACCTTCCCAACTTGATATGCATATGTATCATACTTCTCCTCCTTTTGGATATGGTGTCCCATTATCTCATTTCAAGCATAGCCTCACTTTAAAACTTGCACTAGAAAACTTTCACTTCCTCTGACCTATCTCTGGTAACTGGAAGTCGATCTGCTGCCCAGGTCTACATCTTGGCTAACTCGTATGATCTCCTCTGGAATCTCATATGACCATCTTTAGAAAGATGCAAAATATGTGAAACTCAATTGATGGGAAATAAATTGGAAATATCCTTCTCTCCCTGCTCGACCTCTCTCTACTAACGCTCCCTCCTGGAATGCAAAAATATGCTATTGATTGCCTCTGGGTGTCCCGTCTCTGTTATTCACTCTACCTGCTACCTCAAATAGCAAATTTTCTCAACATTCCAGAAGTCCTTCTCCAGAATTTGGCACACGATCTATTTCTCCTAAGCTTGCATTGGCTGACTGACAAAATATTTGCAGCCTATGGCAACTGGAAATATTGGGTTTTCTCCTCTAGCTAGATCTAGAAACCCTTTGAGATTCCTTAGTGTGTGCAATTTCTCTTCTATTTGGTGTTGATTCTACTACTAAAAAAATAATTGTGCCCAGGTCCAGAATTTGCTCTGCAAAAATACTAATTTTCTCACCCCTTACCTGCTGGAATCACTTCTGGACAAATTTGAAATTTTTTGGGCACCTGCCTCTGGAAATAAAAACCTTGTTCAGTAATTCACACTACTTGGCTAGGCCTTGTGCAAACCTGGAAATCAAATTGCCAGAATCCCTTTGAATCTGGACGATTTCCTTCTTCCGCCTCTAAGCTTCTTGTCTGTCAAATAAGCTCTAATACCATGTGAGAATTCCTTGAAATGCAACAAATTGAAATATTAATTCTAACTGATAAATTAATTATGCAGTTTGTTTTGATCATGAAAAAATAACACAATATTCACACTGCAATTTGAAATTTCTTCACAAAATAAAATACCGCAGAAGATAAAATGGAACTTGAGAAAATACTCGCATACACACATAAAATAATGTCACAATTATTTTTGGACAAGTTTCCCCGGAAAAAACCCAATGTGGGAAAACTTGTGCAATAACTAAAGGTTTTATTATTATGTAGTAGTGAGAAATTCTGAGTACAACTGGATGCCCAAAACTGGGAATCCTATACAAGAGAAACTGGCCACAAAAATTAGTGAGAAAATTTTTGTCTCACCTAACACTGATACATCTCCAAAACTGGCACTTCCTGGGCTCAACGAAACCCATGAGTCAACCTATGCCTCACACCTGGGCATGCTCTTGTATGCTTTGCTTGGAAACTGCAACTAATCAAGCCATCTTCCCAATTAAACCTTTGAGAATGACTCACTAGCCTCTTCCATAAATTCTCCCGACCTCCAGCAACTGAATTAACCCTCTAACTTGCCAAATCGAACTCTCTCTCTGAAGCTTCTGCACTGGCCTTATGCAACTCCAATGAGGAAAATCGACCCTCCTATAGCCGACTCTCAAGAATTGGAAAAATTCATCCATACTCACAGTCTCTGCCCCTCTATGTCTCTATGTCCCCTCTCTGGTTTGAAATCTTCCGACAAAAATCCACTCTCTGGAAAATCGAACTGCCCAAGGAAACTCACTCACCATGTGTGTTTCTCCATATACCCCTCAACCTCTTCTTATAATCTCCAGTTGGGACTCTAACGATTGTGATTAAACCTTAATCGATGGTTGAAATCATCTTCAAGTCGATCCGTGTGAGTTTCTAGAGAATTCTCACCTTTCTCAATTAATTCCTATTAATTAACCATTTTTCCGAAGTTGGACATAAGAATTTTTTAATTATGGTCAATTAAGTTAATTGAGCCATCTATAGGTAGAATTTATAGAAACGATTTATGGGTTTTGGAGAACTCATGTTTTAGCCACTCTACAAAGTCTCGAGACTAGAACACCAACCGATGCTTCAAAAAGTAACATTCCTCTCTTATACTTTTTGCTCTTTTTTCACTAGTTTCAAATACATAATTTCCAATGAGATTTTTTCCATTTGTGCCAAGATCATGTTAAACTTTGACAGCTCAAGGATGAATTTATCCTTGAAGAAATAATATATTTTAGCTATTTTTGAATCACCTATAATAACATTTCATTTCTAACAATTCTAATATGACGTTCCAAAAATAGTAAGTCACATCCCAATTTGGAAGTGACTTTCCAAAAATAGAAAGTCATGTCTAAATGATCAAAGATGACCTCGACATATGGAATCCACTTTAAAATCAAATCAATCATGATTATATAAGTCAAGAATTAATATTTTTATCCTTACTAGTATTGTTATTATTAGTATACTATAATTTATAAAATAGTCTAAAGTCATTCATCTTTAATGGATTAATAAAAACAAATTCTATCATGGAATAAGTAAATTAAATTAAAAATCTCTTACTTGGAAAATTAAACCTCTCTCTTGGAATAAATTAGTAACTCCACACTTAAGAGAATGCAACTCTCCCTCTCTAATTCAATGTATGGAAAAAATGTAACTCCTCATAAAATGCACTTGTAACTCCCTCATTCAATTCTATTTGCAACTCTCACCAAGTATTCTCCCATGTTTAAGTGTAACTCTCTCTATCCCTAATTCGAATTGTAATTTATCAGATAAGTGTACCTCTCTCTCTATTCTTGGGATGAGTTACACTTCTCAAATAACTCCTCCCTCATGGAATTCGATTCTCCTATTCTTGGCTCAAGGCATGAAATCATTTTGTAGCTCCTCTCCTTTCTCATTTATTTAAGCAAAATCAAGTGAAAGTTGAGATTAGCATGTTCATTTTGAAGAAGGGGAGCTAGTGTTGAGTGTGTGCAAGAGAAGTGTGAGAGCAAGGGAAGAATTAGATAAAGTGTGAAGGAAAATATCTGATCAAGAGAAGGAGATATTCAAGCAAAGAGCAAGAGCACTTCAGCTGCAAGTTGATCATGCATTGGTGGCTTTATTCATTCTCATTCTCTCTCTCTGTTCTCTGTTAAACAATTGAAGAAATCTAATAGAAGAAGAATCATTTGGGTTTTCTCCTTGTGGGTTTCCCCCTAGTCATTGGATCTAACTCTTTGTGTATTATATTTGTGCTTGTATGTCTTCATATGATTATTGAGTTTAAGTTCTATCTACAGTTGGTGATTTGATTTTTTTTTAAGAAGAAATATGCATTCTAAGTAATTGCAACAACATAGAAAATGCAAATTTCTGCATTTTAAATTTAGTTTTCTGTAAAGTACATGATCTAGGTGGATATTGGTGGCCACCCGCCTATGCCACCTAGACCCCTAGTTGGTTTCATCATTTTCCTTGTTTATAATAACATTTACTATTTTTAGCAGTTTTTTTGGTCTTGAACTTTGGAGCAGTTTTGACCCCCTAAATGACGTTTTTTTGAGGTCCGCAGCAAGGCATGTAGTCTTAGGCACGAGTTATGGCTACAGACTAGACCTACTACAAATCTTGTAGTACTAGGAGAGATACTCTGAATGAAGTATCGTACACGCCAAACATAGATAATATGACCAAGTTACGACCCCGCAATGTTGGATGCCTAACTAACCCCAACGGGGCCCAAAAACTCTTGGTGTTCCATCTCATGGGGTTAGGGTTTTGGTTGTTTAGGATTTTCACTTGTTGTTTAATAATAAAAAGGCCCTTGAGCCTCATTGTAACACAATTCAGAGGCATGTAGCTGCTACATATCTTCTTAGAGATAAACTACTAGCGCCCAAGCTAGTTTATTCCCATTCTGTATGTAAGCATATTTCAGTTCTTTGATATTAATGAAATGAAGTGTTATTTCTACTTTATCTTTGTATTTATGGTTATAATTGTACTATGCTGCGTTCTTGTTTAATTTTGGATCAGTGGTATCAAAGCGATTTTCTCTTTCTCTGTTTTTCTTTGCATGTCTCCAACAAGGTCAAGGTATAAGGAGTGAGAGCTCGAAATGGTTGAACCTTTCCAAGACCAGCCTCGCAAACCCCGACGACCTCCCATGGTGGAAAAAAATAAAGATGAGGGAGCAAGAGATCCTTTCAAAATATTGCTTAAAGAAGCCCTCGAGCGACAAAGGAACACGATGATGGAAAAATTTTCCCAGATCCTTCGACGACTACCTGTAGGTGAGACATATTATTGAAAAGATACTTTGGAAGCACCACCCCCTTTAAGGTACAAGTTAACTTTGACATCCCCATATTTGATGGTAAGATAGATGTAGATTCTGTAGAGAAATGGTTAAATTTTCTATACGGATGTTTTTTGGTTCATGATTTTTCTAACCGGGAAAAGATTACTTTTGCACTCCTCAAAGCTGCCCCCCATGTCAAGGAGTGGTGGGAAACCTATAGTGAGAAGAGGGAAGAGAGCCGCCCTCACTATTTTCAGCCACACCCACTTGGAATTATTTTTGGGATGCCATTAAGGAGTAGTATTTCCCTGTTGGTAGCTATGAGGATAAATATATAAATTGGACCACACTGTGGCATGGAAGGGACCAAGACGTGCCATAGTTCACAAATATTTTTCATATCCTTTCCACGAAGTTGGGTGTCAAGGATTCTGAGCGAAATTTTGTACTCAAGTACTGCATCTGTCTACACAAGTAAATCCAACATGATATGGAGTTCCTGTACATCTCCTTGCTCGACATTGCCTATCGATATGATATCAAGATCGAGCAGAAATTTAAAGATAAGAAGAGAGACTTTGGATTTGTGAATATGAAGCAAGGGAAAGGTCTCCCCAAACCACAAAATGAAGGACAGAGCCAAGGCGAGGCGGCTCAGGAAAACCTGCCGAAGTCGCAAGTAAAAAACAAAACCACGGAGACAAAGAAGGACATGAGAAAATGGTGTGAGTTCCATAAGAGCCCTACTCACAACACAAGTGAGTGTTAGACCAAGCAGTCACTGGTGGCCGAGAAAAAGGCTTCTGAATCAGATGCATGTTCCAAATCTGAATCAGAACCCAAAAAGGGGAATGACAAGGAGAAACATATTATTGAAACGGAGCCCAGTGCCATCATTGCCACCACAAAGATCTAGAAGAATGAGCTCGAAGATCCAAAGGAGGGGGAGCACCTCTTCCACTCACATATTTAGGTGAAGGGTTCTCTGCTTCATTTCATTGTCAATAGAGGGTGCCAAAAGAACCACATTTCCACAGAGGTCGTGAAGCGGCTGGGCCTACTGACCACAACACACCCGCAATCGTACACCATGAAGTGGCTTCACCAAGCATGAGATCTTCGTTTCAGCCAACATTGTCACCTTCCCTACAACATAAATCCCTTCATAGATGAGGTACTATGTGATGTTGTTCCTCTTGAAGTTTGTGATTTATTATTAGGCCAACCATACTTGTGGAAGTGGCATGATTTGAATGAGTCTAGGCCTCACACTGTTATTATTACTTTGGGAAATAAGTTGTACAAGATAAAAAAATGTAGCATCGCCTACCACCATCTCTTTGATCACTACAAAGCAATGCATTAAGATAATTTCCTAGACCAGGAAATTTGTTTTTCTTATGATTCACCCTCAAGGAAAGAAAAATGTTATGGCCACGTCCCCTAGACATGGCTCCTCTATATGGCAACAACAAATAGACAAGATCGTGGAGGAGTACATGGAAATCTTCACTTCACCCACATAGGTACCTCTACATTTTCAGCTCAAGCCGCTCCATTGATTTGACCTTGGGAACACCGCTACCCAATGGACCAATCTACCGATGCTATGTTATGGAGAATGATGAAATCAAGAGGTAGATTCAAGAGTTATTGCAGAAAGGGAACATCAGGCCAAGTTCATCGCCTTGTGGGAGCTTGATAGTGTTGTTATAGAAGAAGGACGGGACCCTAAAACTTTGTATTAACTGTCGGGTGCTGAACAAGATCATTTCCCAGAATAAGTATCCAATCCCACATATTGATGACATTCTGGACAATCTCAAGGGGGGAAATATTTCAGCAAGATTGACTTGAAGTCCAGTTAATGACAAGGAGGGCCTTTTCAAATGGTTGGTCATGCCTTTCGAGTTAATGAACGCCCCCCGAAACCTTCATGAGGCTGATGGAAGAAATCTTGTGACCCTTTACCAACTCATTCGTGGTGGTGCATCTGGATGAAATCTTGATCTTTATCCAAAATTGGGAGGATCAAATCCACCATATTCGACAAGTCCTCTAAACCCTGTAACAACACAAGTTGTGTGCCAATATGGAGACCATATTTGACTTGGGTACATCATTGATGGGCAGTGTGTGCATGTGGACGTAGCCAAGATACAAGTCATTCGGGATTGGCCAACCAAAACCACTCTAACATAGCTCCACAACTTTTTGGTTCTTGCCAATTTCTACCATAGGTTCGTGTTGGGGTTCTTTCATATCACTTGGACATAAAGTATAGTCCGTAGGGGCAGATCGAAAGAAAAGTTTTTTTGGTTCGAATCCCAACAAAAGGTGTATGCTGAGTTGAATCATTGCCTCTTCCCTGCACCAGTGCTCACATTACCAGACCTCTATCAATAATTTGAGATTGAGACAAATACGTCTGACTATGCTATTGGTGCAGTTCTTACTCAACAAGGGAATCCAGTGGCATATCAGAGTGAGATGATTTCAGATACCGTATGAAATTATTCCACCTATGCCAAAGAGATGTATTCCATTTTACAAGCCTACCAATAATGGACACATTACATTATGGGGAAGGAAACAATAATCCACACATACCACCGACCCCTACAGTTCATAGAGACACAAGGGAAGTTGTAGAGCAATCACCATCATAAATAGTCCACATACTTGCAACAATTCCATTTGAACATTAAGTACAAGAAGGGAAACACCAACAATGTTGTAGACTACCTTAGCCAACCACCGATCATGAAACTGACCACTGTGCTCGACTCTTGTGGGAACAAGACTTCGGGATGACCACATATTTACGAGAGCAATCTAGAATTCAAAAACACATACTAGACGCTCTTGGAAGGCAAGGAAGTTCCAAATTTTTACCTCCAAGATGCACTATTGTACCACCTGGGACACCACTATGTTCATTCAAGCGAGCATGCTAAGATGATCTGGGAGGAACACTATAGTCGGTTTGCTGGACATTTTGGAGTAGAGAAAAAAATTACAATGCTACAAAAGTATTTTTATTTGCTGAACCTTCGACAAGATTTTGGAAAGTACATCAAATCCTGCACTGCATGTGCCATTGCCAAATCGACCATCAAGAAGAAAGGTCTGTATAATCCTCTACCTACTCCTAGTCGACCTCGGGAATCCATCTACATGGATTAAATATCGGGCCTTCCTTCTACTAAGCATGGCAATGAATGTGTTTTCGTGGTCGTCGAAAAATTCTTTAAGATGGCCATTCTAGCGGCCTGCAAGAAGAGTATCATAGAATAAGCCACTGTTAAGCTCTTCATTGAATGAGTGTGGGTACACTTTTATATCCCACAATCCATTATCTCAGATCGAGATAATAGGTTCCTAAGTACATTTCTTTCAAGTCTCTAGTTGATGTTGGATACCAAGCTCACTAAGTCCACGAATTTCCACCCCCAAACTAATGGCCAAAAAAAGGTCGTCAATAGGATGACCATACACATTCTACGCATGTACAACTTGAAGAATCCATGCACATGGGATGAAATCATCCCCTATGTCCAACATAACTACAACAAAGCTCCCCATAACTCAACTGACCACAACCCCTTTCAGTTGGGGTTGAGATTCCAGCCACTATGTCCCATTGATGTGGCCATACCATTTGCAACTACTCAGGTAGATTCAGCTCATGTCCAGTCCAAAGGTGATAGGGCTAACAAATTCATTGAGCGCATTTATCACATCCGCCAACAGGTCCATGAAATATTAGACAAATCCAATGCTAAGTAAAAGAAGTGAAATGATCAACATCTGGTGCCACACAAGTTCCAGGTGGGAGAAAGTTTTTGGCTACATTTGTAGAAGGAGCACCTCGCTTGGCCCCACCGCAAGATTCATCTCCTCTGATATGGGTTGTACACCATCACCAAGGCTGTAGAGGACAGTTCCTTCGAGCTCAACATTCCACCATTCCTTGGCATGCACCTAGTGTTCAATGTGGACCACCTTTGACCATACTTTCCACCATTATTGGAAACATCTGACATTGCAGAACAACTCATGCCAACAAAGTTAAACCCGGACTGCATGGAACAAGACACAAATGATTGGATCATGGACACGAAAATCAATAACTCTCGCCAACAGATGATCCTACTATATCGAGTGATAAAAGCAAGCCAACTCCTTCACCAGGGTAAGTGGTTCACCAGGGACCAGGTTCAACAAAAATTCCTCACCTCATGGAGGCTTTGGACATAATGGGGACCATTGCTTCCTAAGGAGGGAGGACTAATCAAGGTGGATATTGGTGGCCACCTGCCTATTCCACATATACCTCTGTCAGTTTCATTATTTTTCTTGTTTATAACAACATTTACTATTCTGGAAGTATTTCATTCCTGAACTTCCAGAGCTGTTTTGACCCCATAAACGACATTTTTTTGAGGTCCACAACATGCCCATAGTCATAGGCACATGCTAAAACTATGGGGTGTTCCTGCTACAAATACAATAGTTTGTAGTACTTGGAGAGATATTTCCCATGAGGTATCGTACATACCAAACAAAGATAATATGACCAAGTTACGATCTAGGGAAGTTGAATTCCCAACTAACTCCAATGAAGCCCACAAACTCTTAGTGTTCCATCTCCTGGGGTTACGATTTTGGTTGTTTATGTTTTTTCCTTGTTGTTCAATAATAAAAATTCCCTTGAGCCGTATTGTAACACAATTCATAAGCATGTAGCTGCTACATCTTTTCTCAGAGATACATTACCATCGTTCGAGCTAGTTTATTTCCATTCTATATGTAAGCATATTTCAGTTCTTTTATATTAATGAAATGAAGTGTTATTTCTGTTGTATCTTTGTATTTATCAGTATATTTGTATTATGTTGTGTTACTTTTTAAATTTAGATCAATACATTCAATTTTCTGCAAATTACATTCAATTTTTTCCAAAGTACATACAACTTTATGCAAAGTACATATAGTTTTTTGCATAGAACTTTCAAGTTTCTGCAAAGAATTTTTAAATTTCTGCATAGAAATTTCAGATTTTAACATGGTATCAGAGCCTTGGTGAATATTTAAAGTCCAAGGAGATTATATATCACCTCAAGAGACCCCACTCGTTGCCAAAGTTTTTTGATTAGGATGATTTCGTCCTACTTCAAGATAGAGGAGAATTTGAATGATGCTTCAAACTTTGGTCCATCGAAAACAAGGGTAGATATCACTCTTGAATAAAATGAAGTTCTGGAGTATGTTGAAGACACAATAACTGATCCACTAGAGAATGCAAGTACTATTTTCAAATCCAAATATAAAAAGGGTGAAATCAAAGCTAGAAAAATTATCCTTTATTCTCTTAGTGATCATCTCACTATTATGTTTCTGGTTTGAAGAAATCTAAAGAAATGTATGAAAAACTAATTGGCATGTTTGAAATTAGTAACTTGAACCAGATTATTGCCTTGAAGAACCAACTGAAGGACATCAAGATGAACATAAGAGAGACTGTTCAAGCATACTTCGTAATAATGACAAAAATCATGAATCAACTGTCAATATTTGGTGAAGTTGTTCCCAACAAAGAAATGGTGTTGATTGCGTTTGGAGGCATTTCTCCTGTTTGGTATAATTTTATCACCACCATCAACAATATCAACACTATTACCACATTTGTTGAGCTCCTGGGAAAGTGTATCCAAGAGGAGGAAAGAATGATCTCTAGAGGGAGTATTTCACATCGTGAAGAAGGAGAACCTATTGCATTTTCAACTTATGACAAGATAAATAAATGTAATAAAAAGAATTTTTATTTCAAATAAAATACATGGAATCTAGACATGTCCAAATTTATATGCTTTAACTATCAAAATCATAGTCACTTTTCTCTTGAATGTAAGGAAATAAGAAGAGAACCCAGATTCAAAAACAAATCTGATTATAGAAAAGTCTCTTTTGAAAATGAAAGGAAAGGGAATCCTAAGAAAATGAGAAATCCAAGATATAAAAATAATGTAGCATAAACTCAATCATAATATTTTTTTGTTTATGCTCTTTCCAGTTCTTCTTCTACATATTTATTTGATAGCTGGGTAGTTGATAGTAGTGCTTCCAAATATTTTACTGGTTACAAAGAAGCACTCTCTAATCTAGTTGAGAGGGATGCTAGTTTATATGTTATCCTTGGAGATAATTCTACTCACCATTGACCGAGTTAAAGGTTATGGTTCAGTTTCATTTCAGTTAGATGATGGAAAATCTATTTTTTGCAAGTTGTTTTGTATGTACTTGGTTTGAAAAAGAATCTTGTATCCATATATTCTCTAGAAGATAAATTAATGAAAGTTGCTTTTATTAATGTAAAGGTTTTAACCCAGCATTTGAAAACAAGTATGAGGGAAGCCTTCACTCTTTGATCAAGATGTGAAGGGATTTACAAAGTGAATGGTAAACACATTCATGCACTGTTTCATGATATCAATTTTCAGTGTGAGCTATGGCACAAAATGTTTTCTCACCTACAATACAAAGCATTACCTCATGTAAGGAAGATTATTTTTGTAATGCCTGAGATCAGAATGGATCATGAAGGATTTATCCCACGATGTGAAAGTGGAAAGCATATAAAGGGAGCATTCCCTTCAAGCAGAACAAAAACTAGTCAGTTACTTCAACTCATACATTCTGATTTATGTGGACCTATGCATGTTACTTCTCTCGGTGACTACTTGTGTTTCATGATTTTTCTCGCAAGACATGGATATTATTTTTGAAAAAGAAAGGATAAATATTTGACATGTTCAGAGATATCAAGGCTTTGATTGAAAATCAAACTGGAAAGTTGATCAAAGCTTTCAAATATGATAATGGGGGAGAGATCACCTCCAATGATTTTAATGATATTTTCAAAGACGTCAGAATAAAGAAAGAAACCACTGTGACATACAATCCACAAAAAAATTGTGTGGATGAGAGGAAGAATAAAACCATTATGGAAGTGGTCAGAGCCATGTTGCATGATCATAAGATAAAAAACTTTTTGTGGGTAGAAGCTGCAAATACCGTTGTTTATGTGCACAAGATAACTCCTCATTGGGCCTTAAACAATAATACTCTTGAAGAAGTCTTCACTGGTAAAAGGCCCGAGGTGAGTCATTTGAGAATGTTTGGTTTTCCTATATACTTCCATGTGCCAAAAGAGAAAAGGAACAAGTTGGAAGATTTAGGTATGAAATGTATGTTTGTTGGTTGTTGTGACAATTCAAAATATTATAGAATTTATGTACCTAGTCAAATAACTATAGAGTTTAGCAGAGACATATAATTTGACGAAGATGGAGCTCTTATAAAATAAAGAGACTCTCCTCCTCCTACCATTGCTAAAGACAATTTATTAACGAAAAAGAAGTTGCATCTGAGTCTAAACCAGAACCTAAGAATGAGTTTGATGATAATCCAACGGGTTCCATGGATCCTCTAGATCCTCCACCACATGATCCTCCTACCAGAAAGAGACCAATATGGCTGCGAGATACCTTGCAAGACGATGAACAACATATTTCCCCAAGAGGAATGTTTAGAAAAAGTAAGAAGCCAAGTCAGTTTCAAGGGTATCATTAGAGAAATTTTGAGGTCTAAAATGGGCCTCCTAAGAAAAATGTACAACCAAAATAAACTTTATAAGAAACAGTAAGATTCAAGATTATGATGTCAACCATGGGGAATGATTCACCATTTTTGAGGTAAAAAAGTAAAAATATTAAAAAATAATAAAATAATAAAACTACTTTTTCAACTTGTATTTTCCACTTATCTCCCTAAATTTTTATTCAAATTTTGAGCAAAAGTACTTATTGGATGCAAAATTTAATTCCTCATCCAAGGAGCACCCAAGGAGTACCCATTGCATACCTTCGATAGACCTTGCTACACGTAAAATGAGAAATACATGAAAAAACGTGATTGCAATCACGTTTTTCATGTATTTCTCATTTTTCATGTATCAGGGTCCATCGAAAGTATGCAACATGGGTACTCCTTAGATGAGGAATAAAATTCAGCATCTAACGAGCGTTATCGCTTTAAATTTGAGTGAACTCATAGGGAGATAAGTTGAAAATACGACTTGAAAATTTAGTTTTTCCTTTTTTCCCTTTAAAATTTGATGATGTAATATAATCTTATTTTATTATTTCCACTATTATTTTATAATTTCCTTAGGAGGCCCATTTTAGACCTCAAAATTCCCCTAATGATTGTTTTCATGAGCAACATCATTCAAGCATAACCATGCACCTTTGAAGAATACACAAAAGAACAAGTTTGGAAAGATGCCATGAATGAAGAATATGAGTTCATAATCCAAAATGATGTAAATGAAGTGGTTCATAGGCCTGAAGGTAAATCTGTTTTCACTTCCAAATGATTAATATTAAACATGGTGCAGATGGTAGTATTGAAAAATATAAGGCTAGATTTGTAGCTAGAGGATTCTCTCATAAATATGGAATAGATTATGATGATATTTTTGCACCTGTAGCTTGATATACTACTATTTGATCTTTTTCTTGCCTTAACTGCTAGCCAGGGATGGAATTTTCACCAAATGGACGTGAAAATTGGTTTCTTACATGCCTTCCTCAAGGAAGAGGTATTTGTGGAACAACCACAAGGCTTTGAAGAGCATGACAGGGAAACTCATGTATGCAGACTAAAGAAGGATTTATATGGGTTGAAGAAAGATCCAAGAGCTTGGTATGCTCACATTGATAACTACTTGATAAAGCTTGGTTTCACAAGTATCAATGCAGACCCAAATATCTACTTCAAGATATTCCAAGGTACACCTTTCATTTTGGTATTGTATGATGGTGATTTATTTTTCACAAGAGGAAAACCTCTTATCCTCTAGTGTAAGAGGGAGTTAGCTTCTGAATTTGAAATGAAAGTCCTTAGTTTGATGCATTACTTTCTAGGTCTAGAGGTTTGGATACCTTAGAAATATTGACACCCAGATACCCTTTTATTATTTTAAATTATGGGTAATTCTATATTGAAATTCTTATTTAAGAAATGTTATTTTATTTGTCTTCCGAAAACAATCCTCCCGATAAGATTTTCATATGTTTCATCGAAACAATTATTTCGAGACTCTTTTGGGATTTATTTTTATAATTGTTTAATTATCAAAAGTTTCTCATTTCAAAGATTTTAAATATCATAATTGTATTTTGAAAAATCTCTTCGATTTTGCACCTTCAATAATCTGACGTGGCATCTTTTCACATGGCTTCTCATTAGTCTACTTATTGTATTTTAATTGATTTTAATAAGTCTCGAAAACATAAAATTTGCATTAAATTCACTTTGATCTTATATGATTCGTTATAAAAAGTATTTATGTTGTAAAGTTTATTTCTATCGACGCTAATTTTTGGTTAAGTGTCTTTGCTGATTTTTTGTGTATTTCTTTACATGAAATCTATGATTCTTGGCACCACAAAGAAATGAAGAAAGGAGAAAAACCTAAGAAAAAGGCTCCACTACAACAACCTTCTGGCCCGTTTTTGGAAGACATGAATGAAAATAACCCAGGAGTCAGATTATTTTTCAACGCAGTCTATACAAAAGATGTTGGGATTTCCTCCTCGGAAGAAATTTATCAGTATTTTGAATAAGAGAATCCCAGGGTTACTCAGGGGAAAATTAATGTTGATGATAGTATTACGGTTTTGAAAGATACTTCCAGTGAAGCCGCTAATTATTTCTTGCATAGAATTGCAGCTAGGCCTTGACTTCTCTCTTATATAGATATGGTCCATTGGGTCATGGAGAATCTGGAAATTTCCGACAGGAAAATTCATACTAGAAAAGGCACACTTATTGGGTCTTTTTCAAGTAAGGATTTGCAGAGCATGTAACATATTCCAAATACACAGTATAAATATGATAAGGTATATGTGGAGGCTTTTATAAAGGAATACAGACACCCGTCTTAAACAAATCAGACCTTGGAGAAAGGACCCAAATAAACATAAAGCCCAAGAAAGTGGTAAGTACTATGTTGATTCTCTTGCCAATCCATTCTCCCAAATCACTGTTATGATGTGTAGGTTGCATGCGCGACCTAATGTGTCAAAATTCCCCGATCGCTGGGTACCTCTTATTGATGGAGCCTCGGTGGGATATATTTTTAATTGGGCTACTATATTATCAGATAATTTGTCTACTCGTATTCCATATTTTAGAAAAGGTCACAATATTTATGAAAATAAAATCCCTCCTTTCTATATGTCTGCTTACATCAAGGATGCTTTACATTTTTCAATGGATTTTCCTTCCATGGGCTGAAAATGGACTCTTCAAGATCCAAAGCCCATACATATTTCTTGCGATATCATGTGGGAATTGAAATACCAGGAGCATTTTTATCAAATCTACCACCGAGTCATGCTGCCAGTTCATAAAGTTATTTTTGGGTCTAAGCCACCACAGATATCTCAGGAAGCTGAAGATGATTTTCAGAAGGTTGGGAATTGGTTCAAGGAATTATATTTTACATATATTAGATTCTATGGAAGCTTAGCGCACCCTCACGTTCTTCCCTTGTACATTCCAGATAAGCTTCTAAGCAGAGAAATAACCTATCAAACTGTATGATATGGTATTTCCAAAACACTGAAAGGTTTAAATAAAAGGATGTGGCCATCTTTTCGAGCTAATTTTGGTATATTTGCCTTAGAAAATTATAAGCATGCATATAAGGAATCCAATTCATCCAGGCCCTCAATCTATGTACTGTTTCCAACATGCAGTATGACCCTAATTCTGTAGTGAAGAATTTCACCACTTCTCAAAATATGAGGTAGTTTATTCATGAACTAGATAATTTGGAAGACTTATTTGAGCAGTCTTCCTCTTATTCACTGGTATTATGGGGAGTAGAAGATCAATTGACCCCAGAAGAAAATATTCAATTTGCACAATAAAAAGATTCTAGAATAAACAACCTTCCTTCAGATTTATTGCAACCATCTCAGGAAGCCGCCTTTTGTACCACTGGTCAGATTACCAGTTCTTCAGAGTCACCAGTTCCCCCTCAAACATAAGGTGTTTTGATTTATTATTCTTATCAAGCAAAGGAATTTGTATTTGATCCTGAGTTGGATGTTTGGAAAGAGTTTATCCAAACTCTGAATTCAAAGAATGATGAGTCCCAAAATATAAAAGATTCACAACAAATTCATACTCAAGATACTCTTAAGAATCATGAAAAGAGTTTTAAAGCAAAGAAGACTACTGGTAAATCTCATGTTCGAGATGAAAAAGAGATTGAAGTCATTCCTTCATATCTTACCTCTGAAATTGTTTTGAATATTGAAGAAATTCCTCCATTGAATATTTTCTATAGTCCTCAACACAAAGTTGTAGTGAAAAGGGGAAGAAAGAAAAGAAAACTTTATTAATCACAGAAATTTGTATCCAACAATGTCTGCTCATTAAAGTTTTATGGAAAGGATCTACTGCGAAACCAACAGAGGATTTAGGGAGACTCACTCAGTTTACCCATTCTTATGCCTCAACAATTATTGGTAAGGATGCATAAGTCCACCAAATTCTCAACGAGAAATAAGAGAAAATATCCCCTCTAGGGCAGAATATTGAGATTGAAAAGCAAAGGATCAATGAGCACTGGTAATCACAGTTAACAGAGCTACAACAGAAGTTTGACTCCCTTAAGTTCCAATATGATAAATATTTTCAAGTCAGAAGTGATCAAATTCAAGAAAAATAGAACATGATTGAAAAAATGCATGTTAGTCCTAAATTAACAGAGTTCAAAAGGGAGGCTAAAGAATTGAATTCTCTTCTTGGTCAACAACATAAAATATTCTGCCAAAAATTAGCAATAATTCAAGATCAATGCAAGGCTACCGATTCTCTTGTTGATCAATTGTCAAATATGACAAATTACTTTGAAGAAATAAATAAAAAGCTCACAAATTTCCTCAACTGGCAAGAAAGCGAAGAAGATATATCTGTTAATCTACCTAAGATTGACGAGGCTCAAAAAATTATTATATTCAATGAATGGGAGATCTGAATGAAGCAGGCCAGACAAACCATAAAAGTGAGGCTTGCAATCTCACCAACTCTATTATTGAATCCATCATTGATAATCTGCTACAATCCAATCTCATTCCGATTTGTCTTGAAGGTATCTTTCCCGATAGCATATCATTGTAAAAGACGTGGTAGGAACATTTCAAAAATATTTCCGAAATAATTGATTAATTGACCAAGGTTAATATTGAGCATCACTGACAGTTTCTAGTGAAGCCTCACAACCAATGGTTGCTTCTCTGATGTCTTTCAAATGTTACCATACGAATTCTACCATCTTTGAAAATTTCTATCTTTATAGGTCAAATGAGGATCAAGCCAGGTGTCCACTAGAGATCAAAAATTTGATCGATATCTACAATCTGCAACAACAAAATATTGAATAGTCTTATTCCTAAGCATGGAAAGTTTTTGTAACCATTTCCCAAATTTTCTCCTTATTGTTACTATTGTTGAAGAGTTGTTAGATCAATCTATTTTTATGCTTTGTTGAAAAACTATAAATTCCTTCTCCAAAATCAAGAAGGGGTTCTGAATTTTTGTATGAAGAGACTTAAGTTGCAATACTGTATTTAAGTTTTCTTAATATTAAATCTAAACCACTTTCTTTTTCATGATGAGCAGATCTATGGTGTATCAGGTACTACTATCCTTTTCTTGTAAATTTCCTTTTAATGAAATGGTTTAATGTTATTGTTCACATTATATGTATGTTAATCAATCTTTCATTATCACTATTGATTTGTTTGATTGAAATTTAAGTTATATTTGTGAACACTGAGATCTCATTATATGTGTTGTTTTAAACAAATTAATTTAATTTAATTAATTTTCTTTTATTGAGTTAATATCATAGTTGCATCATGATCTATATTGTTATGTCATTTGTGACATATTTATAAAACATATGCTATCAAATTTTCCAGGTTTAGTAATAGTTTATATTACTTATTTTAGTTTTAGTTAGAATAACTAATCACATCCATTACATCCCATATAGTTTTATTTCAAGGGAAACTAGTCCCATAATTCCAGTTGGAGCCATCATTTCAAACAGAAAAGGATCTGAATTAGGGTCCCGACTGGGTGGTTTCCCCCAAATTTGATGAAGTCATTTAGGATCATCGAAATTTTTTGCACTAGAAGGAGGTCCTTTGTATTATGAATGGTAACAAATTTTCATCCAAAAACCAAAGGTCATTCAAAGAGTCACCCCCCTCTAAATCTCCCCCAACTTCGATATCTCATTCTAAATCTCTTGATTCTAGATATGAAGTTGCTGAACCTTCTACTAAATCTCGTAGCACTATTGTAAAATAAATTGGTGAAAATTCTACTCCTCCCCTAAATCAGCCTATTGAAGCTCTCAAATTGCAAACTTTAATTCAGAAATTGGAAGGAATTTCCATTTATGGAGAGAAGCCTGCTCAGACAGATCTTTCTGAAGGCAATGTAACTTCATCACTAAAGTATTTGGGAGTTTTAAGTAGATCTTAGAGTGAGAAGCTTGGAGTTAGGCCTTTTGAAATCCCATTATCGACCCATAAGAAAAAGAAACAAATTTTTGGATATGAGTCTTCAGCTAGTGGGATTATTTTATCTTCTTCACCTCACACTCCCTATGTTCAACCCATTTCTTCTCAACCAACGTTGCCTTCTTCCTATTGTTAGCAACAGTACTACAGGGGCAAGTTCTTCAACTGTAAATACTTCCAGAACCCATTTGTTACACCAATTTTTGGTCATCTAACATGTTACTATTAGATGGACCAAAGTACACCATGTAAGACCAATTTTACCCTAGTAAAACTGCTTTCACTATGAAAAATAACTTAGTAATCCATATTTTATTAAGTAGTTTATGGTCTAAACATGAAACCCATGAGGAATAATTGAATAAATCCTTATTTTTTTGATTTTCCTCAAGGGATAATTAGTTAAACAACAATTTAATTAACTTTCCTGGTCATATTTAACCCAAAACAGGAAAATTAATTAGATAAATCATTATTCATCTTATTATTTTCTAGGAATAATTATTTAAAACATTATTTAAATAATATTCCTTGTTAAATTTGACTAAATCATTTATAAATAATTGAATAAATCACTATTTATTTAATTATTACTCAACCACATTCTTAAAATAATAAATAAATCATTTATTTATTTATTATTTACAAATAAAGGGATTTGACCAAATTCAAATTCCTTTTCCCTCCAACAAAAAAAATAAAATATTCCTTAAAATTTGGATCTAGATTTGGTTAATAATATTTTAATTATGCACCAATATCTAGACTAACTCAATATTTTTTTATAAATAGAATGGTTTTTCCATTCATTCACTACCTTTTGTTGCCAAAGATCGCTCTGGATCTACACTTTTGGTCTAACTTTGATCCTCCATCATTGTCATATTTTTCTACTTTTTTGCTTGTGAACTCCCCTTGAGTTCCATTTTTTTCTGGGTTTTCCACACGATCAAGAGAGAGATATATTAGATCTTAAATGCTTAGGACATACAGGAACCCATCCCATTGAGGGTGACTGGTAACATCTTTCTATGTTCCCTTCCTAGGAGTCATAATACAAAAATTCTTTAAAAATATTCTTGTCTTGTTCATTGGATGCACGGTGCAAATCTTATTATTTTCTGTTTAATATCTTTAACTGCATAGATATGGATTTCTTTAGCATTTTTCTTGGTCAACCAACTGCATATCTAAGAAAATTGACAACCATCTTTGATGTTAGGGTTGTTTGTTATGCACAACTAAAGTGAGCTTTTTTCGTACGCTTGCGATTAGAATTCACACTAATAACTAGTGACTCCACAAGGGTTTATGATTACGACCGCTGTCGTTTTTCAGATCCCTGCATGACCAGCTACTTCAAACCCTAGGGTTTTTCTTCAGTTTCTTATTTTTCTTTTCTTGGTGTTGTTTTTAACCTTTAAAACCCTAAAACAATAAAAGTTCTTACTTACATGTGTTTCTGGGTGTATTGCGCAGGTGACCAGTATCAACCGCAGTTGAGACACCACTTTTTTTTGAAACCTGCCCCCGAGAGTGCTGGAAATGCAGGTCGCACTTTTTGGGCCAAAACCTACGACCTCAACCTTCAGGAAGTAGAAAACTGCCTGAAAACTACGACATCTGCTGAAAACATGAATTTTTTTGTGATTTTTCTGGGTTTGTCTGTGCTACTATTCAGGGTCGTCTGATCTCCCTCTCCACCCGTCTTGGACCTACACTTGCTTTGTTTTACTCTTCGAAGTAGTAACCAAACCCCTTAGAGCTTCAGTACGTTTCCACCTTTCTAGGAGGAGTTTAGCTGAAGTAGGTCATCTGAGATTTCAGTCTGTTCAACCATTTTTCAGATTTGAACCTTTGTTGTCAGATCCATTTTATATTGGTTGTTAATCCATCCAAAACACCTCTTTTCAGTTTTTTTTGGTCCTCCTTTAGGGTCCCCTCTGTTTCCCTTCAGGTTGTAGCCTTTCGCCACCTTTTTTGCAGCATTTTTCCCTCTATTTTTTGTTGTTTTCTGCACCTATTTCCAGCAGATCTAACCTTTAGATCCCTATCCCTCCTAAATTCAGATCCATTGGCCATATTGTGTGTTTTGACTAGATTTCTCCCACCCATAGACTAGTTGTTGGGAATCTGTCCTCCTTGGGTTTAATATGATTCATCTTTAGCTGTTTATTTTCTGTCGTATTTAGTTTCCTTTACTGTTATTTTCAGATTCATTTACAATTATACAACATCTTTTTTATTTTTTCTCTACACATGCCTGGGCTTAATTAAAATTAACACACTTATCACATACACGCACACCCTAAGTGAAGAGCACCTGGTTTACACCGCCAGGCCAAGACTATAACATTGTAATCATTTGATCCTGCACCTCCATTCCCTTGTTGGTCTCTCTTCCTTCTGTGATCCGTGTTTACTTTCCATCATTGCGCTCCCAAGGCATTTATCCCAGAGACTTCTTGACCTTCATCCTCAGTTTCCGTTAGGAAGACTTACTCCACTAGGTAGGGTGAGAGTTAGTTCTCTGCCGAGTCCCCATTCTGACTCTGCTTTTGGTTCATCAGGTTCCCCTTCTGGTTCTATCCCCGGATATCCTCTTGTCACCTTCACCATGTCTGGTTCAGGAAATAATGCTAGTGGTAGCCCCGACCCTAATGTTGGGAATACTACTAGTAGGGCCACAACTGGAACTATTCTGGCTGCTCCCTTAATCCCTTATATGGCGGGTCTCAGTCTTCCTGATTTTAACCAGTTGATCAATGGCCCCATGCACCATGATCCTGGTTGGCCTACTATGACAACCAAGCTCCCTTCCGACATTCCCAATTTTGAAGGTACTGCTGGAGAGGATCCTACAAACCATGTTCATTCTTTCCACATGTGGTGTTCATCTAACTCCATCACCGATGACTCTGTCCGTATTTGGTTGTTCCAATGTACGCTTACTGGAGAAACTTTGAAGTGGTATGTCGACTAGGCCTCTGCCTCTCATACTACTTTTGTGACTCTTGCCTGAGCTTTAATGTCTTACTTCCAGCTTCCCCTTCGCTATGACACTGGTACCGAACTCTTGACCTCTTTCCGTCAATCATCTGCGACCTGCCTATCTAATCATGTCTAAGAATGGTGGAAAAGAAAGAGCCTATGTCGAGCCCCTACCTTTGAAGACCGTGTCATACATGGACTGGTTTCTCAGATCCCTTTTGCTTGCTAATGGAAAATATGTTGCATCTCATTTCCCTCAGACTGAAGAAGCTGCTCTCTAGATTGCGTTGAAATATGACCTGATCTATGCATAGTCTGGTTATGTTTATACTGTCTTACCTGATCTCCGTAGACCCGGTGGTGCCAATGCACTGGGGGCATCCCATGCCACCGATGGTATTGTTGGATCAATTTCTCATTCGTACACTCATCCTCCCATAGGTTATGGTTTCCCTCAGGGAAGGGCCAACTCCTCCAACATTTCCCCCCCTCCCAGTAGCATGTATCCAGGATACAACATGCCTCCTCCTTTTGCCCAACATGTTTACCACAATGTTTCCCAACCTCCTTATTATCCGTATCCAAAGTCTGGTGCTCCAACTCCTCCAACATTAGCACCTATACCTCCCTTGCCTTCTCAACTCCCACAATAGCAGCCACCACCCCCCAGGGTCAGGTGTATGCACAAAAGGGTGCGAATAATCCTCCTCCTTCTAAAAAGAAGAGTAAAGGCAATCAAAACCAATCTGCCCAAGGTAATCCAAGAACAATCCCCAAGGGAATGCACCTAATACCTCTAACTAGCAACAGGGCACTCAGCCCAAGCAGGACAGGCTTGTTCGCACGAATAAGCCTTACTCTTTTTGTGGTGTCTATGGTCATTATACCCACGATTGTCATCTTTTACCTTAGAAGCGTCAGATGTGGGAAGCTCAAGTAGCATCCCAAGGACAGCAAGCCTCCTCTTCGATTACTCCTAATGCTACACCTATCCAGCCTGTTATGTTTACCAATCCTTTCCCCCAGCAAGGATTTGTGGCTACCCAACCCCCTAAAGTTCAGGAGGATACTCAACCTCCTCCATCTGGTACCTCTAATTACCATATCCTCATGATGAACTTTGATCAACCAAATATCGCTGACCTCGACCTTCAGACTCAGTCCCGTTAGTACAACAAGCCCCCCGCTACGTCTACCCCCAAGCCCCCTTCTTCAGGTTCCGCTAAGCCTCTTTGGAAACCTAATTTTCCTTTACAGAGCCCTCAGCCTAAGGCAGAGGTTCATACCAATATCCCCAAGGGACCATTACGTCGAAATGTTACTTCTAGTTCGTATATTATAGTGGATGACTTGGCGCAATCCCCTGGTACAATGTCAATGCTGGAAGTCCTCCAATCGTGCCCTTCACAACAAAAATCTCTACTAACTCCCATAGGCGTTGTGGATCCTTTAGATGATCATTTGATCATATTCGATGTTGACCGGTCAGAACATCCCCCCCTTCCTGCTTCCATCTCCTTCCAAATCCATGTTAAGATCGGAATGCCAACGTTTCCCGTTGTATCATCAATGAGGGGGTATCTGCCTGCGTGATGTCTGCTTCGGTTTTGAAGCAACTTAGATCTTCTGAGTTAGCCCCTTCCACTATCACCCTTCGAGCATGGGATGGCCACTCTTCCCATCCCCTTGGCATGTTTCGCAATTGTCCTATTACTCTTGCAGGCAAGACTGTTTGTGTTGATGTAGAAGTCATTGATGCCCCCTTAGACTACAACATTCTATTGGGTCGTAGCTACACTTATGCGATGCCTGTTGTCCCATTTGCGGTTCATCGTAAGATGTGCTTTCCTCATAACAGAAATATTGTCACCATTGACCAGTTGACATATTACGAACTGAAGTCTCAGACCTCCCCTGAGTCCATCATCTCTTCGGTGGCCAATAAAAAAATAGTTGAACCTTCGACCAGTGTCTCACCCGGAGTATATAAAGATTTCTGTTTTCTTGGTACATTCCCTAGTCCCTCTCCTCTTATCTCTAACCCTAGCTCATCGAATTTTTTCATGTTGCAATCATCTTGGTCCACCCTAAAATGGCCCGCTTCGACTAGTCAGCAACCTCGCCCTCCGTAAACTGCTCCTAGCACCTCGACTCAGCCTCCTCGACCCCCTCTTGAAGGCCCCTCATTTGCAGCTATTGTCCTTGATCCTATCTACCCTCCTCAAATGGTTCCTCTTGGCCTTAACCATCTCAGAGCTATCCCGCCTGGCCATTACCCCTCCGGTCAGATACCGTTTCTAGCTCCCCCTCCTGGAGTATTTTCGGTACCTGTTATGGCTACCTTATCTCTCCCTAACATGACCCTGGGGATCCCATTTTGGTACATCGATCCCCAAACCACCATCCCACCTAGTCAACCCAAACCTTATCTTTCTTTGACCCTGGTCCAACCTGTCACCATGACCCCTCGCTTTGCTTATGTGCCTCAGCCACCTCAACAGGAACCTACTGCTGTTGCAAAAGTTTCGGGTGATGGGGGGAAATCCCGCAAGAAGGCACCTAAGGACAAGGCCTCCCAGAAAAACCCTGCTCCTCCTCAGCCCCCAAAGCGTACCCCCCGTGTTCTTTGTGTGATGTTGTCATTCATGCCACCCATCATTGTCCTGAATTGCCTCTTATCAAGCCCATGGTTAATGTTGCGTTTCTTAAGTATACGGTCCCTGAAACCTCTATTTCTTCCTCGACTGCAGCCAAGAACCCCAAGACTGTTCACACCAATCACCCCTATGCTTCGTGTGATCTCCATGGCTATTATAACCACCTCTGTCCCCGCCTTAAGAATTATCACGCCTCTTTGGAGGTAGTTCGGGAATACGAAACCAAACAGAATGAGTCCACCTCTCCGGTTCTCGTGCAGTATGCTTCGGTCAAACTTGAGTACATACCTGCTCCCATTGACATTCCTCCTCCCGATGTCAAGATTACAGAACCTTCGACCACCATCCTCTACCTGTCATCATTCATGAGATCCATGGTGGAAGATCACTCTAGGAATTCCCCTTCTGCCTCGCTTGACCCCCCTTCAACGATCACCCCGGGCTCAACATTGGTGGATCCCCTATCTACTTTTTTTATGTCACCACCTGTGATAAATTTGACTATGCACATGTGAACCTTTCTTCTCATGATGATGAGTCGGGTAGCTTTTCCGCGTCATGTGGTATCTCTTCCTCTAGTCACCTCATCTTCTACTATGATGACAACATCATGGAAGTCGTTTCCACCCCTAAATTAATCTTTCCCACTCATAAGCGGGATGGCACCATCCATGTCTATGGTGACTTTTGAAGCCTAAACACAAACTGCTCCCATGTCAGTTCCCCCACACCATCCCGTTTTCAATGTCCGGGTGGTAGAAATCATACCCATAACACTCCCTCTAGTAGTGTTTTTTTTATTTCTACCTTGCGTTCAGATAGTCAGTGTTTTTCATCATCCTCTCAATTGTTGCCTTGTGGAACCTTTCAGATGGACCCCCCGGCCACACCATATATCGGTTATGCCAATGGTGCAAGTCATTACTCTCATAATCTAGCCTCGACAACCTGGGCCATTTTTATCCTCTTACATTCGATTGTTCTTTCTAACAGCATATGCATTGGTATTTCCACCAATAACCAGACCGAATATGATGTCGTGATAGGTTTGTTAGCCGATGCCCTTTCCCGTCGCATCCTTCACCTTCATGTTCGTCTCAATTCCTTGCTTCTTGTCATGTAATTGAATGGTGTTTATCGTGTCTATAACCCATTCCTTTTTAGAAGATATTTACGAGTGAAGCTTTTGATGCATGAATTTGAATTCATTACATTCAGTCATGTACCTAGAGCAAACAATCAATATGTAGATAGCATTGCAAACAACATTCTAGATTGGAATTTATCACAAAAATTTAACACAAGACAATAACAATAAAACATAAAAACGATGCATATCCATGATGTGTGTTGTTCAAAATGTTTTAGAGTCCATCAACTCTGATACATATGACATGCCCATAGCATGTTACAAAAAACCAAAACTAGGGGCACCACATGTCCCTATACCTAATCAATATTTGGAGGATCCCGAGCCAATGGCTCGGCTCTTGCAGCTCGTAGATCTTGCATCCCTTGTCCAGCCATCGCAATGCGCCGCATGACCCCTCGCAATTCTGAGGGTAGGCCAATACATGGCTCTATGTACTGGTCGTCCAAGTATTTCCATCCACGCTCTGAAACACTGGTCAACAACCTCTCACATCTACGACGGATGTCCTACAGGAGGGCCACTGCATCCTCATCTTGCGGTGCCCTCAACCCACTAGGTCCTGCAGCTCCTACTACTGCAGACCATCCCATGTACCCAACTGGTTTTACTGGTGTTGTATTTGCATACCAAAAGTGAATGAATTAGTACCATATACAATATTATGAAACTCTAAAATGCACATAAAATATTAGCAACTTTTCAATTACCATCAGGCTCCCATACTCGACCAGGCAGCAGTGGCAAGTCCGGGTCCCCACGATAACTCATCCCACTATAGGGATAGTCATCTATGTACAATGGCATTTGATCCCAATGAGAAAACAACTAGGGTCGGAACACCCATCTGACTGCCCCACCTCCCCCTCTACATATTATCTGCCCCCAACGACGCATTCTGGGCTCTCTCGGGCCCCCATCATGGATCTGTATGCGAAGTCAAAGTGTCAGGATCTTCTCAAAGAAGAGCAAGCACATCACTGTGCCATATGCACAGTCATGGTTCACTTATCGCTTGCATAGTGACAACTGTCATTTCAATGATGAAAACATCATTTGGGCCCACCCATAGTAGGTCCCACTCAACACACTCTCAACAAGCATCATCTAACCCCTGGTGATGTGGTGGAGCGCCTGGTTTCCCAGGATCCGCAGTACTGTTGTAGCCGCAGCAAGAGTCTCTAGCCTCTCTAGATCCCCGATCGGTATCCATGTCCCCTTCACATGGAGACCTGGTCTGCAATGGCGCTCTACAAAATCCATGATGTTCCGCCCTCGCTGTAACACTGGCTGCGTATTCCCCACCATCCCAAGTGGTGGGAGACCAGTTAGGAAATATATATTGTGGCCAGTCAACTCGATCTGGTGCCCCTATACTATAAAGACCTCATGGTCTGGATCCCAATAGATGACAATATGGGCCAACAAGGGATCTCCAACTCTCATCAAATGATTCTCCAGAAACTTTAGGACCCCAAACCTGGCCAATGCAGTGCGGACACCATGATTCTCTCGGATCTCAGACTATAATGTGTCCAGGTCTCTCTCTCTCTCCAGTTGATCCTTAAATTTTCCATATCTGCACAAAACTATCTTATTTGTCAGTGTACATAAAAGAAAGACTGCATTACAACCATAAAAATCCAACTCTCAGCCCAAAACAACACAAAAATCCCTCTCTTTGACAGGTCGCACTTTTCAGGCTTTTTCTGGGGCAGGTCATAGTTTTTTGGCCAAAACCTACTATCCAAGTCACAGATATTTCCCCAAAAAGTGCGACCTGACTGTGAAAGAGAGTAGGGGTATGTTCCTAAGCTCTAGGTGCCTAAACTAAACTTTTAATCCACTGAATTGAAAGAGTAGGGATAGGCCTCTTACCTGCAACTAACGGATCTCGATTCCAACGGTCGATTTTTCCACTACGAGCGTTGCAAGATTTATGGCCTTTTCTCCTCTCTACATTCACCATAGCTACACTTGCAAATGAATTAAATTGGAGGGAAAATGCCTTATCAAAATAGAAACCCCAGGTTTTTCTTTCACCAATTGTGACCAAACTGTAGCTCGGTTTGACAAACCGTCCACACCGTTGATAAAATCTCACCGAGCTCTCAAATGGGTATCCTTTCATTTTTTTTGATTTGATCCTTCACCCGAACGCATTTTTTCCAAGAAGGGTCACTTCACCACTCCTCAAAATCACATTTCTTCACTTGCACCACTTGTACTTGGGGCACCACTTTGCCTTCATACTTGTCTCTTCTCGTGTCGATTTTTGTCATGAGTAACCATCTTTTACTCTTGTTTTTATGGTCCCCACTGGGCCTATTATGTGTGGCAGCATCATCGAGTCGCCCTTGTTTAGAGAATCCGAGTTGAGTCATCATCACATTCAAGGAGTCTATCCCAAGTTCCATTATATCCCGCTATAGTCCTCCATCCTTTATTGCTTTTTCCCTCTCTCGTGTTGCACATTTTGGCCTTCAGTCATATTGTCTCCTATCCCCTTTGGTGTCAAGTCAGTAGCTGCCAGGTCATCCATGCCCTTTATGCTCTAACAAGGGAAATCGTTCGCCTACTACTCAGTACCCCCCATTCCACCATCATCCCTAGTGTCTGTCTATCAATCGCTCTACTATTTTCTCTCGTGCCTTAGTTGAGGATCCCTTATTGCCTCACCTATGGCGGACCTCCTTCTGTCGACATTAGCTTATTCATTCTAGAATATAGGTGTAGAGGGAGGTGTAGCTTGGTTCCAGCTTCCACTCTTGTTCGGTGCCTTGGATCATGTAAAGGGACTCTCTATTGCCCTTTGACTTGATTGTTTCTTAGCTCCAACTCCTTATGGCATGATCGAGATCTGTATACTTGATGGTTCAGTGACACAAAATATTGTACCGATGATTCCCGGGTGTCCGTGAGATGTTTCAGACCTCATGAGGGGGTGGCCCTTCAGATATCCCCCCACATGCCCAGATGACCTCTCTTCTATAGCCTTGGATGTAGCTCCATATATTTGATGGTTCCAGCCTCAGCTACTTGCAACACCTGTGACAGGGCCTCTTTGGTTGTACTTATATCTCATGTACTCAGATATTATTATATAAGTCCTAGCTGTTGTCCCAGGCACAATATGTATGTGGGATCCATTATCATGTTTTTATCTAGCCCATCTTTATGCCATCATGTAATATATAGTTTAGTTTATTTTTTATTGGATGCATCATTCTTTGTACTTTGTTATCTCGGCGGGCATAGGTATGCCTCCCCCGCCTCATGTAGAATAGGTACTCACTCATAAAAGAGTCTTGTCACACCTGTAAGTCTTGCCTCCTCAGGGTATTTTCTTCTCGCACTTTATTCTACCTTATATTTCTCTCTCTCTGACTCCCCCTTTTGGTGTCTAGAGATAGAGTTCTTACAACGTACTTCGGTCATACGATTAGCTCCTAATGCTCGCACGCTGGGGGGCAATCTGTTACACCAATTTTTTTCATCTAACCTGTGTACACCATGTAAGACCAATTTTACCCTAGTAAAATTGCTTTCACTATGAAAAAGAACTTAGTAATCCATATTTTATTAAGTTGTTTATGGTCTAAACGAGAAACCCCATGAGGAATAATTGAATAAATCCTTATTTGTTTGATTTTCCTCAAGGGATAATTAGTTAAACAAAATTTTAATTAATATTCCTGGTCATATTTAACCCAAAAAAGGAAAATTAATTAGATAAATCATTATTTATCTTATTATTTTCTAGGAATATTTATTTAAAACATTATTTAAATAATATTCCTTGTTAAATTTGACTAAATCATTTATAAATAATTGAATAAATCACTATTTATTTAATTATTACTCAACCATATTCTTAAAATAATAAATAAATCATTTATTTATTTATTATTTACAAATAAAGGGATTCGACCAAATTCAAATTCATTTTCCCTCCAACAAATATAATAAAATATTTCATAAAAGTTGGATCTAGAATTGGTTAATAATATTTTAATTATGCACCAATATCTAGACTAACTCAATATTTTGTTATAAATAGAAGGGTTTTTCCATTCATTCACTACCTTTTGTTGCCTAAAGATCACTCTGGATCTACACTTTTGGTCTGACTTTGATCCTCCATCATTGTAATATTTTTCTACTTTTTTGCTTGTGAACTCCCCTTGAGTTCCATTTTTGTCTGGGTTTTCTACACCATCAAGCGAGAGAGATCTTAGATTTGAAGGGCTGAGGACATACAAGAACCCATCCCATTGAGGGGGACTGATAACATCTTTTTATGTTCCCCCCAGGTGTCATAATACAAAAATTCTTTAAAAATATTCTTGTCTTGTTCATTGGATGCATGGTGCAACTCTTATTATTTGTTGTTTAATATATTTAACTGCATATATATGGATTTCTATAGCATTTTTCTTGGTCAACTAACTACATATCTAAGAAAATTGACAACCATCTTTGATGCTAGGGTTGTTTCTCATGCACAACTAAAGTGAGATTTTTTCGTACGCTTGCGATTAGAATTCAGAATAACACCATTCATCAAGCACAACTACTTCTGGATCTAAAATTAATCCGAGAATGGAAAACAAACCATGGAATAACCCAGGAGTAGTTTTTATGACACCTCCCCTGCACCCTCTTCCTAAGCACCCAAAGAGGTGGTTGTCAAAATATAATCCATATGATGGTTTACCTGCAGAGAAACACCTTCATAATTTTATGTTGGCCATCAATATTAATGGGGTTTCATAATAGGATGTACTTTGTATATTATTCCCTTATACATTTGAAGGATCTGTAGGGTCCTGGTATTTCTCTTTTCCAATTGGTTCAATTACAGATTGGGACACATTTGAAGAGCGAATTCTAAATAAATTTGGTGAAAACAGAACGATTAATACTTTAATTAATGACCTATCAAATCTTAAATCTTCCCCAAATGAGAAAATCAAAGATTTTAATTCAATATTAAATAAATTATTGAATAAAATCCCAACTGCTTCCAGGCTTGGTGTTGATGTTCAAATTCAATGGTATATCAATGCCCTCCCTTCAAATATTGCAATGTTTCTCGACAAAGCTCAAAAAATTGTACTTGTTGATAATATGAAGGAAGCTATGGCTGTCGAGAAAAGGGTTCTAGCACTTGAAATAAATCTGACGCAGAAGAAAGAAAGCAAACAAATAAGGTAACTTTCAAAGAAGAATCCAAGAATAAAGCTTCCAAAGATCCTTAGGATTTGGAAGGATTGTAGAAGATTCTTAAAACTATGTCAAATGAGATGGTATAACTTAATAAACATGTTACTAAACCTTTAAGAAAATCTTATTGGCAATTTAAGAAGAGTCAACTTTCGCAACCTATGCCACCTAATCAAATTTCAAATGCAAATTTTGATGATTAAGATGAAGAAGGAGAAATAACTGCATCTGTAGAAAAAACAAAAGAAGAAGAGATAGTAGAAGCTCATGGCTTGTGGGATTTTATTCTCACTGCTTCAGAGAATGAAGAACAAGAGGAAGCTCTCCTAGTCAGTACCTGAAGTAAAGGATATGTAGATACCACTCCATCAAGAAAAACTCGGCAAAGGAAAAAGGTACATCTAAAAAAACCTTCAAATCAGTCTACTGAGCCTTCTCCTAGTACTTCTAAATATCCTTCTCATTCTCCTTCGTCATCAAAAACCTTAATAGTTTCTGATGCCATTACAACATTGTAGAGGACATAAAAAATACCAAAGCCAACATTTCCTTATATGAGGTTGGTAAATTGAAACAATAATAGAAATTTTTGGAGAGCTAAATGTTGTCTCTACATCTATGATTACCTTAAATTGTTGTTAATTCAAAAGTCTCAAAAGGAAATACTAATCCACCTAATTCCCCCTTAGATAAAGTGGATCCTTATGATGTAATTATTATTGGATATAGGTCCAATTCCCACACCCCTCCATTTGTTTTGAATTTTGAAATGTTTAACAAAAATGTCCATAATTGTTTAGTAGATTCAAACGCCTCTTAAAATATCATGCCTTATTCGGTATGTCTTAAGTTAAATATAACACCTCAGAAATATGTTGTACAAATTGTTCAGCTGGACAAAACAAAATTCAAAGGTTTAGGATAAATCACTGATGTATTGATTAAACTATCTTCCCATTCAAAAGTATTTCAAATCATTTATATCTTGATAGTTGACATCCCTGAATTTTATGGTTTAATCTTAAGTAGGGATTGGTTTGAAAAATTACATGGTTATTTCGCAACAGATTGGTCACACCTGTGTCTCCCTTACAATGGAAAACCAAATAAAATTAGATTCGGCAGGGAGAAACATATGAAGTACTCTGTGACCAATCTAGATGAAGAAGATGAACTTGTAGAGTTTACAAACAATAGTTTGGGAAATTATTCTTCAGAATATTTCTTTGGTAGTTTTCCTGCCCAACCTTCTCCTTTTTTTTGTTGATTATGTTTCATCTCAAACATAATTTTTTTCACAAAAAAAATTCATCAAGGTGTATCAATATTGTAGATTATCCTGTAAATAAGCTTAACACTTTATTTTGATGGATCAAAGTCAAATGATGGTGTAGGAGATGGTTGTATTATGGTGAACCCAAATGGAGAGAAAACCATGCTTTCCTGTAGGCCAGAGTTTGATTGCACTAATAATGTAGCCGAATAAAAAGCATTTTTCCAAGGTTTACAAAAAGCCATTGGTATGGACGTGAAACATCTTAAAGTTTTTGTGATTCCGAAATCGTTATTAAATAGGTAAGGAATAATATCCACTATGTTTCTAATCATCTTTAACATTATCAATATTTAACTCAAGATTTGACTACTCATTTCATGACATTTAGCATAACTCCAATTCCTAGAATTCAAAATGCCAGTGCAGACCTTTTGGCTGGTGTTGCTTCAAAACTCATTCCTGTCGAGGACTTTAGTCCAAATATATTTTCAATAGAATTATTTTTTTGCGCTTCTATCCGAGATAACATCACGAATTGGCGAGTTTTGAACGATGATACTGATATCCTAATTTTTCTGAATTATGAAGGTTCTTATACAAAGTAGATCATTGATGAAGATGGAAAAGATACATAGCTCAATAATAATTCTGATCATTACCAAAACCTGTAGTGAAATTATAGGATTTATATGACTCAAAGGATAGATTCAAGAAACCAACCAACTGTAAACTCTAAAGTAGTACTTTAAGGTTCAAACTTGTTAATTTAGGGTCCGAGGATAAACCTCAAAACATTAACTTAGGACTTGGACTCTCTCCTGACGAAAGGATTGCCTTTATACACCTCTATCATCAAGCACACCATACCCATGCCGCATGATGTAAAGCCTATTCAATAGAAACTTAGGAAAAACTACCCCAACCTTGAAACTCAAATCAAGACCAAGCTGAACAAATTTCTTAAAGACAAAATCATTTTTCTGTAAGACATTCTAAGTGGGTATCAAATATCTTCCTTGTAGAAAGAAGAATGGAAATATTCAAATTTGTATTGATTTTAGAAATTTTAACAGAGCATCCGAAAAGGATAACTTCACTCTGCCTCCAATGGAAAAAATCTTGCAGTCTGTTGCAGGTCCGAACTTATGTCATTTTTAGATGGTTTTTCAGGTTATAACTAGATCCTTGTTCATCCTATAGATAGATTAAAGACAACATTCCGAACCAAATGGGGACTTATGCTAATCAAAAAATTCCTTTAGTTTTATTAATGGTGGAGCTAAATTTCAAAGAACTATGGATATTTCTTTCAAAGGTATGATCAATAAATCAATTGTTGTATATTTAGATGATATCACAATATTTTCAAAGAAAATGAGTAATCATATTAATGACTTGAAACAAATTTTTGAAAGATGCGGGAAATTTGGAATATCTTTAAATCCTAAAAAATCATTTTTTCTCTAAGTGAAGGAAAACTTCTAGGTTTTATCATTTCAAAAGATGGAATCTGTATTGACTCAAAAATATTCAAGGCTATCTCAGAAATTCCCTTGCCTCATAATAAGATTTCGATGCAATATTTCCTTTGTCAAATAAATTTTATTAAACATTTTGTTCCTTATTTTTCACAGATCATCATGCCTCTACAAAACATGATTAAAAATAAGACAATCTATAAATGGAAAAAAAAAACATCTTTTGAATCAATTAAGAAATAAATTATTGATGCACCTTCATTATCGTCTCCTGCTTATTCCAAGGATTTTTTCCAATATAATTTTGCCTCTGATCATTCATATGCAACAATTTTCACTCAATGAAATCAAGAGAAAATTGAAACTCCAATTCCTTTTTATAGTTCTACTTTACAAGAAGCGCAACTAAATTATCCTTAATTTGAAAAACAAACTTTCATTGTTTTTAAATCAATCAAACATTTTAGACATTTTCTCTTAAAATCACACACAAAAGTGATTGTGCCTTTCCCAACAGTTAGGCAATTACTTATCCAAGAGGAATTAGGAGAAAAGGGAGCTATTTGGGTCACAAATTTACAGTAATATGATATTGAAATCAAACTAGCTAAGAATGTTAGAGGACAAGGTTTTTGTAGGTTAGTAACTGGTGCATATGAAGATACATCGGATTCTAATTCAAGTAAAAACATTCAAGTTTCAAAGGTATGTCCTGTTGATACTGAATATCAAAATGCTGATTTAAGTTTCTATATAAAAAATCGCTATGCACTAGTTGAGCTTGATTTTAAAAATAAAATATCATTAATATTGAAATCCAATCAATATAAACTTGTCAATGATGTTTTTTTTTCAGGAAAAACTATGATTCTGCCATGCTTATATGTTTAGAGAAGCTTGAAGCTAAAAAAGTGTCGTAGGAATTACATAATGGACTAGTTGGTGGACATTATAGCAGAGATACTACCACTCAAAAAATTCTCCATGTTGGATATTATAGGCCCACCTTTTTCAAAGATACTCATGCTTATGTAAGAAAGTGAAAAATATGCCAGTCTGCTTCATGAAAAGAGAAGAAAGCAACCTTGCCTTTACAACCAGTCAATATTGAACAACCCTTCGAACAATGGGGGTTGGATATCATAGGTGAGATTGTTCCACATTATTCTAAACATGATAAGTATATTCTAACTGATACTGATTATTTCACTAAGTGGGTGGAGGAAGTACCCTTAAAGGTGATCAATTTTGAGATTGTTATTGATTTAATTGATCTACACATAATTACCAGGTTTGGACTTCCCAATGCTCTGATGTTTGAAAATGTTTCATACTTTTCTAGGAATGTAATTACCGAATTTGCATTAAAAAGGGGTTTCAAAGTTAAATATTCTGCGAATTATTATCCCCAAGGGAATGGTTTATTATAATCCACTAACAAAAATCTCTTAAGAATTATAAAGCAAACCATAGATTAAAATCAAAATAATTGGCATAAAGCTTTAATTTTTTCTCTATGGGAAGATGGAATCACTCACAAAGCTTCCTTAGGGACTTCACCTTATTATCTAGTTTATGGAAAAGAAGTTGTGTTACCTCCTAATGTAGCTTTACCTTGATTAGCCCTGGTGCAATAAAATGAATAACAACCATGAGCTTCTCTCCACTTAATATTGTCTCAAATTCTAAAATTAGAAGAAGGGAGAGATAAGGAAAAACCAACTCATGCCAAACACCAAAACACTATTAAATCATGGTTTGATTCAAGTTTAGTCAAGAATAAAACTTTTGAAGTTGGAGATTTGGTTCTCAAATGGGATAAATCCCAAGAGGAGAAAGGTAAACATACAAAGTTTCAGAAACTTTGGCTTGCACCATTTCATATCGTTGAAAAAATTAGCTAATCTACTTTTATTTTCCAAGATTTATAGGGTAGGAGAGGTTCCCTCCCTGTGAATGGGCTAATCTTGAAAAAATATATTTCTTAAAAACTCGTGCTTTGATGTAAATATGTAAATAATCATATGTAATTACCAATGTGTTTTTAAAGTTAGTCTTGTTGTATGTTAATCTCCTGGATTTATACTTGGGTTTTTATATTTATTCTCCAATCATTTTTCATGAAATCGATATACAAAAAGGAAAATACTTAAGAAAGTGATTATTATGCTGATGTTTAGAATTTCATAAAAGATGGTAATCTCTGACTTCTTTTCCATGATTTTTTGAACTACTTTTGACCTAAATTACTAAAAAAGACAATTTTTTCTTATGCCTAGTCATATTCTAGAACAATTTTTGAAATAAATAAAGACTGTGAAAAGGTTTTAACATCTTATGACTCAATGTCATCCACAAATCTTAAGGAGAAGACTTAACTCCCCATCCACTAATCTAATATTTTTAGTGTGTAATTAAAAAATACTAAACTTGAAAGATAAGGGGTATCATTAAGAGCCAACTTACCATGATCATGGGGAACTAATTATTGAAGAATGTAACTAGGTTCGGTCTTCATAAATTATACTTGAGTCAATACTTATTGTAATTATCAAAAGAATAAAGAAAATAATTTTATATTATTATTAAAAGACTTATTAAACCATGGGTTTCATGCTTGGGTCATATTTATTTAAGGTCAAAGTCCCTATTGTTGACTTCTAGGTTTTATTCTCAGTCTATAGGATTATTGCAAATTTAAATTGATCCATATCGGGCTTTTGAATCATGCAAATAGTTCAAGTATTGAGTAAAATATGATTTATGAAGTCTCCACATCAAGTCGGCCTTAAGGTGATCATGTCAGCCTCAAGCCCAGGAATTCGAGCTCATCTCAATCCTATATATAGTGGAATCGAACTCACTTGGAACTATATCACTGCAACACATAAATTCGATTTTGAAGCTGCATGAAGGAAAAATTGTGAATTGGAGAAGAAGGACTTTTTGGATTCAGTTTTGGGCAAGCTTATAGAGCTAAAGAAAATTGAAATTTTGGCACCAATATCTCTGCATTTTGAGCTATAGTTTGTGAGATCGAAGTTCTCAAATTTTTACTACAACAATTGCTACATCAGGTGCTTCCAAGGTGTTGCTACCAAGAGAAGAGGAAGTCGAAGTTTTTTTTGTTGAATGTTGTTGCTTGGAGAAGTTGTATTGGCCCTAAATCGAAGTCTTTGAAGCTAAATAAAATTCTCTACCTCAAGATCAAAGTCTCAAGAAGCAAGGTTGAAGTTCCAGGTCGAAGAAACTACATCATAGTGTTGTTACCGTTGTTGTTTCTGTCAGATTTAGGAAGGATCATGAGGAAGGTTGACTTGGTGTGGAGGAAGTTCGGGTCAAGGTCTAGAGTCTCAAGAATCATTATCGAGGGAAGAATTACTAACTGGGTTTTCCCCTAGAGTGGGGTTTTTCCCTGGCTGCTGGCCTACATCTAGTGCCCTTGATCTATGTTTATTTTCTTTGATATTTTCTTGATTAACTAATAAGAAGAACAAAATAAGAACTAAAAAATATCACATGTAAATAATAAAAAACAAGAGGATATTTCTGCCTTTATGATTCTCTAACATAGTTTCAAAGCTTTGGTGAAAGAAGAAGGAAAGAGGTAGTCTCAAGGACTTGATCAAGGAAGTCATAAGAAATTCACTAGAGGAAATAAGTCTTCACTACCTTCAAGAAAGATGTATAACACTATCAAGGGAGAAAACAAGCTTGAAGGAGATGCAAATTATAGGTCTTGGAAGAAAAGGGTTGAAATCATCCTTGAAAAGAACAAGGTTTTAGATTTAGTCAAAAGAAAAATGAAAATGCCTATAGAAGAATCAAGTGATGATGATAAGGTAAAGTACAAAGGATTGGAATTAGTAGTTATGGCTTTGATGGTTGAAGGCACAAAGGAAAATCTTGTCCCATTCATAACAAACATTGATCATGCTCAAGAAATGTATGAAGCATTGTCAAAACTATTCACCATCAAGAATATTGGAAAAATGGAAAGTCTAAAAAATGAGCTAAGAACTACAAAGATGACCAAGGATGATATTGTTTCCTATTTATTTGTGAAGACAACAAGGATAAGATATGATATTATTTCCATTGATGAAATAGTACCAGATAAATAACTAGTGATTACAACCATTCTAGGACTACCACCTTCTTGGGGTTCTTTTGCATCAACTCTCAATAGCTAGAAATAAACAACCACCTTTGAGGAGCTATGGACAACATGCAGTCAAGAATTATTAAGAGTCTCCCTGGTAACCAACAATGAAGAAGTTTCAAATGCTTTTGTTTCTCATCATAAAGGAAGATTCAAGAAGAAGGGGCCAAAGAAGAAGGGTAATATGTCCAAAATTGAGTGTTATCATTTTCACAAGATGGGACACTATAGGAGTGATTTCCTTGATGAACCTATGAGCAAGAAAAGAGACAGAGATCATGGTAACATGACTGAAGAAACATCATCCCCCAAGAAAGCAAAGGCCAAAGAATATTTAAGGAACTTGCACTACTAAGCCCCTTTTCTCTTGTATTTTATTTGCATGTTTTATGTAGTATAGGTTTAACATCTTCTTGGATATGTGATCTAGATGGCTCCAGGCACACTCAGGAGACCAATAGAGCTCAAAAATTGCCAAAATTCAAACTGGTCAAAATTCTTTTGAACTAGGAAAAGATCAAAGTGCTCGTTTCCCTGATTCCAACGGTGTGAATGAAACTCAAATCCGAGTTCGTATGAGGGAGATATGCCATATTAAATATGGTAACAAATTTGTTTAGGAAGGTTGTTAAAATAACCATTGAAATGGTTATAAAAAAACCCAAAAAATATTCAACAAATTTCCAAATAAAATATTTGGTTGGTGTTTTATATGCCATATTAAATATGGTAGCAAATATAAGGAAAATCATTTAACAAGGTTGTTAATATACAACCATACATGTAAAGAAAAGAGGTGGTATCTACAGGTTTGACCCCTCTAACAACCAATCTACTTTTTAATGTGACAACCAATGACCCAATGGGCCCAATCTTTGTATATTTCGCTGAACCATATTTATTTAAAGTTTCCAATTTTCATTTGATGAGGGGACGAACTTAGAGAGTGGTGCGTAACAGAAGGCGCGCACTAGTGGAGAACAACGCAACAAAACCAATATTTTGTGGGTGCGGAAACACGAGTTCTTGAGAGGGGCAGAACCACGATCCCATAGAGGAGTGGAACCGTGCCCCAGGAATCTTGAGGATCATCAAAAAATTCCCTGAGGTGCAAAAGTTGGCAGTGTTAGAATTCGACAAATTTTATGTTGATTTTACACCTCTTGACAACAAGAATTTGATGGTGATGCTCGTTTCAGCAGTAGATCTTCCCATTTTTTTTCCATTTTCCAAATTGAAGTGATGGTGTTAGATTCCCAAGTGTGTACAACCAATTGTATGCCTCTCGACGCCACGAATTTGATGGTGCAACCATATTCAATAGTTGAGCATTCACTTCTTTAGCCAACTTCAGGGGTTTAGGTATATGAACTATTGATGTCCTCTACTTCTTTATCATTTGTTGTGAGATGTAATATTTTGTTTAGATCCCTGCTTGATGTATGTTGCAGGATCTATGTTTCTACTTCATGTGAGATGTATTCACCATGGATTGTTATGTTTGATTGAGATCCCTATGTAACCTTGATGAAGGGATCCTCATCGTCACCTTGTGTGAGATTATTTCATGCTGATAGGAGGCCTATTGTGAGTGAGAGTTCTTGTAGCGGAACGTCTCATGGAGAGACACGCCACTCATGTTGAGGGCATATTTCCTTGTATGACATAAAGCATAGTTCATGTACATCATCACCATTTCCAACACTATATGAAGCGCCCTACCCCATCTTGACATCGGGCCTGGAGACGTAGCCCACACTAGGTGAACTTCATTATCAACGTCTCGTGTTATTATATTGTTGATTGTTGTCCTATTCCCTCTTCTTTAAAGCATGCATATATGTTCATTTATGCTCTTTTAAATGCAATTCTAACCACATAATATAATTAAAAGGTCTTGGATGAATCCGAAACTGAAGGAACCCGAAACAAGATGGTATCAGAGCGGTATTCTCATTGATGTGAATCGCGAGCATGAAAAATGATTGAATGTGCAACAATGGAGGATGATAAAGACATTTACAAGGCCATGCTCATGATGTCCAAATTTGTGGACATAATGTATGATGCTTATGAGAAGAGAATAGAGGAAGAGGAGAAATAAATATCAGAGAACGATGCTTCATCCACATCTTCCAGTGCTTATGCATCTTCTTCATCGCCTTCATCGTCTTCTCATCATTCGACTGAGGAGATCAACCAGATTCTTCAAGAAGAGAATGATGAATTAAGGAGGTGGCTACAAGAAGAGAAAGAGGAGAAGCAGAGATTACAACTTCAATTGCGAGCCATGAGACAGGCCTTGGAGGAATTGAAGCACAACAAGGGCTCGAAGAAGCCCTCGTCATCTCTTTTAGACTCAACGATTGAAGTAAAAAATTTTGATTGATCTTCTGTTTCATCTTCGCATGCTATCATTTCTATTGGAAATGTGGAGATACCCATGACAGGATATGGCATGAGAATCCTCACCAAGATGGGATACAAAGGATGAGGACTTTGTGTTAATGACCAAGGCATAGCTCATCCATTGGAGGTTGTGAAAAGACCTCGATTTGAAGGTTTGGGGTACACTGAACGAAATTTCTCAAAGGTGTCAGAAGCTTCCGAGAAATTGTTGAGGTCGTCGAGGGAAGATAATTAAGGGAACACATCACCATCATTCCATAACACTACACATTGCAGAGAAAGAGCTGAGGTAAGCTCTCATCCCCATGTTCAAATCAGAGATCAACAAGAAAGGTATAACAAGTCTCAGTATTCTAGTGTTCATTTTGATTACAACCATGTTTTCAATAATGAACGGAAAACATGGCATAGAAAAACTTGCAGTTTTTGTGGATTACATAACCATGTGTTTTCTGAGTGCTGAAAGAGAATGGCAGCACGAAAGAGGATGAGGCGTGAAATTCCTTCTCCACTAGAGGAAAAGAAGAAGGTAAAGCAGGTCTGGAGGAAGAAGACTCATTGCAGTTATTGCAACAGAATTGGCCATCAAAGAGCCACATGTTGGAGGCTCCATCCATAACAACATCTCAAGGATAAAGTGTCCATACATGAACCAGCTGAAACAATTGTTCAACAAGAGAATGCGCCACAAGGAGACGAACCATTCAATTTAATAAGTAAGAGATGGTTTTTCTAAGTGTGGTAGTGTGTCATGGCCTTAATTTTAAAATCATGTGTTGAAATTAAAATGTAAAAGTGATGATGTGTTTTCCATCACTTGTTGAAGAAAAAATGATGTTTTTGCCTTATATTGATAGCTGGGGTATTATTTCCACTTGATGTAAACTTGACCACAGATTATGTGTTATAAACTCATGGAAAGTGTGGGGAATTCTTGTGTCATAGATTGGTCAGGTAATTAAGCATGTAATTTTCAAATATTGTACTATAGGTTTGCAGAGGATGCAGGTGTCGATTCATCTCTTATGGCTCCGAAGGACAAAGGTGAAGGAGAAGGAAGGGTGTCCTGTTAAGACAATTGTGGTGCAGACAGTGTACACAGTGGTTGTAGATTATGTTCATGATTTTGGTGGACCAAAATCTCCTTAGTGACCTACCCCATCTTGACACCAGGCTTGGAGACGTAGCCCACACTAGGTGAACTCCGTTAACAATGTCTCGTGTTCTTATGTTGTTGATTGTTTTCTTGTTCCCTCTTATTTAAATCATGCATATATGTTCATTTATGCTCTTTTAAATGAAACTATAACCACATAATAGAAGTAAAAGGTCTTGGATGAATTCGGAACTGAAGGAACCCAGATCAAAATGGTATCAGAACGGTCTTCTCGCAAATGTGAATCACGAGCATGAACAATGATTGAACGTGCAACAATGGAAGATGATAAAGACATGTACGAGGCCATGCTCAGGATGTCCAAATTGGTGGACATAATGCATGACGCTTATGAGAAGAGAATAGAGGAAGAGGAGAAAGAAATATCAGAGAGTGATGCTTCATCCACATCTTCCAGTGCTTATGCATCTTCTTCATCTTCTTCATCGTCTTCTCATCATTCGAATGAGGAGATCAACTATAGTATTCAAGAAGAGAATGATGAATTAAGGAGGATACTACGAGAAGAGAAAGAGGAGAAGTAGAGATTACAACTTCAGTTGTGAGCCACGAGAGAGGCCTTGGAGGAATTGAAGTGCAACAAGGGCTCGAAGAAGCCCTCGTCATCTCTTTCAGAATCGACGATTGAAGTAAACAATGTTGATTGATCTTCAGTTTCATTTTCACATGCTATCATTTCTATTGGAAATGTGGAGATACCCATTACAGGATCTGGCATGAGAATCCTCACCAAGATGGGATACAAAGGAGGAGGACTTGGCGTTAATGGCCAAATCATAACTCATCCATTGGAGGTTGTGAAAATACCTCGATTCGAAGGTTTGGGGTACACTGAACGACAGTGCTCAAAGGTGTCAGAAGCTTCCGAGAAATTTTTGAGGTCACCGAGGAAAGATAATTAATGGAACACATCACCATCATTCCATAACACTACACATTGGAAAGAAAGTGCTGAGGTAAGTTCTCATCCCCATGATCACATCAGAGACCAATAAGAAAGGTATAAAAAGTCTCAGTATTCTAGTGTTCATTTTGATTAAAACCATGTTGTCAATAATGAACAAAAATCATGGCATAGAAAAAATTTCAGTTTTTTTGGATTACATTACCATGTGTTTTTCGAGTGCTGGAAGAGAATGGCAGCATGAAAGAGGATGAGGCATGAAATGCCTTCTCCACCAAAGGAAAAGAAGAAGGTAAAGCAGGTCTGGAGGAAGAAGACTAATTGCAGTTATTGCAACAGAATTGGCCATCAAAGAGCCACGTGTTGGAGGCTCCATCCATAGCAGCATCTCAAGGATAAAGTGTCCATACATGAACCAGTTGAAACAATTGTTCAACAAGAGAATGCACCACAAGGAGATGAACCATTCAATTTAATAAGAGATGGTTTTTCTAGGTGTGGTAGTGTGTCATTGCCTTAATTTTTAAATCATGTGTTGCAACTTAAAATGTAAAAGTGATGATGTGTTTTCCATCACTTGTTGAAGAAAAAATGATGTTTTTGCCTTGTATTGATAGCTGGGGTATTATTTCAATTTGATGTAAACTTGACCATAGAGTATATGTTATAAACTCATGGCAAGTGTGGGGAATGATTGGGTCATAGACTGGTAAGGTAATTAAGCATGTATTTTTCAAAATATTGTACTATAGGTTTGCAGAGGATGCAGGTGTCGGTTCATCACTTATGGCTCCGAAGGACAAAGGTGAGGGAGAAGGAAGGGTGACCTGTGAGGACAATTGTGGTGAAGACAATGTACACAGTGGTTGGAGATTATTTTCATGCTTTTGGTGGACCAAAATCTCCTCAGTGGGGAGGATTGATCTAGGTGGCTCCAAACACTCAAGGGACCAATAAGGCTCGAAAATGGTCAAAATTGAAATTGGTCAGAATACTTTAGAACCAGGACAAGATCAAAGTACCCATTTCCCTAATTCCAATGGTGTGAATGGCACTCAAATCCGAGTTCATATGAGGGAGATAGAGCTCTTCAAATTTTTTCACAACAACAAAAAAGGTAGGGCCCACAGTTTGCCACATGGGATCCTAGTCAGCAAGTGGGACCCACATGGTATCCCATTAGCCATTGACACATGGAATCCTTTCATTGGCTCCTTTTTCCTGTAGAAAAGACAAAAAAATAATAATTAAAAAATAACCATATAAAAAAATCATTTAAATATTATTATCAAAATCATATAAATATAAAAAAAACCATATAACACTATGGTTATTATATCCATATTAAACAAAAATACAAAAACCATATAATAAATGGGGTTATTAATGGAGAAAACCAACGAATATATATTTATGTGGTTGGTTATATGCCATATTAAATATGGTAACAATTTAGTTTAGGAAGGTTGTTAAAATAACCATTGAAATGGTTATAAAAAAACCCAAAAAATATTCAATAAATTTCCAAATAAAATATTTTTTTGGTGTTTTATATGCCATATTAAATATGGTAACAAATCTCATGAAAATTGTTTAAGAAGGTTGTTAATATACAACCATACATGTAAAGAAAAGAGGTGTTACTTGTTGGTTTGACCCCTATAACAACCAATATACTTTTTAATGTGACAACCAACGACCCAATGGACCCAATCTTTGTATATTCCGTTGAACCATATTTATTTAAAGTTTCCCATTTTCATTCGATGGGGGGACATACTTGGAGAGCGGTGCAGAACTGAAGGCGCGTACCAGCAGAGAAAAGTGCAGCGGAACCAAGATTTTGTGGGTGCGGAACCATGAGTTCTTGAGAAGGGAAAAACCATGATCCCACAGAGGAGTGGAACCGTGTCCCAGGAATCTTGAGGAGCATCAAAAGATTCCCTAAGGTGCAGAAGTTGGAAGTGTTAGAATTCAACAAATTTTATGTTTATTTTACACCTCTCGATGACAGAAATTCGATGGTGATGTTCGTTTCAGCAGCAAAGCTTCCAATTTTTCGGCCATTTTCCAGATTGGAGTGACTGTGTCATATTCCCAAGTGTGTAAAACCGATTTTATGCCTCTTGATGCCACAAATTCGATGGTGCAACCAGATTCAACAACTCATCATCCACTTCTTCAGCCAACTTCAGGGGTTGAGGTATATGCAGTATTGATGTCCTGTGCTTCTTTTATCATTTGCTGTGAGATGTAATATGTTGTTTAGATCCCTTCTTGATGTATTTTGTAGGATCTATGTTTCTAATTCATGTGAGATGTATTCCCCATGGATTTTTATGTTTGATTGAGATCACTATGTAACCTTGATGAAGGGATCCTCATTGTCACCTTGTGTGAGATTATTTCATGCTGATAGGAGGCCTATTGTGATTGAGATTTCCTGTAGTGGAATGTCTCGTGGAGAGACAAGGCACTCATTTTGAGGGTATATTTCCTTGTATGATAGAAAACATATTCCATTTACATCATCACCATTTCCAGCACTATATGAAGCGGCCTATCCCCTCTTGACATCGGGCCCAGAGACGTAGCCCACATTGGGTGAAATCCATTATCAACGTCTCGTGTTATTATTTTGTTGATTGTTTTATTCTTACCTCTTCTTTACAACATGCATATATGTTCATTTATGCTCTTTTAAGTGCAAGTATAACCACGTCACATAATTAAAAGGTCTTGGATGAATCTGGCATTGAACTCGGATCAATATGTATTTCTTTGTTTTATAATTTTTAGGTTTTCCCTCAAGCTTGGGAGGGATCCCACAAAAAAATCCTCAAGGTAAGTATCTCATTCCTTCTATTTGTATTCATATACTTATTTAAGATTTTGATTATATTAAATACTAGTCACTTGCCTACCTCTATTCCTTGTCTAAGAATCAATTTGTTGGATGTTCAAGAATCATGGAGAAGGCTTAAAGGATCAAATAAGAAGGCTACACAAGTAAAAATGTTTGTCAAAGATTTAGAGGTATGTATTGAAATATAAAGACTTGTTACTCTCTTTGAAATATCCATTTCTATGTTACTAACTATTGTTTTCTAGCTCTACTAAATCCCAAAAGGATTCTTGTTTGGGATGATTTATCAGCTGATGAATCTACCCACCTTAAACACATCTAATTTACCATATAAATAGAAATTTAAGGAGTTTATCTAGAAAACCATAACCTAAGGGTATTTTGATAATGTGTGAAACCCTAAAAATATTTAGGGATATTTATGAAGAAATTTCTATTTTGGTTAACATATTGATAATGTGGAGTTTGGGATTTTGATATGATCATGGAAGCTTAAACTTGCTAGAGTTAAATGATTTTGTTCGAAATCTTGAACCTTTGAAGTATGATATAATAAGGGTTTGCGTTGACAATGAGCCGAAAACATAGGTTTATGTTAGTTATATAGTTAAAATCCTTGTTATGGAAAGTCCTAGGTGTGAAACCCTAGGTATATGTTCTCTTGATTGAATCCCTAGCCTAGTCTAGGACAATATATGTCTAACGTATTAATGTTGACTAACATATGATGTGATTATAATTTTTATCTTCTATATATGTGTGTTGACCTATTTTCTAATGGTCCTAATAATCTAGGGTTTGAAAACAAACCTTAGTCAAAGTTTGAAAGATCTAGGATGATGATTGAAGAGTCTATGGAATATAAATAAATCCTAGTAATGATTAAATTATCTAGTCTATATGTTCATTTGAGTCTATATAATGTGTGCTAAGAAATTATAGATGGAAAATATAGGGTCTACATCAAACCCTAGTAGAATATCTTCATCATATGTTTTGATAATTGATTTGAAATATAGAGTCTGCAAATAACTCTAGTGAAAGCTGAACATGATAATTTTTGAGCTGTGATTAATATTGATTGAATATTTTGTATGAAATCTAGGATTTTTATGAACCCCTAGTGGAAAGTATAACATAATATTTTTAAAGGTTGTTAGATATCTTGTATATCTATATTGGTTCTAGGGTTTAATATATGTTGTAGTAAGGTATGTTATACCTTGGAAGAAACATTGAAACACTAGATAAGAATGGAAGACATTATGAAGTAGTCTAGGGTTTATGATAAAAGTTCCAAGAAAAATGTTGAAGAGTAAATTTTTCTTGTTTGGGTATATAATATGTATAAAGTTTAAAATGCTTCCATGATTCTACTATGGCTAAATTTATGCTTCTAGTTTTTATTGTACTTTCTATCTAAAGATGTGCAGGTACATCATAAATATGAGAAGCTAATAAGTATGATGAGAAAGATGGAATCCATTAAATATTCTCCAAAACCTAAAGGAAGAAGTTGATATCACTAGATTAAGAGGGATTTTGGATAAAAGAAGAAATGGTTATGGTTCTCTACTTCATGTGTCATGCACCAGACCAAGACTAACAACCATAAGTCTTAGTGAATACCATGAGTAAGAATCATAGTCATGATTGGAGAATGCTTTGGTACTGATATAAGAAGGAAAGCAGGATCCGATTGAATAATATGTTGCTACATGAAAAGTAGGAAAGTAAAGAGTCTGAGGAATATTCTTTCAAAGATTAAACTAATAGTCCTACTGAAATTAGCTAAAGAGAAACATTGAAACCTCGTAGGTTTTCTTTGATTATATACTTGAATATGAATTGTTGATTGGGGTTGTGTTTGTATAGGTGAATCTCTCGAAGGTTTTGATAGCATGCTATTTGCCAAATAAATTTGATTGGGAGAGATTTGTTCTCCTTGATCTGTTAAATCAAGGCGTGTTGAGGCTTTGTGAGTGAAGCATTGCCTGAAAATACATCGGGCTGACACTTTGTGTTGATTTATGGTAGGGAGGGTGACATCGGGTGGATGTGCACCTAGTTCCCTGGGTTTATGGTTAGTAAGTAAGCCTGATGGTACCTATAGAGGCTGGAAGCTTTAGTCCATCTTAGTCCCACTTGGATATATTTACTTGGTCTAGAATCTAGTCCATGGTATTGTGATGCCTAAACTATTGAGCGACCAATGGATAGACTTCACTGGTCAGGAATCTAGTCCATGACCTTTAAGTTTCTAAAGATTCTTCACAGTTCATATAGTTGAGATCTACCTTTTAGTATTGAGTTATGAATTATTCCCTAGTTAAGAGGGAGTGTTGAAGAATGTAACTAGGTTCGATCTTCATAAATTGTACTTGAGTCAATACTTATTGTACTTGTCAAAAAAATAAAGAAAATAATTTTATATTATTATTAAATGACTTATTAAAGCATGGGTTTCATGCTTGGGTCATATTTATGTTAGGTCAAATTCCTCTATTGTGGACTTCTACGTTTTATTCTGAGTCTATAGGATTATTGTAGATTTAAATCGATCCATACTGGGCTTTTGTATCATGCAAATAGGTCAAGTATTGAGTAAACTATGATTTATGAGGCCTCCACACCAAGTCGTCCTTAAGGTGATCAAGTCGGACTCAAGACCAGTTATTCGAGTTAATATCAAACATGTATATACAATGGAATTGAACTCACTTGGAACTATCTCACTGCAACACAAAAATTCGATTTTGAAAAATTGCGAATTGGAGAATAAGGACTTTTTGGATTCAGTTTTGGCCAAGTTTATAGCGTTGAATAAAGTCAAAATTTTGGCACCACTCTCTTTGCATTTCAAGATATATTTTTGGAGATTGAAGTTATCAAATTTTTACTGGAAAATTTGCTACTGCAGGTGCTCTGAAGGTTCTGCTACCAAGAGAAGAGGAAATCGAAGTTTGTTTTGCTGAATGTTGTTTCTTGGAGAAGTTGTATTGGGCCTAAATGAAATTATTTTAAGATAGATCGAAGTCTCTACCTCAAGATAGAAGTCTCAATAAGCAAGGTCAAAGTTCCAGGTCGAAGAAACTACATCATAGTGCTGTTACTGTTGTTGTTGCTACCATATTTAGGAAGGATCACAAGGGTTTGCATTGACAATGAGCCGAAAACCTAGGTTTTTGTTAGTTATACAGTTAAAATCCTTGTTATGGAAAGTCCTAGGTGTGAAACCCTAGGTATATGTTCTCTTGATTGAATCCCTAGCCTAGTCTAGGACAATATATGTCTAATGTATTAATGTTGACTAACATATGATGTGATTATAATTTTGATCTTCTATATATGTGCGTTGACCTATTTTCTAATGGTCCTAAGAATCTAGGGTTTGAAAACAAACCTTAGTCAAAGTTTGAAAGATCTAGGATGATGATTGAAGAGTCTAGGGAATATAAATAAATCTTAGTAATGATTAAATTATCTAGTCTATATGTTCATTTGAATCTATATAATGTGTGCTAAGAATTTATAGATGGAAAATATAGGGTCTACATCAAACCCTAGTAGAAGTTGTTCATCATATGTTTTGATAATTGATTTGAAATCTAGAGTCTACAAATAACTCTATTGAAAGCTGAACATGATAATGTTTGAGCTGTGATTAATATTGATTGAATATTTTGTATGAAATCTAGGATTTGTATGAACCCCTAGTGGAAAGTATAACATGATATTTTTAAAGGTTGTTAGATATATTGTATATCTATATTGGTTCTAGGGTTTACTATATGTTGTAGTAAGGTATGTTATACCTTGGAAGAAACATTAAAACACTAGATAAGAATGAAAGACATTATGAAGTAGTCTAGGGTTTATGATAAAAGTTCCTAGAAAAATGTTGAAGAGTAAATGTTTCTTGTTTGGGTATATAATATGTATAAAGTGTAAAATTCTTCCATGATTCTAATATGGCTAACTTTATGCTTCTATAGTTTTGATTTTACTTTCTATCTAAAGATGTGCAGGTACATCATAAATATGAGAAGCTAATAAGTATGATGAGAAGGATGGAATCCATTAAATATTCTCCAAAACCTAAAGGAAGAAGTTGATCTCACTAGATTAAGAGGGAGTTTGGATAAAAGAAGAAATGGTTATGGTTCTCTACTTCATGTGTCATGCACCCGACCAAGACTAACAACCATAAGTCTTAGTGAAGACCATGAGTAAGAATCATAGTCATGATTGGAGAATGCTTTGGTACTGATATAAGAAGGAAAGCAGGATCCGATTGAATAATATGTTGCTACACGAAAAGTAGGAAAGTAAAGAGTCTGAGGAATATTATTTCAAAGATTAAACTAATAGTCCTACTGAAATTAGCTAAAGAGAAACATCGAAACCCCGTAGGTTTTCTTTGATTATATACTTGAATATGAATAGTTGATTGGGGTTGTGTTTGTACAAGTGAATCTCTCGAAGGTTTTGCTAGCATGATGGTTGTTAGCCCCCCTATAAAACTTTTGGCAAGCAAAATAGGGGGCTAAAATGTTCCTGAGTCTTCAAGGAATGCATTTCCCTTGAAAACACAGTCTCCTTGAAGCCTCCATGTGTCTTTTATCCTTTGGTAAGTTCCCCTCTGCTGATTCCATTATAAAGCCTCTATGTTTATGAAGAAATGCCCAAAGGCCTTCCTTTTCCCTCTTATTTCCCCCCTTGTCTCCTTTTCCATTCCCCTTCTTACCTCCTAAATCTCCTCGAAATCCCCCTTCAAATTCTTCCCTTACCCTTTGCTTGGCTAAATTTCCCCTCTTTCCCCTTATCTTCTTCTATCGTTACCCTCCCCCAACCTTCAAATTCCATTTGAATGGGCCAAAAACCCACTTCCCGACCTTATTATAAGGCCTAGCCCCTTTCCGCAAGCACCTTTCAAACCACTTCCCCCATATGCCCCGGCGTTGGGACCAAGCGCTTAAGTCCCAAGCGCTAATCGCAATCGGAAGGCCGGGCAGGTGCAAATCCCTTTGTAATAGCAAAAAACTCCGATGCGATTTTTTATAAAGCCAGGTCCCGCGACCTGTTTTCAGCCATTGATCTGTCATGAATATCCGACGGCGGAGCGCTAATCGCAGCCCCCCGCCCGATCGCTATCGCAATATGTTGTGTGCGCCCTCCGATCGGTCCATCGCAAGCGATTGCGATGCGATTAATCGCAAGCCCTTTCCACCGTCCTCCAATTCAATCTCGTCCATCTGTTCCCCCACCGATCCGACGGTCATCGCTCCTCCCGCCTAATCGCAATTGCATGTTTTACGTTGTGTCCCCCGATCAGTCCATCGCAAACGTTTGCGATGCGATTGATTGCTCTGCCCTTCCGATCATCGCAATCGCAACCCCTTCTTCCGATCTTCCGATTGCGATTAGACCTATTGGGTCCCACCTCGTACGATCCTTCTACCGCATTTCATTGCATTTCGTGCATTTTCTTAGTATTTCCTCCATTATTCAAACCTTTGTGTCTTACATTAAGGTTTAATAAATCGCCCTCCACCATGACCGGGTCTCGTTTCCACGGCTCCGCTCCATTGTTTTCCGTGTTTCCTTTGTGATTCGCCCAAGAGATAACCTTGGGGCTTTTACACTAACAACTCTTCTTCCACCACTCTTCATCATTTCCGCCGTTCTCAACTGTTCCACCTCCACTCCAACAGGCCTCTGAAGCAATTCCTCCGCCACCACTGCTCGGGTGTGTAACAGTTTATTTTAATGGTGTAGACGGCACAGAGAGGCCGTTCCAGTGAACCAGCAGAAGAGATTCAAAGGGAATTAATGCCTGTTAGTGATATAATTGATGTTTTACCCCGTATTCAAAGGATTAAGGTTCATCTTGAAGACTAATGAGCACACCGGTAAGTCATAACTGCGCTACCTAACAGCAGAATGTGTTTTCTCCAGCGGTACACCTTCCTACAGCAGTCTCCATACTTCCTCGAGCCCATAAACAGTTATTTGCACTGACAGAGCTTCATTAAAGACTGTCTAAGCAGTAGTTATTGAGGTATGGAGAGGACTTGCAGATTTTTATCCATGTCATTTATTCCAGAAGGCAGCGCAAAGCTCCAGACGCCGTCAGGATTTAAAGAAAATATCAGAGGTCAATCTCGACCTGACAGGGATCACCAAAACAGCCTACAGAGTACAGCAGAATGCCATTAAGCAGAATGGGCTCGGCCACCTCCGCCATTCTGTCTTAATTGATCTCATTTAATTTGTATCTACTCCTGTTGTTATCTCTTTTCTCTCAATTCTCCTATAAGAAATCCCCGAGAACATATTGAAAAGGTTGTTGTTGTCCAGTTGCTGCGTTTGCAGTTAGAGGGATTCATTCTTGACTGTAGAACAGTCTTGGGAGGGAGTAGCAGAGTGGTTGTATGTAATAGGCTAGGAGGAGAAGTCTGGACTATAACAGCCATTGGGATTAGTGTACATGACTGGTTTTGCATCAATTAATCAAGCATATTTCACAGGATCCTGGTCTATTACTATTGGTGATGTCTTTCTTAACTCTGTTTATTACATTTGCATACTGTTTCATGTTCTTCTGGTAGGCAACAGAAGTATAACATAGGATTCACCCTTGTTAGGTGCCCTATGTTTCCTGCTCTCCCTACCTTTAATGTTTTTTGCCTTATGTGCTATCTAAGAGTTGATTTCAGTTGATTTAACCAGTGTAGTGGATGTTATTGCCTACTCTCTGATGTATGAATTGGTTGAATCAGTTCTTAGATGTTCTTGCTGGGTTTAAGCAGGAAGGTTTGGGAACACTGGGGATGAGTGTTAGCCCTGTCCACTAGGATCCTTGCGCGACCAGCTGGCCTTTCTAATATCCCTTCGTTAAACTTATCTCTGTTTTCCCTTGGAGTTGCTAAAGCAGACCTGGAGTTAAATGACCTCTGGTCCGATCTATAAGCAGCCCCTTTGTCCCTCTTTGAGAGCTGCCTTTGAGTATGTCCAAGAAGGTCTGGAGTTAAATGACCTCTGACCTGATCTATAGACAGAAAATTGGTTGTCTTTCCTTCTTCCACTTTCTCTCCTTAACGTTCCATTCCACCATCTGCCTAGAAGATCCTTTAGTGTATATGACTTGCCCTCTGAAGGCTTTGGCTAGTTGTTGCAAGTAATTCTCCTTTCATGACTCCATAGCCCAATGGATGGCATTGTCTTGGCCTATCCTCTTTGCTGAAGCCTCCTGCTATTTTGTTTCCTTTCTCCCATTACTTTCTCAATCTATGATCTCCTGACCAACCCAGCAACCAACCAACCAAATCACTTAAACCCCCCTTTGTGCTTCATAACTAGCCTAATATCTCATTTCGAGCTTCAAAGACATATCATTCTTTGATCTATTTGGAGAGATCCCTCTTCGGGTCCAGGAGGGCTAGATCCTAGGGCCCAAAAGTGGTTTTGATGTTGTCTCATCTTTTGGTCTTGCCAATCTGGCCAAAACATGGGAACTACAACATAATGGCGACTCCGCTGGGGACTTTTGAGTGCATTTCACCTTAAATATTCTTAGGCACTCATAAGACCCAGAATCTCTGGTTAGATTGGCATTCTATTGCTGATGGTGGACAACATCCTACTTCAAATGTTCATATACATCCACCTGGCGACTCCACACTCCATAATCCTCGAAGACTCCACTGGAGGAAGAACCTGAAAGATGGCCAGACCTCATGGAAGGGTAGAACATACAGGTTGGATTTGGTTTAAAGAGTTTATTGTTTTTGTCTATCACTATGTCCTGTCCTATTTTAAGCCAAATCGAGTGTACAAAGATGAAACCCACATTGAAAGTGGGAAAGACCTCAAGCCTTAGTCTGCAGACCGTGAGCAAACCTGTACTCCTGTGAAGAAACTGGTGGAACAAGAAGCTCGTGTTGTACCTCCCACCCCTTAAGAAGCTTCAAGCAGCCATGACCCCATTGTTACACTACCCACTCCTACAAAGGTCATAGAAAGATACAAGCCTCTGGTTTTACCCCTTTTCTTCCAACCCCTTCCTGCAGAGCTTATAAATCAATTGCCTCATTTTGATGGAGAGAATAAAGGGTCCACTGCCGAAGAACATGTTCAAAACCTTGAGGATTTACTTGAGCTGTATGAAATAGAAGAAGATGATGTGTGCATTAGAATGTTTTCTTTGTCATTACAAGGAAATGTTAAGAGTTGGCTCAAAGGCCTTCCAGAAGCAAGCATTTTCAGCTTCCATCAGTTTTCTCAAGTTTTCCTTGATAGATGGGCGGCCCCGAAGAATGCTCTCCTCATCCTAAAAGAATATCAAAATTTGGGAAGGCAGCCAAGAGAGACAGTGCAAGATTTTTCAGCTAGGTTTAATAAGGTATATGATGCAATACCTTTTGATATAAAACCACCTTTGGGATGGGCTTTGTTGCACTATCCAAGTTCTTTTGACCCCGAGGTGGAATTCCATATAAGGGAAAGAGAACCTTCGAGCTTGGAGGAAATGCAGAATATAGCAATCACTGTCGAGTACAACATAAAGTGCAGGGAGGAAAGATTAAGAGCAGCAAGGAAGGACCAAACAGAGCAAATGGCATAGGTCTCTTTAGAGAACAAGCTGGAAAGACTGATAGAGACCGCCAGCTCCTTGCTAAATATAAAAGAGCAAGAATATGAGGCTGTAACCAGAAATGATGATTGGATAAGACCTACTCCTTGCCCTCAAAGGAGGCAAATCAGATCACTGCAAGACAGAAGTTACATGCAAAGCATGTATGAGGAACCAGAGCTCAAATCAGAAAATGAACTTGCAGACTATTTTGTAGAAAGACTCGATGAGAGTCCTGAAGACTTGATGGGTAACAATGCTTGTAATTATGATCTCTCTGATGATGATCTGTCAGACGATAATTTTTTCCAAATGGAAACTGAGCTTGCAGGGCCATCATCAGTAGATTCGCAGGAAGGAGATTACGACCATCAATGGCAAGAAAATGAGGAGCCAATGCAGGCCATCTATGATACTGATGGAGAAAGCGTCGAAAGCATGGTAGCAGACGAAGATTCATGGAATATTTTGTCTGTTTGGTATCTGAACATCAATAATATTTTCCAAGAGGACGAAAGCCTGCAGCCCTTCAGCGCAGAGGACAAGGAGGAAAGAGATGAGGAAAATCTTGAGCGGAATGAATATCTGCAGCCTTCTCCCAAAGGGATTGAGGTAATCAAAGAAGCCCCCGCTCAAGAATATGTTAATTTTTTCACAGAGTTCCAGCAGAACCAGCCTGCATTACTAGAGGACAGCACTGTCAAATATAATGAGCCCTCTAGCTCAGGCTGCTTTGAAGATGAGCGAGATCTTCTTTCCCACAGAAATCTTTGTCTCAATCCAGAAGAAGAGGAGGTATTCCTGGTTGATTCCCATGTACCAAATAATCCCAACCAGGAAGAGGAGGAGTGTGATTACAAAGGCCTCACTGCAAATTCAGTGTTTGAAGCTGCCCGGGATACAGACAGCCTACCAGCCGTGGCAGGCCTTGAATAAAAAAGTATACATCATGATTTTTTCGATCCTGTGGCAGAATACATGGAGGCCCTCATTGGCTCAGTTCCTCAAGCATTGATCTTCTGTAAGAGCCAAATACATCGGAGTTGTTTGCCACTTCCGGTGGCCTCAGTTCTGAGATTCCACATGCAGAGCATCCTATAGTTGTCTCTGATGAGCAGTCAGTTCTTCTCCCCCTTTTTGCTATTACTTGACTGGCTGCATTGGCATTATTGTATCACCTAGAGTATCAGAGATCTCTAGTTAGAGTAGGGTAGGTAGGAAGTCTGAAATAAAGCTCAGTCTATGAGCATGTAGTTAGTTGTTTCCTGTCTTAGAATGTAGAGGAGAAACCTGCTAGACAGTCTAATCCTAGCAGGTAGTAGTGTAGGTAGAGAAACAGATGAGACCAACAGTCTAATCTGGTCTCATGGAGTAATAAGGGTAGAAGTAGAATAGGTTTATTTTTTCCTGTTTGTAAAAATTAATGATGTAAAAGGGTCTGCAAGTCCAAGTGCACCCAGAAGAAAAAATGTTAGGACTATAGTGTGGGTAGGTAGCTGTATGGGAGAATGTTACTGCTGATATGATGTCTTCATAGCTTGTGGTAGCTGATCAAAGGAAGAAAAGGATGGTTCAAGCAGCAGGCATCTGGCCTACACCAAGAGATCAATTTCTGAATTCTTGACTCCTTCAAGAAGAAGCCATCCCCATGTGGAGCCACTGTTAGCCCCCCTATAAAAATTTTGGCAAGCAAAATAGGGGGCTAAAATGTTCCTGAGTCTTCAAGGAATGCATTTCCCTTGAAAACACAGTCTCCTTGAAGCCTCCATGTGTCTTTTATCCTTTGGTAAGTTCCCCTCTGCTGATTCCATTATAAAGCCTCTACATTTATGAAGAAATGCCCAAAGGCCTTCCTTTTCCTCTTATTTCCCCCTTGTCTCCGGAAACTGAGGCCTTCTTACCGCCTAAATCTCCTCGAAATCCCCTTCAAATTCTTCCCTTACCCTTTGCTTGGCTAAATTTCCCCTCATCCCCCTTATCTTCTTCTATCGTTACCCTCCCCCAACCTTCAAATTCCATTTAAATGGGCCAAAACCCACTTCCCGACCTTATTATAAGGCCTAGCCCCTTAACCACTTCCCACACATGCCCGTGCGCTGGGACCAAGCGCTTAAGTCCCAAGCGCTAATCGCAATCGGAAGTCGGTCGGGTGCACAAATCCTTTGTAATAGTCAAAAAAATCCCGTGCGATTGTTTATAAGCGAGGTCTCGCGACTGTTTTTAAGCCCGTTGATCTGTCATGAAGATTGACGGGCGTATCGCGGCCCCTGGGAATGCTTCTGTAAATATGTTGTATAAAAAGCCTCAGTCGGTCCATGTGGCAATTGCGATCTGATTAATCGCATGCCCTTTCCACCATCCTCCGATTCAATCTCAATCGTCTGTTCCCCCGCCGTCCAGTCATCGCTACTCCTGCCTAATCGCAATCGCATGTTTTACGTTGTGTCCCTTGATCAATCCGTCGCAAACGTTTGTGATGCGATTGATCGCTCTGCCCTTCCGATCATCGCAATCACAACCCCTTCTTCCAATCTTCTGATTGCGATTAGACCTATTGGGTCCCACCTCGTACGGTCCTTCTACCGCATTTCATTGCATTTCGTGCATTTTCTTTGTATTTCCTCCATTATTCAAACCTTTGTGTCTTACATTAAGGTTTAATAAATCGCCCTCCACCATGACCGGGTCCCGCTTCCACGGCTCCGCTCCATTGTTTTCCGTGTTTCCTTTGTGATTCGCCCAAGAGATAACCTTGGGGCTTTTACACTAACAGCTCTTCTTCCACCACTCTTCATCATTTCCGCCACTCTCAACTGTTCCACCTCCGCTCTAACAGGCCTCTGAAGCAATTCCTCCGCCACCACTGCCCGGATGTGTAACAGTTTATTTTAATGGTGTAGAGGGCACAGAGAGGCCGTTACAGTGAACCAGCAGAAGAGATTCAAAGGGAATTAATGCCTGTTAGTGATATAATTGATGTTTTACCCCGTATTCAAAGGATTAAGGTTCAGCTTGAAGACTAATGAGCACACCGGTAAGTCATAACTGCGCTACCTAACAGCAGAATGTGTTTTCTCCAACGGTACACCTTCCTACAGCAGTCTCCATACTTCCTCGAGCCCATAAACAATTATCTGCACTGACAGAGCTTCATTAAAGACTGTCTGAGTAGTAGTTATTGAGGTATGGAGAGGACTTGCAGATTTTTATCCATGTCATTTATTCCAGAAGGCAGCGCAAAGCTCCAGACGCCGTCAGGATTTAAAGAACATATCAGAGGTCAATCTCGACCTGACAGGGATCACCAAAATAGCCTACAGAGTACAGCAGAACGCCATTAAGCAGAATGGGCTCGGCCACCTCCGCCATTCTGTCTTAATTGATCTCATTTAATTTGTATCTATTCCTGTTGTTCTCTCTTTTCTCTCAATTCTCCTATAAGAAATCCCCGAGAACATATTGAAAAGGTTGTTGTTGTCCAGTTGTTGCGTTTGCAGTTAGAGGGATTCATTCTTGACTGTAGAACAGTCTTGGGAGGGAGTAGCAGAGTGGTTGTATGTAATAGGCTAGGAGGAGAAGTCTGGACTGTAACAGCCATTGGGCTTAGTGTACATGACTGGTTTTGCATCAATTAATCAAGCATATTTCACAGGATCCTGGTCTATTACTATTGGTGATGTCTTTCTTAACTCTGTTTATTAAATTTGCATACTGTTTCATGTTCTTCTGGTAGGCAACAGAAGTATAACATAGGATTCACCCTTGTTAGGTGCCCTATGTTTCCTGCTCTCCCTACCTTTAATGTTTTTTTCCTTATGTGCTATCTAAGAGTTGATTTCAGTTGATTTAACCAGTGTAGTGGATGTTATTGCCTACTCTCTGATGTATGAATTGGTTGAATCAGTTCTTAGATGTTCTTGCTGGGTTTAAGCAGGAAGGTTTGAGAACACTGGGGATGAGTGTTAGCCCTGTCCACTAGGTTCCTTGCGCGACCAACTGGCCTTTCTAAGATCCCTTCGTTAAACTTATCTCTGTTTTCCCTTGGAGTTGCTAAAGCAGACCTGGAGTTAAATGACCTTTGGTCTAATCTATAAGCAGCCCCTTTGTCCCTCTTTGAGAGCTACCTTTGAGTATGTCCAAGCAGGTCTGGAGTTAAATGACCTCTGACTTGATCTATAGACAGAAAATTGGTTGTCTTTCCTTCTTCCACTTTCTCTCCTTAACGTTCCATTCCACCATCTGCCTAAAATATCCTTTAGTGTAGATGACTTGCCCTCTGAAGGCTTTGGCTAGTTGTTGCAAGTAATTCTCCTTTCATGACTCCATAGCCCAATGGATGGCACTGTCTTGGCCTATCCTCTTTGCTGAAGCCTCCTGCTGTTTTGTTTCCTTTCTCCCATTACTTTCTCAGTCTATGATCTCCTGACCAACCCAGCAACCAACCAACCAAATCACTTAAACCCCCCTTTGTGCTTCATAACTAGCCTAATATCTCATTTCGAGCTTCAAAGACATATCATTCTTTGATCTGTTTGGAGAGATCCCTCTCCGGGTCCAGGAGGGCTAGATCCTAGGGCCCAAAAGTGGTTTTGATGTTGTCTCATCTTTTGGTCTTGCCAATCTGGCCAAAACATGGGAACTCCAACAATGGTTACCAATCAATTTGATTGGGAGAGATTTGTTCTCCTTGACCTGTTAGATCAAGGTGTGTTGAGGCTTTGTGAGTGAAGCATTGCGTGGAAAGACATCGGGCTGACACTTTGTGTTGATTTATGTAGGGAGGGTGACATCGGGTGGATGTGCATGTAGTTCCCTGGGTTGATGGTTAGTAAGTAAGCCTGATGGTATCTATAGAGGCTAGAGCTTTAGTCCATATTAGTCCCACTTGGATATATTTACTTGGTATGGAATCTAGTCCATGGTATTGTGATGCCTAAACTATTGAGCGGCCAATGGATAGACTTCACTGGTCAGGAATCTAGTCCATGACATTTAAGTTTCTAAAGATTCTTCATAGTTCATATAGTTGAGATCTACCTTGTAGTATTGAGTTATGAATTATTCCCTAGTTAAGAGGGAGTGTTGAAGAATGTAACTAGGTTCGGTCTTCATAAATTGTACTTGAGTCAATACTTATTGTATTTTTCAAAATAATAAAGAAAATAATTTTATATTATTATTAAATGACTTATTAAAGCATGGGTTTCATGCTTGGGTCATATTTTTTTATAGGTCAAATTCCCTATCGTGGACTTCTAGGTTTTATTCTGAGTCTATAGGATTATTGTAGATTTAAATCGATCCATACTGGGCTTTTGTATCATGCAAATAGGTCAAGTATTGAGTAAAATATGATTTATGAGGCCTCCACACCAAGTCGTCCTTAAGGTGATCAATTCGGACTCAAGCCCAGTTATTCAAGTTAATATCAAACCTGTATATACAATGGAATCGAACTCACTTGGAACTATCTCACTGCAACACAAAAAGTTGATTTTGAAAAATTGTGAATTGGAGAATAAGGACTTTTTGGATTCGGTTTTGGCCAAGTTTATAGCGTTGAATAAAGTCAAAATTTTGGCACCACTCTCTTTGCATTTCAAGATATAGTTTTGTAGATCGAAGTTATCAAATTTTTACCGGAACATTTGCTGCATCAGATGCTCTGAAGGTTCTGCTACCAAGAGAAGAGGAAATCAAAGTTTGTTTTGATGAATGTTATTGCTTGGAGAAGTTGTATTGGGCCTAAATGAAATTATTTTAAGATAGATCGAAGTCTCTAACTCAATATAGAAGTCTCAAGAAGCAAGGTCAAAGTTCCAGGTCGAAGAAACTATATCATAGTGTTGTTACTGTTGTTGTTGCTGCCAGATTTAGGAAGGATCACAAGGAAGGTTGACTTGGTATGGAAGAAGTATGGGTCAAGGTCTAGAGTCTCAAGAATCACTATTGAAGGAAGAATTACTGATTGGTTTTTCCCCTAGAGTGGGGTTTTCCCCTGGTTGTTGGCCTACATTTGGTGCTCTTTATCCATGTGTATTTGCTTTGATATTTTCTTGATGAACTAATAAGAAGAAATATAAGAAGAACATAATAAGAACTAAAGAAGATAACAAGTAAATAATAAAGAACAAGAGGATATTTCTGCCTTTATGATTCTCTAACACTAATGATATTGACATTATCAAATCTGTTCACCAAGCTAGGATAGTGGCATATAGCCAAAATATGTAAGACAAGAGGTTTCATCACGAGCTGACTTATGCAATATCATTGATACTTGTGAATAACATTGTCAATATTTGGTTACTAAGCTAGGACAATGGCTTTCAAGCAAAAGAAAAATTCAAACAAATATAACTAAGGGCCTTTAAAATATTTACCAGTGGATGGGATATTGGTATTTCTTGGTTAAATCGTAACCCTGTCGAGGCTATGGATGCGTGCTAGTAGTAGTCGCACTACTAGTGATAAAGGAGTCCATATTAATGCATAACTCTTAATAGTTCTTTATTTCATCATTACAACTGAAATTATAAAATGATTTTCAAAGGTAAATAAAGTCTTTCATAAATAAAAACTTATGAAGTTTGCAAGTAATTATTTTTATGTTGTTCAGAGAAATTTACTTTCAGAAATATGAATTTTGACATTCTAGTCTTTTCAATTTATACTCCTTTATTTCTAAAATTTCATTTACTTAACAGAGATAATTGTTTCGCCTAGTGTATCACCAATTGTTGTAGCAAAAAAACAACCCCCTATTTTTTAGTTAGTTCCTAATAAATAATGGGGACCCTTTATCTAGTATATTTAGTTTCTTCAAATAAAATTATTTTTTTTATTAATAAGGGACAATAAGAGAAATTAATCATAAGCGCTTTTAAAACAAAACCTTTATAAAACTTAAGGTATTTCCATTTTTCAAAACTAATCTTCTCGAAGTTTTATTTAATAAACATTACGAAATAGTGGAGTTCCGATGGGACCACTTTCAAAGCTCCCTTTGTATTGAAATTTCTTTGTTATTAGATTTTCCCCATTTCGTAAGTTTTATAAATAGATGTTACGAAAAGGTTCATCCCCGAAGTCCGACCTCCTAATGCTTTTATCAATATTTAAAGACTTTACTTCAGAGCTCTTAATATCATAAAAGGTAATTTAGTCACTCTTCTAAGATTTCAAGCACAAAAACTTTACGATTAAAATATTCATTTCAGAACTGTTCATTTCGGAAGTGCGTTTTTGTTACATCCCTGAAAACAGACTCCTCTGAAATTTCTCAAGTCTCTATGATACCTCTGTTAGATCTCCTTTATCAGAACCTCTTTAAAAATAATGTTACGAAAAGCGATACCTCCGAAATCTTAATACCTCGATACCATTTTATTATTATAAATTACTGGTAATTATTTATTTAAATTCTTATTTCGAAAATGTTTTTTTATTTGTCTTCCGAAAGCAATCCTCTTGATAAGATTTTCATATGTTTCATCAGAACACTTATTTCGAGACTCTTTTCGAGATTTCTTTTTATAACCGTTGAATTATCGGAAGATTCTCATTTTCGAGATTTTAAATATCGTAACTATATTTTGAAAAAACTCTCTGATATTGCACCTTCAATAATATGGCGTGGCATATTTTCACATGGATTCCCATCAGTGTACTGAGTGGATTTCAATTGATTTTCATAAGTCTCAAAAACATAAAACTTTACGTTAAATTCACTTTGAACTTATATGATTCTTTCCAAAAGGGATTTATGTTGTAAATTTTATTTCTATCGGCGCTAATCAATGGTTAAGTGTATTTTTTGATTTCCTGTGTATCTCCATTACAGGAAAGATCTGATTCTTGGCACCACGAAGAAATGAAGAAAGGAGGAAAACCTAAGGAAAAGGCTTCGCTACGGAAACCTTCTGGCCCTTTTGTGGAATACATGGATTACAAGAACCCAGGAGCGGGATTATTTTCTGACACAATATGTACAAAATATGTTGGGCTTTCCTCTTGGGAAGAAATTTAACAATATTTTGAAGAAGAGAATCCTAGGGTTACTCAGAGGTCAGTTATTGTTGATGATAGTATTCTGGTCTCGAAAGCTACTTGTAGTGATGCCGCTAATTCTTTCTTGCATAAAATTGCAGCCAAACCTTCATTTCTCCCTTATACAGATATAGTCCATTGGGTTGTGGAGAATCTGGACATTTCCAACAGGAAAATTCATACCGGAAAAGGCGCACTTATTGGTTATTTTTCAAGTAAGTATTTGCAGAGCATGTACCATATTCCCAACCCACAATATAAATAATATAGGGAATATGCTGAGGGTTTTTTAAAGGAACACATCCACCCGTCAGAGAAAATCATACCTTGGAGAAAGGACCCAAATAAACATAAATAGGAATAAAGTGGTAAGTACTTTGTCGATTATTGCATCAGTACCTTCTCCCAAACAACTGCTATGATGTGTAGGTTGCATGCACAACCTGATGTGTCAAAATTCCCTGATGACTGAGTACCTATTATTGATGGAGCCTTAGAGTGATATATTTTTGATTGGGCTACTATATTATCAAATAATTAGGTATTGGTCAAAATTTTCATTGATGTCAATATGAGAATTGATGAAAATAATAATGGCATGGATGATTTTTAAAGGTCACACTTGGAGTCCTAATGAAGAAGCCCTTGCCCTAATGAAACCCTAGCTATATGATTTCCTTGTTCTTGATGAATAAGCCCTAAACCTTTATACCTTGATTCATGATGATGACACCTTGCTGTAATTTTAGGACTGTCATAAAGAAAACTATTTCCATTAACATTTGAGACATCATCTTACAATTACTCTTTCGCCAGCTTGTAGAGGACACTTTCCTCTTTCTAATAATCCCTTACTCGTCCTCTAACTCCTATTAGTATAAGAGGAAATTATTTTTTAAGATGATATAATATATTATTTACCCTAGCTGCCCTAAGCCTACTTGTACAAGTCGGCCTCACCTCCAAGAGACGAGTCCCTTCATTTAAGGTCAAAATTTGAATAAATAAAGGTTCAAACTCATCATTTTATCATCCATTTTCGGTGAAGATAATCACAGAAACACAAACATTCAAAGAGTAGTTCACATCTCATGAACTAAGGTGGCCGAGGAAGTATTCAAATACATTGTTTGGGCTAATTCTGGAGATTCGACAAACTCGGACTAAGGACAGTCAACATTGTGAGCTTAGACAACTGGCTTGGACTTGTGGTCACATTGTGAAAAATTCTGAAACTACTAAACAAAAATTTCTACTGCAGAAATCTGGTTTACTTCTCCTACTTGTGTTTTTAATTATACAAGTTATTTTCATACATTCAGAAAATAGCGAAGTAAACACACCACAGAACTACACATACATACAGATCACGTACTGAAGAATAAAACATACATGACAAAGGACACAAAATATTTTTTGGACAATGTCCCTGGAAAAACCCAATGTGGGAAAACTGGTGCAACAACTCTTAAAGGGTTTTATTATTATGCAGAATGTATGAATACAATCAACGGCACCAATAGTGGTTTTCCCAACAGAGAAATCATGACATATGTACCTCTATCACTCGGAGACATAAAATATGGTTGATTCAGCTGAGGCTTCACACCTTCTGGATCTGTTGAATACAAGCCCTTTCTGGTCCATTAGAAATCCCAGCGTTGCCTCTCCCAGCACTGCGCCAGCTCTACATCCCTGCTATAGCCTCTACACATCCTTTGCGCAACACAAACTACTCTTGCGTCACCCCTCTGGGCTCAGTGCTGCCTCTGCGTCAACCTTAAGGGCCTGCGTCATCCTCTGCGTGAGCCTGGCTGGCTTGAGTCCCTCCTGCTGGGTATTTGCGATGCCTGGTATGGATCTGCCTCTCTGTCTATGTATTCTCAGCCTTAGATCTGAATAATCCCTCATTGATCTGCCCCTCACCAACACTGCAAGCTTACTAAAAAATTCTCAACAAACCACGCCCCATAATTTCGACTTAGCTCAAGTTCTACCTCTCTATGTTTCTTCTCCAACTGACCCCAAGCCTTCTTTTAATACTTTTCTCGTTGAAAAATCAACGACCGTGATCTAATCTCTAATCAAAGGCTAATATTATTGAAATAATTGATCCATGTCACTTAGAACATTCTCACTCACATGTTTTAATTAATTCACTTTAATTATTTAATTTCCCTAAGTTAGACTTAGGTTCTCCATTAAAACAATTAATTATTTGTATAACTTTCAAACTGGGTGGAATTTCTCCAAACGATTTCTGGGTCTTTGAGATCTCATGTGTCCTAGCCCCTCCTTAAAGTTTCAGAGCTAGATCACATCCGATTCTACCCAAAAATAAACACTTAATATTAGCGAGGAATATGCTCTAGCAACACTTCAATCCAAAAGCGTTACTTTGATCCATGGCATCAGTCCCCCGCGCAAATAATGCTTGGCCAGTTGACCCTCATCCACTGCGTTGTTTCCTTCTGTACTACTACCCATGACTATGCCATAGTCATTTCCTCATCTGTACTGCAATTCCCTCTCAAATGATGCATCATGCTATCCATAGCACTGCTACTGCTAATTGCTGCAATGTAACTTAGTTGCTGAGAGTTAACCAACTGAAGGACATCACCCAAAATACTAACAGACAAGTCATTTTGGCTGCATCTCGATACTAAAGCACCCTCTGCTGCTGAACTGTGTTGACCCTCTGAAGCTCTACGATGTTGTTGCTCTGCAGTGTGTAAGCACTGCCCCTCTACGTTTTTGAAGTCCCATCAACCTCTGTACTCCTGCTTCCACGTTGTTGCTACCTCTGCACTACATTGCTCCAGTCTTCAGCGTCCTCAATGCCACCGTGCCTCCATAATCCTCAAAACCAACTAACTCCAGTCATCCTACTACTATCTTTAAGGGCTCTCGTAACTCGTATGTGATCCAATAGTTTTGGAACCTCAAGGATCTTGCCCCCATCTGTAGTTCAAGAGAACTATAGATCAATGTCACCTCACCTCTTCTCTCGAGGTACATGAGCACTCATGGCCACATCATCATCACTGCCATCATCCCCTTGGGTTGTCGCAGCCTTGGAATATGAATCTTCATTGCCCTTCTTCTTCCAAGGACAAGTATTGGCGAAGTGTCCCAATTCGCCACATCTGAAGCATTGGACCTTTGAGAGGTCCTTATTCTTCTTCCCTTGCTGCTACCTCTGTCCCTTTGATACTAGGGCTACATCTTCCTCCTATATCTTTATTTTGGCTCCTCTGTTGCTGCTTCCCCTCTTGGTTATTCTCTTGATTTCTTTGTGATGAAGGATTGCCTACATGTCCTCCCAGTGTCGAATTTGTGCTCTGCCCAAAATACTTTGGATAAAGGTCTCCCAATCATCGGTGACTACATTCAGGGAAGTCCTTACCATGAGACTGTCATTAGAAGTTTCCCCCATTGCAACCAACTGATCTAGAATAGCCTTCAATCTAAAGAGGAAGGGATCAATCTCCTCTCCTTTATGCATCTTAAACAATCGCATCTGATTCTATAGAAGAATATTACTCTCGATGGAGCTACCTTGATACTGAGTTTCTAGTGCTTGCCAAATTTCATTTTCCGTCTTCTTCTCGGCAATATGTGGGACCAAATGATCCTTCACCCCATCCTTGATTAAGCGCTTAGCCCGTGCTTGATTTTCCTCATACTTCTTTAGAGGATCAACATCTACCATAATGGCCACAACCTTATTGGCATGGTCTCTGATATGATACTCGTCAAGGACTGACAGGATCGTGGATTTCCAGATGACAAAGTTATACACACTGTCCAACCTATCCTGAGTATCTCAATCCGTGTGAGGCCATCTCTACTCAAAAATTTCGAAGTGAAAATCTCTTCTCCCTTCTGCTACTACTACTCTTAGCAAGAGATCGGATCTAGGTTTCTTGGTGATAAAAACCCTCTAGAGTCTATGATCCCTCTAACTAGTGATTTCCCTCCTGGAGATCCTCCACCAACTCTATCGAATCAGCCCTCTACGATCACTTCACCAATCGAATCTCATATTTATTGGCTAAAAATTTTGCTGAGGAACTGTTTCCCCTTACTTTTTCAACCCCACTAGACATTGTTCTTCACCGGTAGAAACATTCCCCACTAGCAACTTCAAATATCAAATTGCACTTCCAACATTGACTACTGGCACAACGTCACTCTGTCTCGAACTGCGTCACCCTCTTGGGCCCATGTCAGCCTCTGTGTTAGCTCAGCATGAGCTTGACTGGCTCTATGTCACCCTTCTGGGCCTACTTCAGCTCTGCGTGAGTAGACATGCTCTGTGTCACCCCTGCAGGGTCTGCGTTGTCCCTCTGATGGTGTGTTGCCTTTTTCTACAGCTTCGGCTACCTTCCAACAAAAAAATCATTTGTCACTTTGCTAATGGCTTTAGCTACCACTGATCTACAATAGCTCTAATACCATGTGAAAATTTTCGAAGCTACTTAACAAAAAATTCTACTGCAGAAATCTGGTTTACTTCTCCTACTTGTGTTTTTAATTATACAAGTTATTTTTAGAAATATTCAGAAAATAGGGAAGTAAAAACATTGTAGATACACATAAATACAGATCAAGTGCTAAATAATAAATCATACATGACAAAGGACACACAATATTTTTTGGACAATGTGCTCGGAAAAACCAAAATGCGGGAAAATTGGTGCAGCAACTCTTAGAGGGTTTTATTATTATGCAGAATGTCTGAATGCAATCAAGGGAACCAATAATGGTTTTCCCAATAGATAAATCATGACAGATGTACTTCTATCACTCAGAGACAGAAAATATGGTTGATTCAGCTGAGGCTTCACACCTTTTGGATCTGCTGAATACGAGCCCTTTCTGGCCCACTATAAATCCCAGCGTTGCCTTTCCTGGCACTGCGTCAGCTCTACGTCCCTGCTAGATCCTCTGCGCAACACATGTTGTTAACTTGTCACCCCTTTGGGCTCAGTGCTACCTCTGCATCACCCTGAAGGTCCTGCGTCAGCATCTGTGTTTCCTCTGCGTGAGCCTGGTTGGGCTATGTCCCTCTTGCTGGGTCTCTGTGTTGCCTAGTACAAATCTGCCTCTTTGCCTATGTATTCTCAGCCTCAGATCTAAATAATCCCTTTCCAATATGCACCTCACCAGCACTGCAAGCGTACTAAAAAATTCTCAGTAAACCACGCCCCATAATTTCGACTTAGCTCAAATGCTACCGCTCTATGTGTCTTCTCCAACTGACCCCAAGCCTTCCTTTAATAATTTTCTCGTTGAAAAATCAACGACTGTGATATAATATCTAATCAACGGATAGGATTAGAAAACAATTGATCCACGTCACTTAGAAAATTATCACCCACATGGTTTAATTAATTCACTTTAATTATTTAATTTCCCTAAGTTATACTTAGGGTCTCCATTAAAATAATTAATTATTTGAATAACTTTCACGCCGGGTGGAATTTCTCCAAATGATTTCTGGGTCTTGGAGATCTCATGTGTCCTAGCCCCTCCACAAATTTTAAGATCTAGAGCACATTCAATTCTACCCAAAAATAAACACATATGTCTCGGACCTATAACACTAACCACTGGCCTTCAATTATATTCTTCGGACCTGCATTAAATAAAACATGTTACTATACCTTGGAAAAGTCACATATATCAGACTTTGTGGCAACATTTTGAGGAAATTATGAACCCTGGAAAATGAAAAATTAACTCGGATTGCGAAGACTTGAAGCTCGGATTTGTTGGAGGTCTCAGACTAGTAAATATGCACCTCAGAGTTATAGCTTGGATCTGTGAAGTTATCCCGTGAAGGAACTAGAATAGTCACCTAAAGTGTCACCTGTAATAAGCCCTAATTGGAGACTTGGAAGAATTCGTATCTTTGATAGGAGGCCTGTTTTATGGCTCAAAATTACAAGGCTCAGACCTGTGAGTAGTCTTGTTGTAGACTTCGGATTATTCTGTCTAGCCACATGTGGAAGGAACATTAGACCTCAGACCAGTGATAGTTTGGAAGGCTTTGAAACTCAGACTGTTAGCTAATGGACATGTGTCTATAGAGCTCAGACTTTACCTTTTTACCTCAAACCTGTACAGTCACTAATATTCTTGGTTGAAGGCTCAAAATTGGAGAAACTAAATTTGGTGAAGGGCCTAGACCAGTGAAAAATCACAACTATCAAAGCTCATATGTTTGAACAATGATGAATATTGGTGGTATGAAAAATTTCAATATTTGAACAGTGATAAGGTTGGATATTTGAGTAGTGAATAATGTGGAGCCTATAATAGTGATGAACTTGGAGGATTGAACAAGTGAAGAACTTGAAGCTCGAATCTTGGACAATGGACAAGGTGGAAGTCTGGTGCAGTCTTATGGAGCATTTTTTGGACTATTGAAGTAATTCTTTGATGCAGGGTAAATCAGTCTCAAGATCAATCTGCCACCTTCTCCTTTTTGTTAAAAAAAAAAACTCTCTATACAGTGAGCCTGTCTGTAGATCTAGATCACCTACCTCCTCTGATTCCACAACAACAAATTGGAAGACAGACTCAGATCGAATATTGTTATGTTTTCTTGTAAACTTACATTTTCATGCACAAATATGTGTATAAAAAATGAAACAGATTCAAGTTCGCAACATACAACCTTCCATACCTTACTCCTTACCTTCATCTTCTTTTTTTAACATAATGGACCTTGCATCGATCAACCTGTTCGTTGCTAAGGTGAGGTTTAGCTTACAGGTGAAAACGTAGTGTGTAAAGGTAGCGTAGCATCTCCAATGAATGTGTGGCGTATGCATTTCAACTCCAGCGAATGCGTAGCACCTCCAGCGTATGCATAGCGTTTCAAAGGTATGTGCAACACATGTGCAATGAATGCACAACGCCTCAAAGGAATACACAACACCTCAACCAAAAACATAGGTTTATGATCAAATATTGATTTTTATTTAGTCTTCCTCCTGATCTTTGTCGAATCCAAGGTTCTGAGACACACTCTACACTGTGTAAAAGACTCACTGTGTAAAAACAAAGAAAACAACAGAACTATTAACACAAAAATTTTGGAACTCCAGTGGCACGATCTTCACAAATTCAGGGAGAATAAAAAATACCAAACAATTTAACACGAACAATAGTGATCTCTGCACACTATCCTTCTTTCAATTAAAAATGCTAAAATAAAAAATAGAATTTTTCTTTTCTCTGGCCCTTGATGGCTCGATCACATTACATTCCTTCTCACTCTCTCTAAAAAACAATTGCTTTTTTTATTTTTATTGTTTTAATGCTTCTATCCTATTTTATCTTCTCAAACAGCCTAATCCCTATTCTATAGGTCTAACGCACACCTAGACTAACAAACCTGGTCTTTACTTTCTAATATGGATCTCTATTAACTATTACAATAAAAAATCATAAAAATAAATTTAAGAGGTCCATCCCTCTTTACTAAATGATGATTGACCAATCATGCCAATAAAATTGATCTCAGTTGATGCTCTTACATCAGACTCCCGACGAATAAAATGTTTCATGATCTCTTGATCATGATTCTGCTATTGAAATCATCCTGGATTCCATATATTATGATGCCAATTTCCACTTGCTTTTCCATTTTGTTGCTACTCTATTGTTTTCTGCAACCTTCCGGGATCCCAACTCTTACTTTGTTTTCCTGCAAACATTTTTCTCCATCTTTCATCACGAATAATCTGCCCATTGTTGTTGTTGTTCCCTCTCATCCATTTGGAAGTCTTCATCAATTGCTCCTAGAACGCATATAGTCCAGTATTCAACCTTATCCTACATACATTATGATTGTACTCTGTCCTCTTCCAACATTTATCAAACTCTTGGGTAATAGGTGTCAATTCTTTATCATTGTCCCAAATTCTATTTTCAATCTTCAGATGAAATTTTCCTTTGGGTAAAAAAACATGGACTAAACAATACATACTTCCAATCTACATCTCCATCTCATAATTCAACTCCATTAAATTTTTCTCCTTGTAATCTTCATTAATTGTTCTGTTTTGTGCTTCTTCCAACCATATCATATGTTTCCTACCAGATGTCTCCTTTAATTCATCTTTTCTATTAATAACAATTCATTTGCAGAAGTTATAACATATAATTCTTATGCTCCTACTTTAGTCCATATACCCTCTGTTTTCAATGAGATCCTTTTATCTTAAACTCCATTTGACTTTTTTCTTGGTATAAAAACATAAAACCATTCCTTAGTATGCTACCTTTCAACTGTACAAATTTGTCCTTGTATCTCTACATTTTCCAACTGATCCTTGCATTAATATAATATTCATCCTCATGAACAACTTTCTCACCATTCCAAGCAATTCTTTGATCTTCACTTCCTCTTGTTTCCATGAACAATATTTGTTTCAATTCTGCCATTTCACTTTTGCTACAGTCTTCTTTTTCTTCAATAATGTCCTGTGTAAAAACTTTTCCTCCTTCATTTCCACTCTCATTTTCCTGAAAACATTGTTTCATATGCAATTGATCAATCAACTTTTCCTCTAATCTCTTCAAAACATTAAAAAATAAAGACTTCACATCCTTCATGACCATATGAAAATGATCATCCATATCTGAACCTTCAAATTTTTTATATTTATGAAGTAACCACTTAAGAAATTCATAATTTTAATTGTCTTTAGGCCACATGACTTCACTTATGTCTCTTCTTTCTTCAAATTTCTTCAAGCTGCTTGTGACATTTTCTTCATGCATCATTTCTGTCTTCAGTTTAATTTTTAAACCTCTGTAATTTTGTATGACATTCCCTATTTCTTCAAACTAGAAATCATAATTTCTATTACCTTGAAGTATTATTTTCCATTCAGCTATCCAAGTTTTGATATTATGCTGAGTGAGAGTTTCAGATATTCTCTCCCTATTTCCTTCATAAGTCTTTAAATAATATGATTGCTTTAACCAATCTTTCTTCAGTTTCTCTGTGGATGACTGACTTCTTCCATGATCCATACCTGCACATTCAACAAACTTATTACAAAAAAAAAAAATCATTAGAACATTCCTTGAGTTCATTCTTGAATTTCAATACACATTTCTCTTCTTTTTTGTTGTACATTTCTGTCACATGGACTTCCTCTCGTATATGTTGTCCATCACTTTACATTCTCTAATAATAATCAGAAATTTGACCACTTTACCAAATAATAATTCTTGGTTATGCATAAGCCTTTGCATGGCTTTCCAAAGTATAATTTTATTCTGTCCTTCCTTGAGAATTTTCCGCATAAATTTCTTCATGATTTTTTTCATAAGTCAACCTCCTTCTTTTCATGGTTGCATAAGATAAAAATATCTCTCCTTTCACAGTTGTTTGGTTTCCTTCTAATCCTTGACTCCTCTCATCTCCCTTTTCACTGGCTGAAATATTTTGAGTTATACTACCTTTATCAGCTCTTCCTTTACCATGTTGGCACACTTGCAGGACATGTACCATCTTCTCCTTTTCTTGTTCACCGTTTTTTCCAATCATGAATACAATTTCTTCAAAAATCAAACAAATATGCACAAAGAAAAAAAAAACAAATTCATGATAATTATAAGGGTATTATTCATTCCATAAACTTATAGAGTTTCCAACTGAAGTCCTCCATGACTTTCTCCAATGTTATCAACATGAGACAACGCTGAACTTTCTTCCTTTATGATAGTTTTTTGAGACTCTCCATCTTCAGAATCTGCTACTTCTTGTTGTCATCTATGAATACATCTTTGTCTTTCTTGAGTTTCTACTCTTTCATAAAAATCAGTGAGCACAATATCAGAGTGTTTCCCTCTTTCTTCATTACCTGCTACAACATTCCAATGGTTAATTTTGAAACCATGAGACTCTAAGGTCTTTGCTGATTTTTCCAACACCACTCCTTTTGTATGAATGCAACATCAGTTTCCTAATTTTCTTCTCTTTCTGACTCATCTTTCTTCAAAAAATCCTCCAACAGCTCTGTAACAGAACGCTCATTTTCTTCAACATCTCTTTGGCCAACCCCATGAGCCAAATCTACTTTATTTTCTGTAGTAACAACCTTTTCTGATTGTCTTCCAGCTGTCCCTTTATTAACCAAATGTGCATGTGCTTTCCTTTGGCTATCTTCATGAGACAACATATCCTCATCCTCTATCAGAATGCAGTTATGATCTTGCCTCTTTGAAATGTTTTTTTACAATTCTTTTCTTCCTTCATCTTTATGACAGCTTCAAGTGACTGTCTATCACCTGCTTCACCAGCAAACATACACAAATCATTAGTTTTAAAACTATTAAGGCTTTCAACCTACCCTGTCAGCATATCTTCATCATGTTGATCTGAACTCTTCAAAGAGCTCATGATACTTCCTGCAAGTCTCTCTTCCTCTTCCTTCTCCAAGAAATCTGTAATATCCACAATAGATATTCTCTCAACATTATACTCTCCAAGGATGTCACCTTGCTCTGGTTCATAGTAGTGAACTCCTTCTTCAATCAATGGCTTCAATCTGAACTCATCTCCTCTAATTTTCTCTTTATTATTCATGTCCCTTAAGATTTTCCTCAGTTTCATTACAAATAATTGTAACACTGGCCACCGAATTGGATTATTCATACTCCATCCTCTTCTTTGGTTATCTTGCATTTCCTCCTCTTGTAGCAGCTTCTCCATGTCACTGAGTTCATCCATTATCTCAGTCAGTTCTCTGTCAAATCCCTTTTGAATCATCGCCTATATGCTCTTTACCTTGGCATATTTCCTTTTATTGTGGATTTCCTTTGAACCTTTGCAATGATATTCAGTGATCATTGGCTTGACCTCCTTTGTGAACTCCATATTGTTCACTTGTGGACTGCACCTAAGCCTTTAGCAAGTCTCCATACCTGCCCTCATACCAATATAAGCTTTCCTCTGAGCATGACCTCTTGGTATCTAATTGGTTCTCTCTCTCTAGAACCACCTTTTGAGCAACTCCTTTTCTTATCTTATCTTCTACAGTAATCCACTTCTTCTGAGAACATTCAACTTTGTCCTCCTTTTCCAACTTGCAGTTGGATCTTTAAGGTTCTTTGCCACTGTTTAAGAGCTCACATGCTCTTATCAATTAAGAAAACAATGTTTCTTTGTTACAACTCTTCCCAGTTGTCCTTGTTTCTAGCACCTTATTTTTCTACTACCTGCAATCTGAAAACAAATCTCAAACCAGAATTAACATAAAAATATGTCAATTTTCCCTCAAGATCTCTTGTTGATCTTGTTTAGCCACTCTTCTACAATTGAATGGACAACTTCTTAATACCATGCCTCTGCTTGTAATATTTTAATAATATGATCCTTTCTTCTTTTATTTTCAATATATTTGTCAATTTTATGAAGATCACACTTGCTTTTTTTACATTTTTTTGTTAGAATTTACTGATCTCCTCTTTCTACAATCACAATTGTATTTGCAAATAAAATTTCTACCTCAATTCATATAATTTCAAGAGCACAAACTTGCTCTAATTTTCTCTCCAAATAGCTTTTACTTGCTCTGATACCAAATGATTCAGGGTAAATCAGTCTCAAGATCAACTCTCTATACAATGAGCCTCTCTGCAGATCTAGATCACCTGCCTCCTCTGATTCCACAACAGCAAACTGGAAGACAAACGTAGATTGAAGGTTGTTATGTTCTCTTGTAGACTTACGTTTTCATGCATAGATCTATTTATAAAAAATGAAATGGATTCAAATTCACAGAATACAACTTTCCATACCTTACTCCTTACCTTCATCCTCTTTTTTTTTAACTTACTTAAGCTTGGATCGATTAGCTTAGAGGTGAGGTTTAGCTTACAGGTGAAAATGTAGTGTGTAAAGTTAGCATAGCATCTCCAGCGAATGTGTAGCAACTCTAGCGAGTGTGTAGCACCTCCAACATATGTGTAGTGTTTTAAAGGTGTGTGCAACATGTGCGCAACAAATGTGTAGCATCTCAAAGGAATACACAACGCCTCAACCGAAAACATAGGTTTATGACCAAATCTTGATTTTTCTTTAGTCTTCCTCCAGATCTTTGTCTAATCCAAGGTTCTGAGACACACTCTACAATTTTATTGATGAAATTTGAGGGATCTAAGAGTTCCAAGGGCCTCCATATGATTCCCTCATTACGAACTATGACTGTGTAAAAGACTCACTCTGTAAAAACAAAGAAAACAACAAAACTATTAACACATAAATTTCGCAACTCCAGTGGCACGATATTCACAAATTCAGGGAGAACAAAAATACCAAACAATTTAACACGGACAACAGTGATCTCCGCACATAATCTTGCTTTCAATTAGAAATGCTAAAATAAAAAAAATAAAGTTTTTCTTTTCTTTGGCCCTTGATGGCTCGATCACATTACATTCCTTCTCGCTCTCTCTAAAAAACAATTGGGTTTATTTTTATTTTTATTTTTTTAATGTTGCTATCCTATTCTATCTTCTCAAACAACCTAATCCCTATTATATAGGTCTAATGCAGGCCTATACTAACAAACCTGATCTTTAATTTCTAATCTGGAACTCTATTAACTATTAAAATAAATAATCATAAAAATAAATTCAAGAGGTCCAACCCTCTTTACTAAATTATGATTGACCAATTAGGTCAATAAAAGTGATCTCAGTTGATGCTCCTACATCAATCTTTTTGATCTCATTTTATGCTCCTGCATCAATATTTTATGCATTCTATTTGTTAAAATTTGAAGGGTTGGAGCCTTGAGAAAGATAGGATTCGAGCCCTAGAGGTTGAAGCCTCATAAAGCCCAAGTTGGAGCATGGTGAATTGAAGCGTTGGAGCCCTCAACATTATTATACTCAAACTTTTGTGAAAAGAGGATTGGTGTCCTCATTTATTCCTAATAAAATTCCTATTATTTATTTTCTGATTATAATTGTGAAAAATATTAACTGGTAAAAATAACAATTGAAAAGAAATATTGATTCACCCCCCCCCCTTGCAACATTTCCAACAATTGGTATTAGAGCCAACTTCTTCATAATCATCCTAACATTTGGAAGAAGGATTCTTAGTCACAATGAAAAATCAGGATTCAGGAAAAATCCCCCACTTTGATGGAACAAATTTTGCCTTTTGGAAACGTAGGATGACATTTTATTTAATTTCTCTTAGACCAGAAGTATGGCAAACAGTTCTAGATGGGTATAAAGTTCCATCTTCTCCACCAACAGATCAGGACAAAAGGAAAATTTGTATAGAAAATGCGAAAGCACTAAAGGAGATATAGGACCGATTATAAAAGAAATCTGCTTAGCTCAAAAGAACAAGGTCAAATCAAGACCTATAATTCATTTGATCCTTTGGCTAAGTATGAACTAGTATGTTCAAAATGCAATGATTTTGGTCATGATGCACAAAATTGTCTGTTTATGTCAATAAGGGAAGAGTTGAAAAAGGAGGAACCCGCTACAGATAAATGTGGTCTAGCTTTATGTGCACAAAGTGATGCAAATAAATGGTTTAATTTGTGGATAGTGGATGTTCAAGACACATGACAGGTGACCAAAATAAGTTTATCTCATTAAACAAAAAATATGGAAATGTTTCCTTTAGAAGTGGATTTGCTAAAATTTTCGGAAAAGGGACAATTGCACTTGTTAATGGAAAGGGAAAAACATAAAACACACTACTAGTGGAAGGGCTCAAACACAATATTCTAAGTGTTATCTAGGTTTGTGAGCAGGGACATAATGTTATATTTAGTACTAAAAATTGTGAGATAAGAAAATCCTCTTCAGGAGAACTTGTGGGAAAAGGAGTAAGAACACTAGATAACGTATATATTTTCAGTAAAATTCAAGAAGAAAAATGCTATATGAGCCAAACAAATGAAATTTGGTTATGGAACAAGCATTTGGGACATCTAAATTTTGAGAACTTGGTTAGAATCAACAAAACAAGTGCAGTGAGGGACATTCCAAAAATTATAAAGCCAGAACAGGTTGTGTGTGGTCCATGTCAACATGGAAAGAAAACTAAACCTTGCTTCAAGGCTAAGGAATTCTCAACATCAAAACGTTTGGAGATCATACATGCAGATTTATGTGGAGCAACTAGAACTCCAACTCTACAAGATGAAAGGTACTTTTCTGTATTTGTAGATTACTATACTCGAATGATGTGGGTATTCTTTATAAAATAGAAATCTGGAGCTATTGATTTTTTAAGAATTTCAAAGCTCTTGTATAAAATGAAAAAGAATAAAAAATTAAGTGCCTTAGAACAGATAGAGGAGGAGAATTCACTTCAAAGGAATTCAAAGATTTATGTAAAATACATGGAATCAAAAGAGAAATGTTTGTAGCTAGAACTCCTAAAAAAAATGGTGTAGTGGAAAGAAGAAACATAACTGCACAAGAAATGGCAAGAACAATGTTACTAGCAGTTGATTTGTAGGCCAAGTTTTGGAGAGAATAAGTTGGGACAACGGTGTATACCTTGAATAGAGATCAACTACGACCAAATAATGAAAAGACTTCGTATGAATTATGGAAAGGAATACCTGCCTCAGTAAAATATTTTAGAATTTTTGGAATAATTTTTTTACAAAGATCAATGTTGACTCACTAGGCAAGTTTGATTATCATGTTGATGAAGGAATATTTCTTAGATATTCTACAAGGAGTAAAGAATACAAGTGCTACAATAATCAACTACAAAAGGTGGTAGAAAGCATTTATGTAAATATTGTTGATTTTTATTAGCATCGAATGTGCTCTAAGTCTCAAATTTTGTAAGGAGGTTTAGGCACATGTATTCCAAAGAACCCATAAATAATTTTGAACAATTCCACTGAGATTGTGTTTTATGAAAATAATTAATTATTTTTAATGGTACCCTAAGAATAAACTTAGGAAATTAAAATAATTAAAGGATATTAATTAAAACAAGGTGTGAATCTTCTAGAAAATACAGATATCAAGTCAAGTTAATCTTAGCCATTGATTAGCGATTTAATCTCGGACGTTGAAGTCTCAATGAGAATATTATAAGAAGGACTTGATGGGGCATTTGGAAAACACACTGAGAGATCAAAAAAGTCTAGAGATAAAAATTATTTAGTGAGCAGTGCTCAGGGAGAAGATCGATCAAGGATATTATTGTAGAGAGGGGAAGAGATAATTTCCGGTTGGAAGGTCATTTCTTGATATGCGAATACACAACAGAGAAGACAGAGGGTAGTACGCAGAAGAGGCAGTGCAGTGCCACGCAGAGGTAGCACTGCATCCTTGAGGAGATTTGAGATTCAACTGAGGATCAGTCAGATCTAGTTCCAGAGTGCTAGGATGTGAGATTGTAAGGGCTATAGATTAGTATCTAGCCAGCAGAAGAGCCAACAAGAACGAAAAGTGACGAAGAACTACGTAGAGGCATCGTAGGGCTCATCCGCTCAGTGTTTGGTCAGTCATGATTTTCCAGTGTGAGTGTGAGGTAATCCTCACTAGGTCTTTGTCAATCAGATTCTCTGTCTGGATGGCCAGTGAGGCATCCTAAATTGTATTCAAAATTATTGAATAATAAGAAAACCCTCAGTTGCTGCAATGGTTTTATCGCATTAGTTTTTTCCGAGGACATTGGTCCAAAAAAAATGGTTTCGTATGTCTATTTTTTCTTCTTGATCATATATTGTTTCCACACTTATTTATTTTTTCGCAGTTTAATTTTATAAAGGTTGTAGTGTATGGGTTTCAATATTTATCGTAGAACACAATAAATAATTTTTTCAAGAAATTAAAAAATAGAATAATTCCCATCGATTGCTGCAGTAGGATTCCAGGTGATAGAATTGTTAAATTTAGATAGACATGAAATGTTATATGCTTAATGAAAATTTAATTCAATCTTTCTTAGGCCCGATTCTATTTAGAAATCACATAAACATGAAAGTAAAACGCTGACAGAACACAATAATAGATCAACAGAAGATAAGCCAATAATATAGATCAGATTTTACATTTCTTCTTGTCTAGCAAAGATATAGGATAGTCTGCGTTACGATAGTCAACAGGATGCATCATCCAACAAAGTGTTTCTCAACATCAGATCAACCAACCCTCCAAGTGTCACACAAATAGCCCTCAAAGATAGCTCATCAAAATTTAACACTGGTCAACAGAAATCAGCGCAGAAAAGTCAACGTAGAAAGTCAACGTTGTAGATTTAGGGCTTCGGTGAAAGTGCTCATTTTTCCTCGATTTTTGTGCCCAACAATACAACCTTTAAAAATCGGATTTTCTGCAAATTTTTTAGGTCAAAACATCAAGGGTTGACCATGGTCAACGTTGGTCAACACACAACAAACAACCCTAAAACTAGTCCACAGATTTACTTAGCTTCAGCTCTGCACGTGTGAAGGAAAGAGGCATTCAAAGGATAATAGAACCAATCATGTCACAAGAGAGAATGTGTGATGAGTTGATGAACAAATGATCTCCGAGTCTCTCCAATTTATATCCATCAGTGAGGGTGTGTGACACATCTATTAGGCTTGTGAGCCTACATTACAAATTTGGCCGACCTTGCACATATGTCGAAAATAAAATCAAAATATAAGTTATTCTCATCTAAAAAAGATGATATTTAGATCAATATTGCACCTCTCCGAAAGAGGTATCCAACAAAAATATAATCATCATCATATGAGAAGTGCAACATGGATTTTGGACCTAGTTGCCCAAAATCAACACTCCCTTTCAACTAGGGAGAACACCATTTGTCCACTTGTGCGATCCAAAGATCAGTACCATCGCGTACTATCATATAGCATAGTGTGTCAACCTGTCATAACTTGCTCTGTTGGCTCTTCTTTGCAAATAGAACAAAAGGTGAGTCATAAATACATCATGCTCAGCTAACCTGAAGTTAGCTTAGAGGTTAAAACCTCTCTCGAACACAAAAAGAGTCTCATACTAACCCAAAGTTAGCTTACTGACCTAAAGTCAGTTTAGAGGTAAGAACCTCATCATACTTAATCCCAGGTCAAGGTACTGGACACGTTCCATCCTAGAAAGAGAGATTACGGAAATATTCGATGCATCCATTGGTCTTGCTATTGGTCTGTATCCACATTTCCCACCTCATTGGCCAAATGAGAGGTACTTCCCATGATTCTGAAACTCCATGGGTAGGATGCGTGCGGGGCATAGATCAAAGAGAGGTGAATCAACTCAATATCATAACGATGGGGCAAAAGCACAACAAGGTTCGTCAAGCCTAGCCCCGTGTGTGCTTATATCTTCAAGAAGCTATCCCCAAGCCCCCTAAAGCTCCCAAATCTCATAGTCCAACTCAAGCAGGACCCTCAGAATAGGGTCTTTCCACGATTCCAAGCTTTTCACAGAAGGTTAGGAACTTAATCTTCCCCAAGGGCTTCGTGAGAATATCTGCGACCTGCTCATCAATTCCTATATGATCGAGCCTTACAGCGCCTCACTGTACCATATCCTAGATAAAGTGGTACCTGATATCAATATGCTTCAATCAATCATGGAATATAGAATTCTCGGAAAGACGGATCCCACTTTGGTTATCACAAAGGATAATAGTGGTATCTAGTACATGCCCAAACAGCTCACTGAAGAGATTTCGCAACCAAATAGCTTCACAACAGGCCATACTAGCTGCAATGTATTCAGCCTCAGTAGTGCTCAAAGCCACCAACTTCTGCTTCCTGCTCATCCAAGATATCGAAGCAGAACCCAAGGTGAAGCAACATCCATATGTGCTCTGGCGATCCACCACATTTCTAGCCCAATCGGCATTAGTATATCCATGGAGTCTCAAAATATCGACAATTTATCTCAACCCATGGTTGATTGTGCCCCGAAGATATCTCAATAGATTCTTGGCACCAATCCAGTGAATGTGATCAGGATCAAACATATGTTGACTCAAAGTGTTCACGACAAAACATATGTCTAGATGGGACTTCACTAAGATCATCAGGGACCCCACGAGTTTTTGATACTTGGTGGGATTTCCCAGCTCAGGCCCAACAATGTTTCCATACAACTTCTTTGAGTTGAGTTGCATCGGTGTCGACATAGACATACAGTCCACCATACCAAATCTCTCCAGCAGCTTCACGACATATTTTCCTTGAGAAAGGAAAATTTCTCCTGGCCTTTTCTAGACCTCTAAGCCTAGGAAGTAATTCATCTGTCCTAGGTCTTTCATCTCAAACTTGGAAGCTATATACCTCTTACACTGATGAATGAGAGGGTCATCACCTGTCATGAAGATATCATCCACATAGAGAACTAGAATGAGAGGCCTTTATCTATCAACCTTAAAATAAAGGTTTGGATCAACATTACTTCGAGTGAAGCCCAACTTCATCAAGTAGCTATCTATCCTCTCATACCAAGCCTTGGGGGTTTGCTTCAACCCATAGAGGGCTTTATTCAACCTGCATACATAGGTGTATTTATCTTGGACTTCGAACCCCAGAGGTTGCTCCACATACACCTCTTCCTTTATTGAACCATGCAAAAAGGTGATCTTCACATCCATGTGACGGAGACTCCATCCTTATGTTGCACCAAGGGAAATGATAGATCGGATGGTGGTATGGTGGGCCACGGGTGAAAATATGTCATCATAATCTATGCCTTATTTTTGAGAGAAGACTCGGGCAACAAATCTTGCCTTGTACTTTTCAGCACTACCAGCAGATGTGTGCTTGATATTATAGAGCCATTTTGAGGTGACAACAAATTTGTCCTCCGGTCTCGGGACCACTGCCCAGACGTCATTTTTCATAATGGACTCATATTATTCATGCATAGCATCCTTCCAAACTTGATTCTTTACTTCTTCTTCAAATTTTCCAGGCTCAGATTGTATAATTGTACTCATGGTTTCTAGATACCCTTGGTATCTATTCGTCTTCTAGCTTTCACAGAATGTCCCCGTTGGGGCAATATGTCTCTCGACATAATTGAGAGTATCCCTGAGCCATGAGGGTATTCTCTTATTTGAAGGAAGTGGATCAATAGTATCCATAGGTCCTTCAACATCAGGCATCATCTCATCCTTCGGTTCTTCCTGCTTCCCAGCTTCTTCATCTTCTTTGTCTTCCTTGGATCTAGGAAGACTTCTTAGTTTCTTGAGGGGATCCTCTTCATCAAAGGTGCATCGTGGCATATCTCCACTTCCCTTTCACTAGGCACATATATTCTATATCCCTTCGAAGTTTTATTGTAACCCACAAACATTCCCTTCTTTCCAGAAGCATCCAGCTTGCTTCTCTTTTCTTTCGGAACATGAAAGTAAACATAACAACAAAAAACTCTAAAATGAGAAACATCAAGTTTCTTACCAGAGAAGACTTCTTCAGGAGTCTTGGAGTCCAGAGTGGAATGTGGGCATCTATTTTGAATGTGCACAACAGTGTTCACAAATTATCCCCTTAGAAACTTTGGAAGACCTTGGTTACATAGCATGGCGCGGGCAGCTTCCACAATGGTCTTGTTCTTTCTTTTAGCAACACCATTTTTCTCAGAAGTATATGCACTTGTGGTCTCCCTCTTAATTCCAGCTTCTCTGCAAAAGTCATTGAACTCATTTAACTCATAATCGGTCCCATTATCGGTCCTCAAAGCTTTGATTCTCTTCTCGGTTTTATTTTCCACCAAAGCCTTGAAGGTACGAAACCATTTGAATGATTTGTCCTTCTTCTTCAAGAAATATATCCAAGTCTTACAGGAGAAGTCATCTGTAAAAGTCATGAAATAGGAACATCCTCCCAGGGATGTCACAGGAAGCATACCAGATAAATCATAATGTATCAACTGCAATATATCAGTTGTCTTTGTGACACTTGAGGGGAATGGTCCCCTTGTATGCTTCCCTTCAGCACAACCCTCAGATATACCTTCATGATAATTTTTAAATTTGGGCATCCCTTTCACCACCTTCCTTTCTTCGGGAAGGGCTTTGTAATGATGGTGTGCAAACCTCCAGTGCAATAACTCTGTTTGAAGAGTTGTATCACATGACATAGCCCCCAATGGACTTCCTCCAACCTGGTAGAGTGTATCAACTCTAAAACCAATAGTAAGAGCTTCCTTGATTTTCTTCTTCCATATGTGTACCTTTCCATCAATGAATGCCACTTTGAACCCTTTGTCTTCCATTGTCAAAATAGACACAAGGTTCTTCTTCAAATCAAGTACGTACAACACATCTTGTAAATGGAGGACTTGACCTTGAGATAGATGAAGAGTCACAGCCCCTATCCCTTTCAAGGGATAGGTGGCATTATCTCCAAGAATAATTTCTAGATTTGTATCCTTCTCAATCAAATCAAATAGAACTTCTTTATAACTAGTGAGTTGCCTTGAAGCACCACTATCAACCGGGTGTCGGGAGGAGATGCATCAGAGAGGGCAGATACAAGAATAAATTCATTTCTCTTATTATCAACAACATTAGACTCATCGTACCGGAAATATCTTGACCTCTTGAAAGGTTTCCTATTTCCACTATGATCATAGGGAGCCTTCCTTTTTCCTTTGAACTTGTTTTTCCTTTGATTGCCATTCCCCTTGAATTTTTTGTTGTCAGCATCCCTAGGAGAGTCCCTTATATTAGGGCACACTCTTGTATAGTGACCAAACTTGTTACAAGTGTAACATCTTCCCTTCCTTCCTTTGGGTCCCACTCTTCCACGGTTTTGATTTCTCAAACCACCATTGTTCCTCTTCTTTGCATGAGCGATGAAGGTAGTAGGGTCACCTCCATTTCCATTAGAGGGATGATATCTCTCCATCGTTCTTTTCTCCTCTTGATTGCATCTTTTCCATATTTCATCAAAATCGGGAATCACATTATTATTAAGAATAGTGGTATTGAATACATACCAATCACGGGGGAAACCTCCAAGCTCAATGGGAACCATCTCTCGATCAGTGATTTCTTCTCCGATAGCTAGAATATTGTTCCTGATTTTAGTGAGCCTCATAAAATAGGATTGAATGGATTCATCCTTTCCCTTCTTGATATTCTTCAATTGATTCTTGAAGAAAATAACTTGATTAGCATTTCTATCCTTGAACATTCTAACCATCTTATCATACATCTCTTTAGATGTGCTCAACTCAAAAGTGTAAGAAACCCAAGTGCTTATGAATAGAATCCAGGGTAATCATATTTTCTTTGATTTCCCCTTTTCTATACTTCGTCTTTGTGGCAGCAGGTGCATTTTATGGAGGCTCTTGAATCTCCCCTGCACATAGTCCATGACATCTTGATATTCTAATGCCAAAGCCAAGGACATCTTCAATGCATGATAATCAGACTTATCAGTCAATTTATCATCATACTTGAAAACCTTATAGGTTGAGGAGGCCATTGGTCCTTGATATGATTTATTCTTCAGTGTTTTCTTTTCACACTATCTTTGTCTTCACCCCAGCTCTGATACCATGTTAATAAATTTAGATAGACATGAAATGTCCTATGCTTAATGAAAATTTACTTCAATCTTTATTAGGCCCGATTCAATTTATCAATCACATAAACATGAAAGTAAAATTCTGATTGAACACAATAAAAGATCAATAGAAGACAAGCCAATAATATAGATCAGGTTTTACAATTATTCTTATCCAGCAAGGATATAGGATAGTATGTGTTACGGCAGTCAACAGGATGTATCAGCCAACAAATTCTTTCTCAACATCAGATAGGCCAACCCTCCAAGTTTCACACAAACAACCCTCAAAGACAACTCATCAAAAGTCAACGCTATTCAACAGAAAGTCAGCACAGAAAAGTCAACGCAAAAATTCAACGCTCTAGATTTAGTGCTTCTATCAAAGTGCTCCTTTTTCCTTGATTTTTGTGCCCAGCAATACGACCTTCAAAAATTGGATTTTCTGCAAATTTTGGAGGTCAAAATATCAAGGTTTGAAGACGATCAATACTGGTCAACACACAACAAACAACCCTAAAACTAGTCTGCAGATTTACCCAACTTCATCTCCGCACGTGTGAAGGAAAGAGGCCTCCAAAGGCTGATTGAACCAATCAGATCACAATAGAGAATGTGTGACGAGTTTATGAGAAAATTATCTCCAAGTATCTCCAATTTATATCCATTAGTGAGGGTCTATGACACATCTATTAGGCTTGTGATCCTACATTACAAATCTGGTCGACCTTGCGCATATGTGGAAAATAAAATCAAAATATATGTTCTACTCATCCAAACAAGATGATCTTTAAATAAATCTTGCACCTCTCTGAAAGAGGAATCCAAAAAAAATATAATCATCATCGTATGAGCAGTGTAATATGGATTTTGGACCTAGTTGCCCAAAATTAAAAATAATCTTTACATGGTATCAGAGCTTTTTTAGCATTGCATGAGGAGAAAGAGACCAAACCAGAAGGATCCAACGCTGAAGAAGAAGAAAAAGATCGATTTCCCTAGTGATTGTGCAGTCCAAGCCAGGAGGGCTAGATCTGCAAGTAAATATCTATCTGAATGAGTTGATAGAGAGGTATGATTTTCCAATTTGTAGTTTGTTAGAGGTAGAGGGAGCAGGGAGACAGATTTAGTGCATATCAGCCGCTGGTGGGATGTATTTTCCTTGTAGCAGAAGTTGCTGGTGCAGAAAGCATCAAAAGAGAGAAAAAGAAGACATATTTGGGGCTATTATGATCTCAGAGATTTTCTTGCCAAATAAAATTTAATTTCCCATGCGAAAGCAGCGAGTTCATGACTTATTTGGCTTATCCCAGTAGGGAGTGCATAGAGTCAACTGCATAGAGGGTTAGAGGGAGCAGTTCGACAATTGATTGGGTGAGATTGCATCTAGTTGGTTGCGTGATCAAGATCAGTTGGAGGGTGTTACTAACTACGTAATCTGGAAGGCATGGATCTCCTTCCTTTTGGATGAGCATGAGCTTAAGGCCTTCATCGATAGTGAAATATTTGAACTGGTAGATGCAACACCATTGAGAACCTTCAAGAAGGGCATGGAAAAAGCTAAACAATTGATCCTAGATGGAGTGAAGGGTCACATAGTTTCACATATTTCTGGCAAAGGGACATCTAGGGAAATGTGGGAAGCATTGGCTACTCTTTATGAGGGTTATTTCAAGCAGCGGAAGATGTTCTTGGAGGAAAATTTGTAGTCTACCGAGATGCAGAAGGGAGAATGCGTTGATCCAATCCTTGCAAAACTTCAGGAGGTTCGAGATCAACTGGAAACTGTGGGAGCAACTCCTCAAGCCACAAATATGGTCATATTTTCCTTGAATTTTGTGTTTGAAGAATATTAAGTCTTTTTCGTGAGAATCCTAGGCAGAGAGAAGTTGTCACAGACTGGGAGGGAATGTGGGCAACTCTTCAGCAGGAAGAGATGAGGAGAGACTTACTCAAGTGAAAACTTGATGGCAGCAATAGCAGTGGAATGAAGCCCAAGGAGGAGGAGGATAATGCATTCCTTGCATCAAAGGGGCAGCAGGAGTAGCGGAGATAAAATAAGGACATCTTGAATATTAAATGCTTCTGGTGTGGTGAGATGGGACGTTACACTACACAGTCTCTTCTCAAGAAGAAGGACAAAGATGAGAAGCATGATCTGGAGGTTACGACTGTGAAGATCGAGAAGGAGGAATTCACAATGATTGCCCACATATCTCCAAGGGAGAATTGGGGTGATCTAGAGTTGTAGCTTAATAGAATTGCAGTTGGGTAGGATCCTTGAGGAGTCCACCTCTTAGATCATCACCATCCTACGGGAGTCCAAATCAAAAGTAGCAGGATGGACAAGTATCAGTTGGTGCAAAGGAGTGCAGAAGTGACAACGCAGTGGCTAGAGAGCGCCAAATTGTGAGCATCACAAAGCAGAGTTGGAAGCAGTGCAGAGTCAACAATAACACAACATCTTCATAAGGACAACGCAGAGACTAGAAACAGTCATATTTTCAATACGAGATGCATCCTACTGAACACTTAGTTCATATTTTAGATGTTTTTCTGTTGCAATGAGAAACAAAGTTGCATTGCAGTGGAAATTGGCAGTAGTACGCAGGGTCGACAGTAATACGGATGCAGAAACGCAGTGTTTATGGGAATCAGTGTCAAACATCAACAACGCAAAGGGATATGTTGCATAATCGGAGCAGTACTTCAATTGGATGTATTTCTAGAGCACATTCCTCTCTAAGATGGAGTGTTGATTTCAAGTAGCATAGGATGTGCTCTAAGTCTCAAATTTTGCAGGGAGGCTTAGGAACATGTATTCCAAAGAACCCATAAAGAGTTTTGAAAAATTCCACCCAGATTGTGTTTTATGAAAATAATTAGTTATTTATAATGGGACCCTAAGTCTAAACGTATGAAATTAAAATAATTAAATGATATTAATTAAAACTGGGTGTGAATATTCTAGAAAAGATGAAATTATTTAGTGAGCACTACTCAGGGAGAAGATCGATCGAGAAGATTCTTGCAGAGAGGGGCATAGATAATTTCCGGTTGGAAGGTCATTTAATGAGTTGGGAATACACAGTAGATAAGACAGAGGGAAGTACACAAAAGAGGCAGTGTAGCAACTATGCAGAGGCAACGTTGTAGCCTTGAGGAGATTCGATATTCAACTGAGGATCAGTCAGATGTAGTGTCGAAGTTCTGGGGTGTGAGACTGGAAGGGCCAGAGATTAGTATCTAGCAAAGCATAAGAGCCAAAAATCAGAGGTGATGCAGTCCCCATGCAGAGTGTCGCATAACTACACAGAGGCTGAGAAAAGACTACACAAAGGTAGCATCGGTATCATCATCTCAGTTTTTGGTCAATTAGGATTTTCCAATGTTAGTGTGAGGTAATCCTCACTATCTCTTTGTCACTCAGATTCTATGTGTGGATGTCCAGTAAGGCATCCTAGATTGTATTCGGAATTGCTGCATAATAAACAAATCCTCAACTGCTGCACTTGTTTTACTGCATTGGGTTTTTCGGGGAAATTGGTCCAAAATTAATGGTGTCGTGTGTTTGTTATTTCTTCTTACTCAGATCTTGTTTCCACACTTATTTATTTTTCCACAGTTTAATTTTGTGAAGGTTGTAGTGTATGGGTTTCAATATTTACCATAGAGAATAGTAAATAATTTGTTCAATAAATTAACAAATAGAACAATTCCCTTCAGTTGCTATAGTAGGATTCCAGGTAGAGGAATTTTCACTAATATTGACGAAACACTTCAAGAAAAGGAAATTTAAGTTTGTGAAGAAGATTCTATTCTTGAATAATTTGAGGAAGATTCAACAAAGGAAGAAAGGGACCAAGAAAATCAAAAGGAACCATCTCAAACTCCATCAAAAGTAAAATTCCTCCAAAAACACCATCTGGAAGAACATATTATTCATAATGTAGATGATGGAAAATGAACCTAAAGAAGGATGACAAGTACACCAAGAAAATTTGATGTTGCCTTACTATCCATGATAGAACTAGAAATTTTTTCTTAATCTAGTAAGTATCCTCATTTGGTAAATGCTATCACTAAAAGGAAAAGACCCACTAGCGGAGGTTATAACAAAGGTTTTTGGTGTTATAAAATTGGCCAAAATTGTCAAAAAAACATTTTCTACAACATCCATTTTCGGTAACGGAGGTTTTGGCGGAGCTTCTAACGAAATTTCAACACAATTAAAAAAAAAGGGCGGTCGTAGGTTGTTACAGATTTTTTTTCTCATTGGTGTGCTAATCAGGTGTCGACGCACCGGTGCATTGCACCATGAATGCACCTGTAATGTAAACCTACCAAGCACCAGGACAAAAAACAAATTTCGGATGCCCCAAGGTGTTTAGCAACATCCCAGTGTGTGCCAACCAGACAGTCCCATTGGGGCGATCGAAGGTGCATGCACCGGGCTTCGAAGGTGCATGCATGGGCCGATAAGGTGTAAAACTGCACCGGGCCCCCTGTAGGTGATACAATGCACCGGTCCGTCAAGTTATAAAAATGAATCGACGCATTAAAGGAAAACTGCACCGGTGCATGCAACGCCTATCAAATCGCTCAGGTGGTAGTCGTCGATAAAAAGCACCGGACGTTCTAATTGGTATTGGTATTTGTGCGGTGCCCATAGGTCGTAGAAATGCACCGGTGCACAGTATCACACAAACGCACCGGTGTGCAGGATCACACAAACACACTGAGCGTTCTAATTGGTATTGGTATTTGTGTGATGCCAATAGGTCGTAGAAATGCACCGGTGCACATTAGCATACAAACACACCGGTGCACGGTAACTAACGCGCACCAATGTTCATTTTTCATTTTTTAGAAACATCGACATGTGACAGTGAAATTATTGTGATTTTTAAAATTCCTTATTCATCAAAAGTCTACACATATCTTATAACAGTATTCATATCAATTAAATTTTTATTAGTGCATTTGAATGTGATGTTTGGATTAATTTTTTATATGATATCATCTGATTTTGCATCTCTTCATTATAATATTTAACGTATTATATATATATATATATATATATATATATGAATAAGACACTCTTTATCATACAAAATGGGACAATTATTGGTATCCCTCTGTCTTTCAATTGGGACACTATGTCCATTACATTAAAAAAATGTTTGATTTCATAGACAAATATTTCAAAAAATATGTCATCTTTCTTTGATATCCAAACATATTGATCAACATTCTTCACTTGAACTGTTATCACTGCTCGAGCTACTTCCATGACTTGGGTTATTTTGAGGAATGTTTTGTTGACGGTGTTGATTGTTTTCTTCTTCTTAAACTTCCATCTACAAACATAAAAATAAATTTTAATGAGTGTATATACATTGGTGAGAATAATGAAAATTGAAATATTAAATAATATAAATCAATGTAAATCGAAAAGAAATGTACCATAGCAAGAATTGACTCATGAACTATACACATTCTTTCAAAACCAAATTTCATGCCATCTTTCAACAATTCATTTGTCGGCGCAGTTCCATACTTGGTTTCCTACAAGTTTTATACCCCATAACAAATTATATATTTAATATAAAATATTTTTTTGTTCTATTAACTATAGACGGAGCTAAGTAAAACAAGATCGATAGATGCTTACAGATTCCACAATTAATTTCTAATATGCCAACATATACTGACAACCCATATTTTGTTGGGTGTGGAGCCTGATTATCTTGTTTATTTTGTATCACAGCGTTGAACCCCTGTACCTTAATGGGGGCGGCAACGCCGCCTGTAATTAAACGCTGCTTGGGGGGTCCAGGGGGGGTTTCGAGGGCAGCGCCCCCAAATCTAAAAACAGATGTAAAATTGCCTTGTAAAAGTATAGTAATTTCTAGTCAATCTGGGCCATTCATTAGGTGAATGATCTGACAGTAGAAGTTATGTTTAGTTTAGGTTTTTTTGCCCTAGAAGGCAACCCCTCACATGTATGAGGGTATTGTATTGCGGTTGTGTATTGTATGTGTATTCTCATAGCGAGAAACAGATAGCGAGACTGTGAGAGATAACAGAGGATATTACAGTGGATATGTTGTAGGTTGTGTCTCTTCATTTTGCTAGATAATAGAAAGGAAGTATTGGCTGTTCAGGGTGGACGTAGCCCAAACTGGGTGAACCATGTATATCTGTGTCTCTCTGGTTTTATGTGTTTTGTGTGCTTTTGTTTTCCGCATATTTTTTGTGTTTCATTGCTCTGTTATATATAATTTACTAACAACTGGTATCAGAGCCGAAGGTCTATTTGGCTGATAATCTTGCAGGAAAGAAGGGTTCCTGGTTCGAGTGGGAGCAATGGCGGAAGATGGTAAGTTTAGGGTTGAGAAGTTTAACGGCCAAAACTTCCCATTGTGGAAGATGCATATGGAATACTATCTGTATTAGAAATATCTGTACCTACCATTGAGCAGAAAAACAAAGAAGCCGATGGCTATGACAGATACAGAATGGGATATTCTCGATAGAAAGGCACTCGGAACAGTACGGTTGTGTCTCGCGGCGTCGGTAGCCTTCAATATTTCGATGGAAACAACAACAGAGGGTTTGATTAAGGCGTTGGTGAAACTATATGAAAAATCCTTGGCCTCAAACAAGGTATTTCTTATGAAATGATTATTTAATATGAAGATGTCAGAAGGTGGATCTGTTGCAGACCATTTAAATGATTTTAATATAGTTACCAGTCAGTTAAGTTCTGTAGGGGTTAACTTTGATGACGAAGTTAGGGCTCTTTTATTTCTGTGCTCATTGACAGAAAGCTAGAATGGTTTAGTTATGGCCACTAGTAACACTGTCTCTGGATCTAGTACTTTAAAGTTTGATGATGTTGTCGGTGCTATCCTTAGCGAGAAAATGCAACGAAAAAGCTTTAGTGAGACATCGGGTAATGCTTTGAGTGCAGAGTCTAGGGGAAGAAAAATGGAAAGAGTAAAGAGCTCAGGATATCGCAGTAAATCAAGGAAAGGCAGATCCAATTCCAGATCGGGGATAGTGTGCTGGAAATGCAGAAAGAAAGGACACCTGAAGAAAGACTGTAGATCTCAGAAGGGAAAATAAGGAGACACACAGCAAGAAAACAATCATGAAGCAAATGTGACAGGTGATGTGTTACAAGATGCCTTGATTCTTTCTTTCGAAAATGTTACTGATTCCTGGGTAGTAGATTCAGGGGCTTCATTCCATGCCACACCTGATAAGAAATATTTTCATGACTATGTTCAAGGAGATTTTGGACAAGTCCGTTGGGTGATGATAAAAACCCGTAAAAATTTTGGAAAGGTAAGGTTCTTGCAAAAACAGCGTAATGGAAACCAATGGCTACTAAAGGAGGGAAGGCATGTTCCAGATCTGAAGAAAAATATGATTTCAACAGGGCAGTTAGGCAGTGAAGGTTGTGTGACAACTTTCACAGATAAAACTTGGAAGGTCACCAAAGGAGCTCTAGTAATAGCAAAAGGGGAAAAGGTTGGTACATTGTATTTATGCAATGGTATTTCTAACTCTGTTAATGCTTTAACTTCCAAGGGAGTAGATGCAGCATTATGGCATCATAGGTTTAGACACGTGAGTGAGAAGGGGATGAAGATTCTTCACTCGGGAAATTTGTTGCCAGGTTTGAAGAATGCTGATTTGGATTTCTGTGAGAATTGCATTTATGGAAAACAGAAGAGAGTCATATTTCTCAGATTTGGGAAAGAAAAGAAGAGTGAAAAATTAGAGCTTGTGCATACATATGTATGGGGACCTGCTCAGGTATCATCTCTTGGTGGCTCTCATTATTATGTTACTTTTATTGATGATGCAACTAGAAAAATTGATTTAGAGTATTCGTAATAAATTCCATAATTCCATGTATTTGATACTTTCAACAAATGGAAATATTTGGTTGAGATTGGAGACAGGAAAGAAGTTGAAGAGATCAGACAATGGAGGTGAATATTGCAGCAAAGAGTTTGATAGGTACTATTTAGAGCATGGAATTCACAGAGAGAAGACAATTCCAAGAACACCATAAGAAAATGGTGTGTCAGAAAGGATGAATAGAACAATCATGGAGTGTGCAAGGTGCATGAGATTGCATGCAGGATTTCCTTTACAATTTTAGGCAGATGATGTAGATATTGTTGTTTATCTAATAAAAAAAGGGCCTTCAAGTTCCTTGGATGGTGGTATTCCAGAGGAAGCATGGACAGGTAAAAAGGTAAACTACTCCTTTTTAAATCCTTTTGGTTGTGAGGCCTTTGCCCATAATAATAAATAAAATAGAACAAAGCTTGAGGCAAAATCAAAGAAATGTACCTTTATTGGATACGGTGTTAATGATTTTTGTTATCGCTTATATGATTATGAAAATTACAAAATCATTAGGAGCAGAGATGTAATATTCAGTAAAAAGGTCTTGTATAAGAATTAGTTGCAGGAAAAGAAACAGGAAAGAACAAAGACTACAATAGCCTTTTGATGAGCTGATGAGACTTTCAAAAAAAGTAAAGGTGCCTAAAAATAATAATAATCAACAACCACAACAATAGAAACCACTACAATCACAAGAGGCACCTAAAACACCTGAAAGTGGTGTTAGAAGATCTACCAGGATAAGTAGACCCCTTGAACTATACTCTCCTTCATTATATTATTTATTGTTGACTGATTGTGGTGAACTCGAATGTTATGAAGAAGCAATGCAAGTTGAAACCAGGAAGAAGTGAGAACTAGCCATGGAAGAAGAGATGGAATCCTTAATACATAGCCAGAATTGGGACTTAGCCAGGTTGCATGCAGGTAAAACTACATTACAAAATAAATGGGTTTACAGGCTGAAGGAAGAAGATGGAGGAAAACAGAGGTACAACGCTAGACTTGTGGTGAAGGGGTTTGCACAGAAGAAAGATATTGATTTTGCTGAAATATTTTCTTGTTTTTAAGATGACTTCAATCAGAACTATTTTAAGTCTTGTAGCAGCGGAAGATTTACATCTTGAACAGTTAGATGTAAAGACAACATTTCTCCATGGAGATTTGGAGGAAGAGATCTATATGCAGCAACCAGAAGGACATGAGGTCAAAGGGAAAGAAAAATTAGTGTGAAGGTTAAAGAAGAGCTTGTATGTCTTAAAAGAGGCTCCAAGGCAGTGGTATCTAAAAATTGACAAGTTTATGTCTGAACAAGGTTATACTAGATGTCACTCTGATCATTGTGTTTATCTGAAAAGGCAAAATGATGGAAACTATATTATATTTTTATTGTATGTAGATGACATGCTTGTTGCAGGGTATAACATGCAGGAAATAAATGTTCTCAAAAGAAAATTGGAAAATTCCTTTGCAATGAAGGATTTGGGAGCTGCAACTTGGTATGAGGATAACTAGAGACGGGAAAAATCGCAAATTAACATTAACTTCTGTAATCTAGCACATATACAAAATTTGTTGAAAAGATTTAATATGCAGAATGAAAAACCAGTTAGTACACATTTTTCTAGCCATTTCAAACTTAGTAAGGAGATGTTCCCTAAGACCCAAGAAGAAATGGACTACATGTCTAAATTTCCATATGAATCAGCAGTTGGAAGCTTAATGTATGCAATGGTCTGCACAAATATTTCACATGCAGTGGGAGTTGTAAGCAGGTACATGAACAATCCAGGAAAAGAACATTGGATGGCAGTGAAATGGATTCTCAGATTTTTGAGAGGTACCACAAATCAAGCATTATGTTTCGGTGGTTCAAACATTGATCTACAAGGATATGTTGATGCAGATATGGCAGGTGACAGAGATAACAGGAGGAGCACTATAGGATATGTATTTACTATAGGTGGAACAACTGTTGGTTGGGTTTCAAAAATTGAAGTGTTGTTGCACTTTCAACAACAGAAGCAGAGAATGTTGCTACTACAGAGGCTAGTAAGGAAATGATTTGGTTACAAAGGTTTATGGATGAATTGGGTAAGAAGTATGATATGGGCACATTATACTGTGATAGCCAAAGTGCCATTCATCTTGAAAAGAACTCAACATTCCATTCCATGACTAAACACACTCAGCTCAAGTACCATTTCATACGGTCGCATTGGAATATGGACAGCTGAAGATGGAAAAGATACAACTAGCCCGAATCTTGCATATATGCTACCAAAAAGTTGTAAAACTGCCCCAGTTGCCAGGGAGAACCGATAATGATATTGGCCCAATTGGTCTTCAAGGATGAAGATGAAGATGAGAAAAATCTAGGTCCAAAGAGGAGCCATTGTCCAGCAAATAAAGCAGCAATGGAGTTGCTACAATCAGTCTCCAAATGGGAGATTGTTGGGTGTGGAGCCCGATTATCTTGTGTATTTTGTATCACAGCGTTGGACCCCTGTACCTTAATGGGGCGGAAACGCCGCCCGTAATTAAATGCTGCCTGGGGGGTCCCCGGGGGGGCGGCTGCGACTTTATGGAACCCCCCGCTGGTGGGGGGTTTCGGGGGAAGCGCCCCCAAAGCTAAAAAAATTTCCTTGTAAAAATATAGTAATTTCTAGTCAATCTGGGCCGTTCATTAAGCGGATGATCTGACAGTAGAAGTTATGTTTAGTTTAGGGTTTTTAACCCTAGAAAGCAACCCCTCACATGTATGAGGGTATTGTATTGTGGCTGTGTATTGTATGTGTATTCTCAGAGCGAGAAACAGATAGGGAGACTGTGAGAGAGAACAAAGGATATTACAGCGGATCTGTTGTAGGTTGTGTCTCTTCATATTGTTGGATAGTAGAAAGGAAGGACTGGTTGTTCGGGTGGACGTAGCCCAAACTAGGTGAACCACGTATATCTGTGTCTCTCTGGTTTTATGTGTTTTGTGTGCTTGTGTTTTTGCATATTTTATGTGTTGCATTACTCTGTTATATATAATTTTCTAACATATTTAACTCAATGTCAATCAATTCATCTGATTGTTCTTCTTTGTATTTTAGCACTTGTTTGAAGACATTCAATGATGATTATTGTAAAACAACTTAAAATGTACAAAAATTAAATATAGTTAAGTTGTTATAAGGAAGTAACAATTACTCAAAAACTTAGATATCAACCATTTTCTTCTTTGTCATCCTGTTTTATGTGTTGAATGGGTTCCATTTTCTTTTATTTTCTGCAAGAAAAAACTTGAAATATAATATTTAATGCTAAATTGTTTATTTATTGTACCTAATCAAAAAATCCAATGATTACATATTACATTTGAAGCACGTTGTTGTTGAGATAGCTCCTCGTGAGATGCAATTATGTCCATTTCTTTTACCATCTCCTTATACACCCTTTTGGACATTCCTACTGGCATATTTATGATATCAACTCATTCATCCTTTGATATTTTCATGATCTTTCTGAAAATGTAACATGACAATAAACTATTTAATTTTTATATTGATACATGAAAAGTAAATATATAAAAGTGATATTTATAAATGATTTCTTTCTAGTAATATATACATATAATTCTAGAAAAACATTTAAAGGAATATTACTTTTTCATTCCTTTTTTTTTGTACGTTTTTTCTATTAAAAGTCTCACATGTCTCATTGACCAATTCTGTGGAAACTCATCCTATAGTTTAGATAAAATTTGGTTCTTGGAATCATTGGATTGATTTTGTATTGTGAGTGGAAATAACATCTATATATTCGTTCTAATAGATCCCTCAAAGTTTTGTAAAAAAATTTCCCCCTTTCGTTAACCTCCAACACCACTCTAGATGAGCTAAGGAGAAATTCATTTTCATTTGCATGTTCTATTTTTTTTTTCTTAGAACAAAATTCATTTTCTTCGTTGTTGGTCCCTGTAGAACATTAAACTTATGTGAATTAATTGATTGTTTGAAACATGTTATCTAATATTTTTAAGTATATTATTAATGAAAATTAAAAAAAGAAACTCATATCGGATCGATAGTGTTTTTTCATTCACCTGATTCATCCTTCTGCAATTTTTCCATCAAGATTTTACGCTCTTCTAGTCTTAGATCACAAATAATCTTATCGAGCTTCGTCCTTCTGTGGCTCGGCATGATACACAGTAAACAATACATATTAGTTAAACTTACATATAGTTCAAAAATAATAATTTTTGTAAAGAATTTACAAAGAGCTTGCCTTTTTTTTCTTTTCTCGATGTGCTATCAGAATTTTTGTTACTTGATCTCTTGTCATACATTTATTTATCAATATGAAACCTGTATCATACCATTCATTAATATATTTTATAAATAAGTCACAAAATTTTCAGGTAAAAAAAAAACGGTGTGCCTTTCAAGAAGTATGCACCGATGTCGATGTGGCATATTCTTATAAACACACCGCCAAAACAGTAGAAACATCGTACGATTCTCTCTGTCAAAAAGGAGACCCTGTGCGTTATATGTTAACCAGTGCAGCGATTAACACAGAAAAATTAATAAAAATCCTCTAGTGTTAGTTTTTGTAGCATAAGATGTCATGGAGGAGGCGGTGCGACATGTTCTTATAAACACACTGAGAAAACAGGGGACCACTGTACGATGCTCCCTGTCAACAAGGAGACTCAATGCGTTATATGTTAAATAGTGCCCCGTTTAACAAAGACATAAAATAAAAAAAAATAAAAAAAAATTTGTCAAGCAGTACGTGTGCGTTGTGATCTGTTTATAAATTGTTTTTATGAAACAGTATGTGCACGGTGCGCTATTTTACACAGGACGCATAGATTAAAAAAAACCTGTTTTAAATTATTTTTATCAAACAATACGTCTGCAGTGCGTTGCAATAAAATAGCGCACCAATGCGCTATTTTACACAGGGCGCACCGATTAAAAAAATATGTTTTTTTTTTAATTCACGCAAGGGCCGACATGGATTGGGATCCGACTCTGCAAGTCATCCCGCAGGTTAGATGTCATAGGCCTATATATATAGCAATACAAACCCTATAAATCTAAAATGAAAAGCCCTAATTTTGAAGTCACAGAAATAGGAAGAAGCAAGGGCAGAAACAAAAAGAATCAAGAGTTTAGCATAAGAATGGATTTATTTATTTATTTTCTGAAAATGAACAGTAAAATTTAATATTTTTACTTACCATGTATTAAATCAAACAGAAACTGTAAAAAAAAATTATTATTACAATAAAATTTAATCACCAGATGATCTGAAATTCTACACTACAGGGTTTGACTCACTAGATGTTTGAAATTATGATTCTATGAATAGTTATGTTCGAAAGTATTTCATTGCTCCACAGCGCTCTCGTGCTCTCTTGCTCTGAGAATGTCTCTCATGCAAATCTCTCTCTAAAATTTTTTGCAAAAATAAAGAAATAATGAAAATTTTTTACTATTTAAAGAATTTTTTTATGAAATTAGATTTTCGAAAATAATTTGCTACCCATTTTTCAATTTACTACCTTTTTTTCACTTAAAAAAAATAAAGTTGTGCTTTTTTTATTTGCGGCTATTCGGTATGTTTTTTATCTAACCACACCGGTGCGTCAATTAATAACACAACACCAGTGCATAGTAACTAAAACGCACCGGTGTGGTTAACTGTACATTAGCACCGATAATAGTATGTCCATTTTTAAGGCACCGAATTAATTACTTTTAGGTATGTACACAAAACTTTATTGTTGATTTTGCTCAAATGCAGGGAGAAAATATCATAATTATATCGAATGGAAAATTCTTCAAAATACATCTCGTTCCATAATATTTATCAAATTCCATCGCGGATTTCTCCTAATCCATCTCGAGACGTAATATTTACTTCAATTTTTTTTTTTTTTTTCATTATCTAATTGAATTTTTTTTTTAATCCATGTCAATTATCTGAATAAAATTCTTGTATTCAAATTTGCAGGTTCATGCAGATTCAGAATTGAGTTCAGATGCACAAAATATTCAAACAACTCCAAAACATCGGAAGCTCTTATCAGGAGCAGCATACCGCAAGGCGCATTTGGTAGTTGAAAATGGACAGCCACTTCACCCTGCCAATTGTAACATTGCATCTTCTAGCCACAATACTAGGACAATGATGGTAATAATAATTTTTTGGTATATTAATGTAATTATTTCAACATCAAACAAATTAATCATGCATTGTCGAGGTGCTTACTAATTGATATCATAGATTTTGTACTAATCATGTTAAAATATATTTTTTGAAATTATTAGGATTCTGGTGATGATGAGTGACCTACCTACCATCTTTTGTTTCACCCCACAACAATGTCAAATCGAGAGAAGACTGAATTAAGAGAAAAACTCGGAGAGGAACGATACCAAGAATGGTTGAATCAACCACCATTTCAATTCCCAATACATCCAGATTCATCAATTAGGAATGACTACAACAATAGTAGTTCTTCACAAGCTAAAAATGGAGGCAATCAAATAGAGGTTGGTATGGATTATTACTTAAGGGATACGATTTCCATGGAGACAATGTTGTTAGATGCATTCCATAACGATTATCAGCTAAGGGATGATGTTCATATCGTTGATATCTTTTTTCGAAAGCCTTAAATTTGCTTCCACCACCCCTCTCTTTGGAATTGGTGGTCAGTCAAAGTCTACCCAGTTGGGGACAATGATGTTACTGTACAACTTGAAAGAAAATTTTGGCTTGTCGAATGCATGTTTCTTCGAAATTTTGAGGTAATTGACCATCAAGTCCTCCCTTATATTTTGAGAAATATAATCACACAATGAATTTTACAAATGGTCAATTTTATGAAATTTAATAATTATATCGGCATTAATGTACATTTAATATTTCCATGATCACCAACTATAGGTTATTCAAAGATAAGGTTCTTCCGAGTGATAATGGCTTGCCTGGTAGCAGTGAAGAGGCAAAGAAATTTTTGAAAATGTTGGGTGTTGAGTACATATCATATCATGCATGTCCAAACGATTGTATTATATTAGAGGATAATATGTAGACAAAGAGATATGTTCAAAATGTGAGCATGACAGGTATTATAAATAAAAAATAAGGGTAAATCATGTGGTCCTCCTTTTAAGATATTGAGGCACATACCTATAATCCCAAGGATTCAAAGGCTCTTTCGTTGCAAAGAATTATATATGTTGCAGGGATGGCATGCCTCACATAGAATTGAGTTGGGATTTATGTGAATCCTAACATATTTAATAGCCATGAAGCATATAGAGGATAAATGGCCCGAAAAATTCAAGGATGAAGTGTGAAGTCTACGACTCAGCATAGCCATGGATGGTGTCAACCCATATTCCCTCCAGAACACCAAATATTATGTTTTCCTTGTAGTATTGATCAATAACAATATTCCCCCATGGTTGTTCATTAAAAATGAACATCTTATGTTGGCTCTCATAGTCCCTGGTAGAAGACAAGTGAAGAATATGGATGTCTACTTACAACCATTGGTAGATGAATTGAAAGAATTATGGAATGGGATAAATGTATACGATGTATAAAGACCCATCACAGCAGAGAGGAGTTTTACGTTGTATGGCATATGTGCTTATATGACACATGATTATTCAGGCTTAGGATTTTTCTCTGGTAAATTACATGTTTATTGATTTGTTTATATACGTAACAATATTCTTTCGCATATTAGTTATTTAATTTGTTGTAATTGTTCTGATCTTCATGATATTCTTTAACGTGCCATGCATATATATTGTGTACAATAATTTTGTAGGTCTTGTAACAAAAGGGTATTTTGGATGTAAATGTTGTGGACTCTTAAATATAGATGGTCCAACAACCTACGAAAGCCAATGTATGACTGCTCCAGGGTATTCGTCCCAGAAGAACACCCTTACAGAAGAGTAGGATATGCTTTCAATGGTAAACGAGAGAGAACCCAAAGGTCTCCAATAACGACACCAACTTAATGGCTTAGAGCATATGAGAGAGAGAAGGAGAAGGATTTCATAGAAATTCTTGATTCAAATGGGTAGCCTATGTTCGATGATCTAGAACTATTCGACACCTATGTTGAGAAATTGCCCATTGGGATGAAAGTAAATCTATCTTTTATAACCTCCCATATTGGGATAATCTTAAGATTACCCACTTATTAGATCCCATGCATATATTTAAAAATGATTCATCTTCTTTATGGAGGCACATATCATCGAAACAAAGTGACACATTGGTTGTTAGGAAATATCTTATTACTTTCAAAACTAAAAATAAACATTGGCTAAGACGATTAGAAAGTACATGATCAGAGGCAGGTTTTGGTCCCTCTAATTCATGGTATTTCAAAGAAGGTGATGTCCCATGGATTTTTTTAAAAATATGATCTTTCTTTGGCAAAGGAAGTTATAATGGGTGTGAGGGTGCCATCTTCATACGAGTCTTCACTACAGCGCCGCTTCACTGTGGATGACCATTTGTCGGGGTTGAAATTGCATGACCATTTGAATATTCTAAGAGTACGTATAATGTCAAAAACATGATTTTATTATTTGTTATATTAATAAATTTCATCCCATGCGGGGATCATAAAAATAACTAATTTTGTATATTATTGCATGTGTTTATAACTTTGCAATTTCATTATCCTTTGTTCGTGTGTGGGTGTGTGAAGCATGAATTCCCCCAAGACTTAGGATGTGTCATATCTAAATTATTTGCATTTTTACATTGGATCACGTCAAATGAGATTCATGTGGCTAACATTCCACGGTGGCATCAAGAGATAGTTGAGATTGTTTGTATGTTTGAGAAGGTATTTCTGACGAGTTTTATTGACTTGCAAGTTCGTCATCTAATCGACCTAGTAGATGAGGTTGAATTAGTTGGGGTGGTTTCTTGTCGTTGAATGTTCTTCTTAGAGAGGTACATGAAGAAATTGAAAGGTTTTTTTCGAAAAAGGGCAAAACCTGAGGGGTACATATCGTATGAGTCTTTTTAATATGTCAATGAGTACATCAAGCAGATCGAAAACAGACCAGGTGCGATGATTTGGGATGATGAAAGGGATGAAGACAAAAGAGAAGGGGAGATGCTCCAAATGAATGGAAAAAGGCACTTGATAAAGAGTAAGCGACTTATAATTTTCAAATTTACACAAAGTAAATATTCATGTTGAACTTCGATATAATGCATATTTTGATTTCATATGTAATATATGTCAATTTTATTTCATCAGCGAATGCAAAAATCAAAGCAATTAATAAATTTGTTCTTTACCATTCTGAAGTGACACAACCGTGGGTCGCATTGTATGAACAAAAGAGGATTAAATGGGATAGTGACGGGAAAGAATTCAGGCGGTTGAATGGTAGAAGTGTGCCTTATCCCAATCATTTAAAAGAAAATATGCCAAAAATATTATCCAACAGTTGGGTTGCTGAGCAAGTTAGAGAGAAATACGATGCAACCAGTCGTTAACCGTGTGCTGAATAGGATGTGCTAAACGTAGGGATTGGGTGCACCCACTCGGTAATAATCTATTTATGTACATTTTAAACTTAATAATGCACATTTGAAATGTAATTACATATATATTTCATATTTTAATATTTGGGTTATTATAAGCCACATGACACTATGATTTTTTAACTTTTTTATAGGAGCATTTGTTCCCATATATGTGGGCATATGGACACCATATTCGAATAAAAAATTCCAACGATGGACACATGACACAAGGCTATGGAGTGGAAGTCGATTTCAATCAATCTAGTCGATCTAGCCACTACGATCAAAACCTAGTACGAGGGACGTTAGGTTACGTAGGAAAGATACAAGAGAACATTGAAGTGGATTTCTCTTCTTTTCAATGTGTTGTTTTTAGGTGCAAGTGGTGGGACACCTTTTATTGGAATAATGTAAAGGAAGATCATGATAGTAGGCTGATATGTATCAACTCTAGAAAGATGTGGGATGAAGCTAAGGAGCCCTATGTTTTCCCCAAACACTACAACCAGGTGTTTTTTTACCCAGATGTGTTGGATAGGGATTGGTGGTTCATATTGAGACATGACCCTAGATCAAAACATATTTTTGAGAACTATAGTGTTATCATGTCAAGCGAGCTGGAAGATAATGAGGGTGATCATGGGAACCGAGAGTGATATGGTACATGTGTTATTTCATCATGTATACTTTTTAAGATGGGTTTTTATAAAGAAGAGGACTTAATTACCTTATAACTAAGACTCTTTTTTTTGAAACATTATAATATGTATTTTGAATTAATTGGTAATTTGCATTGTGTTAATGTTAATCTCATTTCACTTGATAATTTTCAATTATGTTGATCTTGAAAACAATGGCGCACTATATAAAGTTCTTTTTTTTTCATAAATTCAATTCCTAAAATAATACAACTATGAAAATAAAATAATGTCAATTCTAAAGTACATGAATTTATTTGAATTATTTTCTAAACTTTATTATGCTACAAAAATTCATATTATTCTAGATTTATTATTTTACAATTATTTATATTCAGACAAATTTACAATTTTACAATTATGGTAATTTAACAATATTTATGGTATACATTTTACTTACAGTAGTTATGGTTCAAAATTGACAATTAATTTACAAATTTACAAATTTAAATTTTTTAATAAAATTAGATGATGACAATACATACAATTACAATTTCACAATACAATTACAATTACAATTTTACAAATATTTTACATCATACAATTAAAATTACAATTACAATTACAGTGTTACAATTTTACATACAATTACAATTTCATAATTTTACATACGATTACAATTACAATTACAATTTCACATACAATTACAATTAAAATTACAATTGCAATTTTAGAATTTTACATATATAACTATATAATGTCAAAAATGTACAACTGTAATATAACTACATATAAATGTCAAATATCTAGTGGTACATTAATAGTAGTACTAGTCGAGGCCTGCTCAGTCGATGGTGTAGCCTCGACATGCTCAGATAGATGATGGTCACATGCCTGCTGATCTAGAGGTGTCTGCTAATCAGGAACTTCTTGCTCATGATGACTCATGGATGGTCTAGCCTTCTCAGTGGATGGTGCGACAGCCTGCTCAGTCTATGGACCTGCCTCCCTAGATGGACATGTGCCCTCCTCAGGATCAGGTGTCTGCTCAGGATTAGGACGTGTCTGCTGAGATGGTGCAGACTGCTCAGACAATGCCTGCTCATGATCATGACTGGATGTTGCAGGTTTCTCATCATGATCATCTCCACTGCGAGGTGGAGGAGGAGGTGGATTAATAGAATGATGATCACTCCCATCAGATGATGCACTGCTCTCATGTCATACTACATCTCCACCATGCCTACCCCTCCTCACCCATGCCAGTACTCTGGTAGCTCCAAAAATATGCTGCATGAGGGTCAACATATCACGAGGTATGAATCTCCATATCTGTGCCAGCCTATCATCAGCATGTATCTCTCTAATCGTAACTAGCCTGACTCCCTCCACAACTAGGACTCGATAGAGTTAGTCGCCCAACTCCATCCTAAATTGTGTGTCTGGCCTACACCTCACACCCGTCGGTATCTCCGCCTGATCAGGACCAGTTCTGTCACCCTGATCCTCTGCCTCTGACATGTCCTCGTCAACATGATCTACACTTGGATCATTCGGTGGTGGTGGAATATCATTGCCAACGAATGACCCAATATCTACAAAATATATATAAGTACACAACAATAATTAGTCAATTTCATTAAAAAATTTAATAAAACAAGTTAACGAACATGTTAGAATAAATTTTATTATTCTAATTAATTAATTAAGACAATAAAATGAAACTATATTAATTTAATGAAAACACTAATATTACCTCTCACATCTGGCGGCTCATCCTATGTGAAGAGGATGTTGCAACACCCTCTCCAATCGAAACCAGCATATGGACATGGCACCAGATTGAAGGAGTGATCATCAACGCTAGATAGAATCTCCAGTGCATCATAAGATATCCTGGCGGAAAAGTCAGACTTGCCACTCTTGGGCATCATCTGGCCCCACACCTCCATTTGTACGTGCAACATCGGCCTATGAGTTCGCCGATTAAAAGTAGGCCTCGTCTTTGAAAACTTATCGAAAAATAAACAAAATAACTCTGAAGCAAAAGGGAAGTCAACCTCCCACGTGCCTGAGAACAACATCTATCTAATGATGTACAAAACTGTCGCAAAAAAAATCACAGACCATCTCACAAGTCGTGGTGCCTATAATAAATAATCAACATAAAAAAAAAGTGGTAAACTAATGTGTTGCCCTTCACTTGTATGGTGTGCAATGGTCGTCAGCAGTAGTGAGAGGCACCTCACCTCCTCTGCACCAAACAAAGAAATACGGAACTGACCACTGGACACCTGAAAATTTGCAGGAGAAATTATATCATCACTAATGTATCTCTGGGAGTATACCAACTGACTTCCTACTGCATAGCCGACGGGGACATCTGGGAACTGGGGCAAATCATGCCCTCTCCTAGATAGGCCATTAATAAAATATATGTCTTCCTCAGTGGGCGAGTACCACTAGCCAAGACCGACCCAGAAAGCATGTCGATGGGCATCCCACCTAAAGATGAGTTGTCCCAATAGCCCATTATGGCCCTTTAGGGATGTAACCTCCTCATATAACTTGAGGAGGCCTACATCCCTTAGGAGCAACTGGGTGGCTGCTGTAATATGGCAAAGGAACATAAGTCTCTCCCTCTTTTGTGCCTCCCACAGGGAACCATGTTATAGTAGTCCTCCATATCTTCGTGTTGTTCCCTTTGTTCTCTCTGTTGACGTCGTTGAATGATTCACATATTAAATACATTTTTTTAATTAAATGTGACATGTATTTAAAAAAATTATATATATATATATATATATATATATATATATATATATATATATATATATATATATATATATATATATATATATATAATTTATTTTGAAAAAAAAACAGGCGGTGTGCCCAAAAAAATAGTCATGCACCGGTACCGATGCGTCCATTTTTATCGCTCACCATCCTCGATACACATGGAAATTGTTTGCGCACTGCAAAACATAAAATGTACTTTCTTCTGTAGTGCGTCGACGAAATTATCCACCCCGGGGCAGATAGTTAGGTCAACACACCGCCCAACAATAATTCATGGTCAACTGTATGACCGCACCATTGGCTATGTACAAGTGTCGGGAGGGCGGTGCGTTGACCAAACTATGTGCCCAAGGGAGGATATTTTGGTCAGTGCATCGCCCTCCTGACATCAGTACATGGTCAACGGTTCGGTCCTATAAACGACCACACTGTTGACTATGTACTGATGTCAAGAGGGCGGTGCGCTGACTGAACTATCCGCCCTGGGGCGCATATTTTGGTCAACGCACCACCCTCCCGACACTGTACATAGTCAATGGTATGATCAATTAATCGACCGCACCGCCATGTCAGGTTTTTAAAAAAAACATAGTGCGCGTTTTCAATACCGCACCAAAACCCGGTGTGGTTTCCATTAGCACCGTTCGAGGTGCAGCCTGTAACTTTACAGACAGCACTGCGAATGGTGCGAGCCGAACAGCTCGAGCACACCACACGCACGCGCAAAATATATATATATATATATATATATATATATTGTTTTAAGGTTTAGTACAAATCTAATCCACAAAGATAAATTTTAAGGTTTTTTACAAATCTAATCCGCCAAAACGTTTAGTTTTTGAGAAACAAGTAAAATACCTGTACATTTGGGTGTCGAGGAGGCATATTCACTGAAGAATTAAAAAAAAAACAAATTTGACCACCGTTTTCCAAATTAAAACTCCACAAGGTGGGAAATGGAAGGTAGCAGTGCGTGCAATGGGAGCACCGATGGCAGGGCGCCTCACACAAGATAAATTCACACCAATGCTTGAGAGCTCTGGAGCACTAAAGAAGTGAAATTGTGGATTTTTCAGCTGGTAATTTTTTATTATTTAACCCTGTTTCGATGCGTGAGTTTTAAGACGCATCGTGCGGTTTCTGCATAGTGCACCGGGCTTGTTTTTGTTTAAGCGTGGGTTTTTAAGATGCACCGAGCCTATTTCTGAGTACGCACCGGTACGCTACAATAATGAGACGCACCGAGCGGGTTTTTATGGAGAGCACGGTGTCTCAGTGTGCCAATTTTTAGTACACATCGGCGTGTTTCGAGTTAAATGCACTGATGTGGGTTATGATGAGAAATGCACCAAAAAAATAAATAAATAAAGATTTATGGATAGATTATCATAAATAAGGCAAGGCTTGTTTGTAAAGGATACTCACAAACTGAAGGAATTGACTTTGAAGAGACTTTTGCCCCAGTAGCTTGATTGGAAGCTATAAGAATGTTTTTAAAATTTTCTTATTCAAAAGGGTTCAAAGTCTATCAAATGGACGTTAAATCAACATTTCTAAACGGTGATCTAAAGGAATAATTCTACATGGAGCAAACATAAGGGTTTGATCTAGCAGAAGGAAAAATATTTGTATGTAAGTTAAAAAAGGAATTATATGGATTGAAAAAAGCTCATAGAGCTTGGTACTCAAGATTGGATCATTATCTACAACAACAAGGTTTCAAAAAGGGGGTGGTAGAAATTAATCTCTACATGAATATGGACAAAGATAAATTGCTAGTCACTCTTGTCTATGTTAATGATCTAATTTTTTTTCCAGCATCAATGATGAGATGAGTCATGAATTTGCTCAAAAATGTCTAAGGAATTTAAAATGTCTATGATTGGCGAATTATCTTACTTCCTTGGAGTATAATTAATTCAAACTAAAGCAGGTATGTTCATATCCCAAGAAAAATATCTTAAAGACATGCTTAAGAGATATGGGATGGCAGAATGTGTTGTTGTGAGCACACCGATGACTACAAATTGCAAATTAAGCAAAGATGATGAATCATGAATCCCCTTCAGTAGATGAAACTCTTTACAAGTCAATAGTTGAAGCTCTTCTATAATTAATTGCTTCATGACCCAATATTATTCAAGAAGTAGGAATGATGGCAAGATTTCAATAAGTTCCTAAGGAATCCCATTTGATAGTTGTGAAAATAATTCTCAGATATTTGAAAGGTACTCCTAATTTTGGCCTATGGTATCCCAAAAGCATAACTCTTACCGTGATGGATTAGACCGATGTTGATTAGGCTAGAAGCATAGACAATCAAAAAATTACTAGCGGAAATGCTTTCTTCATGGGAGACTGTCTTGTACCTTGAATCAGCAAAAAAAATCATCTATATCTCTCTCCACAGTTGAAGACAAATGCATAGTTGCTGCAGATTGTTGTACACAAATATTGTGGATGAAGAAAGCATTGAAATATTTCAACATAGAAACTAATAAATGATTCCTTCACCAGCTTGTATAGTAATTCTATGGAATCTTATCTCACACTAATGTTCTTCCCTTATACATTCTAGATAAGCTTCTAAGAAGAGAAATAGCCTATCAAACTGTAGGATATGGTATATCCAAAACACTGAAAGTTTCAAATAAAAGGATGTGGCCATATTTTCTAGCTAAGTTTGGTATATTTTCCGTGGAAAATTATAAGCATGCAGAGAAGGAAATACATGCCAGTCAGGCCCTCAGTCTATCTATTGTGCCCAACAGGCAATATAACCCTTATTTTGTAGTCAATAATTTCATTGATTCTCAAAATCTCATGCAGTTTATTCATGAACCAGATAAATTGGATGAATTATTTGAGCAAGATTCCTCTTATGTGTTGATGTTACGGAAATAAGAAGATCAATTGACCCCAAAGGAAAAGGTTCAATTTGCACAATACAGAGCTTCTAGAATACCCAACCTTCCACACCCTTGCCACCCCTGATCTAAGGATTTATGATGAGAATCACTTAGAAGAGTAAAAAAATCATCATCTAAAGGTTTTCGAAACTAATGGCTATAGCAAGAAACAAGGCCTCAGAGCTGTTCAAAGTGCCAGTAAAGAATTAAGGGTTAAACCTTCTCGTGATGATCAAATCTCCAATGTTCGTCTTCCGTTTATCTAGGGGATCAAAGATAAGATTGCTCATATTCTTAAAGAATAAATTTTATGCTATCTTCAAACCCCTTAATACTATTAGAAATTCTCTTAGATAATTTAAAGACCCTGTAAACCCTGAAGACATGAAAGGGCTCTACTCAATCCCTTGTTCCTGTGTGATTCCCTACATCGGGGAAATCGGTCACTCCATTAACCAAGAGTCCAAGAGCATGCAACAAATATTAAGCATAATTTTTCTCGTTCCTCAACTTTAGTTGAACATGCAGTGAAATCCAAACACCGTGTCTGCATTGAGGATTCTCGGGTCATCGTAAGGGTTGATCACTTCCATCATAGGATGCTAAGAGAGGCCACTGAGATTGAGAAGTATACAATTAATCTTAACAGGGACCGTGTTTGGAAGTTAAGTAGGAGTTGGATCTATGCCCTTTCTTCTTCTTCTTTTTTTAATTTAATATATTATTATGATAATTATTATTGACATTCCTATTAAAATATTCTCCAATATTTTAATATAATAATATTTATAACTAATTGTTGAATAATATTAATCTTATTTTTAAAAAATATCTGTTAAAAAAATATTAAACTTATTTTTAATTATTAATATGCGTGTATAAATATATATTTCTTATTCTCTTATTATTAATTTAATTTAATTCAATTCAATTCAATATTTAAATAATAATAATAATAATAAATAAATTTATCTGCATCTATTTAACTTGATGCCAAGCTCTGGTTCTTCATCTTGTCGTGACGATGAACCGCATTGGATGATTCGAAACGCATCGAAAAAATTCTAATGATGTGATTTTTACGAAATTTTTTCTTGCTTTTCATGATATGGATCACAAAAGCCTAAATTCAATAAATAAATATATTAATTCAACTATTAATTCATAACTACTAATTTCTAACACTAATTCATAATGACTAATTCTTAACGACTAACTCTGGACCCGAATGCATCTTTGTTATTTAAAATTTTGGATTGATTGATTTTTTCACCTTTGTCCTAGGGATGACCCGCATTAGATGATTCGAAACATCGACCAAATATAAATGATGTGATTAATCAGAAAGACAATCTCGTTATTTTATTTTATAACAATTTTTAAATTAAATCTAAAAATAAAAATGTATAGAGGAGATATAGTAATGTACTGTAAACATTTCTAAATGAAGGTTTTTGTTAGTAGAGTAATTTAGAAATATGTCTCCCTGATCCATCACATAAATTTTTTAATTGCCGGAAATGTGGTTCATCTTTAGGATGATTATGATCCAACGAGGGTATAAAAGGGGATGAGTCCTAAGAACTAAAAATTAAGCTTATAATTCATCAACAATAATAATAATGATGATGTTCCTGGGTGGTAACAAAATTGGAAAAAAGCATGTTGGCAAACTTTTGTCTCCAAATCATCCGAAGTTATTTGAATTAAGATTAAATTGTTATTAATAACTTATCACCATTTTATATATACTAGCAATTGCCCCTAAAGGTGCAAAGATACACCGAAAGAATAGAATATTTGAGAAAATCATCTTGAAAAAAAGTAAAACACTAAATATTAAAACTCTTATTTCTAATAGAATAAATAAAAAATTTGTTTCCCAATAGAATACATATTATAAAAGAGATATTTGAAAAAACAATTAAGAAAACTTTATTTATTTTTTTAGATTTTTTATTTTAAAATTTTTGTTTTTATTTATTTTTTTAATATGTAGTTTAATTATTTTAAAGTTTTATTTTTTTTAACTTTATAAATATATAGTTTAATTATTCTGATTTTTTGTTTTCTTATTAATTAAATATTTATTTATTTTTTAGATTTTAAAAGAACACATGTTAATTCCACGAGTATTAAGAAATCACACATTATCTTAGTTGTTGATTGAAATTAAATTTACAATTAAATTTAATTAAAAAAAACCATCTACATTGATAAATTACCACTTTATAATAAACATATAAATTAATAGCTTAAATTAATAACTATTTATATTTTAATAATCCAGGACTAGAAATTTAATAAATCTCTAAAATGAAAACCAATTAAATAAACAGAAAATTATATAAATAATAAGAATAACAAATTACACTACATGCTTTATAATTTAAATTAATTTAAATAACAAAATAATATAAAAAAAAATAGATAATTATAATATATAAACTTAATTATTATATAGAAATAATATTATTATCCTTGCAGCCGCAGGTATAACGCATTCGTTATGCGTTTGACCTACGAATTATTTAAGGATTGACCAAAAATTAAAGAAACAATTTCGAAAGTCTACTTTACAAAGCATTTTTTATTTAATTCTATTTATCCATGTTTTCATTCGTCCAAAAGGCTTAAGCCTTATTTTTCCATCATTACTTCCGTCGTCGGCATGTTTATTTGCAACTATGTTCAGTACAATGAGAATATGGTAATGATGTTGATGTAACAACACTCGTGATGATGGTTATATACAGAATATGGTGCAGCAATTGCCTATGGGTTTATCAGAGGTATTTTCTAAATTTCACGCATAGTATATTGATGAATATAAATTATTTTTAATTATGCCTATACGCATTTTATTGTAAGGTTTTTGGTAGTGAGGTTCTTGGTAGTGATACTATTGTAAGGTTTTTGATAGTGAGGTTTTTGGTAGTGAGGTTCTTGGTAGTGACACTATTGTAAGGTTTTTGATAGTGAGGTTTTTGGTAGTGACACTAGCAGTGCAATGATGTGGCTCTGCAAATTCCAGATTAAACCATAATTGGTGGTTTCACATTCCATAACTTCTGTGTGGGCTCTCTTGCAACTCTTGTATAGCATCTCAAGCATATGAAAACTTCCAACCTTTGCATATATTTTGCAGCAGCATTCAGCCTTAGTCCAAACTCGTCCAGTGCTTGCAAGCAGTATACAACTCTTGTCCAAATCCACAGGTATAGATCCGTGCAGTGCACCAATTAGAGCTTCGGGTCACAACTTCCAACTTCCATACTTCTTAAATCTTGTTGCACAACATTTAATATTGAAATAAAATCAATGAGACATAAGTCCTTAACTATGGAAATAAAATCAATGAGACATAAGTTCTTAAGTTTAAAGAATTTGTTGTCATACATTGTTGGTTGGTTTTTTGTTTCAACACTTTCGAGGAGTAAACTATGGAAATTATAGTGGCCGGGTAGAAGGTAAACAATGTCATGAAGGAGACGAGACCTTTTGGCAGGGAAAGCTCAACGGCCTCAATAATGAACCATAATTGCACCATAGAAAGTAAGCAATGAGATCAAGGAGAGAAAACGAAAGCTCAATAACCTCAACAATCTAATGACCTCGTCATTATTGTTAGTTTTTAAAAATAGGAAGGAGCAATCTAGCTTACTCATTTAGTAATGCCCTCATAGTATTTTTTGGACAATCCTTCTTATTATAATTCAAATAATTATGTGTTTGTAAAGCATTAGCGTATATGTGCAAACAATAAAATGAGAAAGAACATTGCCTATACAATAAAATAAACCGTACACAGAAGTTTGAAGAAGCCTAAACCTTAAAAAAAATGAGCAAGAACATTGTCTATACTAGAAAATAAAATGTACACGGGAGGTTTGATGAAGGCTAAAACTTAAAAAGAAATTGTGGTGTTTTATCGATCCATGTGCAAGGCCTACCCTCATATTGGATGGAAAGGAAATGATTAAATCCAATTTTTGGGTTTTGTAACTTTATCCTTCCTCCATATTATTATACAATTTATCATAACCATTTTACAAATCTCCAGTATTAAAAATACAAAGAATGTCTTATCTCTCATACCATGTGTAAAGATTATGATTGTAATTACATTTCTAGTAGTATATGCTTATCATTATAAATTCATTTCTAGCATAATATAATTATAGTTTTATTTCTAGTAGAATATACCTCTTCAATTTTATAACTAAACATCCTAATTTAAACTTATGCATATACCTATTTTTTCCAGCATACTTGATGACTCCTCAAAGATTGATTCGAGATTAGTTATGAGTTCGATGATAGAAAACTGATATATTGAAATTTCTATAATGCACTTTTATCTATTTGGAAAACTTTACTTTACCAATACTTTAGTCTCTTCATTCTTCGTGCCTTCATGCAGTGCTACCTATGCCTCACTCTACATTCATCTACACTTCTATCGGCATGTCTTTGTACCCTTTTGATACAAATCCTAATATGTAATTTGTAAAAGATATTTGTTAATTTTAAAAGTGAAGTGTTATATAATATTTATATTATTTTAGAGATACAAATTGTACTTTTTTTAATGTTTAATTTAACAACCTTTTAAATGCTACTAAATTGCCTACCAAGTCTGATTAGATTGGGCTTCTAAATAAATTCCGGATTATAACAAGTTTAAAAGCTCCAATGAATATAAGCAACATAACAGGTTTAAAATCTGGAATCACGTGAAGACGTGTGAAAATGATCGATCGGGTTTTATGTACTCATCTCTTGTGTTCTGGTAACAGGATTATGAAGGTTTATTTATCGGAAAAGCATTATGATAGCATTTTTTTTAACATATGATGCGGTTCCCAAGAAATATGTTGTAATTTTAATGATGCCTCTTTTATATATAATACTTTTAATTTGAATGGATAATTATAATATATATTAATACTTTTATTTGTTATAATATAATATATATTAATATTTTATTATAATATTCACAATTTCATATGTTTAATAATTATGAAAAAAAAATTCGGTAATAATCACATTAAAAGATCTGATGAACCCTAGGGATGGAAAAGGTGTCTACATTATTCCTTGTTCATTGCCAAAAGGATATGTGAACATGCAGCTGACATTAGGCATGGAAGGTCCCGCACCTCTGCCCTAGCTGAATATGTGGAAAAGACTAACCATCATATATGCATCGAAGAGGCTAAGGTCTTAGCCAGGATTGATCATTTTCATCATCGTAAGTTAAGAGAGGCCCTTGAAATTGAAAAAAGACTCGTAAATCTCAATAGAGATGATGGTTGGAATATAAGCAGGTGTTGGATCCCTGCCTTATTTTCTTAATTTTACTTCTTCTTCTTTTTTCTTTTTTTCTTTTTATTTTTTATTTTTTATTTTTAAATTTTATTTATTTATTTATTTTTTAAGATAGAATTATAATAAAATAAATATATAATTATAATAAAATAATATTTGTATTATTAATAATTAATTAACGATTTTAATAAAAATAAAAAGATTTTTATATATAAATTAAACTATTAAATAGACCTACCGTTATTAATTTCAATATTCAAACTAGCTGTTAGGTTGTATTAAATAAATAATTAAATTAATAGAACTAACCGTTATTAATTTCAAAGTCAAATTAGTTGTTATTCTAATGGTTTACTTTGACATTTCTACATCTATTTAAACTCAACGACTGATATCTCTCACCTAGTCCTGAGGATGAACCACACTGGTTGGTTCGAAACGCGTCGACTTTGTTCATTGTAATGTGATTATTACCGAAATATTTCTTCATAATTTATTGATGGATCACAGAAGCCAAAAATCTATTAATAAGTTTAACAATTATATAAAATAATATTTTGTTTTCTAAAAAAATATGAATATTCTCTTAAAAAAATTTATGAGGTGTAAATTAGTTGATTTATTTGGAATAAGTCTTATGTGATCTTAATAACTATTACATAATAGCTAGTGTTTGTGGCTTAGTTTAAATATAGCTAAATATTTTACCTTGTTCACTCATATTCAATACATTCAATGCTATAGTTAACTCCAAGATAAATTCTCTAATTCATATATTTCAAAGTTCAATAATTAAACTAGGGGTTAAAATCAGTATTATTTTAATATTTCAATACTAAAATATTATATTATTAAAACTAATCATCAATTTTGATACTTCAAGTTTAAAATTTAAATGAAAATTTAAGAAAAAGATTATATATAAATGAAAGTAATAATATTATTAAAATTAGTTGAACATGAAAAAGTTATATTATTAGAGCTATTTTTTAAAATTAATACATTCACATTAACATTTATCTTTGGTCACGAACCCTTCAGACTTCAGCTAGAAAACATCATGCAAGAACAGGAACTTGTTGACATAGTGCCCAAAAACCGCATGTATAATTGGAACAACAGGAGACTTGGCAAAGATAAAATTATGGAACGGCTTGATAGGATTTTGGTTGTTGTCTCTCTGCTCTCTCGATTCTACTCAACATCAGCCAATGTGCTTGCTTTCACCGCCTCCGATCATTATCCAATTACTCTCTCCTTGAATGAATAGCGAACTCTTGGGCCTATCCCCTTTAAATATAGTCCTCTATGGAATGAGTTCCTGGGCGCAACTCAACTCGTCTGGGATGTTTGGACGCAACATGTCAAAGGCTCGCTTGGGTTTATATGGGAAACAGAATTGAAAAAAACAAAACAAGCCTTAAAAGAATGGGCCAGGTATCATTACAAGGAACCAGAACAGTGCAAATAGGAAGTTAAAGCAAAATTGCAGGAAGCACATGCCAACATTGAAAAGCAAGAACCAACTCAAGATCAGCTCAAGCAGGAAAATGACTTATACTGGCAGCTCTATCGAATTAATAGGGAGGAGGAAGAGAAATGGCGGTTGAAATCAATAAATCTGTAGCTTCAAGTCGCTGACAAGAATACAACTTTTTTCCATAAGAAAACTACTTTCCGAAAGGATAGAAACAATATCGAATCCATTAGAGATGACACGGGGATTCTTCAAATTGAGAAAGAAGCGATAAAACATGCAGCTACAGTGCATTATAAAGACCTTCTCAATGAAAATAAAGAGGTTGAATACTACTCCGACCTTCTTCAATATCTCCCAACTCTGATCACTGAAGAAGTCAACAACACCCTTAACAAGGACTTTTCTAAAACTAAGGCGGAAGAAGCTATTTGGACCCTCCACCCGGACAAAGCTCCGGGCCCAAATGGTTTCCCAATCTCCTTCTATCGTGCCCATTGGCCACTCATCAAAAAATACTTTATGAAAATGATTCACTGGACTCATTGTAAGACGAAAATTGGGGGTTATACTAACTCAACTTTCCTCGCCCTCATCCCCAAGGAGAACCGTCCTTCCTCCTTTGCCATATTTCACCCCATATCCCTATGCAACGCCTCCTACAAGATTATCACAAAATCCTAGCCACCCGCCTCAAACCCCTCATGAATAGTCTTATCTCAAAAAATCAGGGAGGATTCTTATCCCATAGACAAATCTCGGACTCTATCCTTCTTGTCCAAGAGGCCATCCACTCTAGCTTCTCCCAAAATGAAAAAGGCTTTATCCTGAAATTAGACCTCGCCAACGCTTTCGACAGGGTAAGGCATTCCTTCCTCCTCGTTGTTCTCCAAAAAATGGGATTTGATCACAATTTCCTTGACTTGATTAAAGATTGCATCACTGGCCCGTGGATCTCACCCCTCATCAATGGGAGGCCAGCCCCTTCTTTCCAAGCTTCTAGAGGTCTGAGACAGGGCTGCCCCCTCTCTCCTTACTTGTTTATCCTAATGGCGAAATCCTTCAGTAGAGCCTTGGATCATATGAGACGGGTCGGTCTCATACCTGGTATCAAATATGGCAATGGTGTAAAAAATATGAATCATTCTCAGTTCACAGATTACACCTTACTTATGGGAGGAGCTTCTAACACTATAGCTCACCGCTTCAAAAATGTTTTGGATAAATTTATGATGTTTTCAAGGGGCCTCATCAATCATATCAAAAGCTGCGTCTACGGATGGAACACTTCTAATCACACTCTCCATAGTATTGCTTCTATCTTCGGCGTCCCTTACAAGCAAAACTGGGATCACTTCAACTATCTCGGCATGCCAGTCAATATCCTACCCATAAAAGCAGAAGTCTGGAATATTACTATTGATAAAATGAAAAGAAAAGTACATCAATGGGGGTCTTATTGGCTTAATCCTGTTGGACGCATCATTCTTCTCAAGTCGGGACTATCCTCCCTCCCCCTATATCAGTTCACTCTCCTTCAAGCGCCTGCTAGCGTTCTTTCTAAGATAGAAGCCATTTTAAGGCATTTCCTTTGGCAAGGAGGAAAGAATGAAAAAAAAATACAATCTTGTAAAGTGGAGCCAAGTTATTCAAGACAGGGAACATGGAGGTCTCGGCATTCGGTCTCCCAAGCTCTTGAATTAATCCTTCGGTGCAAAAATTGTTTGGAGATTCATAAAGGGGGAACAGACCTGGTGGAAATTGGTGTTGGAAGTTAAATACCTTACCTCCTCTAGGAATCATCTCTTCTCTCACAAGATCCCCAGTTGACCTTGTACCAAAATCTGGTCCTCCTGCAAAAAAGCTATCCCTCTTCTAGCTCAGAATCTTTCTAAAGTTCCCGGAGGGGGAAGAAACATCAACATCAGTGCAGATAAAATTATGGGAAAATCTCCTATTATTGACAACTTGAACTCTCAGAATATCCTTCGTTATTTCAACAATATGGGATATAGCTATTTGAACCAGATTTCAAAATGGGACAGTCATAACCTTATGTGGGCTGGCTGGAAATTTCCTCCTTCCCCCCCTCACCTTGCATAAGAACTTCAAAACCTTCAAAATTATCTTCAAGGCTCTACCCCCATAGCTCGAAACAACAAACATGGCTATAGGTGGGACCCCACAGGTTCGGCCTTCTCTATAAAATCTTCTTATCAGACTCTATGCAAAGATATTTTCCCAGCGCCTATCTGGAAAAATTGGAAAGAGGCTCGGAAGACTGAAGTAACCCCTAAGATCAAATTCTTCTCCTGGTTGCTCATGAGAGGTAAAATTCTAACTTCAGGCAATCTCAAAAAAATGGGCTTCATTGGTCCCTCAATTTGCCCCAACTGCTACAACAACAAGGAAACGATCCATCATCTGTTTATTTCATGTCCCTTCGCCACTCAGTGTTGGACTACGCTCACTGAATTTGTTCGGCTCGATTGGTCCTCATTTCTCTCTGTTACAGATTTGCTTAAAGCCTGGAATACCAACTATCAATGGACCAATAAGAAGAAAAAAATCTCTTGGAGGATCTGAAACACTTTACCATATGTGGCCATGTGGAATATTTGGATAGCTAGAAACAACAAGATCTTCAGAGACAAGGCAACCTCTAGTAGCAAGCTATATAACAAAACCTGGAGTCTCACACTAGAAACCATATGCTCCAAAAGAAATCACAGCTTCGAGTTAATTGACTTGAGTGTGGAAGAGAAGATATTTCTAAAATATTTGTTGGCCAGGACGCCAGGACACATCCCCTCCATCAGGCCTCATTATAGATCAGAAAGCTCCTGGAAAATTCATTTCATGGATGAAGAACTCTCGGAATGGATCAAAGCCAGTGGCAGACCCACTCTCCACTTCCATGGCACCTCCAAATCAAACCCGGGCCTTACTGGCACCGGGGGAATTATTAGAAACGCTCTTGGCGTTCCCTTGATGACCTTCGAATAGAGTCTCGGGTTTTCCACCAACAACAGAGCTGAAGCACTTGCTTTGTTCCAGGGGATGCAGCTCCTAAAGAATCTGAATATTTCCAATGTCGTGATCCTAAGGGATTCGGCCATCATCATAAAATATATGGTTTCCAACAAGCCTGTTACCAATATTTCCCTCAATCAGATCATCTGCAGGTGTCGTATCCTCCTTAGAGATATGAATCAAGCTTCCTTTCATCATATCCTTCGCTCCCATAACAAAGATGTTGATCATCTAGCTAATCGTGCATGGACTCGATCTTTGAGCCACCTGATTTGTAATGGATCCTCTCAAATCGTTCCCCCTCCTTGATCATGACCTTTGTTGCTTGCAGATTTTATTCGATCCTCTCTTTTGGCTTCACTAAATTTGCTGACTCAACTTGTACCTTTAACCACACCCATCTCGTGATCTTATTACTGCTATCCCTCTTCCTCGTTGGGTGCAACTGTTGGGACCTTGTTATAAAATCTGCCACGATCTGCCCTCTATCACACCTCTCAATCTATCCTTTGCCAGCATTAGTCTTCCTCTACCAGAAGTTTAGCAATCCGTTCTCCACCTCCAGTAGCCTCTGAATCTACCTCAGCTTCTTAAGTGATTACTGTTTGGCTGCTTCCTTTAACTGTTTTACTCACTATTTTTTACTGCAGGTTACTTTGGCCTTGCGGCCTTCTCGTCTGCTCTATCTCCCTTCTCTTCCGACTTTCTTCATGGCCAGAAGCGAATATTCTCTGCATTGTGCAGACTTGAGGCTGAGATCGATTAGATCCAAGCCCACCAGCGGACTTTGGATGCAAATATTAAAAACGATGTCCAAGCCCTCGAAGAAAATCATGTGGCCGATGTTAATTTTCTCTTCTCCAGAGTTTCTTCCCTTCAAACACAGTTTGATAATCTCTCCAACAAATGTGATCACATTTATGAATCAATTGAAATTCTAAAGTATATGATGGACAAGCTCGGTACTCCCGACACCAGCTCCAAAAATCTCAAGAATGTCGGAAATGATGAAAATTCGGAGAACTCTACTGCTCACCAAATGAGTCACATATATATCGACTAATCTCTTCCTCATTCTTCATTATGACTTTTAAATATGTTATGATTTTAGCACAGTTTGTCTATATCTATAACTTCTCAGTATTTCTGCTTCTTTCGAATTCTAGATCTAAAGGAATTGTAAAGCATCACCATTTTCCTCTACTCCACAAAGACAAATTTCTACTTTGTAATCTTGGAGCCTTTGACTCCCCCCTTTTTTGGAATATAACATAGCAACCGAATTTGTCAAAAAAAAAAAAAACAAACAAACATTAACCTTCATAATTCACCATTAAAATTAACAAAAAATTATAGAAAAATATCACCATGGGATATTGTTAACACCAAGTATTAACCTTCATACTTCACCATTAAAATAAAAAATCACTATGGGAATGACATGTGACGGGAACAAATTTAAAATATATCGCAAAATAAACAAATAATTTTCTATTTCAATGACGACTAGAGGCGAATGGGGACATGTGCGAGGGAAATTGAAGGAACAACACAACTAACCGAACTAAGTACTCGATGAAGATGTGCACTAAATAGATTAACTTGAGATTGTGAAGGGTCCAAAATGCTTATAGCGCCCACATCGGACACTGTCCACGTCATGGAAGGCGACAATGGGCACTAAAAAGCTAGTAAATTACTAAGATGGCATAGTGTGCAGAAAATCCCCACATCATATGGTTGGAAAGGGTACAATAAATTTTAAAATAAAATAGCACTTTACGAATACAATAAAAGCTCTTAAAATAGTTATTAAAAAACACCTTACAGATACAACAAAGCTTTGAAATTGGTTTGGTAGACTTCACTCCACCACACACAACCTTCAATGATATACAACTAGAACGCTTAAGCATGTCATATTAATCGATTTATTTTAATATCTGCATATTAAATAATTCACACTCGAAGAATCCCCTGACTTTTCCACACTTAACATCAACTTGTAAAGGTAAAAGCCAGAGAATGTGAGATGAGATTAGGCACAAGAATATGACTTAGTGATCTGAAATGGCTGTATTATTTTGTTGTGCTAAGTGTATTTTCAGGATATAAACTTGTTCATACTTGTCTCCATAGTTTGCTTAAGTATTGAGGATTTTAACCATAAAATATAAGTGATTTTAGTGAATTAGAAGCATGAAATAAGAGCAAAAAACACTGAACAACATTGTATAATAGAGAAATAAAGCCACACATAACATTTACACAGTAGACATGATGAAGCAGTTCACCCCTCCTGGGCTACACCTGCTGGTCTAGCTCCCAATGGCATGTCCATCTTTCATTATGCTCAAAATTTTACAAATAAATGTGTTTGCAGGTCTCTAATGGTTTTTTTCTCTGCTCCAATGGCTCCAAAATGCTCCAATTAGTCTAGGTAGACTCTTGTTTCACTCCAATTGGTAGAAAATTGACCCTCCTAGCCATTTTCCCAATAACCCCTAGAAAACCTCCACTAACTATGGAGAAATCTGCCTAATTGTGGTTACATTTGGCCTGCAATTTTAGGGGTGCGCTATTGTAACCACCAGTCCTAACAGTAAAGGTTACAGTTAAGGGGAGGGGGTGGCCACATTCCAACCTCCGAAACCTCGTGGATTACATTAAACGCGAGCGGAACCGCATGCGTTAATTGTGGTAGCAGTGGAGTTAAAACCGGAGTTTACGTTGGGTTCACGCAACCGCTGGAGTAACCATAACATGAAACTTGCACATGTGATGAGGATTTAATATTGTGATATCTATCAGAGTTATGACTATCGACAGAAGGTTCTAACCACGTAGAGAACGCATGTGATCAAGCTGACGGTGAAGTTTAATGTCATGGGAAATCGCATGTCGAAGTAACATTTATGATAACGGTTAATGAAAAGTCGTGTGACCGTTCAATGGACCGTCGGCAGTCCCAATCCCCGCTCCATAATATATTAAGATTTAAGTATAGTTGATGCCCTTAAAGGGTTAAGTAACATTGCATAGCCCGGTTGGTGGAGAGCTCTGCATGTATGCCAGAGGCTGCAGAGTCGAACCCTGCAGACCTCATAAAATTTTAACACACCTTCCAGGGGACACATGGCGGCCTCAGTGCTAGCCATGTGTCACCCTCCAATTGGCCACCAGAAAACACAACGTACAACTCATCACACAATCTCATAGCGCCACATAGAAGACTCTGATTGGCTCTGAGAAAAGGAATATTCTTAGGAATATTCCTTTTTTGTTGATAGTGCACCTCATACTCACTGGGCATCCCAGTCAAACTTGTCGTAAAATTTAATTGTTTAGGAAATCAATCAGAACGTGATATCTCCCTCATATGACATTGATTTTTCGAACTATTCGCAATGTCGGAATCAAGAAGATGAGATCTAATTGGTTGCTCAGGTTCGGCACACTTTCGAGCACTTTGAATTTTGAGAAAAATTTATGAACTCCTAATCACACCTCCCCATTGAGAAGTTTTTGGACCCCAAAAGACTTTATTACATGTTCAATAGATGAGGGTACAACTCCCTCACCTTTCCAACTTCCATCCATTTTCCCTTGCTTGTCTTACTGCCTTTGAGCCAAAATCGAAGGTAGTCAACACTGCCCCTCTTGGATGCTCTTGTCCTCATATCAAGAATTGTATCTTCCTTGAGCTCATCCAGAAATTTTGGAAAGAAATATTCAATAGATTTAGCTGAACATCACTTCCTTGATCATCGATTAAAGGTGGCTCATAAAAACATAAGTTGTCAACATTAACAATTGAAAACATTTGCGTATATGAAGGCAATTCAAGTTGAAATGCATTGTTACCAAATTGCTTTATGTTCTTGAATGGACCATAGCAAATGGGTTTGAGCTTTTTACCTTCCCCTTGCATTCTTTCTTTGCTTATGTGCAACCATACCTCATCTCCTTCTTGAAACTTGTGATCAACTCTATTTTTGCCATGCCTCTCCTTGTATTTGCTTTTACTTTTCTCAAGTTGTTCTTGAACTTGTTGATGTACAATATGAATTTTCTCAATTAATTTTTGAGCCTTTTCAGTATCACTATGCCCATCAATTGCAACATCCTTCTCAAATATGAAGTCTAATGGCGATTTTGGCAAATACCCAAAGCATACTTCAAAAGGTGATGTATTTGTAGAAGAGATTTTTGTCCGCTTATAAGCGTGTTGAATGTAATGCAGTTGCTCATCCCACAACTTAGGATGTTTGCTACAATATCCTCTCAATCGGTGCACAACGATTATGTTCACCACCTCGGTTTAGCCATCAGTTTGCGGATGAAAAGCAGTACTTTTTTTCAACTTTGTGTCCATCATACTCCAAATATTGGACCGAAAATTCCCAATGAACCTAGAATCCCTGTCACTAACAATAGAAGTAGGCAATCCATAATGAACCCATACATGTTGAAAATAAAATTCAGCAGTTTTTTCAGCAGTAATGATTTTCTTACATGGCATAAGTATACACATTTTACTGAATCTATCCACAACTACATAATAATAATTATGTTGTTTTCTTAACATAGGTAGACCTCCAACAAAGTCCATGGAGACACTCTCCCATGGCCTTGATGGTACCGATAGTGGCATGTACAACCCAAACTTCCTATTGCTAGGCTTGATTGTTGCACACATAGAACAACCTCTTATAAAACGTGACACACTATCTATCATGCGAGGCCAATAACAATACCTTTGTAGATGCGCCATTGTTTTGCTTACCCCAAAGTGTCCAACAATAGGAGATGAATGAGCTTCTCTCATGACACTTAGCCTCTCTCCTTGTGGTATACACAATTTTCCCAAATGAAACAACATTTTTTTATGCATATGAAAATAATTTTCCTCAACTTGATTCCCTTCACTCAAACTAGCATACACATCTTGAAAATCAGCATCATGTGCATATTGTTCTATTTAATTATCATGTATAATAGAATCATTTTTAAGTAAAGTAGAAGCACTTATAATTTGTCGTGAAATCATATCAGAAACTTTATTGAAACTACCTTTCTTGTACCTTATAACCAAGTGAAACTGTTGAAGAAATCCCATCCCCCTGAAATGTCGTGATTGCTGCAATTTTGTTTGCAACTGCAAGTACTATAATGGTTGGTGATCGGTATGTATAATCGTCTCTTTACCCATCAAGTAGCGTTTCCACTTCTTGATGCTTTGTATCAACGCATACAACTCTTTGTCATATGTAGGATAATTAGTTACAACACCATTGAATGTTTCAGAATCAAAAGCGTTAGGCTTACCATGTTGCAAAAGAACTGTGCCCATCACATAATCACTAGCATTAGTTTGTATCTCGAATGGATGTCTCAAATTCGGTAATGCAAGGACTGGAGCTGAACTGATCTTTTCTTTTAAAGCTTCGAAATCTTGTTGTTATTTTCCTCCCCATTGGAAGCCTTTCTTCACACTTGTCACTGCATGCATAGGATTTGCGATGGCAGAAAAGTTAGCAATAAACTTTATCCGATACTGAGCTGCACCTAAGAAAATTTGTACCTCAGTTAATGTTTTTTGAGTGGGCCAATTCACAATGGCTTCCATTTTGGAAGGATCAATTCTCAACTCGCCTCCTCCTACAATGTGTCCCAAGTAAACCAAAGAAGTATTTCCAAACTCACACTTTAGAAAAAAATTCTCTTTCTTCGAAACATCAAGCACCCTATTCACATGAAAGACATGTTCTTCTATTGTTTTGTTGAAAATCAATATGTCATCTAAATACACAATCACAAAGTCATCAAGAAATGGACGCAAAAAACTATCCATAACACGCATGAAAGTCTCTGGTGCATTGCACAAACCAAATGGCATAACCAACCACTCAAAGATTCCTTGTTTGGTTTTGAATGCATTTTTCCATACATCGCTTTCTGCAATTCTTACTTGATGATATCCACTCCATATGTATAAATTAGTGAAAAAAATTCTTCTTTCAGTTGATCAAGAAAATCATCTATTCTTGGGAGTGGGTATCAATTCTTTACCGTTATCTTGTTCAAAGATCTGAAGTCTACACACATGCGCCAAGTCTCATCTTTCTTTGGAATCAAGACTATGGGTGAACCACATGGCGAAGTGCTTGGCCTTATGAGTCCTTTGTCGAGCATCTCCTTGATTTGCCTCTTTATTTCAGCATTCTCCATTATCTACATGTGATACATGTCGATGTTTGTAAGAGGACAATCTTTTTGCAACTGAATCTCATGTTGAATCTCCCTTTTGGAGGCAATCATGTTCGCTCCTGAAACATCTCATGATGTGCATCAACTACATCATATAAATCTGATTTCAACTTAGGATCACAACCCTAAAATTCTTCATGATTATCATCAGCTTTAGGCTTAATCATTAGAAGAACAAAATTCTTACTTGAATTTACCAACCTCTTTATCTGTCCCGCATTTACCATAACATTATTTGTCTTCTTGCAATGTGCTCTAACAATGTACTCCTTTCCATATTTGAATAAATGGTATTTGTTCTCATGGTGATGGAATATCGCTTTCATGTCATACAAGTAAGCACTGCCCAAAACAATACCTGTTATGTCAAACGGAACCACATCTAATTCAACCGTGTCAACAAAATGTGCAGTTATTGCAAACCGCAATATACACTTCTTTGAAACCTGTAAATTTGCATCCTTACAAATCAAACCAAGTGGATATGGTTTTGGATGTGGTATGGTCTCAATATTAAGTTTCTTGACCAAGTCTTTAGAGATTAATTTTTCTTGTAACCCACTGTCAAACAATGTGTCAATCTTAGTATGTTTGAATATGACCCTCACATGAAACAATTCAATTCTCTCTTCTTTATTTGGAGAATGTATGTGACAGTTTGATGTACTAGTACTGGGTTTAGTTTCAATTTCTTTCCCCTTCATTTTATTCAATCACATGGATTTAATTTTAGATTCATCACCTGAATCCTCTCCTAAATCATGTTGAGTTGTAGTTGTATTTTTTTGTTTCCCTTTGTTGTTGAGATACTTTGGTCTCTTTTCAGGAAGTAATTTCCAAAGTTGATTTTCATTATGGCCTTCTTTTGAAAAATGTTTACAAACCACTTTTTCTCCCTCTTTCTTAACAGATGCATTCTTTTTTCTTTTTCCTTTTGAGGTCTTCTCTTTGTTTTTACCCTTAAAAGTTTTGTTTCTACCCTCATAAGAAATATTTTTCCCTCTAGATTCTAGATGTGTGGCCTGAACACATACCTCATCTAGAATTGTGGGGTTAAACATGAGTATAGTATGTTTTAAGTAGCTATGTAAGCCTCCTATGTACTTGAGCAAAGTAACTTGGCTCTGCAAATCTACCCCTAATAAGAGACATCCTCTCTTGAATTATTGGGTGTAAACTTGCACATTTTGTCCTTTCAATTGTCTAAAATTTTTCCAGTTCATTATGGCTTTTTACATATGAGATAATGGATAAAATTGTCATTTTATTGCAGTAATGAAATCATTACATGATAGAATAATATTACCATGCTTCTTGATCTCCTCCTTTGTCTTGGCTTCCCACCAAACAAGTGTTGCACCTTCCATTCTCAATGAAGCTAATTGGATCTTGGTATCATCATCTTGAAGGTTTTGGATTCTCAAATAGACCTCCAATTGCCTAATCCAATTATCAAGCTTTTCTGCATTGACTTCACCATTAAACATTGGAAATTCAAACTTAACATCAATTTTTAGAAAAGGACTTTTACCAGTGTTCTTTGACTTGTGTGACTGATGTACTGAAAATGAAGTAGAGGATAATGATGTTGAGGGTGAGGATGGTGACTTTCCACTGCCTCCATTTCCTCCATTGCCCTTCTTTGACTTATCTTCATCATTTTGACCTCCTAATGATCCCTATCCTTCCTAGTGAAGTTTGGATCTTTCTCCTTTCATTTTCTCATTCCTTTCTTGATAAAGGATTCTCACCATCTCGGTCATGTCAATGAATGCTTTCCTGAACACTCTTTCTTCCTCTTTGGGATCCACTTCTTCATGGATTTATTCTTCCTCTGGAGGCATTCTTAATGTTGCTTCTGCTTCCTTAGGAGGTGAACTAGGTAGTGGAGAATATGGCAATCTTTCCCTCCTTTGTTGTGGCTCACTTTGAGACCCTCTTGCTTCCACCAATTTTCCTTCTCCTCTATTGAGCTTGAGCCTAGTAAGCATGTGAAAACTTGCAAACATTTAAACAAATATTTTCACACAACAACACTAGAGAATAAACTCTAGCTCTGATACCAACCTGATCAAAAATTATTGTATTAGTTTTTTTTGCTAAGTGTATTTTACGGATATAAACATGTGCATACTTGTCTCCATAGTTTGCTTAAGTATTGAGGATTTTAACCATAAAATATAAGTGATTTTATTGAATTAGAAGCATGAAATAATTAGAGCAAAAAAAATTTAACAGCAGTGTATAATAGAGAAATAAAACCACACATAACATTTACACAGCAGGCATGATGAAGCAGTTCACCCCTCATGGGCTAAATCTATTGGTACAGCTCCCAATGGCATATCCATCTTTCATTATGCTCAAAATTTTGCAAATACATGTGTTTACGGGCCTCTAATGGTTGTTTTCTCTGCTCCAATGGCTCCAGAATGCTCCAATTAGTCTAGGTAGACTCTTGTTTCACTCCAATTGGTTGAAAATTGACCCTCCTAGCCATTTTCCCAATAACCCCTAGAAAACCTCCACTAACTGTGGAGAAATCCACCTAACTGTGGTTATATTTGGCCAAATCCAAAATTTTAGGGGCGTGCTACTGTAACCGCCAGTCCTAACAATAAAGGCTACAGTTAAGGGGAGGGGGTGGCCACATGCCAACCCCCGAAACCCCGCAGATTGCATTAAACGCGAGTGGAACAGCAGGTGTTAACTGTGTTAGTAGTGGAGTTAAAACCAGAGTTTACATTGAGTTCACGCAACCACCGGAGTAACCATAGCATGAAACCCGCGCATATGATGATGATTTACTGTTGTGATAATTGTTGGAGTTATGACTGTCGACGAAAGGTTCTAACCACGTAGAGATCGCATGTGATCAAGCTGACGGTGAAGTTTCATGTCACGAGCAATCACATGTCAGAGTAACATTTGTGATAACAGTTAATGTGAAGTCATGTGACTGTTCAATGAACCAACCGCCGACATTCCCAACCCCCGCTCCATAATATATTAAACTTTAAGTATAGTCGATGCCCTTAAAGGGTTAAGTAACATTGCATAGTCTGGTTGGTGGAGAGCTTTTTGCGCATGCTGGAGGTCGCAGGGTCGAACCCTGTGAACCTCATAAAATTTTAACACACCTTTCAGGAGACACGTGGCGGCCTTAGGGTTGGCCACGTGTCACCCTCCAGTTGGCCACCAAAAAAAAAACGTACAACTCATCACCCAAACTCATAGCGCCACTTGGTAGACTTTGACTGGCTCTGAGAAAAGGAATATTCTTAGGAATACTCCCTTTTTGCTGACTGGGCATCCCAATCATACCTGTCGTAAAATTTAGTTGTTTGGGAAATCGATTAGAACGTGATATCTCCCTCATATGACATCAGTTTTTCGAACCGTTCATGGTGTCGGAATCAGGAAGATGAGATCTACCCGGTCGCTCAGGTTTAGTACACTTTCGAGCACTTTGAATTTTGAGCAAAATTTATGAACTCCTGATCACTTAGAGAACAAAATGGAGCACATAACTATGAAAAAATTGTGTTATGCTCCAAATTTAGGAATCTTGGCAGCCGATATAGTTGTTATGAAATGTTCCACAACCAAACTCCTTTGGACTTTCCCGACAGCAGTTTTCAAGATAGAATCTGTGATGAATATCCTTTTAGTATCTTGAAATTCGCCAATTTTTTTGCATAAATCTTGGATTTCACTTTCAATGACAATAACCCCCTCTGTTGGAACCACTGCGATGTTGATCTTTCATGTTAAAATCACAACCATAGGAATCTATTTAGTTTTTTTAATTATTTTATTTTTAATTTATTAGCTAAATTTCCCAAAAATAAAATGTCCAATGAAATTAAATCACCTCCTCTCCACATTTTTCATCCTAAACTGCAAAGACAATAGCCTTTGCCACTGTAGGGTGTGACAGTAACACTAGGTCTACTTCCATTGGTGATATATTCTCTCCTATAAAAAATATTCAAAAAGTTAATACACAAATAAATAAAAAACAATAATTGTTACGCTACAATGTTACTATACTGAAATTTATATTTAACTCCTCAATAAATGAGCTCCTTAATCTAACCAATGAGGAACATGTATCTGTCTTTGTCGATGTAACCATATTTTTCATCCTATACTGCAAAGACAATAGCCTTTGCCACTGTAGGGTGCGACAGTAACACTAGGTCTACTTCCATTGGTGATATATTCTCTCTATAAAAAATATTCAAAAAGTTAATACACAAATAAATAAAAAACAATAATTGTTACGCTATAATGTTACTATATTGAAATTTATATTTAACTCCTCAGTAAATGAGCTCCTTAATCTGACCAATGAGGAACATGTATCTGTCTTTGTCGATGTAACCAAGGTCTCCTGTGTGAAACCACCCAAATTTAAAGGTAGTTTTATTGGCTTCTGGGTTTTTTTGGAAACCCTTGGTCATGTTCAAACACGGTATGCTGACCTCGCCGCTACATCTCGGTTTATGAACAACGTCGTTGTGATCAAGAATGGCTAATTCCTTCCCTACTACCTTTCCCACAAAACTTGGTTTGTGAACACCACGATTTGGCAACAGATTGGACATCATCAAATGAGAATCATTTGTCATCGCATAAGCTTCAAAAATAGGAGTGTTGAAGGCTTGCTCTAGATGTTCTAGAATAGCTAGAGCCAAAGAAGTGTTGTAGCTTCTGATGAATCGTAACCTTGGATACTCGCTCTCAGGCTTTGTGTGGTGCCTCTCTAGCAAAATTTGGTGAATGGTAGGCACGATTAGGTACCAAGTGGTGTCATAGGTTTTCATATCGTTCCAGAAAGATGATTTTTAGAATCGACCCGTAGAAGGAATGACGATATTTCTATCAGCGACCGTTGACAACAACAATGTCGCTACGAGAACATGGATGTGAAAGAGAGGTAAGACAATTATAGTCTGGTCAGAGGGAAAATCTTATACACGTCTATGTTGTGTTGCGTAGATGTTGCTAGATTTATTTTCATTAATGGGACTCCCGTTGGGTGGCTAGTGCAGGTTCCACACGTATGAAGAAATTGTTAGCCCAAGGAATCACTCCTTGACTGTAAAAGGAGTAAGCCTTACACATCATAGTTCATTTCAAATTTTAAACGTTTTGAGTGGTGGGATGGCTTCTTAAAGAGTTTGAATTTTTTTTTATTCTTTAATACTTTCATGCATTTGGAAAGCTGTGGAAAGTATAAATTTTATGGGTAAATTGGTAGTATAGGGAGAATATTGTAACAAATTAAAGGAGATAGATAGTTGGTACTTACTTTAAGAAATATGCATATCCTAAATCAGTCACACAACTACAATAATGGCTCTTTACATAAACGTTGCTTTATGTAAAGTAAACAACATTTAGAAAGTAGCATACATGTATAAATAATTTCACAAATCCTTCATGAAACCTTCACTAACATGCTCTACAACATATATATGATTTTTTAGAAGACTAAAAGTAGTTAATTTACTATTATATCCTCTTACATTTTTCTTACTCACACCTTACTAGTTGCTACAACTCATAAATCAGGAGAAATAAACAATGAGAGAAACACACCATACATTAGATAGTCCTTGAATCAAAAATCCTCCAGCATGAAGTGCAAAAAGGAGTTTTCTTTATTATATTAATTCTTCAGGTAGACCAACATCCAACCCAAAAATGGTATTTACAAATGATATATATATATATATATAGGCACCAACTCCATCTCTCCTAAAAAGAAGGAATCACTCTTCCTCACATTACATAGGTGTTATAGGACATTAAAGATATATCCCATCAAAATCTAACTAACAGGACATATGTAGATGAGAGAAGAGAATACAATTTGGATTGTACTGCTGAGTGTGCTGACATGTTACCCCTTTTTTTGTTGATTTGTCTCCTCATGAATTTGGTTCTTTAATAACCATGTGTCTTCATTAAATATGACCGTCAACAACCTCATAACCACTTATCAACCATCACTTGTTATATTCGTATCGTTATGAGTCCTTATCTTTCCTGAACTTACTTGGAAACTTTGCTGACAGTTGTCAAAAATCATTTAAAACAGGCGCTACCGGAAATTCTAGTAAAAACCTATAACTGCGCAAAAATTGTAATGCTACCAGAATTTCTGGTAGCACTCTGTTTCTTTTTCAAAAATTACTTGAAAAACCTATGTAGACTTATACACTTTGAAACTTGAGTTGGTGTTCAAAAATTTACGTAGTAAGAAAAAAATGTGTTTTATTAGGAAATCCTTTTACCTTTCTTCCATATGGGTTTTTGCTTCTGAAAGATTTTCCAAGGCTGATTTGTTGTCAACAGCTGATTTTGATCTTGTGGTCCTAGAGGCTATTTCTTTGACATTGTTATTTTTCTCCTTTGAACCCTTTTGAATTTTTATTCTTTTTGAGGATTTTTTTTGTTGATTTGAAGGGCTTTTCCTTTGTCTTTCTTCTTGGACTCATTATTCTATGCAATTGAAGGGGTTACAGTCTATAACCCTTCAGATTGTTCTTCTACATCTATGACCTCTATTAGCAAACTTGGATTATGTAGGGCCTTAGATTTGAGCCTAAACTTGTTGTTGTATCTGGTGCATCTTTTTCTGCTACCAAAAATAGGTTTGGAATCCTCTTTCTTTATCTTGATGCTAATATCATACCCTGTATCTTTTAGGAGTAGTGGAATGATATTCCTTCCGAATTTTTTGTTGAATGTCTGCTTCCAAAACTTCAGGTAGCACCTGTGCTTTGGATTTGTCTGCAGTTGCATACATTCCTCTCCATGCTCTGGTATAAAATTTTGGAAAAGAAGGAATGGGGGGCACCATCTTCATTTATTTAGGCTTATTGGTTGATGAGCCTTCTCCTTTATCCAACTTCTATTCAACCTTGATTGAAGGAGTATTTTCTTTTCTGCCTTTAGCCTTTTATTGGATGTTCTCCTTCTTAGGCTTTGTCTTAGTTCTCCTTCTTAGCCTTCGTGTAGGTGCAGGTTGGATTTCCCTGTAAAATAGAAAATGGTCCCATGATTGGTTTCTTTTCCTAAGTTCTTCCTCAACCATCACTTTAATAAGATATTGATGGTATAAGTTGTATTCTGATGCAGCTGTGTGTGTTTGAATCCTAGCTAACATGTTTTCCAAGCTCTTTAGTATAAATGATGGTAATTTGAGGGTCTTCATACCTGCAATATGAAACCAAAATCTCATATGATAAAGAAAAACCACAATATACCTCCTCTCACAGGTGAGGTAATTTTTGATGAGTTTAATAGTCTCAACCCATTCATTTTTGCGGTAACTGCAGGGAATTCATTTAGCCAAGTTGGGATCTTTGTGTCTATCTTTAAGGAAACTATTAAGGTCTTCTCCAGTGATGACTTGGCCTTTAAACCATTTTTTCCTTCTTGTGGAAAGTTGAAAGCCTCAGCAATTGACTCTGCTGATACCTGCAATCCGAGACCATAGATAGTTGCTTCCTATCCATTGAAAGAGTGTGAAAACTCCTGAGCTACTCCTAAATGAGAGCTTCCCAGTCTTGAACACAGTGGATACCACCCTTCTTGAACAAATAACCTTCTCACATTTGGATTAGCATCAACTAGATCAGCTCCTTATGGTTCAATTCGTTTTAGCTTTCCTCCTTTCTTAGTCATCTTCAATAACAAAGAAGGTTTTCTGCTGAAATCTAACAGGTGGAAAGACTAGAAGAGCTCACCTAAAAAGTTTTTTTGTGTCTTGTATGAGATATTGTCTGAAATCTAAGACTCGTTTCTCAATCTTCTCACTGGAATATCTCGTTCACCAACAGTTAAACTCAAAAAATGATAGTCTTCCTTTCTTTTCGGTGGTTTAAAACAGATACATTGGTTCACCTTTCCATGAAAGGTATTTTTTTATTATGGTAAGTATCTTAGACCATAGCATACACCCTGTGATAGTCATTATGGTCTTCAGTTGGTTGTGGAGTTTCAGATGGTATGCTATAGGTGGTAGGAGATGAGCGTAGTTGTAACTGGCAATCACCTCCATTGTATCTTTATTACATGCCTAAATTTTCGGTAGCGTCCATGCGTGATCAACCAAATGGTCATCGCATTAAAAATACAGATCCACGATCTTTCTTAACACATAACACGTACTTTGACATGTGGATGAAATGACTCAGCTGACATAGAGGACAAACAACAATAGACATTTAAAAATTGTGGATTGACACCTAACGTTCACCACATATAACCACGACTTCAACTTAACATCACTCAACGTAAACATTTCCTAATACGTGACCTAACTAATGATAAAAGGTTTTTAAAAAACGTAGTTTATAATGGGAACGTGCGGCTTAACACAAAAGAAGATGTGTTTTTTATTTTTATTTTTAAACAAGGGAAGTTACCGGAATTTCTGGTAGCATCGGTTTAAAGAAAAACAGACACGAAACATAGTTGAAACAAACTATCTAAAAAGGGCTAAAATAGACGCTACCAGAAATTTTAGTAGCATTCTATTTTTTTTTTTAAATTTACAAATTCTATCTTAAAAAACAAAAAAAATAAAATAGACTCATGACTTAGCATAGAACTTTGTTAACAGAAACAATTCTTTGTCATCTTCCAAGTTCAACCTGCTCTCGGTAACTGCCTCGCTACCCTCTAATTCCACAAAAATAGATCTCAGGTGGAACTCAACAGTTGTGTTTCTATTGGTGTCACTCATTCTGAATTAAATAAGATTTAATTCATTGGACCTATCTCTAGCTCATCACTCAGTTAGAACTAGTTAAATTGATTTAACTCAATTAATTGAGTTAACTAATTACAACTCACATATAACTATAATTGGACCCCATAAAAATAGAAAATTCCTTTGCATGCCTCCTCTTTGACCCTCAACTCGAATTTCCTAAGCTAACTCGGTCATTTTGACCTATTTAACTAATACAATTTTTCATGAGATGAAATTAAAATTTATCTTCTGATTTAAATAAGGTAGAATTAAATCAGAAGCACTCAATGGGTGCCATTTCAATAATCCCTCTCAACAACAAAGATATTATATGCTACCCCAATCCTGCCTCTGTGGAAGTCGAATTTGATTCTTCACAGTGCCTTCGTCAAGATGTCTGCATCCTTCTCCTCCGTGAGAATGTACTATAATGACATAATCTACCTCTAAACACAATATCTGAGATGGTGATACCATATATCAGTATGATTGGACCTGTCATGGAATATTGGATTAACCGAGAGTTTGATGCAACTTTGGTTATCACAATGTATCACTGTTGGATCCATTTTTTGACCAAATAAACTGACAAGTATCTTCCTCATCTAGATGGCCTCACATGTTGCCTCATTGGCCGCCATGTACTCAACGTCTGTTGAACTGAGTGAAACCGATCTCTGCTTATTGTTGTGCCAAGAAAATGTTGTTGATCCTATGCTGAAGATGCCTCCTAATGGGCTCTTCCTGTCGGATGGACTCCCTGCCCAATCTGCATCGGTGAAGTCTTGAAGCTTCACTCCCTCTATATGTCTATACCATAATCCATACTTTGTAGTGCCCCTGATATATCTCAACACATGCTTTCCTACCTTCCAAAAGAGCTCCGTTGACTTAACCATAGCTTGGCTCAGCTGGTTAACTGCATATCATGTGTTGGGTCGTGTGTTCACAAAATAAATGAGTGAACCCACAAGCTTCCTGTAAATAATAGCATCCACTACTTCTCTTGAAGTAGCATCCTCCTTCCTCTAGTTTCTTGCAAGAGGAGTCTCCATGGGTTTTCTTCCCTCCATGTGAAACTTCCTCAGAATATCCTTGGCATACATTCCCTGAGATACAAATAACTCCCCATCACTTTTCCTTATTTCCAATCCAAGGAAATAGTGCAAGAGCCCCATGTCCTTCATCTAAAATTATCTTGCAATATAATCTTTGAAATACTTTATGAGCTACTCATCACTTGTTAGTATTATATTATCAACATAAAGTAAAATAATCAAAAGCTTACCATCAACTACAATATGATGTAGGTTCGCATCTGCTTCACTCTTGGTGAAGCCCAACCTGGTAAAATAGCTGTCAATCCTGGTGTACTAAGCATGAGGTGCTTGCTTCATCCCATACAATGATCTCTTGAGTCTGCACACATATGACTCCCTATCTAAGGTTTCAAAACCTTATGGTTTCTCAATGTACACTTCTTCCTCAATAACTCCATTGAGAAAGGTCGTATTTACATGTAATATGTATATCCCATCCTATCTGTGCTGAGAGTGCAAGGATGGATCTAATAGACAAGTACCTTGCGATTGGTGCCAAAGTATTATCATAATAAATCCCCTCCACTTGAGAGAACCCTCTGGCCACAAATATGGCCTTATGCTTCTCCACACTCCCATTTGTTGCTTTCTTCACCTTGTAGACCCACCTGGATCCTACAACTGACTTTCCCACTGGTCTTGGGACAACTTCACATGCACCGTTTCTAATGATGGAGTCATACTCCTCAACCATGACATCAACCCACACTGGTTGCTGCACTTCTTCCTCGAAATACGATGGTTCTATCTCAATACCTTCGCTCATAAGAGCCATATATCTAGTCTACCACTCTGGGGACCTTCTTTGTCTACGTTGTGATGTGGTTGCTCCCACATTATCTCTCGCATCCAACAATAATATGTCAGCCTCTCTAGTGCGCTTCCTTCAATCTCTTGTGGATGGCCCTGCATGAGTGGTTTCTATCACTCTTTGTTCCTATGCTTGTGGTTGCTCCACATCCTGAGGTTCATCCTTTAGAGCCAAGAGCTCCTCAACTAGATGCAACTCAAGCTCCCTCTCAAGGGACAATCACATAGCTTTGTCTTCATCAAACTTCACATCTCTTCTGATCATTGTCATCTCGTGTGCTGGAAAGTACACCTGATAGTTGTGAGGTGTATTAGTGTACCCCACAAATATCCCCAACACTAATGTTGCCTCTAGCTTCTTCTGGCATCTTTGGTTACATGGAAATAAACAAATGAACCAAAAATTTTAAAATATGACACATTAAGTCTCTTACCTAAAAAAGCCTCCTATGGTGTACCCATCCCAAGTATCCAATGAGGACTTCTGTTTTGCAAAAATACTATTGTATTGCATGATTCTGCCCATAGATGCAATGGTAGGCCCTCATCATGCAACATAGCTCGTGTTTCTCCCACAATAGTTCTGTTCTTCCTTTCTGCAACCCCATTTTTTTGTGGGTTATGAGGTGAAATCAATTCCCTTCGAATTCCTTTTGAGGCATAAAATATCTTGAATTTGTTAGAGATATATTCTCCACCATTTTCACTCCTCAGAGCCTTCACCTTCTTCCCTATATCCTTCTCGACAAGTTCCTTGAACTCACAAAACTTGGAGAACGTCTGATATTTCTTGTACATGAAGAAAATCCAACACTTTATTGAAAAATCATAAAAAAAAATCAAATAATACCCGTGAATTTTTGTGGAAACTGTTGAGAATGGCCCACACACATCTGAGTGAACTCTCTCAAGGATCACCTTGGCTTGGATTTCCTTATCGTGAAAGGTGGCTTTGGTATACCTCCCCAATGTACATCCTTTGCATGTGTCTCTCAACGCAAGTCCACCCTTTGGACATCTTGTAGAAATTTGCTGGATTATCCTCAAAACATTGTGGTGTAGATGACCCAACCTCCTGTACCATAACTCACCTATGTCTTGACTTTCCACCTTCTATGCTTTACTGCTCAGTGCTACGCAATCCTCTACATCCAGTTTATAGAGATTATTTACTCGAACCCCAATATTTTTCACCTGTCTTGTGGCTTTGTGATGAAGGAACACCTTTCCTTCACTGAAAATCACATCATATCCACGATATTCCAACATAGCAATAGAAACCAAATTATTCTTTAAACTAGGAAAATACATGACATATTTTAATGTGAGTGGATTACCTGACTCCCTCTGAAAGGTAAATGTACCTACACCGGTAGTGCTATACCTCCCATCGTCACCCATCTCGATGTGCATCTAGAGATCCTTCTCCTCCAAGCTACTAAAGAATTATTTGATGTCAGTCATATGGAATGAAGCTCCACTATCCAAGTACCACATAGATCCCATCACCGATGACACCATGCATCCGATGAGGGTGAAGTCCAACTCGAACTATGAATCCAATGTTTCTTCAGATGCTCCCCCTAAGGAATTATTGTTGTTCTTCTTTTGTGGGAAATTTGTGTCGTAGTATCCATGCTCATGATAGTTGAAACATTTTACCTTTGACAAGTCTTACTTCTTGCCTACCTTGTCGGTCTTGGATTTGGAATGGGACACCTTCCCTTTTCCTTTCTTCGCCTTGCCAGCCAAGGCACAAATATCCTCATCATCAGTCTTTGATGAGGATCCATCTCTGGGGCTTCGTTGAATTTATTATTGTGCCAAATCGGACCATAGTCGCTCGCAACCTGGAAGCTTCTCCCTCCCATTAATAGAGTCCTGGTAGCTATGTCAACTCTTGGGAAGGCCTAGAAGAGCTAGGATCACCAAATCATCCAAGGAAACAGAGATACTAATGCTTCCAAGCTCATATCAACATTGAGTGAACTTTGTCAAGTAATTTTGGATCATGTCGCCCTTCTCCATTTTGATCCTCCTGAGCTTGTATTTCAGCGCCAACTTCTTGTGGTCGTTGCTATTCTGATACATATATGTCAAGGCCTTCCACATAGCATATGGATTCACCTTCCCATGGATACTCGAGACAATATGGTCTCAAACTCACTCTAACAAGATTCTTCTCGCCTTTGCTACATTCTTCTTCCATGCATCAAGAAGTTGAGCATCTGTTGTTGCCGGCTGTGGGACATTACTAATCTATGAAAGCCTTTAGTTCATTGTCCTCAAGCACTGCCTCCGTCCCATCCTTCCATGCAATATAATTCAAATTTCCCTCGAGTGCATATTCGAGACTCAAGCCATTAAATGATATCTTGATCTATTGTTGGATACTGTTGTGGCCAGCAACAACCCCCCCTTTTTATTTAATATTAGTAATAATACTAAATAAATGGGGACCCTTAGTTAAAAAATCCAAAAAATCAATCATTATTTGTTTCCCTTTTTAAATAAAACTTTCTATCATAACTTAGGGAAATTCCTTAGAAAATCCTTAAGAAACACTTAAGTTTATGATAGATTACAATAAAATCTTTCTTTGAGCGAAATAGCGCATCCATCGCAAATGGTAGATATCTTTTGTAAAACTGAATCTTTTAAACTGCGACTTTGCGATATTGCGATAACGCGATCCCAAAAAGCCTATACATTAAAATACTGGTCGCAAATCGCATATTGCAGAAACAAAAAGATAAATTTTAAACGAATAATTTTTATATGTTATATTTGCAATTTGCGATTTTGTGATATTTGCGATGGTTACACTTTAAGAAAATGAGATTTGCGATATTGCGATATTGGGATATTGCATAGCAAATCGCAGATCGCAATATCGAAGATTCTTAAAAGCTCGTTGTCCAATGAAAATCTTTTCATAAATCAATATCCGTTATGCGCTTTAAATGATTGAATTAATGAATGGATTGTCAATTATCAATAAAAAGGATTTTGTTTTGATTGAAAGGTTTTTTCCGTTAGAATAATATATTTCATCCTCCTTTTGCATTTAAAACTATCTCATCACCTTTCTCATGTCATTACTCTTACTTAACTCGTAAAATCGTAGGCGCAAAGGAGCAAAAGACTATACGAAGCATTCAAAGAGTATTATGGGAAAGAAAGAGAAGACTCCAAGTTCTGAAAATAAAGAAATGGCTTCACTGTATGCGGATACTGTTTGCAATAAGGATGTCGGTATAACCACCTGGGAAGGAATGTATAATTTGCTCGAAGAAGAAAATCCCAGGGTGATGCAAGTTGCGGCTACTGCAGGATCAAGTAATTCATCTGAAGCAACCCTTAAAGACCTGGCTTGTTCATTTCTGCATTGGATAACAGCAAGACCAAGAATTATTCCGTATTCAGACATGGTAAAATGGGTGTTGGACAGCACCGATATTTCAGACAGGCAATTTAGAACTCTAGATCAAGAGCTCATCGGGTTGTTCACTACGGAAAATTTGAGGCTGATGTATCATTTGCCGGAACCTCAGGCGACTTATAATAAACAATTTATGGAGAATTTTGCCAAAGAACATGCAAATTTGGCGGAATGCACGCAGGAATGGACCAAAAGAGATGAACCATTGAAGAAAAACAAACACGGTATGTACAGTACTGGTTCAATCACCTCTCCATATTGTTTTGCTGCTGTTATGTTATGCAGGATTTTTGGAAAGCCTGACATAAATATGATCTTGCCTGAATGGGTCCCTTTGTTGAATGCTGTTGTTAACGCTACAATTGTAGACTAGGCCAAACTCTTGTCTGATAATTTGGCCACTGCTATTTTCCATTACCGGTCTAAATGGACTATTTCTCAGAGGATTTATCCTCCTTTTTATCTATCTACCTATGTTATAGATGCTATATGCTTTGTTTCTAAATTCCCTTTGATGGGTTGGCAATGGACAATTCATGATCCTTTTCCTATTCATGTGTATCACAAGGAACTATGGGAATCTAAGTTTGTCCCTCATTTTTACAAGATTTTCCATGGCATAATACTTCCATTGTATAGAATATTACATAATAAGGATGATCCAACGTTATCCCCAGAAGCAGAAGTCGACATTCTCCCTGTCGCAAGATGGTTTGTAGAAGAGTTGTTTACTTATGTTAGGGTTTTTGGAAGTTCTGCTTCCCCCCATGTTTTACCCCTGTATGTTCCGGATAAACTTGTAGCTCGGGAGATTTCTTATCAAACCTGTGGTCAAGGAGGTTTGACAAAGGAATTAAAAGATAAGAAGAAAGGCATTTGGCCACAATTTCCCATAACCTGTGGAACATTTTCACTGTTTGATGTTGGTCACGCATTCAAAGAGGTAAGCAATATTACATGCTTACAACTGTTCAAGTTTTCGAGAAGGTTATTTGACCCAAATAATGTTGCTAAAATTTTTACCACTGCAATCAAGGTAAGGGAATTTTCAGGAGAAGAAGATCCTTTTGATGATATGTTTCAAACAAAAGGTTCATTTAAAGAAGTTTTGCATTTAGCTCAGATACAGTTATCTCCAGAAGAATTTCAGGAATTTAAACTTTACAGAGAGAGAAGACTTGGAAAATTTACGCTTGGAACCCACAAGGGAACCAACTCCTAGTGTCAGTCTCAACGGCAGTTCAAGTACAGATAAGTCTAAGTCAAAATCTGAAAGAGAGACTTCTGAACGTTCTAATAAGTCTAATGAAGAGCAGGATAGAAATGAAGAATTAGTGAAAGATACTGCTCAATCGAAAGAACTTTCACAACAGCAAATTTTGACTTCTCAGCAGATAAATCCTCCTCCTACCAATGTACAGCAACAGTCAGTCACAATTGAATTAGACAAAGAATGGGAAAGCTTTAATCAATTTCTTAATGTGGAAGGACAGAATATACAGACCCCTGTACAGACAACAAAAGTTTTGAGCACAGGAATAAGTGGCACAGTCACAGAAACTGAGCATATACCTGTCACTCCCTCTTCTGAAATTGTACTTAATGTAGAGGACATTCCTCCTCTAGATGTATTCTACAGCCCGAAGTATAAAGCAGTAGTGAAGAAGCAAAGGAAAAAGAGAAAATTAGAAGGTGCAATTGCTACTGAAGCAGAACAATTAGATGTTTTGTGGAAGGATCCTACCACAGAGCCTACTGATAATCTTGCTAAGTTATCTCAGATTACGGGGGCTTATGCTTCCGCAACTATTGACAAAGCATTTGAGATACAACTCTTATTAAATGAAAAAGAAGAACAGATACAAGTTCTGCAACAACAATTGCAACAGGTACAGGCCAATAATGAAGCACAGATGAAACTTGAAAAATTACAGCAACAACTTCAAGAAATGCAAATTGGATATCAAAAAAGTTTAGCTGATAAAGAGAAACAAATACATATTATCCAAGATCAGCACAAAGATGATCCTAAACTTCCAGAGTTTATTTCAGAAACTATTTCTTTAAACAATCAACTACTGCAACAAGAAGAAGTCTTATGCCAAAAAATCTTGCAATGGAACTCTTTTTGTCAAGAAAGTGATAAGATCACTAATCATGTCGTAGATTTACGAAATGATTATGATTTAATTAATGAAAAAGTTACTGATTATTTGGTATGGCAAAAGACAGAGGAAGGAAGAAAAGCTGGTGCACCAATTATTAATGAAAACCATAAAGAAATACTTTTCAATGACTGGGATGCACAAATCAAAGGGGCAGAGAAAGCAGCAGAAGAGTCGGCTACAGCAGCAAGCAGTCTTACTGATTTTGTAAATGAGAATTTGCACAAAGCAAATTTGATTTCAGAAACTGTTCCGGGATATCTTCCATAGGCGCATCAATTGCAAATAGAATGGACACAAAAGGTGGAAGAAAAAGCAAAATCAATCCAAGGATTGACAAGATTAAACTGGGATTCTTACTGGACATATTTAGTGAAACCACACAGTCAACACAGTGTGCTTAACTGCATCATTAGTTCTGCTGACTGCTGAGAAGATTGCGCCTACACTTGCCGATTTTGTCTTTTCAGGACAGTTAAAATCTGAGGTCGGCCAACCACCTTTTCTCAAAACAATGTTGGATGCTTGCAAGTTTAAAGATCAAGTTCATAAGTAGTTACTTAATAGTCTTTATTTTTAGATTTAGTTTTATTTTTACTGTATTTTTGCCTAGGAAAAGGACGGTCATTTAAACCGAATCCTTAATTTTTGTAATAAACTATTTTTAGATTTAGCTAGTAGTATTTAGACCCTTCTCATGCATTTAGAGAAGGGTCCTGAGTTGTAATATTTTTGGACTTGGAGATTACATTTCTGTACTCCACTGCCTCTTATATTTTATAAAGGATCACATCTGGTGATTTTATGCGGAATTATCTTTAAAGTGTTGCATTTCTGTACCTTGGATTTGATTTTGCATCGGAATTACTGGATTAGAGTATCATATTTCATTTGAAAGCTTTCAAGATGGATAAGGTAATTTTATCTATTCACTGTTGATTTCTTTTATCATATGATATTCTCTTTAAAATTTTCTGTCATTTATATATATTTGTTTTCATAACATTTCTTTATATATCATTTTTGAATATAATTGAAATGTTATTTTTCATAAGTGTATGTAGATGATATACAATGATGAATACAATATGCTAATATAACTCTGTTTAATTTCTTAAACATAGTTATCTTTATTTGTTACTGCACATTTCAATTAAACTTTAATACATTTTTATGGTTATTGTTAAATTGGAATAATTTTAAGTTGTATTCACATATGATACCCAGGTTAATTTTAGAATTTCTTTATCAGTATTTAGATTAAATTAGATAGTTTCATTTTGGTTATTTAGTTCCATTTTCACTCATCCAAATCAACCCATCACCAACCCATTAGTTATAAGGAAACTAGTCCTTTCAATCCAGTCGGAGCCACCATACCAAACGGATAAGGAGCTGTCCTAAGGTCCCGACTGGGTGGTTTTCCCCAATGTTTGAAGTAGAGATTTTCTAGGCTTCAACATTTTTGGCGCTAGAAGGAGGGCTGAGCTATGAATGGAAAGTAAATCTTTACCCACAAGCCATTCTGAGAGCAAAATACCCTCATTAATTTCTTCAATTTCTTCTGAATTACAAAATCCTATAGAAGGAATTGAGAAGAATATTCAGACACCCACTACCAAAATCTCAAAACAATCAGACAATCAAAATCCTGAGTCTCCTGAAGTACAAGATTTAATTCATAAATTGAAAGGATTCTCATTATCTCTAGAAGAGTCTGAAATATCTGAAGGTAGTGTAAGCTCAAAATTTGTTCCTTCAAAACCTCTTACTAGGCTTCAAAGTGAAAAACTTGGTATTTCTCCGAAAGAATTCCCTTTACCTAGTAGAGTCAAGACAAGAAAAACTCAATCGGAATCAGTAAGTGATATAAGTTCTTCATCTCATATTCAATCACCTGTTTCCAAAACCCCAACTCAACAAAGTGCAGTTGTTCCCACATCATCTGCTCAATCATCATCAATCTTAACATCATCTATTCCAACAATTTCTGTTCCAACATCACCAGTCTCTACTACTCCTCCAACAATTGTTACAATAATGGCTAGACCATGGGCTACTCCAGGGGCTATCAACATGCCTGAACCTTTACATGATTTACCTGACAATCTTGGAAAATGGCTTCCAAAGTTCAGTCCAGAGCTTAACATTCAAGCTGAAGAACACATCAATAACTTTATGCTGGTTGTAAATTTGAATGGAGTCGTAGAAGAAGATGTTGTAGTCAGACTATTCCCTTATACTCTTCAAGGGGCAGCAGGATCCTGGTACTTTTCATTACCTTCAGGATCCCTAACAAGTTGGGCCATTTTTGCATATCATTTTTTAACCAAATTTGGAGATGACAGATCAATAGCTACTTTAATCAACGATCTCTCAAATTTGAAGACAGAACCCAAGGAGCCCATTAAATATTTCAACGCTAGATTCAACAAACTCTTGAACAAAATCCACACAGATTCAAGGCCTAGTGAACAAGTCAGAAGTGAATGGTACATAACTGCTTTTCCCTCAAACATATCATTTTTTGTAGATAGAGCTGCAAAAACTACGTTAGCCGAGAATATGAAAGAGGCTATTGCAGTAGAAAAATGAATTATTTCTCTAGAAAATAAAAATACTATCAAGGAAAGGAAATCCAAGAAGGTTAGCTTCAAAGATGATTCGAGGAAAAAATCCAAAGACCCATACGATATGGAAGGTTTACCGAAAGTTATTAAAACCATGTCAAATGAAATGGTGGAAATAAAAAAACAAGTAGCTGAAACTTCTACCAAAAAACCATTCCAAAATTTCAAAAGAAATCAAGTTGAATCTAAACCTCCCAATTCAATCTCTAATGCAGAATCAGAAGAGGAAGAAGAAGAAGATACTCCTCTAGTATCAGAGGAGGAAGATGAGAATGAAGAAATAGCTGAATTGCATGGAATGTGGGATTTTATTCTCCCTAATTCTGATAGTGAGGTAGAACAAGAAGCTATGCCTATAAGTACTAGGAGTAAATCTACATCGGAGCCTGTACAAACAGTTCCTAAAAAGAAAATTACAACTCCAAGTACCAAAGACAAATCCCCTGCAAAGAAAACTTCTCCGTTACCTACTCAAAATCAGCCATCTTCTTCTAATCCTCCTACATCGACAAAAAAGACTTTAGTGGTGTCAGATCCTATGGAGTATAACATTGTTGAAGACATGAAAAAGATTAAAGCCAACATTTCCTTACATGAACTCAGCAAACTAAAACACCAGCAGAAGTTGCTATTAAAAGAATTAAATGCTACACCAATTGCTCCTTTACCAAGTGGTGTAGTTTCAAAAGAAGCTAAAGGAACTGGTAAGCCCCCAGACAAAGTAGATGCTACTGATACTGTGCTCATTGGAGAAAGATCAAATTCTCAGACTCCTCCTTTTCTTTTGACTTATGAAATGTACAATAAAAATCTGCATAATTGTTTAATCGATTCTGGAGCATCCTCTAATATAATGCCTACTTCTGTTTGTGCCAAATTGAATATTGAACCACAAAAATCGACAGTTCATATTGTTCAATTGGATCGCTCTAAAGTTCAAGTTGTAGGAGAAATCAATTCAGTTACTATCAGACTAGCTTCCGATCCTAGGATTGTCCAAAGAATTGATATTTTGATTGCAGATATTCCTGAATTCTATGGATTAGTCTTAAGCAGGGACTGGTCTGCAAAACTTAATGGTTATATCGCAATTGATTATTCACATATGTGGCTTCCTTACAAAGGGAAACCAAATCAAATCAAAGTTGAACGAGAAAAACATATGATGCACACTGTCACTGAATTTGAACAATCTAATGAACCTGTGGCTTTCAACAACAATATTCTTGGAGGTTATTCTGCTGAGTCATTCCTTGGGAACTTCAAAGCACCACAATCACCCTTTTCTGTAAATACTTTTGTTTCTCAAATAGAAAATTTTTCACAATCTGATTCTTCCAGAATTGTAAATATTTCTGATGTAATTATATATAAGCCAATAGATAAATATTTATTTTGGTCATTATATTTTGATGGATCAAAATCTAGTGATGGTGCTGGAGCAGGATGCATCTTAATTGATCCAGATGGAGAGAAAACCATGCTATCATGTAGGTTAGAATTTGAGTGTACAAACAATACTGCAGAATATGAAGCCTTGATTCAAGGACTTTATAAAGCTATAGGGTTAGATGTTAAATACTTGAAAGTCTTTGGTGAATCTGAAATTATCATAAAACAAGTTAGGAATACTATCCATTACCTTTCAGGACATCTTAAACATTATCAAACCCTAGTGCAAGATCTTACCACTCATTTTTTAGCATTCAATATTTCTTCTATTCCTAGGAATCAAAATACATCAGCTGATTTGTTAGCTAATGTTGCATCCAAACTCCTTCCTGCTGAAGATTGCAGTCCTGATAGATTTTCAGTAGAATTTATTTTTCGCCCATCTGTTCCAGATAATATCACAAATTGGAGAGTATTTTACCATGATCAAGATATTTTAAATTTCATGACTTCAGAGAAATCATATGATGAACAAATTATTGATGAGGATGATCATGATTTACAAATTTCCTCAAAAGGTAATGAAAATCCCATTCCAAAATCTGTTGTTAAATTAGAGGACTTATATGATATTAAAGACAGATTCAAGAAAGTTACTAATGCTAAACTTCAAAGTTTCACTTTGAAGTTTGAATTAGTAAATCTTGGTTCTGACTCTAATCCTCAAAATGTTAATTTAGGACTCAATTTAACTCCAGAGGAAAGGAATGCTTTCATTAAACTTCTGAACAAATATAAAAATATATTTGCTTGGAATTATGATGATTTAAAAACGTATGATACTTTGGTTATTCAACACACAATTCCAATGCTTCCTGATATTAAACCTGTTCAACAGAAGTTAAGAAAGATTCATCCAAATCTAGAAGGTCAAATCAAATCAGAACTTAATAAACTTTTAAAAGCCAAAATCAGTTTTCCTGTAAGGCACTCCAATTGGGTTTCCAATATGGTACCTGTAAGGAAGAAGAACGATGATATAAGAATATGTATTGATTTTAGAAATTTAAACAAAGCATGTTTAAAAGACAATTTCCCATTGCCAACCATGGAACAGATACTTCAAAAGGTAGCTAGTTCTGAACTCATGTCCTTTCTTGATGGATTTTCAGGCTATAATCAAGTTTTAGTTCATCCAGATGACAGATTGAAAACAACTTTCAGAACAAAATGGGGAACTTATGCTTATCAGAAAATTCCTTTTGGTCTAATAAATGCAGGAGCAACTTTCCAAAGAGCCATGGACATAGCATTTAAAGGTCTGATCAATAAATCAGTTGTTGTTTATCTTGATGACATAACAGTATTTTCAAAAAAGAGAGCCAATCATCTACATGATCTAAAACAAATATTTGAAAGATGTAGAAGGTTTGGTATTTCCTTAAATCCAAAGAAATCTTTCTTTGCTTTGGATGAAGGAAAACTCTTAGGATTTGTTGTGTCAAAAGATGGTATATATATTGATCCAGATAGAGTGAAAGAAATTTTTGATATTTCTTTACCTCATAACAAAAAATCCATGCAATCATTTCTTGGGCAAATCAATTTTGTAAAAAGATTCATTCCTGATTTTTCTCAAATTGTTTTACCTATGCAAAATATGATCAAGAAGAATTTAGTATTCAAATGGGGGCATAAAGAGAAAGAAGCCTTTGGGGCAATCAAACAAGCGATCATTAATGCACCAGCATTGAATACTCCTGATTTTTCTAAAGATTTTACTTTGTATACTTTGGCCACCGAAACATCCTATGCTACAGTTTTAACACAGCTCAATGATCAGAAAATTGAGGCACCAATTTCTTTCTTTAGCTCAAATCTGCAAGGAGCTGAGCTGAATTATTCCGATGTTGAAAAACAAGCCTTTGCCGTGTTTAAATCAATCAAACATTTCAGACCTTTTTTCTTGAAAACACATACAAAAATCATTGTCCCATTCTCTGCAGTGAGACAATTATTAATTCAAAGAGAAGTAGGAGAAAAACGAGCTAACTGGGTAACATCTTTGCAAGAATATGATATTGATATTAAACTAGCTAAGATTGTTAGAGGACAAGGTTTTTGCAGATTATTGGCAGGATCTCATAACATACTAGAAAATCAAGATTCAAATAAAGATATTCAAGTAAGTCAGATAAGTGTTACAGATTCTGAATCTCAGTATGCTGATCTCATCTATTACTTGAAAAATGGGTATGCTCCTTTTAATCTCAGCTATAAGAGCAAACGTGCTTTAAGATTGAAGGCTATTAAATATGATATCATTGATAATGTGTTATTCAGAAAGAATTATGATTCAATCCTATTAAGATGTCTTGAAAAGACCGAAGCTGAAAAGGTGTTGCAGGATTTGCATGATGGACCAGCAGGAGGTCATTTTGGAGGTGATACCACAGCTCACAAAATAATTCATGCTGGTTATTACTGGCCTACCCTTTTTAAAGATACGCATGATTATGTAAGGAAGTGCAAAGTTTGTCAAACTGCTAGTGGAAGACAAAAGAAACCATCTTTTCCTTTGCAACCGGTAAATATTGAGCAACCATTTGAGCAATGGGGGCTTGACATTATTGGTGAGATAGTACCTCATTCTTCCAAACAGCACAAATACATCCTTACAGCAACTGATTACTTTACAAAATGGGTAGAAGCAATCCCTTTGAAGGTAGCCAATTCTGATACAATTATTGATTTCATAGATCAATTCATCATAACCAAGTTTGGTGTACCTAACGCTCTTATCTTTGATAATGCATCTTATTTTTCCGAAAACAGTATAATGGAATTTGCAGTCAAAAGAGGTTTTAAATTAAAATATTCAGCAAATTATTATCCACAAGGTAATGGTTTAGCTGAATCCACTAACAAAAATCTTATCAAAATCATTAAAAGGACCATTGATCAAAATCAAAAGAATTGGCACAAGTCTTTAATCTTTGCACTATGGGCTGATCGTATTACTGAAAAAGTTTCAATAGGAACTTCACCTTTCAATTTAGTTTATGGAAAAGAAGCTGTGATACCATCAAATTTAGCTCTTCCATCACTAGCCCTAGTGCAATTTATTGAAGAAAATCCTTCTTCATCCATTCAATTGAGATATGATCAAATCCTTAAATTAGAAGAAGATAGAGATAAAACAAAAATTATTCATGAAAAACATCAACAACTTGTAAAATCTTCTTTTGATGCAAGTTCTACCGGCTCAAAGATTTTGTCAATTGGTGATCTTGTTCTGAAATGGGATAAAGCACATGAAGAAAAGGTAAGCATACCAAGTTTCAGAAAATTTGGCTTGGACCATTTCAGATTACTGAAAAGATAGGCTCAAATACATTCATACTCCGAGATTTAACGGGAAAGAGAGAATCTCTTCCTGTAAATGGGTTTGTCTTAAAGAAATTCTTTTCATAAGGAGGTAACCCCTTCTTAATTGTACATATTCCTTTCTGCAAAGTTTTTAATTGTTTTTGCAAATAAAGGTTGTTAATAAGTCTCTAATTGACTGTTTACTATTAAGAAAATTTCTTAGGAAAAATATTATAAATATTTATTTTGTGTAAATGAGAATTTTTAAAGAGATGATCACAGTTTTTGGATAGTTTAAAATAAAATGTTAAACTTTGAAAGATTATTCCAATCATTTGCATGATCTTTTGAAAACTTGAGGAGAATGTAAATCATTATAAGTTTATTGAGCAGAGAAAGGTTATTTATAAAAGTAAAGATTTTTCAAAGTCTTGGTACTCAAGAAACTCTGAAAATTTTCATCCATTGATTCTTAAGGATACAACTATTTCACCCCATCCATTTAAGTTGTGATTTTTTAGAATGTAATTCTAAGAAATTATATGAAAATTTAAGAGATAAGAGGTCTCATTATGAGCCGACTTACCATGTTCATAAGAAATAATCAAACTGACATTACCAACACTGCATATCAAAACAGGATAATGGCTTATAAATATAAGACAAGGGGTCTCATCACGAGCTAGCTTGTTCAGTTTAATTACAACTAGTGAATGGCATTGTTATTAACTGGCTACCAAACCAGAACAATGGCTCTTAAAAATAAAAAATAAGTAAAAGACAAAAACATGAGATAATATGTCTTATGAATTTATCTTTTAAAAAGTCATAATTTTAGTTGGATGGGACAATGAATGGGTAATGGTTTAAAGGTAACCCTGTCGAGACTATAAAAGTTTGCAGGTAGCAGAGGCAATACCTATGACAATAGAGTATATTATAAAACCAAACTTGGAGAAATCCACTTACTTCATTATTAACACCGATCAAAGCTTGAGATAACCCAAAAGTGTTTTTGTTCTTAAGGAATTAGAAAGAAATTGTGAATGATTTTTATTTCTTTTTCATAGTTAAATTTTATTTGAATTATCCTAAGATAGTTTTCATTACCTTTAAAAATCTTTACTTACTAGAAATATAGTGTTCATTTTATTTTTTCAGAGATAACTGTTTCTTTTAGTGAATCGCCAATTGTTGTGGCCAGCAACAACCCCCCCCTTTTTATTTAATATTAGTAATAATACTAAATAAATGGGGACCCTTAGTTAAAAAATCCAAAAAATCAATCATTATTTGTTTCTCTTTTTAAATAAAACTTTCTATCATAATTTAGGGAAATTCCTTAGAAAATCCTTAAGAAACACTTAAGTTTATGATAGATTACAATAAAATCTTTCTTTGAGCGAAATAGCGCATCCATCGCAAATGGTAGATATCTTTTGTAAAACTTAATCTTTTAAACTGCGACATTGCGATATTGCGATAACGCGATCCCAAAAAGCCTATACATTAAAATATTGGTCGCAAATCGCATATCGCAGAAAAGATGTTAAACGAATACTTTTTATATGTTATATTTGCGATTTGCGATTCTGCGATTCTGCGATTCTGCGATATTATGAGGATGAGATTTATAAATATTGCGATTTGCGATAAGTATGTTTTGGATGACTGTGATCTGCGATATTACGATTTTGTGATATTGCACAACAAATCGCAGATCGCAATGTCGCAGATTCGTAAAAGCGCGTTGTCCAAAGAAAATCCTTCCATAAATCAATATCCGTTTTGCGCTTTAATGATTGGATTAAATGAATGGATTGTCAATTATTGATAAATGGGATTTTGTTTTGATTGAAAGGTCGTTTCACGTTGAAATAATATATTTCATCTGCCTTCAGCATTTAAAACTATCTCATCATTTTTCTCATGTCATTACTCTCACTTAATTCGTAAAACCACAGGCACGAAGGAGCAGAAGACTATACAAAGCGTTCACAAAGCATTATGGGTAAGAAGGAGAAGATTTCAAATTCTGAAAACAAAGAAATGGCTTCACTGTATGCGGATATTGCTTGCAATAAGGATGCCGGTATCACCACCTGGGAAGGAATGTATAATTTGCTCGAAGAAGAAAATCCCAGGGTAATGCAAGTTGCGGCTACTGCAGGCTCAAGTAATTCATCTGAGGCAACCCTTAAAGAACTGGCTTGTTCATTTCTGCATAGGATAGCGGCAAGACCAAGAATTCTTCCGTATACAGACATGGTGAAATGGGTGCTGGACAGCACCGATATTTCAAACAGGCAATTTAGAACTTCAGATCAAGAGCTCATCGGGTCGTTCACTACGGAAGATTTGAGGCTGATGTATCATTTTCCGGAACCTCAGGCGACTTATAATAAACAATTTATGGAGAATTTTGCCAAAGAACATACAAATTTGGCGGAATGCACAAAGGAATGGACCAAGAGAGATGAACCATTGAAGAAAAACAAACACGGTATGTACAGTACTGGTTCACTCACCTCTCCATATTGTTTTGCTGCTGCTATGTTATGCAGGCTTTTTGGAAAGCCTGACATAAATATGATCTCGCCTGAATGGCTCCCTTTGTTGAATGCTGCTGTTAACGCTACAATTGTAGACTGGGCCAAAATCTTGTCTGATAATTTGGCCACTGCTATTTTTCATTACTGGTCTAAATGGACTATTTCTCAGAGGATTTATCCTCCTTTTTATCTATCTGCCTATGTTATGGACGCTATCTGCTTTGTTTCTAAATTCCCTTTGATGGGTTGGCAATGGACAATTCATGATCCTTTGCCTATTCATGTGTATCACAAGGAACTATGGGAATCTAAGTTTGTCCCTCATTTTTACAAGATTTGCCATGGCATAATGCTGCCATTGTACAGAATATTGCATAATAAGGATGCTCCAAGGTTATCCCCAGAAGCAGAAGTCGACATTCTCCCTGTCGCAAGATGGTTTGGAGAATATTTGTTTACTTATGTTAGGGTTTTTGGAAGTTCTGCTTCCGCCCATGTTTTACCCCTGTATGTTCCGGATAAACTTGTAGCTCGGGAGATTTCTTATCAAACCTGTGGTCAAGGAGGTTTGACAAAGGAATTAAAAGAGAAGAAGAAAGGCATTTGGCCACAATTTCCCATAACCTGTGGAACATTTTCACTGTTTGATGTTGGTCACGCATTCAAAGAGGTAAGCAATATTACATGCTTACAACTGTTCAAGTTTTTGAGAAGATTATTTGACCCAAATAATGTTGCCAAAAAATTTACCACTGCAATCAAGGTAAGGGAATTTTCAGGAGAAGAAGATCCTTTTGATGATATGTTTCAAAAAAAAGGTTCATTTAAAGAAGTTTTGCATTCAGCTCAGATACATTTATCTCCAAAATAATTTCAGGAATTTAAACTTTACAGAGAGAGAAGACTAACTACTATCCCTTTGGAAAATTTATGCTTGGAACCCGCAAGGGAACCAACTCCTAGTGTCAGTCTCAACGTCAGTTCAGGTACAGATAAGTCTAAGTAAAAATCTGAAAGAGAGACTTCTGAACGTTCTAATAAGTCTAATGAAGAGTAGGATAGAAATGAAGAATTAGTGAAAGATACTGCTCAATCGAAAGAACTTTCACAACAGCAAATTTTGACTTCTCAGCAGATAAATCCTCCTCCTACCAATGTACAGCAACAGTCAGTCACAATTGAATTAGACAAAGAATGGGAAAGCTTTAATCAATTGATTAATGTAGAAGGACAGAGTATACAGACCCCTGTACAGACAACCAAAGTTTTGAGCACAGGAATAAGTAGCACAGTCACAGAAACTGAGCACATACCTATTACACCATCCTCTGAAATTGTACTTAATGTAGAGGATATTCCTCCTCTAGATGTATTTTACAGCCCAAAATACAAAGCAGTAGTGAAGAAACAAAGGAAGAAGAGAAAGTTAGAAGGTGCAATTGCTACTGAAGCAGAACAACTAGATGTCTTGTGGAAGGATCCTACCACAGAGCCTACTGATAATCTTGCTAAGTTATCTCAAATTACAGGGGCTTATGCTTCTGCAACTATTGACAAAGCATTTGAGATACAACTCTTATTAAATGAAAAAGAAGAATAGATACAAGTTCTGCAACAGCAATTGCAACAGGTACAGGCCAATAATGAAGCACAGATGAAACTTGAAAAGTTACAGCAACAACTTCAAGAAATGCAAATTGGATATCAAAAAATTTTAGCTGATAAAGAGAAACAAATACAGATTATCCAAGATTAGCACAAAGATGATCCTAAACTTCCAGAGTTTATTTCAGAAACTATTTATTTAAACAATCAACTACTGCAACAAAAAGAAGTCTTATGCCAAAAATTCTTGCAATGGAACTCTTTTTGTCAAGAAAGTGATAAGATCACTAATCATGTCGTAGATTTACAAAATGATTATAATTTAATTAATGAAAAAGTTACTGATTATTTGGTATGGCAAAAGACAGAGGAAGGAAGAAACGCTGGTGCACCAATTATTAATGAAAACCATAAAGAAATATTTTTCAATGACTGGGATGCACAAATCAGAGGGGCATAGAAAATAGCAGAAGAGTCGGCTACAGCAGCAAGCAGTCTTACTTATTTTGTAAATGAGAATTTGCACAAAGCAAATTTGATTTCAGAAACTGTTCCGGGATATCTTCCACAAGCGCATCAATTGCAAACAGAATGGACACAAAAGGCGGAAGAAAAAGCAAAAGCAATCCAAGGATTGACAAGATTAAACTGGGATTCTTACTGGACATATTTAGTGAAACCACACAGTCAATGCAGTGCGCTTAATTGCATCATTAGTTCTACATAGAAGATTGCGCCTACACTTGCCGATTCTGTCTTTTCAGGACAGTTGAAATCTGAAGTCGGTCAACCACCTCTTCTCAAAACAATGCTGAATGCTTGCAAGTTTAAAGATCAAGTTCATAAGTAGTTACTTAATAGTCTTTATTTTTAGATTTAGTTTTAGTTTTACTGTATTTTTGCCTAGGAAAAGGACGGTCATTTAAACCGAATCCTTAATTTTTGTAATAAGCTATTTTTAGATTTAGCTAGTAGTATTTAGACCCTTCTCATGCATTTAGAGAAGGGTCCTGAGTTGTAATATTTATGGACTTGGAGATTACATTTCTATACTCCACTGCCTCTTATATTTTATAAAGGATCACATCTGGTGATTTTATGCGAAATTATCTTTAAAGTGTTGCATTTATGTACCTTGGATTTGATTTTGCATCGGAACTACTGGATTAGAGTATCAGATTTCATTTGAAAGCTTTCAAGATGGATAAGGTATTTTTATCTATTCACTGTTGATTTCTTTTGTCATATGATATTTGCTTTAAAATTTGCTATCATTTATATATATTTGTTTTCATAACATTTATTTATATATCATTTTTTAATATAATTGAAATGTTATTTTTCGTAAGTGTATGTAGATGATATACAATGATGAATACAATATACTAATATAACTCTGTTTAATTTCTTAAACAGAGTTATCTTTATTTGTTACTGCACATTTCAATTAGACTTTAATACATTTTTATGGTTATTGTTAAATTGGAATAATTTTAAGTTGTATTCACATATGATACCCAGGTTAGTCTTAGAATTTCTTTATCAGTATTTAGTTTAAATTAGATAGTTTTATTTCAGTTATTTAGTCCCATTTTCACTCATCCAAATCAAACCCATCACCAACCCATTAGTTATAAGGAAACTGGTCCTTTCAATCCAGTCGGAGCCACCATACCAAACGGATAAGGAGCTGTCCTAAGGTCCCGACAGGGTGGTTTTCCCCAATGTTTGAAGCAGAGATCTTCTAGGCTTCAACAAATACCAAAGAATAAATCTGCAAATTTGGACCTAATCAAAACAAACTTTGTTCTTCTCTTCTTATTATGATTCCCGATGCTCTGATACCATGTAGAAAATATAACAACGATATTCAATCTAATCATATAATGTACTAAAACAAGATATTGAATCCTTCTACAATTTGCAGAAACAAAACACGATCGCACAATCACATAACAAGTAAGAGAAAGAGACAATCAATCGCATAACATAAGATATATCTCGGGAAAGCACACTGCCTAAAACCCGACTATCTGTATATTGTATAAAGTTAAGGATCATGAAACAATACAATGCTTTCTCTCTCAAGAGAAAGAGTCCTGCACTCTACCAACTGTCTCACACTGGTCTAGGAATAATCGGGCAAATACTTAGCCAATTCTCCGCCTCTGATCAACCCACCTTGATCAAGCATTCCATGAGGAATTAAGGCCTAATTAAATAGGAAAATCCCTGGAATAATTTCGTAAACCTTCATTGGCCTCCATATGACTCTATAATTGACCTGTATAATTTTATAATTATACAACTGGTAGTTATCATCCCTTTAACCTCAGTCTCAACTAGGCCTTCCTTAGAACTGACATGAAACAACTATTTATAGCGAATTATTAGTTCACTGATTGATCACTCATTGTGAATAAATCAAATTTAATTCACTAGAATTATCTCTAGCTCATCACTCAGTTAGAACTAGTTAAACTGATTTTAACTCAATTAATTGAGTTAACTAATTACAACTCACAAATAACTATAACTAGACCCCCTAAAAATAGAAAATTATTTCACATGACTCCTCTTTGACCCTCAACCCAAATTTCTTAAGCTAACTCAACCATTATGACTTAGTTAACTAATACGAGTTGTCATGAGATGAAATTACAATTTCTCTTCCAATTTAATTAAGGGAAAATTAAATCAAAAGCCCCTAATGGGTGCCATTTCAACACAAAGATGCCCATCTTTGTGGTTGTTTTTTCAGTTGACGATTATCCTTTCGTGGGCACTATAAGAATTTTGGACACTCACTGTCAGAAGTAAATTAAGTAATAAAAGGTGGACTTCATTTCTCTCTCACGCCACCTTGAAGGTAGAGTAGATAGATCTTTGAAGGCTCGAATCCAATGCATTGTAGACCAGTTTATCGAAGATGGCGGATTTGGTAGTCGTCTTGGTCTCGGGACCATGAAGTTGTGAATTTTATTGGGGTCGAACTCAGGACCGAAAATCCTACTGAAGACGAAGCTCCCATTGAAGAGGTTCCTGTAGCAAAGAAAATAATGGATGGAAGTCCTGCAACATTTGAGAAATATCTAGAGGAATTGATCGTAATGCCCCCACTTTGGAGCCCAAAGCTAAATTTTCCTGGCTGGAGTCCAAGGAGGAAGGTGCTTGAATTCCCATAAAATTCAAGCATATTCAAGAAGTTCCTAGTAGTTGAGGCCTCTAATGAAGTCATGAATGTTGAAAAGACAAAAGAGAAAGGGGTTGTTGAAATGACAAAAGAAGAAAGAAGAAAGAAGATGCACCTGATGAAGCCAGACAATGACTTTCCACGTGTCAAATTTTGATGGGATGGAGGAGGAAGAAAATGGAGGGCAGGGATTGGCTGGAGTGAATAGTGTTTTCCCAACCAACTCCATAGAGAGAACACCTTCGGTGTAATTATATAAATACAAATAAAGTGAATAGTGTTTTCCTAACCAACTCCATAGAGAGAACATCTTCAGTGTAATTATATAAATAAGATTTAATTCACTGGACCTTTCTCTAGCTCATCACTCAGTTAGAACTAGTTGAAATAATTTTAACTCAATTATTTGAGTTAACTAATTACAACTCACAAATAACTATAACTGGACACCCTAAAAATATAAAATTTCTTTGCATGTGTCCTCTTTGACCCTCAATTCGAATTTCCTAAGCTAACTCAATCATTTTGACTTAGTTAAATAATACAAGTTGTCATGAGATGAAATTAAAATTTCTCTTCCAATTTAATTAAGGGAGAATTAAATCAGAAGCCCCCTATGGTTGCCATTTCTTGGTTCTATTTCAACACAGAGAGGCCCATCTTTGTGGTTGTTTTTTCAGCCAACAATCATCCTTTCGTGGGAACTATAAGCATTTTGGACACTCACTCTCATAATTAAATTAAGTAATAAAAGTTGGACTTCAATTCTCTCTCATGCCAACTTGAAGGCATAGTAGATAGAGCTTTGAAGGCTCGGAGGTAGTGCAATTGTAGACCAGTTTATCGAAGATGGCGGAGTTTGTAGGCATCGTGGTCTCATAACCGTGAAGCTATGAATTTTATTGGGGTCGAACTCAGGTCCAAAGAGTCTACTGAAGATGAAGCTCCCATTGCGGAGGTTCCTGTAGCAGAGAAAATAGTGGATGGAAGTCCCGCAACATTTGAGAAATATCCAGAGTAATTGACCGTAAAGGCCCCACCTTGGAGCCCAAAGCAAAATTGGCCTAGCTGGAGTCTAAGGAGGAAGGTGCTTGAATGCCCAGAAAATACAAACCCATTAAAGAAGTTCTTAGTAGCTGGAGCTTCTAATGAAGTCACGATTGTTGAAACGACATAAGAGAAAGGGGCCTTTGAAATGACAGAAGAATAAATACGAAAGAAGATGCACCTACTGAAGCTCGACGGTGACTTTCCACGTGTCAAATTTTGATGGGATGGAGAAGGGAGAAAATGGAGGGCAGGGATTGGTTGGAGTGAATAGTGTTTTCCTAACTAACTTCATAGAGAGAACACTTTCAGTGTAATTATATAAATACAAATAGAGTGAATAGTGTTTTCCCAACCAACTCCATAGAGAGAACACCTTCGGTGTAATTATATAAATCAGATTTAATTCACTGGACCTATGTCTTGTTCATCACTCAATTAGAACTAGTTAAACTGATTTTAACTCAATTAATTGAGTTGACTAATTACAACTCACAAAGAACTATTACTGGACACCCTAAATATATAAAATTTCTTTGCATGCATCCTATTTGACCCCCAACTCGAATTTCCTAAGCTAACTTCATCATTCTGACTTAGTTAACTAATACAAGTTGTCATGAGATGAAATTAAAATTTCTCCTCCAATTTAATTAAGGGAGAATTAAATCAGAAATCCCCAATGGGTGCCATTTCAACACTCCCTCTTAGCAAGAAAGGGATTATTTTTTACATTGATCCTGCCTCTATGGAAGTCGAATTTTCCTCTTTCCAGCGCCTTCGTCAAGATTTCTACATACCGCTCCTCCGTGGGAATGTACTCTAATGACATAATCCGCCTCTGAACACAATATTTGAGATGGTGATACCATATATCAATATGCTTGGACCTATCATGGAATACTGGATTAACTGAGAGTTTGATGCAACTCTTATTATCACAATGTATCATTGTCGGATCCATCTGTTGACCAAACAAACCAACAAGTATCTTCCTCATCCACATGGCCTCGCATGTTTCTTGACTGGCCGCCATGTAATCTACCTCTATTGAGCTGAGTGAAATTGTTATTTTCTTCCTATTGTACCAAGAAATTGTTGTTGATCCTATGTTGAAGATGCTTCCTGATGTGCTCTTCCTGTCGAATGGACTCCCTGCCCAATCCGCATCGGTGAAGCCTTGAAGCTTCACTCCCTCTGTCCGTCCATACCATAATCCATACTTTGTAGTGCCCCTGATATATCTCAACACATGCTTCCCTGCCTTCCAAAAGAGCTTGGTCGACTTAACCATAGCTTGGCTCAACTGGTTAACTGCATAGCATGTCGGGTCGTGTGTTCACCAAATACATGAGTGAACTCACAAGTTGCCTGTAAAAAATAGCATCCAATACTTTGCCCAAAGTAGAACCCTCCTTCCTCCAGTTTGCTGCAAGAGGAGTCTCCGTGGATTTTCTTCCATCCATGTGGAACTTCCTCAAAATCTCATTGGCATACTTTTCCTGAGATACAAATAGATCCCCATCTCTTTGCCATATTTTCAATCCAAGGAAATAATGCAAGAGCCCCATGTCCATCTCAAATTCTCTTGCAAGATCATCTTTGCAAGACTTTATAAGCTGCTCATCACCTGTTAGTATTAGATAATCAACATAAAGTACAATAATCAAAAGCTTACCATCAACCACAATATGATATAGGTTCACATCCGCTTCACTCTTGGTGAAGCCTAACTTGGTGAAATAGCTTTCAATCCTGATGTACCAAGCACAAGGTGCTTGCTTCAGCCCATATAGTGCTCTCTTAAGTCTGCACACATGTGACTCCCTGTCTAAGGTCTCAAAACCTTCTGGCTGCTCAATGTAAACTTCTTCCTCAATAAGTCCATTTAGAAAAGTTGTCTTTACATCCATCTAATGTATCTGCCATCCTATCTGTGTTGAGAGTGCAAGGATGAATCTAATAGATGAGTACCTTGTGACTGATGCAAAAGCCTCATTATAGACAATCCCCTCCACCTGAGAGAACCCTCTGGCCCCAAATATGGACTTATGCTTCTCCAAACTCGCATTTGTTACATTCTTCACCTTGTAGACCCACCTATGTCCTACAACTGACTTCCCCACTGGTCTTGGGACAACTTCCCATGCATTGTCTCTCATGATGGAGTAATACTCCTCAAACATGGCATCAACCCGCATTGGTTGCCGCACTGCTTCCTTGAAAGAGGGTGGTTCTATCTCAATACCTTCTCTCATAAGATCCATATATCCAGTGTACCGCTCTGGGGACCTTATCTACCTGCATTATGATGTGAGTGCTCCCACATTATCTCTTGCATCCAACAACAATCTATCAGCCTCTTTGGTGCGTTTCCTTCCATCTTTGATGGATGGTCCTACATGAGTGGTTTCTACCACTCTCTGTTCCTTTGCTTGTTTAAAATACACATACTGAGGTTCATCCTTTGGAGACAAGAGCTCCTCAATTGCATGCAACTCAAGCTCCCTCTCAATGGACAATCACATGGCTTTGTCTTCATCAAACTTCACATCTCTTCTGACCACTGTCATCCTGTGTGCTGGCAAGTACACTCGATATTTGTGAGGTGTATCAGTGTACCCCACAAATATCCCCAACTCTAATGTCGGCTCTAGCGTCTTCCTGACATCTTTGGTTACATGGAAATAAGCAGATGAACCAAAAATTTTAAAACTTGACATATTCGGTCTCTTACCTGAAAAATCCTCCTCTTGTATACTCATCCCAAGTATCTGATGACGACTTCTGTTCTACACAAATACTGTTGAATTGCATGATTCCGCCAACATATGCAATAGTAAGCCCTCATCCTGCAACATAGCTTGTGATGCTCCCACAATAGTTATGTTCTTCCTTTCTGCAACCCCATTTTGTTGTGGGTTATGAGGTGTAATAAATTCCCTTCGAATTCCTTCTGAGACACAAAAGTTCTTGAATTCGTTAGAGATGTATTTTCCACCATTGTCGCTCCTCATAGTCTTTACCTTCTTCTCTATACCTTTCTTGACAAGTGCCTGAACTCACAAAACTTGGAGAAAGTTTGATATTCCTTCTGCATGAAGAAAACCCAACACTTTCTTGAAAAACCATCAACTAAAATCACATAAACTCGTGTTGTGTTGTGGAAGCTGTTGAGAACGGTCCACACACGTATGAGTGAACTCTCTCAAGGATCGTGTTGGCTTAGATTTCCTTATTGTGAAAGGTGGCTTTGGTATACTTCCCCAATATACACCCTTTGCATGTGTCTCTTTGTGCAAGTACACCCTTTGGAAGTCCTGTAGAAATTTGCTGGATGATCCTCAAAGCGTTGTGGTGTAGATAGCCCAACTTCCTATGCCATAACTCACTAATGTCTCGACTTTCCACCTTCTCTACTGTACTGCTTAGTGTTGCGCAGTCCTCTACATCCAGTTTATAGAGATTCTTTACTTGAACCCCAATTTTTTTCACCGGTCTTGTGGATTTGTGACGAAGGAATGCCTTTCCTTCATTGAAAATCACATCATATCCGCGATCTTCCAACATAAAAACATAAACCAAATTCTTCTTTAAACCAGGAACACACATGACATATTTTAATGTGAGTGGATTACCTGAATCCCTCTGAAAGGTAACTGTACCTACACCGGTAGCGCTATACCTCACGTCGTCACCCATTTCAATGTGCATATGGAGATCCTTCTCCTCCAAGCTACTGAAGAATTCTTTGTTGTCGGTCATATGGAATGAAGCTCCACTATCCAAGTACCACACATATCCCATCATCGATGACACCATGCATGCAATGAGGGTGAAGTCCAACTCGAATTGTGAATCCAATGCTTCACCTACTGCTCCTTCTGAGGCCTTCTTGTTGTTCTTCTTTTGTGGGAAATTTGCGGTGTAGTGTACATGCTCATGAAAGTTGAAACATTTTACCTTTGACAAGTCTCACTTCTTGCTTTCCTTTCCGATCTCGGATTTGGAATGGGACGACTTCCCTTTTCCTTTATTCGCCTTGTTATCCAAGGCACAATTCTCCTCATCATCAGTCTTTGATGATGATCCATCTCTGGTGCTTCGCTGAATTTCTTCTTGTGCCAAATCAGACCATAGTCTCTCCCAATTTGGAAGCTTCTCCCTCCCATTAACAGAGTATTGATAGCTATGCCAACTTTTGGGAAGGCCTAGAAGAGCTAGGATCACCAAATCATCCGAGGGAACAAAGATCCCAACTCTTCCAAGCTCATTTTGACATTGAGTGAACTTTGTCAAGTATTTTTGGATCGTGTCACCCTTCTCCATTTTGATCTTCCTGAGCTTGTCTTTTAGCGCCAGCTTTCTGTGGTCACTGCTATTCTGATATAGATCTGTCAAGGCCTTCCACATAGCATATGGAGTCGCCTTCCCAAGGAGACTCAAGACAATATGGTCTCGAATTACCTCTAACAAGATCCTTTTCGCTTTTGCTACATTCTTCTTCCATGCATCAAGAAGTTGATCATCTGTTGCTGTGGGCTGCGAGACATCAGTATCTATGAAAGCCTTTAGTCCGCTGTCCTCAAGCACTGCCTTCATTCTGTCCTTCCATGCAATATATCAGTTAACTAATTACAACTCACAAATAACTATAACTAGACCCCCTAAAAATAGAAAATTCCTTTGCATGCCTCCTCTTTGACCCTCAACATGAATTTCTTAAGCTAACTTAGTCATTCTGACTTAGTTAACTATTACAAGTTATCATGAGATAAAATTACAATTTCTCTTCCAATTTAATTAAGGGAAAATTAAATGAGAAGCCCCTAATGGGTGCCATTTCTTGGTGCTATTTCAACATAGAGAGACCCATCTTTGTCGTTGTTTTTTTAGCAGGCGATTATCTTTTCGTGGGCACTATAAGCATTTTGGATACTCACTGTCAGAAGTAAATTAAGTAATAAAAGGTGGACTTCAATTCTCTCTCATGCCACCTTGAAGGAAGAGTAGATAGAGCTTTGAAGGCTCAGAGGCAGTGCATTGTAGACCGGTTTATCAAAGATGGCAGAGTTTGTTGGCGTCTTGGTCTTCGAACCATGACACTATGAAGTTTATGGGGGTCGAACTCATGACCGAAAAGTCTACTGAAGATGAAGCTCCTGTTGAGGAGGTTCCTGTAGCAGAGAAAACAATGGATGGAAGTCTCGCAACATTTGAGAAATCTCCAGAGGAATTCACTGTAATGCCCCCACCTCGAAGCCCAAAGAAAAATTGGCCTAATTGGAGTCCGAGGAGGAAGGTGCTTGAATACTTGGAAAAGTCAAGCCCATTAAAGAAGTTCCTAGTAGCTGAGGCCTCTAATGAAGTCACGACTGTTGAAACGACAAAAGAGAAAGGGGCTATTAAAATTACAGAAGAAGAAAGACGGAAGAAGACAAACCTGTTAAAGCCCGACAATGACTTTCCACGTGTCAAATTTTGATGGGAAGGAGGAGGACGAAAATGGAGGTCAGGATTGACTGGAGTGAATAGTATTTTCCCAACCAACTCCAATAGTATTTTCCCAACCAACTCCATAAAGAAAACAACTTCAGTATAATTATATAAATACAAATAGAGTAAATAGTGTTTGCCCAACCAATTTCATAGAGAGAAAAAGTGACTATGTGCATGCACCATAAAATTTTAAGATGGTAAAAATAATTCTAAGACTAAGGTAGATTGTATTTGACTTATTTTCTATAAGCTTGCCAGAAAGAAAGCTTTTCCTATATGTTTGAAAGATTATGATGGTCCAGTGAACTTTGTATTTATTGAAAGATCCCTAATGAACGATCAAGGTAAACTGGTGAAAATCTGAGAAAAGGTTAAACTCTACCATTTCTCTTTCGTCAAACTGGTAGAAATGGAACATCAACCTTAACAAATTTTGATTTGGGCAAAATTTGAATTGCCTTTTGTTGATTTATACCAAGAATATGTATTCACGTTCTCTGTCTCCGTTTCCACTAATCTTCGCCATTGTGATGAGTAGGAGTGAGAGCCACGACCTGGCCACTGGTTCAATGTATGAATATGAAAGCACTGAAACAAGTCAATGCCCACGTATTCAGAAGTGGATTTCGGCTGATACAAAGGGAAGTTGGATCAATAGAGGCTATCGACTATTCAGGTATTACACCAGACTGGAATACATATGCTTCTTTTTTGCGGGCATGTACCAATATCAATTCACTTCATCAAATTCATGCCCATATTATCATATCTGAACTTCATCAAAACATTTATTTAGCAACCAAGCTTGTGGGTTTGTATGCAATGTGGGATTCCATGGAGAATGCACGCCAACTGTTTGACAAAATATGTGAACGAGATGTTTTTCTGTGGAATGTGATGATAAGAGGATATACCTCCAATGGGCTTTGTGAGGAATCCCTTAAACTCTATTACCTGATGCGAAGAGTCGGTGTGGAACCAGACAAATTTACTTTTCCTTTTGTTCTCAAGGCCTGTGCGCGCCTGTCAGATCTTAAAGGAGGAATGGCGATTCATGATGATGCAATCAGGGCTGGATTTGAGTCGGATATTTTTGTGGGTAGTTCAGTTGTGGCAATGTATGTGAAGTGTGGGAGTTTAGAGATTGCACACAGAGTGTTCGACAAACTTTCTGAAAGAAATGTGGTCTCATGGAGTGCAATCATTGCAGGATATGCTCAAAATGGTCAATCCCATGAGGCATTCAGGCTCTTCTTTCAAATGCAACTGGAGAATATAAAACCTAACTCGGTCACTGTTGCCAGCGTGCTCCCTGTGTGTGCTGATGTTGGTGCACTGCAACACGGTAAGGAATTCCATGATTACATAATAAAGAAAGGATTTCTGTGGGATATCGATGTGGGGATTGGACTTGTCGACATGTATGCCAAATGCAACAGTATAGAGAGTGCACGCCGAGTCTTTGATCAAATTCAGTGTCGGAATATCATGCTGTGGAATGTGATGATTAGAGGGTACGCCATCAATGGCTCCTATGAACAAGCTCTCATGCTCTATTGTGAAATGCAGCATGCAAATATGCATCCAGACAATTTCACTTTTCCGTTTCTACTGAAGGCATATGCTGGCTTATTGAGTTTGCAAGGGGGCAGACAGATTCATTGTCACATAGTCAAGTTTGGATTTGAAGCAGATTCCTATGTGGGGAATACTCTTATAGCCATGTATGCCAAGTGCAGACAAATAAATGCTGCACAGCAAGTGTTTGGCAATATTTCTATAAAAGATGTGGTCTCATGGAGTGCAATGATTGCAGGTTATGCACAGAATGGGCATTCGAATGAAGCCTTACTGCTCTTCCATCAAATGCAACTCACAAATGTAAAAGCCAACAGGGTTACTTTTATAAGTGCACTATCAGCATGTGCCGACTTAGCTTCCATACAACAAGGCAAGAATATCCACAACTGCATTATAGAAAATGGTTTCGAGTCAGATGTGATGGTGGGCACTGCACTCATAGACATGTATGCCAAATGTGGGGGCTTAAATATTGCTCGACAGTTATTTGATACATTGTCTAATAAAACCACAGCTTCCTGGAATGCAATGATAGATGGGTATGGAATGCACGGACGAGGTGGGGATGCCCTTGCACTCTTTTCAGAAATGCAACAGGCTGGCGTGAAGCCAGACCACATTACGTTTGTTTGTGTTTTGTCTGCGTGCAGTCATGCAGGACTGGTGGATGTGGGATGGAGATACTTTGATAGCATGATTCAAGTTTATGACATGATGCCCAAGGAAGAGCACTATGCATGCATGGTTGACCTTCTTGGACGTGCTGGACGTTTCTATGAGGCATGGAGCTTTATTAAAAATATGCCTTTAAAGCCCGGTGCTAGCCTGTGGGGGTCATTACTTAGTGCTTGCAAACTACACGGCAACATTGAGTTGGGAGAGTATGCAGCAGACCGCCTATTAGACATAGACCCAGAAAATGCTGGTCGTTATGTGCTGCTTTCAAATATCTATGCTTCAGCTGACAGGTGGGATGATGTAACAAAGATGAGAATGCTGATTAGAAAAAGAAGATTGAAAAAGATAGCCGGATGCAGCTCAATTGAGCTAAATAATAAGATTGGTGCATTTCACATTGGAGACAAATGACCCCTTCGGTGTGAGAAAATTTGGGTAAAATTTGCAAGCATAGTTGGAAACATAAAAAAGAGCACTTAATGCACTTAATGCAAATTGTCTTGTGAAGCATTTAGACGAGTGCCAATGGAACATAATCTCTCTAGAAGAGCAGGGACTGCAAAGGGTATGTTCATGTTTAGTAAACTCTAATTCCCATTTATTTAGAATTCAGAGAATCTTCGAGAGAGGAAGTTTATTGATGGAGATCATCTTGCAATGGTTTCATTATTTTGGAAATTGTTTTTGTTCATGCCTGATCAATAATCGTTTGTATAATTTAACATTTTGCAGAAAAAGGAAGCTAGCTGAGTTGAGAAATATTAGTGAGGGAGAATCCATCAAAATCTTAATGATTCTTTTTATATAAGCATTCTCCCATGTTTTTTAATCGAGTAAACTTTAGATATTTGTTCAGTGTTGTACAGTCAATATCTCCATGGACTATTAGTTTTCAATTTTCCCTTGAGACATAGCATGATCAATTTTGTCTGTCTCACCGAGTCATTGCAAAGTTATTTAGAGTGTGAGCTTGGGAGAAACTGTGGTGTGGTGAGTTTCGAAAATTTAAAACTTGGATATTCAATATATATATATATATGATGTAATTTTCCATATTAATCTGCAATAAAAATTTTGCAAACAGACAAATAGATTGATCATTAAGCACAAACAGAGAACAAACAGGAAGACATACACAGTAAACATCATGATTGTAATAGCCAAAGGGGATTTTAGCCCTTAGGATTACATAAAAATCCAAAATAAATTCACTAGTTTACACAGCCTTCTTCAATTGTTAAACAGAGAAGAGAATACGATCATATTGCCAACAGAAGATTTCCACAGACTTCAATAATTCATGATTAATCCCAATCCAGCAACTTGCTCCTGGGCTATTACACCAAATTCCTGGTTATATAGCCTTCACAATAGTGACAATCCTTCGCTATAAAACATGGAAGCTTTAACAGTAACTAATCCCTACTCAACCAGTCTATCTACTAAATTTATAAGATTATCTGTGATTAAGTAAAATTGTTCAAATGTGACCTGTTACTTCAGTTGCTACCATATTACCCCTCCGGAGCTGTTGTTTGGTTGTTTTTCTTTCCTGTGATTACGTTGCTTATAGTGCCCCTTCTGAGCTGCTGACTAGTCGTCATTTTTTTTTTCCTGTGATTACGTCACTTGCTACGTAGTGTGTTGATTTGGGGTAGCATCGGATGTGCTCTAAGTCTCAAATTTTGTGGAGAGGCTTAGATGCATGTATTCCAGATAATCCAGAAATCATTTGGTGAAATTCCACTCAGATTATATTCTATAGAAATAATTAATTATTTTTAAAGGGATCCTAAGTCTAAACTCAGGAAAATAAAATAATTAAAGTGAATTAATAGAATATGAGTGAGAATGATCTAGAATGAATGGATCAAGTCCAAAGTTAATCTTAGCCGTTCATTATAGATCTATTTTGGGCCGTTGAAGTCTCAACTAGAAGACTATAAGATTGGCTTGAAGTGGAAATTACACATTTTGGAGACACAAGGCAGAGATCAGAGATTGATTTATTTAGTGAGCAGTGCTTAGAAAGAAAACTTGATCGAGAGATCTTTTGAAGAGAGGGGAAATAGATCTGGTTGGAAGGTTTCCTAAGCCGGAGAATACAAAGCAGAGGAGATAAAAAACAACACCAGTAGAGGCAGCGTAACAGCTACGTAGTGACAGCGAAAAGCTACGTAGAGACAACGCAGTGCCACGCAAAGGCAACACTGCAGTCTTGAGGAAACGCATTGATTAGGTGAGGATTAGTCAGATCCAGTGCCGAAGAGCCGGGGTGTGAGTCTAGAAAGGGCCAGAAGGTCAGATCCAACTAGCAGAAGTGTCAGAACGCAGAAGCCATGTAGTCCCCACGTAAAGTGACACAGAGACTGCGCAGAGCCAGTGAGGGGCTTGCCATCCAGGGTTTTGGCCAGTTGAGCTTTCAGTGTCAGGGTGTGAGATAATCTCTCCAAATTTATTGTCAGTTAGATTCTCTGTGAGGAAAGCTAGAAAGGCATCCAGTTTGTATTTAGAAACATTTACTGCATAATATATAAACCCTCAGATCTGCTACACTGGTTTTCCCGCATTGGGTTTTTCCGAGGACATTAGTCCAAAAATAACTGTGTCGAATGGTTGTGTGATTTATGTTTGTTCAAATTTGTTTCCGCACTTGCAATTCTTCCGTAGTTAATTTGTGTAGGTTGTAGTGAATGGATTTCGATAATTGCTTGTAGAACACAGTGAATAATCTGTTAAGTAAGTAACAAATAGAAGACTTCCCATCAGTTGTTGTAGTAGGATTTCGGAGTTGACGAAATTTTCACATGGTATCGAAGTTTGTTTAAGTTGAGCGTAGGTGAGACAAAGAACAGATCCAACAGATTCAACGTTATTGAAGCTGGGATCAAAGAGTTGCATAAGCAAAGGATCGATATCCCAGTTGATTGCGCTCCAAGCTAGGAGGGCTAGACCGACAAGGAAAATATCGCTCTGAGTGAGCCGGCATAGAGGTAGGATTGTTCCAGATTGTTGTTTGTCTGAGGCAGGGGGAGCAACGCAGCAGATCTACGCAGATCAACAACTGGAAGGACAGAGTTGACTACGCAACAGTGATTGTTGGTGCTAAGCGTCAGGAAGCGTAGCTGAAACAGTTTTAGGGATTTCTGACCTCAATGAGTTTTCTTGCCCAAGAAACTCAGATTCCCCGTGGAGTAGCAACAGATTTGTGGCTTGCTCCATCAGGAGTGTGTAAAGCCAATTGCACAGAGGGTGAGAGGTAGCGGATTGATATCGTTTGGGTGAGATGGTAGCCAATGGGTTGCGTGACCAAGATCAGTTGGAGGGTGCCTCCAACTATGTAATCTCAAAGGCAGGGGTCTCCTTCCTTCTAGATGAGCATGACCTCAAGCACTTTATCGAAAGTGCTCAGGCTGAACCGATGGATGCAACACCATTACAAGCCTTTAAGAAGAATATGGAAAAGGCCAAGTGGTTGATCCTCGAGGGAGTGAAGGATCATATTGTTTCACACATCTCTGGAAAAGGGACAACCAAGGAGATGTGGGATGCGTTGTCAACACTATATCAGGGGTCTTCTGAGCAGCGGAAGACGTTTTTGGAGGAGAAAATGTGGACCACCAGGATGCAGAAAGGAGAACACATTGATCCATTCATGTCTAGACTTCAGGAGAAATGAGATCAGTTAACAGATGTGGTGTTAGCTCCTTAGGCCACAGAGATGGTCAGACTTGCCTTAAATTCCGTGTCCGAAGGCTATCAAGTCTTTGTCTAGAGCATCTTGTGCAGAGAGAATTTGTCGAGCTAGGAAGCGATGTGGGCAACTCTTTAGCAAGAAGAGATGGGGAGAGATTTACTCAAGTGTCAACTTGAGAGCAACAATAGCAGTGGTTCAAAGGCCAAGAAGGAGGATGAGAATGCAACCCTTGCATCAAAGGGACAATAAGAGCAGCGCAGGAGGAAGAATGATCTATCAAAGATCAAATGCTTCCGGTGTGGCAAGATGGGACATTACGCCACACAGTGTCCTCCCAGAAAGAAGGACAAGGATGAGAAGCATGATCCTCAGGCCGGAGCAACAAATATAGAGGAGGAGTAGTTTGCTATGATTGCTCATATACCTCCAAGAGTGAGGTGGGCTGATTTGGAGTTATAGACCCATAGATCTACAAGTTGGGCAGGATCCTTGAGGAGTCCACCTCTCGGATCATCACCTTGCTACAGGAGCCCAAATCAGAAGTAGTAGGATGGACTAGTGCCAATTGGTGCAAAGGAGTGCTGAAGTGACAACGCAGTGGTTAGCAGTGCCAAATTATGAGTAGCACAGATGTTAATTTTAGATAACCATGGTATGTTCTATGCTTAATGCAGTTTACTTCAATATTTCTTATAGGCCCAATTCAAATTAATAGTCACATAAACATGAAAGTAAATGTTGATAGAACATAATAATAGATCGACAGAAGACAAGCCAATATAATAGATCAAAATTTGTAATTCTTCTTGTCCAACAAATATAGAGAGAAATGTTTGTTACAACAGTCAATAGGATGCCCTATCTAGCAAAGACTTTTGTTGGTCAAACCAGCTCTTCCAACCTCCAAGAGGTTCAATCAAACTCGGCCTTTCTTTATTGTCACAACAACCCATAAAATAGCCCTCAAAACTAGTCAACGCAAGTCAATTTCCTGTGGTCAAAGACAGTGAACGCTGTGGTCAGCTGCGGTCAATGTTGTGGTCAAAGTTTTGCAGTCAAAGTCAACATATTTCCTCGATTTCTGTGCCCTCCAATGAGACCTGCCTAAATCAGATTTTATGGGTAGAAATGGCAGTCAAACTCCAAGGTTTGACCCACAGTCAACTATCTGGTCAGCGCTCCAGAAAAAGGCCCTAAACATAGTCCGAAATTCAGCTTCCTGTTTTCACATGTGGGAGAGAGAGAGAAGCCTCCAAAGGCTGTACGAACTAATCAGATGATGAAGAATGTGTGTGATGAGATGATGATGAAATGAGCATCATCTCTCTCCAATTTATATCCATCAATGAGGGTGTGAGACACCTTTTGGGGCTTGTGAGCCTACATTACAAATTTGGTCGACCTTGACAATTTGCACATGTGTGGAAAATAAAATCAAAATATAAGTTTTTCTCATTCAAACAAGATGATATTTAGATATATCTTGCACCTCTCGGAAAGAGGAATCCAACAAAAATATCATCATCATCATATGAGCAATGCAACATGAAGTTTGGACCTAGTTGCCCAAAATTAACACTCCCTCTCAACTAGGGAGAACTCCATCTGTCCACCTGTGCCATCTTGTCATAAAGTACCATAGTGTACTATCATATATCATCCTGCACTCTTGTGTCATCCTGCTGTAACATGCTTTGCTGACTCTTCTTCGCTATAAGAACAATGAGAGTGAGTCACAAAGACATCACACTTTGTTGACCCGAAGTCAGCTTAGAGGTTAAAACCTCAATGAGACTCAAGAGAGTCACATACTGACCTGAAGTCAGTTTAGAGGTAAGAACCTCATCTAGACTTGATCCCAAATCAAGTAGTTGGACACATCCCCATCCTAGACATAGACAGTACGACAATCCCCGATGCGTCAATCAATCATGCTTTTGGTCTCTATCCACATTTCCCACCTCATTGGCCAAATGAGAGGTACTTCCCATGAGTCCGAAACTCCATGGGTAGGATGCATGTGGGGCATAAATCAAAGAGAGGGTGAACCAACTCAATATCATAACGGTGGGGAAGAAGCACACCAACAAGATTCGTCGAACCTAGCCCTGTGGTTGCTTATAGCTCCAAGAAGTTATCCCCAAGCCCCTTGGAGCTCCTAGAGCTCATAGTCCAACTTAGGTGGGAACCTCACAATAGAGTCTATCCACGATTCCAAGCTTCTCACGAAAGGTTAAGAATTGGACCTTCCCCAGGGGCTTTGTGAAAATATCTGGGACCTGCTCATCAGTCCCAATGTGATCAAGACTTAAGGTGCCTCGCTATACCATGTCCCAGACAAAGTGCTACCTAATATAATATGCTTGGATTGGTCATAGAACACGGGATTCTCAGAAAGACGAATCCCACTCTGGTTATCGCAAAGGATAACGGTGGTATCTAGCACATGCCCCAACAACTCATTGAAGAGCTTTCTCAACCAAACAACTTCACAACAGGTCATACTCGCTACAATTTATTCGACCTCGGCAGTGCTCAAAGCAATCGATTTTTTCTTCCTGCTCATCCAAGAGATCGAAGCAGAACCCAGGGTGAAGCAACATCCAGACGTGCTCTTACGATCCACCACACTGTCTACCCAATCGACATCGGTATTTCCATGGAGTCTCATACTCCCGGCAATGTATTTTAGCCCATGGTTGATTGTGCCCCGAAGATATCCGAATAGATTCTTGGCACCAATCCAGTGAATGTGATGAGGCTTAACCATATGTTGACTCAAAGTGTTCACTGCAAAACATACGTCCAAACGTGAGTTCACTAAGAACATCAAGGCCCCTACGAGTTGTCGATACTCGGTGGGATTTCCCAACTCGGGCCCAACAACGCTTCAACACAACTTCTTAAAGTTGAGTTCCATTGGTGTCGACATGGACTTATAGTCCACCATTCCAAATCTCTCCAGCAACTTCACAACATATTTTCCTTGAGAAAGGAAAATCTCCCTTGGCTTTTGCCAAACCTCCAAGCTTAGGAAATAGTGCATCAGTCCTAGGTCCTTCATCGCGAACTCAGAAGCTAGCTCCCTCTTACATTGATGAATGAGAGGGTCAACACCCGTCAAGGGAAAAGATTGTCCACATAGAGAACCAAAATGAGAGGCCTTTCTTTATCCACCTTAAAATAGAGGTTTGGATCAACATCACTTCAAGTGAAGCCCAACTTCATAAAGTAGTTATCGATCCTCTCATACCAAGCCTTGGGGCTTACTTCAACCCATAGAAGGCTTTCTTCAACCTGCATACATATGTGTCTCTATTTTGGACTTCGAATCCTAAAGGTTGCTCCACATTAACCTCTTTCTTTATTGAACCATGTAAAAAGGCAGTGTTCACATCCATCTGATGGAGAATCCATCCTTGCGTTGCAGCAAGGGAAATGATCGATCGAATGGTGGTATAGCGGGAAACAGGTGCAAATATATCATCATAATCTATGTCTTCCTTTTGAGAGAAGCCTCGGGCAACAAATCTTGCCTTTTACTTTTTAGCACTTCCATTGGCTCCATGCTTGATCTTGTAGAGCCATTTCAAGTTGACAATAGATTCATCCTCCGGTCTCGGGACCACATCCTAGACATCATTCTTCATAATGGATTCATATTCTTCGTGCATGACATCCTTCTGAACTTGATGCTTTCCAAGCTCAGATTGTACAATAGTAATCATCGCTGCTAGGTACCTTGGTACCTATTCGGCGTCTTACTTTCTCATAATGTTCCACTAGGAGAAATATGTCTCTCGGCATCTTCGAGAGTGTCTCTTAGCCATGAAGGTCTTCTTTTATTTGAAGAGGGTGAATCTATAGGATCCATCAGACCTTCAACATTGGGCATCGGTTCAACCTTTGGTTCTTCCTGCCTTCTAGCTTCTTCTTCTTCTTCTTTGTCTTCCTTTGAGATAGGAATATTTCTAACCTTCCTAAGGGCAACATCTTCATCGAAGGTGACATCATGGCATATCTCCACTTCTCTTTGAACAAACACATAGTTTTTATATGCCTTCGAGGTTTCATTGTAGCCCACAAACATTCCCTTCTTCCCAAACGCTTCCAACTTGCTCCTCTTTTCTTTCGGCACATGAAAATAAACAGGACTTCCAAAAACTCTAAAATGAGAGTCATTGGGCTTCTTACCAAAGAAGACTTCTTCGAGAGTTTTGGAGTCCAATGTGGAATGTAGGCATCTATTTTGGACATACACAACTGTGTTGGCAACTTCTCCCCATAGAAACTTCAGAAGACCTTGGTCATAAAGCATGGCACAAGAAACTTCCAAAATGCTTCTATTCTTCCTTTCAACAACACCATTTTGTTTGGGAGTGTACACAGTGGTGGTCTCCCTCTTAATGCCAACTTCCCTGCAATAGTCATTGAATTCATTTGACTCATACTTGGTCCCATTATCGGTCCTCAAAATTTTGTTCTTCTTCCCTATTCGATTTTCAACCAAGGCCTTGAAGGTACAAAACCACTTGAATGCTTCGCCCTTCTTCTTCAGGAAATATATCCAAGTCTTGCGGGAGAATTCATCTATAAAAGTGATTTAATATAAGCATCCTCCCAAGGATGTTACGGGCAACATACCATGTTGTGAAACCAGATCCAAAAATAGAAGAAAAGAGATATCAACGCCTTAGAAATAAGCCACTTCGAGGGGGCAACCTCCAATACATTACATGAATGAACAATTCTTCGATGATACAAATTACAAAACCTCCTTTCTATATATAGGAGTCCATGAGGCCACAATGTAATCCTAGTCGACCTAACAATAATAATTTAAGGGCACAATAATAACAATATGGGGGTTACAGGGGTATACACTACAAGGAAAAGACCCTCTAGCGGAGGTTATAAAGGAGGTTTTTAGTGTTATAAAATTGACCAAAATTGTCAAAAAAACACATGCTACCACATCCGTTTCTGGTAAGGGAGGTTTTGGCAGAGCTTTTAACGGAAATTAAACACAACTAAAAAAAAATGGGTGGCCGAAGGTTATTACAGATGTTTTTTCATTGGTGCTCTTATCAAATGCACCGGTGCGTATCGGTAGACAGCGCACCGGGGCGGTCGAAGGAGAATGCATCGGGCCATTAAGGAAAACAACAACATCGAGCCTGGTGTTGGTGATACAATGCACGGGGTCATTCTAATTGGTTGTGGGATTTAAGCAGTGCCCATAGGTCGTATAAGTGCACCGATGCGTGTATCTTTATGAGGCATCGGTGCTCCGTATCACAGAAAGGAACCGAGATTTATAATTGGTATCGGTATTTATGCGGTGCACATGGCATTTACAAATGCACCGGTGCTTATAGATACATAAACGCCTCGGTGCATAGTATCACACAAATGCACCGATATTTATAACTGGAATTGGTATTAGTGCGGTGCCCACAGAATCATAAATGCACCGGTGCGTATAGACACATAAATGCACCGGTTTTCATTTTGTTTTTTTTAGAAACATCCACCTCTGACAGTCCAATTATTGTGATTGTTTTAAATTCATTATTCATCAAAAGTCAACACATCTTATAAAAATATTCATATTAATTACATTTTTATTAATGCATTTGAATGTGCTGTTTGGATTAATTTGTTATATCATATCAGAATTATTGTGGTTTTTTAAAATTCATTATTCATCAAAAGTCGACACATATATATAATCTTATAACAATATTCATATGAATTAAATTTTTATTAGTGCATTTGAGAACGACAATGGAAAACGCAATAGCGACAATGGAGAACGCAATAGAATAAATTAAAACATATTTTATGATTATATATATATAAGAAAGACAGTATTTATCATACAAAATGGAACAATTATTCGTATCCCTTTGTCTTTCAATTGGGACACTATGTCCATTACATTAAACAAAATGTCTGATTTCACAAACATATTTCAAAAAATAAAACACCTTGCTTTGATATCCAAATTACATAGTGATCATCATTCTTCGCTTGAACTGCCGTCACTGCTAGAGCTACTTCCATGACTTGGGTTATTTTCAAGAATGTTGTGTTCATGACGTTGATTGTTTTCTTCTTCTTCACTTTTCATCTACAAACATAAAAATAAACTGAAATGAGTGTATATACATTAGTGAGAATAATGAAAATTCTAATATCAAATAATATACATCAATGTAAATCGAAAATAAAAATGACGTACCATAGCAATAATTGACTCATAAACTATACACATTCTTTCAAAACCATGTACCATGCCATCTTTCAAAATTTCATCTATTGGCGCAGTTCCATACTTTGTTTCCTGCAAGTTTTATACCCCATAACAAATCATATATTTAATATAAAAGATGTTTTTGTTCTATTAATTATAGACGGAGCTAATTAAAACAATATCGATAGATGCTTACAAATTTCACAATTAAATTATGATATGCCAACATATACTCACAACCCATATTTAACCCAATTTCAATCAATTTGTCTGATGGTTCTTCTTTGTATGTTAGCACCTGTTTGAAGACATTCAATGATGATTTTTGTAAAACCACTTAAAAAATACAAAAATGAAATCTAGTTAAGTTGTTATAAGGAAGTAACAATTACTCACAAACTTAGAGATAAACCATTTTCTTTCTTGTCATCGTGTTTTATGTGCTGAATGGGTTCCATTTTCTATTCTTTTCTGCAAGAAAATTCTTGAAAATTAATATTTAATGCTAAATTGTTTATTTATTGTATCTAATGATCGAAAAATTCAATGATTACATATTACATTTGAAGCACGTTGTTGTATTCGTTCCACTAGATTCCTCAAACTTTTGTAAAAATTTTCCTCCTTTCGTTAACTTCCAGCACCACTCCAGATGAGTCAAGAAGCAATTCATTTTCATTTGCATGTTCTATTTTTTTTTTCTTATAATAACATTCATTTTCTGAGTTGTTGGTCCCTGTAGAACATTAAACAGATGTGAATTAGTAGACTGTTTGACAAATGTTATCTAATAATTTTAAGTATATTATTAATGATAATTAAAAAAAAAAAACTCATATTGGATCGATAGTATTGTTTCATTCACTTGATTTATCTTTTGACAATTTTTCCATTAAACTTTTATGCTCTTCTGGTCGTAGATCAGAAATAATCATATCGAGCTTTGTCATTTTGTGGCTCTGTATGATACACAGTGAACAATACATATTAGTTAAAGTTAAATATAGTTCAAAAATAATATTTTTTATAAAGAATTTACAAAGAACTTGCCTTTTTTGCTTTTCTTGATGTGTTAACAGTGTTTTTGTTACTTGATATCTTGTCAATTTTTTTCTTTATCAATCTGAAACCTGTAGCATATCATTCATTAATATATTTATAAATAAATTCTCAACTTTTCAAGTGGAAAATAAATCTTGAGACACTGGTGCGTCTTTCATGAAATCCGCACCGCCGCTGGTGCGTGGATATATTAACAACGCACCGCAAAAGAGTATAATACACCGTACGGTGCGTTTGGTATTATAAAAACACCTCAAAAACAGTGTAATAGACCTAACGATGCGTGGGGTATTATAAACCCACCGCAAAAACGATGTAATACATCGTACGGTGCTTTCCTAGTTAAAGAGAGCACCGGTGCCCTATTTCAGATTTGGTGCACGGATTTTAAAAAATATTTTCATTTTTTTACGACACAGAACTTGCGCAGTACACTGTAATAATACATAGCACCGGTGCGGTGGCATACACAGGGCGCACCAATAAAGAAAAATCCTTTTTTTTCAAAAATTCACACAATGGCTGAATGGATTGAGATCCGACTATGCAAGTCGTCCCGTGGGTTGGATGTCAATCTAAAATGAAAAACCCTAATTCTGAAATCACAGAAACAGGAAGAAGAAAGGGCAAAAATAAAAAAAATGAAGGGTTCAAGGTAAAAATGGATAAAACTACAGGAAAAAATAAAAAACTGCAGAAAAAAAGTAAAAAAAAAAAAGTATTAAATTTAATCACGAAATGGTTTGAAATTCTATGCTAAAGGGCTTGAATCACCAGAATTTTGGTTTCTGATTGTCTGAATACTTCTGTTCGAACATATTTCACCATCTACAGTGCCCTCGTGCTCTCTTGCTCCAGGTCTGTCTCCTACAAAAATCTGACTGAATTTTTTTAGCAAAAATAGTGAAATAATGAAAAATGTTTAGTATTTAAAGAATTATTTTATCAAATTATATTTTTGAAAATATTTTGCCGCCCATTTTTCAAATTGCCATATTTTTTAACTTAAACAAAATAGAGTTGCATTTTTTTAATTTGCATTTATTCATTTCCGGTGCGCGGAAATGTGACGCACCGGTGCATTGTATTAATACGACGCACCGGAGCCTGTTAGGATGATAAGCGCACCAAACTTTTTAAAGTTTTTTTTTTTTTGATGTAGTTGTTGTTGTATGTAAGATCATAATATTATAAAGTACATGAATTTATTTTCATTATTTTTTAAACTTTATATACTTTTTAAAGTTTTTTTTTGTTGTTGTTGTAGTTATTGTTGTATGTAAGATCATAATATTATAAAGTACATGAATTTATTTTCGTTAATTTTTAAACTTTATATATGTAAGATCATAATAAAATAATGATAATTATAAAGTACATGAATTTATTTTCATTATTTTCTAAACTTTATGTTACAAAAATTTGTATTATTCTAGATTTGTTATTTTACAATTATTTGCAAATTTACAAATTTTAATATTTTAATAAAATCATTTCACATTAATACAATTAAATTTTTCACATTAATAGAATTAAAATTTTACAAATTAAAATTTTACATACAATTACATTAATTAAAATTACAATTACAATTTTACATTAATTTCACATACATGAATTACGATTAGAATTACAATTACAAATTTAATTTTACATACAATTACATTTACAATTTTACATATAATCACATTTACAATTACAATTACAATTTACAAATATTTTACAGACAATTCAATTAAAATTACAGTTACAAATACAATTACATTTACAATTACAATTACAATTTTACAAATATTTTACATACAATTCAATTAAAATTACAATTACAAATACAATTACAATTTGTGAAATTTACATACAATTACAATTTTACAATTTTACATATATACAATTATAATCATTTCAAAATAAATTAAATGTTACAATTACAATTAAAATTTTACATTAATAAATATTTTACATACAATTACACTTAAAATTACAATTAGTACAAATACAAATACAATTTTACAATTTTATATAGAATTAAAATTTAAATTACAATTACATTCACGACATAATATTTATTAAATATCATGGTCATTTAATAATATTAAATTAATTAATAAACATTATCACGATCATGATAACCATCGTACAAACATCATATTCGACTAATAAACACATTCAATTAACATCAAATTAACATTATATATTAACATCATCACAACACAAACATCAAATATAAATCTCAATATAATGTCAAATAACTCATGCGCCTATCACATATACACATCTATCTGCAAACTAAACATTAAATGAACATATCTAACATGACTAACAATATGCGCCACATCATGATGATCATCAACATGAAAATTAAGTACAACTGTAACATGAACATAAAATACATGGACTATATATATATATATAACTGAATAATGTTAAAAATATACAACTATAATATAAATGTCATGGATTAGACGCTGGTGGTAGTATAAAAACATCAATAACACTAGTACAAGTGGATGCGGCTTGCTCAGTAAAGCTGGGTGCAACCTCGACAGTAGATGGTCGACTAGCCTGCTCATGATCATGATGATCACTAGTACTGATGGATGCATCCGCTAGTGGTAGTAAAACATGATCAATATGAGGCGCAATAGTAGTGGAGGCCTGCTCAGTCAATAGTACTGCAGCCTCGGCGGTTGATGGTCCAGCCTGCTCATGATGATCGTGACTAGTACTCATGATGGATGCTGCAGGCTGCTGAGTGGACGTGGCCGATGGTCCAGCCTCATCTCCATTATGACTAGTGTCAGATGCTGCCAGTGGAGCCTCATGCTGATCATCAGGTGCATCGCGAGGTGAACGATCACGAGATGCATCTGAGTTGCTGCTGGCGAACTGTCCATCACGTGCCACAGCTCGACTACACCTATAGCTATAGACAGTCCTCCTCAATCGCGTAACAACTGTCGTAACTCCTACGACATGCTGCATTAGGCCGTACATTTCACATGACAAGCCTCTCCACATCCGTAACAGTCTATCATCGCCATGTATCTCTCTGTAATGAGCGGGTCTGATGCCCACATCTGAAATAAATCCACAGAGTTGGCTGCCCAACTCCATCCGGTATCTGGTCTCAGGTCGACCATGCCTAGCAAAAGGTGGTACCAGTGCACCATGAGGCACAAGATTAGCACGTCTCTCTGCTGTGTCACAGCCTCATCCTCTGGCGCATCAGCCATCTCCTTATTGTAATCATCAGGATCAACACCTGGATCATGTGGTGGATCCGACATCTCATCGCCATCAAAAGAGCCAATGTCTGTAAAATATATACAAGTACACAACAATAATTAGACAATTTCATTACACAATTTAATAAAAACAAGTTAAAGAACATGTTAGAATAAATATAAATAAAATAGTAATATTACCTCTATCATCTGGCGGCTCATCAGGAGTGAAGAGGATGTTGGGACACCCTCGCCAATCTAGTCCAGCATAAGGACATGGGACCATAATGAAGGGATGCAGCCCGCCAACGCTGGCTAGTAAGTCCAGCGAATCAGTGATATCCTCACTAGAAACATAGTGTCTCCCCTCTTCGGGATCATCTTCCCCCACATGTGCATCCGGGCTTGCAACATCGGCCTACGAGGCTGTCGAACAAAACTAGGTCTCATCTCTGGAAACCTTTCAAAAAATAAACAAAACAACTCTGAAGCAAAAGGGAAGTTTACCCTCCCTTGTGCATGAGCACGACATCTATCTAAGGTCGTACAAAATTGTCGCAAAAAAATGGCAGACCACTTGACAAGTCATGGCTGTTGTACTAAAGAATCAACGTAATATAAAAGCGAGCAACTAATGCATTGCCCGTCACTGGTGTTGTGCGAAATGATCGAAGCGATAATAGAGAGGCACTGCACGTCCTATCTACCAAAAGCACTACATCAAAACTTCTCTCGCTGTAATGTTGATCTGCCTGTTGTTTCATTCGATTTTGTGCCAAATTCAGGTTATCCGTTAAGAGTTGGAGAACTTCTTGTTGATGCTTGATGTGATCTTCCACTGCTTGAACCTTCGAATTTTCTCTTAAAGATGATGTCATGACTCGGTGGATGATATCCATAAAGTGCCATAAATGGGGTCATTTTTGCTGCAGTATGGAAGGAATTTTTATACCACCATTCAGCGAGAGGTAACCACTTGACCCATTGTGTTTGTTTATCAGATACAAAACAATGAAGATATCATTCCAAACATTTATTCACTATCTCAGTTTGACCATCGGATTGAGGATGATAACATGAGCTATGAGCTAATTGAGTACCCAAACAAGAAAATAACTCCGTCCAAAATTTTCCAGTAAAAATGGGATCTCTATCACTCACAATAATATTTAGGTTTCCATGTAGCTTTTGAATTGTGTCCATAAATATAGTAGAAACTGTACTTGCTTTAAGTGGATGAGATAATGCACAAAAGTGTGCATACTTGGTAACTCTATCAACTACCACCATGATGACACTCTTTCCTTCGGACTTAGGTAAACCTATGATAAAATCCATTGAAATATCCTCCCAACGTTGACTTGAAATGGATAAATATTGTAGAAGACCCGAGGTCTTAATTGTCTCAACTTTATTCTGCTAGCAAACCAAACATTCTGCCACAAACTTTTGAATATCAGATTTAAGGCCATCCCAAAAAAATTCTTTCTCACCCTATCATTTTTTTAAAAATCCCCGAGTGTCCTCCTAAAGGAGAAGTGTGCAATTCCAAATGAATCTTTTGTTTTAGTTAGGAATTCTTACAAAGATATAAGCAATCTTTGTACCGTAAGGAATCATTTTTCCAACTAAATGTATCAGATGTACTAGGATCTTGCTGAAACTTTTGAATGAGTGTCCACACTTATTCATCCTTCTTCCATTCATCCCTTACTTCGTTTATCCAATCTGGTTGGATAATAGATAAGGCATAAAGCAATGCTTCCACCTCTTCATTATTTCTTGAAAGTGCATCTGAAACGACATTTAGCTTCCCTTTTTTGTATATTATTTCAAATTCATAACCCAACATCTTTGTGACCCAATTTTGCTGCTCTTCTGAAGATAGTCTTTGTTCCAAAAAGTGTTTAAGACTATCATGATCAGTTTTTAACTTGAAGTGTCTTCCCATTAGGTAATTTTTCCATTTCTTTAGTGCATGCAGTATTGCTAACATTTCCTTCTCGTAAATAGCTTTTTGTAAATACTTTAATTTGATTGGAAAACTTTCAAAATCAATGGGTCTTCTTTCTTGCATTAAAACAACACCAATTCCATTTCCTAAGGCATCACATTCCATAATAAAGGTTTTGGTGAAATCTGGCGTAGCTAAGACCGGTGCTAGGCACATTGCTTCTTTAAGATGTTCAAAGGCCTTAGTTGCTTCAGGAGTCCATGAAGATGCATCTTTCTTCAATAATGTTGTTAGAGGTGCTGCTATTCTCCCATAATTCTTAACAAACTTGTGATAATAATTTCAGTCTTAGAAACCTCGCACTGCTTTATGGTTGCCTGGACTTTCCATTCCTTTATGGCTTTAATTTTGTTAGTAGTCTACCTTAACACCCTCGTGAGATACAATATGACCCAGACATTCCACCTCTTGTACTCCAAAGAAACATATGGATGTTTTTTGCATATAATTGTTTCTCCTTTGTGTGTTTTGCACATTATTGAGATCAAAATATTGCTCCATCCGTAGTATCCATGTTACAGGATCATTTCCATCAAACTTCCTCATATCCATTTTTTGAATATGGTGGTTCTTCCCTCCAACATTAGAGTTTATGAAATCACGATTAACATTTATTTTGTTCTCATCATGAGTTTCCTCTGCTATTTTTTCACCATTAGGAAAAAATTCTTGTATCAACTTTGCCAAACCTTCTATGTCTACTTTTAGATCATTCTTCATGTTTTCCATGTTGTCTTACATTTTTTCATCGATCTTAGCTTCCATGTCATCCATCTTAGCTTCCATGCCCACTTCTATGTTATTAATCTTAGCTTCCAAACCATTCACCTTAGCTTCCATGCCTTTCTTCAAACCATCCATCTTAGTTTCCACGCATTTCTTCAAAACTTCCATTTCATTTTTTGTTGCTCTTTGCGAGAGAAATTTTTTTTTCACTTGCTCTCGTAATTTTGATATGTCATGTTGCCATTATTTGTCTTCATGAGTCATAGTAGAGCCTTCTAAAGGATTAATGGGCGTTGAATTATTTTTAGGGTCCATTTTAGAATCCAATATTGATATCTATTCTACAATATTCCCTTGGAATCAATTCAACTTGATTCTTAAAACAAGATTTATGCAATTCGGAAAAAAAAATACACACCTTTTACTTGCTTTTGAGGAGCTCGATATTGAAATTCAAGTATCTCTATAATTGCAGATCCTCAATATCTAAAATTCAGCCCTGTAGTATCCCTCTAAAGCTTCTTTCAAATTCCACGGGTCTGATTTGATTTGGATTCATCAAGTCAAAGTTATGTCTAATCTCCCACAATGACCCAATTATGGACTCGTTCAGTAGAGCGAACTTGCACAACTTTCCACGTTTCATTGTTTAATCCTTTGGCTCTGAAATTGATAGAAAGAAAACTACAGTCCGTGTAATTGTGGCCACTTTTTACAACATTCCAATCCAATGCACAGAGAGAGAGCTATGAATATGTTTCCACGGTCACCTATTTGAGATGAAATTCAGAAGCCTGAAAAAGCCCTAACTTCCATAGATCATATCTTCGCAAATATTGCGAACAAAGATATGAAATTTTGCGACGATATTCCTCAGGATTTCGGCTTCGCACACTAAAAATTTCAGCTTCTGAACCTTCATAGAAAAATATTTATTGCGAAAATTCCACGATGACCTGTTTGGAGCAGCGAAACCATAGAATCCAAAGCTCTGATACCAAATGTTTTGAAACTAGATCCAAAAATAGAAGAAAAGAGATATCAACGCCTCAAAAATAAGCCACTTCGAGGGGGAAACTTCCAATACATTACATGAATGAACAATTCTTTGATGATACAAATTACAAAACCTCCTTTCTATATATAGGAGTCCATGGGGCCACAATGTAATCCTAGCCGACCTAACAATAATAATTTAAGGGCACAATAATAACAATATGGGGGTTACAGGGGTACAATAATAACAATAAGGGGGTTACACTAACAAAAATAAGGGACTATACTAGTAATATAAGGACCTAACATACCAGATAGATCAAAATGTATCAATTGAAAAATATTAGATGTCTTCGTGACACTTGAAGGGAATGGTCCCCTTGTATGCTTTCCTTCAGCACAACCCTAACATACACCCTCATGATCATCTTTGAAATCAGGCATCCATGTCACCACCTTCCTTGCTTCGGGAAGGGATTTGAAATGAAGGTGTGAAAACCACTAGTGCCATAGCTCGGATTGAAGGGTTGTGTCACATGTCATGGCCCCCAGCAAACTTCCTCCAACCTGATAGAGTGTATCACACTCTAAAACCAAGAGTGAATGCTTATTTGAAGTTCCTCTTCCAAATGAGTACCTTCCCATCTATGAATTCCACCTTGAATCCTTTATCTTCCATTGCCGAGATAGACACTAGATTCTTCTTCAAGTTAGGTTCGTACAACACGTCTTGCAAGTGGAGGACTTGACCTTGATTTAGATGAAGGGCCACAGTCCCTGTCCCTTTCACGGGATAGGTGGCATTGTCTCCAAGGATAATTTCCAAATTAGTATCCTTTTCAATCAAATCAGAGAGGGCTTCTTTGTATCCAGTGAAGTTCCTTGAGGCATCCCTATCAATCAACCAATTATCCAACGTATCGGAAGGAGATGCATCAGAGAGGGAAGATATAAGAATATATTCATTTTTCCTATCAACAACATTAGATTCATCATACCTGGAATTCCTTGACCTCTTGAAAGGTTTCCCATTTCCACTTTGATCAGAGGGAGCCTTCCTCTTTCCTTTGAACCTGTTGTTCCTTTGATTTCCATTCCCCCTAAAGTTGTTGTTGTCATCATCTCTAGGAGATTCCCTTCTATTGGGCACTCTCTTGCATAGTGACCAAACTTGTTACAAGTGTAACATCTTCATTTTCTTCCTTTGGTAGCCGCTCTTCCATGATTTTGATTTCTCAGGCCACCATTGCTCCTCTTCTTTGCATGAGCAGTGAAGGAAGTAGGGTCACCTCCATTCCCATTCGAGAGATGGTATCTCTCCATCATCCTTGTTTCCTCTTGAGTGCATATCTTAAAAAATTCATCAAAATCAGGAATCACATTATTATTAAGAATAATAGTATTAAATACATATCAGTCACAGGGGAGTCCTCCAAGAGCAATGAGAATGAGCTCTCGGTCAACTACTTATTCTCCAATATCTAAGAGATCATTCCTGATTTCTGTGAGCTTCATAAAATAGGATTGAATGGATTCTTCTTTTCCCTTATTGATATTCTTCAACTTGTTCTTGAAAAAGAGAACTTGATTAACATTGCTAGCCCTGAACATGCTAACCAACTTATCATACATCTCTTTAGATGTGCCGAGCTTGGAGATATAAGAAACCAAGTGCTTATGTATAGAATCCCTGATAATCATCTTCGCCTTGAATTCCCCTTTTCTATACTTCATCTTTGTGGCATTCGGTGCATTTGATGGAGGCTCATTTATCTTCCCCTGCACATAATCCACGACTTCTTGATCTTCCAATACCAAATCCAAAGACATCTTCCAAGCATGATAATCAAACTTATCAGTCAGCTTATCATCAATCTTGAAACCCTTGTAGGTTAAGGAGGCCATTGGTCCTTAATAAGACAACTTCTTCGGTGATTTCTTTTCACACTAGCTTGGGCTTCGTCTTCACCTTAGCTATGATTCCATGTTAATTTTAGATAACCATGGTATGTTCTATGCTTAATGCAGTTTACCTCAATCTTTCTTATAGGCCCAATTCAAATTAGAAATCACATAAACATGAAAGTAAATGATGTTAGAACATAATAATAGATTGAAAGAAGACAAACCAATATAATAAATAAAAAATTGTAATTATTCTTTTCTTGCAAATATAGAGAGAAATGTGTGTTACAATAGTCAACATGATCCCCTGGCTAGCAAAGACTTTTGCTGGTCAAACTAGCTCTTCCAACCTCCAAGAGGTTCAGTAAAAATCGATTAAACTTGACCTTTCTTTAGTTTCACACACAACCCACAAAACAACCCTCAAAACCAGTCAATGCAAGTCAATTTCATGTGGTCAAAGACAATCAACGCTGCAATCAACTGCGGTCAAAGTGTTGCGGAAAAGTCAACATATTTCCTCAATTTATGTGCCCTCCAATGCAGCCTGCCTAAATCTGATTTTCTGGGCAGAAATGGCAGTCAAACTCCAAGGTTTGACCGACGGTCAACACTGGTCAACACTCGAGAAAAAAGCCCTAAACACAATCTGAAATTCAGCTTCTTGTTTCACACGTGGAAGAGAGAGATAAACCTCCAAAGGTTGTACGAACCAATCATATGATGAGGAATGTGTGTGATGAGATGATGATGAGATGAACATCATCTCTCTCCAATTTATATCCATGAATGACAGTGTGAGACACATATTTTAGGGCTTGTGAGCCTACATTACAAATCTTGCCGACCTTGACAATTTGCACGTGTGGAAAATAAAATCAAAATATAAGTTCTGCTCATCCAAACAAGATGATATTTAGATCAATATTGCACCTCTCCAAAAGAGAAATCCAACAAAAATATCATCATCATCATATGAGCAATGCAACATGGAGTTTGAACCTAGTTGCCCAAAATTAACAATAGAGCAATGTCTTAACAGCTCAGAGGGACGCAGTGCAGAGCAGCAACAACGCAACAACTTTAGAGAGGCAGCGCAAAGGCTAGCAGCAGTCAAATATTCATCACCAAGATGCAATATACTTGTCCAATTTCGGAAGTATTTTAGTTGTAGAAAGCAACTATGTTGCAGTGCATAACAGTTGGCAGTGGCAAAGTCAGCAGCAGCGCAGATGCAGAATTCAGAGGGAGTTGCAGTACAAATGCAATGTTGACAGTGGTAGTGTTAGTAGTAGTACATAAACAATGTTTGTGCAGAGTTGATGGGAAGCAGTGTCAAACATCAACAACACAAAGGGAGATGCTTCAGGGTCAGAGCAGTGTGCAACATGGCACATTGTTAGAGCACATTCCTCGCTAAGAGGGAGTGTTTATTTGGGGTAGTATCATATGTACTCTAAGTCTCAAATTTTGTGGAGAGGCTTAGACACATGTATTCCAAATAACCCATAAATCATTTGGTGAAATTCCACTCGAATTGTATTCTATAGAAATAATTAATTTTTTTAAAGGGACCCTAACTCTAAAGGAAAATAAAATAATTAAAGTGAATTAATATAATATGAGTGAGAATGATCTAGAATAAATGGATCGAGTCAAAATTTAATCTTAGCCATTGAATAGAGATCTAATCTGGACTACTGAATTCTAAAAAAAAAAACTATAAGATTGGCTTGAAGGGTCATTTGGAAATTACACATTTTGGAGACACAAGGCATAGATCAAAGATCAATTTCTTTAGTGAGCAGTGCTCAGAAAGAAAAATTAATCGAGAGATATTTTGCAAAGAGGGGCAGTAGATCCGGTTGGAAATTTTCCTGAGCCGAAGAATACAAAGCGGAGGAGACAGAAATCAATACTAGCGGAGGCAACGTAGTAGCAACACAGTGGCAATGCATAGCTATACAGAGACAACGCAGTGCCACACAGAAGCAGCGCTGCAGTCTTGAGGAAGCTCATTGATCAGCTGAGGATCAGTGAGATCCATTGCCGAAGAGCTGGGGTGTGAGTCCAGAAAGGGCCAGAAGGTCAGATCCAGCGAGCAGAAGTGTCTGAACGTAGAATCCACACAGTCCCCACACAAAGTGATGCAGACACTGCACAGAGGCAATGAGGGACTTGCCATCCAGGATTTTGTCAAGTTGAGCTTCCAGTATCAGGGTGTGAGGTAATCTCACCAGATTTCTTGTCAGTTAGATTCTTTGTGAGGATAGCCATAAAGGCATCTAGTTTTTATTCAAAAACATTTACTACATAATATATAAACCCTCAGATCTGTTGTACTAGTTTTACCGCATTGGGTTTTTTCGGGGACATTAGTCAAAAAATAACTATGTCGAATGTTTGTGTGATCTATGTTTCTTCATATTTGTTTCCGCACTTGTAATTCTTCTACAGTTAATTTGTGTAGGCTGTAGTGAATGGATTCTGATATTTGTTTGTAGAACACAGTGAATAATTTGTTAAGAAAATAACAAATAGAAGACTTTCCATCAGTTTTTGTAGTACGATTCCCGAGTTAACGAAATTTTCACATAGTGCCCCTCCCGAGCTGCTGGTTGATCGTTGTTCTTCCCTGTGATTACATCGCTCTTAAGTCTGGTATTTATATCTAGTGGAGGCCTTAGCTACCTTTAATTATGCTACGTGGACATGACTTCCTTGTAACCTGTCAAGATTCAAAGATTTTGTCATGTATCCTCCAATGACTTGCAACTACAACTGATCGATGTAAGCATCTTTCAGCGAGTTTTGTTGATTGGGACAGGGCCTCAAGAAGTTCAAAATTAACCTCGTTGTCCTCATACGACCTCAGGAATGGTTATGTTAATGTTTCGCTATCTCAAGGAGTCTCTACTACCCCTAACGAATTCAGGGAAGCATATGGGCCACAAGTGAACCTAGATTCCCTTCGCTCCCTTAGTTTCTCCTTTGCTAGCCTTGAGTCAAGATTCGATGATCGATACAATCGTTGTTGCATCAGAGTAGCCACAAAAAATCATCGACCAAATTATTTCCATAGAGAGACCACATCTTTACGTACCAACCAAACCATAGCTGATTCAAATCCTTTTTCCTTACAATCTAGAATAGATCCGAGTAGCTCCCAAGAGAATATGTTGTGCTAGAACAAGGAAAGAAGTGACTAGCTAGGGTGGGATCACCTCCACCGAAACTAGACAGGGGATTAGATATGGTGGGATCACCTCCATAGAAACTAATCAAGAGGGGGTCTTAAAGACCTCAAAGCCTCATGCTCAGAGAAAACATAGATAATTCAATCCAATTCAATGATGCCAAAATCATCCCATCTCTCATTTATTTATAGATTCTTCATGGGGGGTTTCTCTTCCTCAATCTAATGTGAGGGGTTCATGTGCAAATCCCAATTTTGGATTTTTTCCCTAACTACCCCAAAATTTTCCCAATGTTGTTCCAAGGCATTGGATAATGCATTCCCCCTTTATCAAAGACTATAGCCTACGGGGCTGGATAGGCTACTTAGTCTTCCCTTGGGCAACTAATCAACATGGAACATTATTGTTCCCCCTTCCCAACATTGGTTGTCCTTAAGCAATTGCATGTTTTGGTGTTATTCAATCTTTCCTTTAATTCTCAAGAATGAAAAACTTCCTTCAACTCTTACATCTACCATGTCGAGAAAACCAACACATTTTTCTTCTTGCAGCCCAATAACCCACTTGTTGGTGAGATATGTCATTATGTGATATTTGTTGTCCTCCTTCACTATTTCATATATTAATTTTGGGTCAAGAGTACAAAAATATGTTATTGTTGAGGCAAATTTTGTTCTCAACGCTACATCTTTTCCTTCCATTTTTCTTCTACTAATAATTTCACTACTATTACATCCTTTATCAATCACCCAAGGTTCATATTCCTTGCCAACATTTATAGAACCTTGTTTATTCAAAACTGAATGATAACTACTTTTAGATGAGGAGAACGAGTTTTTCACTTGCAAATTATGATTTCTCCTATGCAATGGCCCTACTAAATCTTCTGGGGCCAAGCATGCTAGATTCCCATCATCAATGTCAATCAAGTTGGTTTCAAATAAATCTATATCTACCAAGATATTCTAAGGAGTACGTGCAAACATATATTTTAAGGGTTGTCTTGGTTTGATCACTTTAATCCTTATTTTATCCATATTTTATGCCTGCCTTATATGGAGCTCTGTCAAAGACCTCCTTCTAGCCACCTATGTAAGGAAATATCGTTTTAGCAAAAACTGCCTAGACTTGCATAAATGTGTTAGTAGGTTCCCCAAAAGATAAACTTCAACATATTTCCTGACAAAAGAGTCTAATATTCACAATGAAATCATAGTTAAATGGGACAATGGTGCTTTAAGGCTATCTACACAACAAATTGCCTTTGGATCTAGACAATCATTCCCTTGACCCTGCAACTACCCTAAACCAAAATTCATTGTACTCATTTCTTCCTTAATGGCATGCACGTTCCTTTATATTTGAAAGATCTGCTTTTTCAGGGGATCCAATCCTTGATCCACACTTTCACTACGTTCTTGAATTTCTTTAATGTGGCTAAATGTCCCTTTCATATTGTGGAACAACCTTTTTTCTTCTTGTAAAAACATACTTGTGTGCTTAATTCTCTTTTTCATTTGATTTATCTTCTCATAAAATTCCTTTAACCTTTGTTCAACCTTCATAGCTATCTGGCTATCTTGATTTATTGATTTAGAATCACCTTTTGTTTCTGATTTGTTCAAAGTTGTTGTATCATTCTTATGTATTTCATGTTCAACATTTTCAATTTCTATAGGATCCTCCATGGTACATTTACTCTCATCTTGAAGTGATGTGAAAATCCACTTATCAAAAGTATCGAGTTCAATCGCATCTCTATAAATGTAGCCAACATGTCCAAATTCCAATTCTTCTATTATACCTACATCCCAATAGGAAAAATTGTGGTCTCGGTATTTTCCACCTTCATATTGAGAGCCATCATCAATTTTCCTATCCATCATCATTCGAGAATAAGAAATAGGTTCACCATATTTTCCATGAACATCATTGGTAGACATTGGAATACTTAACGATATACTCATTTCAAACCTATGACTGCTTGACATGTGGAACCCATCATTTTCATTAACAAACTTTGTTAAATTTCGAAATACCATCCAAATTTATTTTCTCACGAAAATTTATTTTTATTCCCAACAATTTATTTTATTAAGCCAAATAAATATTGAATTACCGGAAAATAAAATCACTAGTATTTTTAATTTGTAGAAATGAATATATTCAATGAAATTTAAATCAGAGAGATAAATCACACATTGCAAAAATAATTCACCCCCAACAATTCTCTGTCATTTATTAATCTGGAAAATCTGGGCTTTTTGACCAATATAGATATAAGGAAAAATACAATAACTTGAACTTGTAACTCACCTCCACAGGATGAATTCAGCCCAAGGAATTCAGCCACTTGGAAATCAGCCTTTGGAATAAATTGTCTTGGAGAAATTTGGCCCAGTTAATCAGCTAGAAAATCGACCTATGCTCTCCTTGTGTGCTATCATTGCGCCTAAGGAAAAAACGATCCCTAGCAATTAGGCTTTCTCCAAATTAAATCAACCTTCCCCAACAACTCTACCTTGCAATATCCTTAACTCATCCTCCTGGATTCACCCTCAATGCCACAGAAAATCAATCTCTCTATGATGTCTCACTCTCTTGAGTTCTTGTGTTGTTGTGTATTCACCTCTTCGCTTGGATTCCTTTATAGTATTCATTAAGTCCAAATCCCTAACCCTGATCTCTCTTCTAGAACATCTCAAAGATCAACAGTTGAGATTATTTCTAAGTTAAATAATTAACTTTTTTATCCTTATAAAATGACTTAATAGTCCACAATAATTAATTGACTTTAATTATTGTATTTTTCCTAAGTTAAACTTAGGAAAGAAGACATAAATCACTTACTCCACCAAGCAAGTACTTAGAAGAGGAAAATAATTCCTACCACATGCTATGACTCAAAGCCTATGCAGAAGATCTTCCGAAGCTACCACTAGCTTAAACATTCCCTCCTAGTAAGGAAGGGATTCTCGACCACCCCAACTTATCTCGGTAATTCACAAACTTCCCTTTCACTAGAGGCTTAGTGAGAATATCCATCACTTGCTCCTCTGTAGAAATGTATTGTGGTCTCATAGCACCTCTCTGAACCTTGTCTTTGATGAAGTCATATATGATCTTGATGTGCTTGGACTGATCATGAAAAACAAGATTCTTAGAGAAATCAATGGAACTCTCGTTATCATAGTGAAACACCTTTCGCCCCATCTTGTGAACCAACCTATCTCACAGCTCGCCATAATTTTTGCGATGTACTCTACCTCTACTGATCTAAGTGTCATTGACCACTGCTTCATGTTGTACCACGAGATCATGGTTGATCCCAAGCTGAAACAACATACAAATGGGGATTTTATTTCCACTACACTCCCTGCCCAATCAAAATCAATGTACTCCCGCAGCTCCACTCCTTCACCTTTGACATATCTTAGTCCAAATTCCACCATACCTTGTAGGTATCTGAGCACATGATTTTTTGCCACCCAATGAACCTGTCTCGGCTTCACCATGAACTACCTGAATGTGTTCACAACAAAACATATATCAGACCTAATTTTGATCGGATACATCGAGCCTATCAACTACCTATACAATGTGGGATCCACTAATTCACCTTCAAATGCACTTAGATTTTTTTAGTTAGTTATCATCGTTGTAGACATAAGCATGCAATATTCCATCTTGAACCTCCTTAAGATCTCAACTGCATACTTTCCATGTCCAAGGAAAATCTCTCTTGGTTGTTGCCACACATCCAATCCCAAAAAGTAGTGCATAAAGATGATGTCCTTCATTTCAAACTTCGAAGCAAGATCCTTCTTGCACATCCCTATGAGATTCTTCTATCTTGTTAAGAAGAGATCGTCCACATAAAGTACCAAGATGAGTGGATCACCCTCAACAAGTACATATTATAAGTTGGGATTTGCCTAACTCTTGGTGAAGCCCAAACCAAGAAGATATCCATCGATCCTAACGTACCATGTGCATGTCGCTTGCTTCAACCCATAAAGGGTCTTCTTCAACCTGCATACAAGGGACTCTCTCCCATGCACCTCAAACTCTTATTGTTGTTCAATATACACCTCCTCCTAAATCACTCCATTGAGGAAAGCAGTCTTCACATCCATTTGATGTATCCTCCACCCCATCTTTGAAGTAATGGACATAAATGCTCTAATGGATGTATATCTTGTGACATGTGTGAATGTCTCCTCGCAATCAACTCCCTCCTTCTGGGATAACCCTCTCGCCACGAGCCTTGCTTTTTACTTCTTGACACTACCATAAGTTATAGCTTGATCTTATAGATTGGTCGAGAAGTGACCACAAACTTTCCCACTTTCCCTCTGGTCTTGGGACTATGTCCCATACATCGTTGATCATGATGGAACTATAATCATCCACCATGGAATCTCTGTAGACTTGCTCATTTATAGCCTCCATAAAAGTGGAAGGCTTGGACTCACTGATGCTGCTCTTCAATGCTAAATAACTGGAAAATATTTTCGGTGGTATGCTCTGCCTAAAAGTGTTGCTAGGAACCTCCACACGCTCCTCAACATCTCTCAAGGTCTACTCAGCCCATCTTGGCCTCCTCCTAGTAGAGATTGGAGGAATATCTAGCTCCTCTAGATCTACTAACTATGTCCCTACTATTGGTGTTGTTGGTCCCTGTTCGTACTTAGGAGCTTCTCGCTTTCGAACCTATACTATTGTTGGCTCTTTCTCCTGAGATCTCCTATGGGTCCCATCCTCATCAAAGCTAACATCTCGACTCAATATCACTTTCCTCTATCGTAGAATGTAGACTCGATAGGTCTTTGAGACCTCACTGTAGCCCACGAATACACCCCTTTCTAAATAGGGATCCAACTTAGTCCTCTTCTCAGTAGGAACGTGGATATAGATTGGATTATTGAAGATGCACAAATGAATCACATCCAATTTCACTCCTGTAAACAACTCCTCAAGAGTCACATCCTCCAATATAATTTGAGGACTCTTGTTCTACACATACATAGTTGTATTGTAGGCATCCACCAACAAAACATAGGCAATTCTTGATCATATATCATTGCCCTCGCTGCCTCCATTATGGTCCTATTCTTCCTTTTGCCAACCCCATTCTATTAAGGGTTGTAAGGTACTATGATCCTCTTCTTAATTCCCGCTTCCCTACAAAAATCATGGAACTCATCGAAGGTATACTCACCCCCATTATTTGATCTCAACACCTTAATCTTCTTCCTAGTTTGGTTCTCCACAACAGTTTTGAAATTTTGAAATCGATCGAAGACCTCATCCTTGGTATTTAGGAAGTAGATCCAAATTTTCCAGGAATAATTTTCTATGAATGTCACAAAGTATAAAGACTCTATGATGGATGTCACAAACATAGGACCACAAAATCTGAGTGCACCAAGTCTAGTACTCCCTTAGACCTGGACTCGCTGTGAGGATACAAAACCTTGTCTTGCTTTCCAAGCGCACACCCTTTACACACTCCATCCTGCGCCACCCTGTTGATGGCAAAAAATGACCAAAATCAATAATGGGGAGATCACCCGGTCAATGCCCCAAACTAATACCTTTTCCATTTGGAATGGTGATTTCGGCTAGTTCAAATGGGTTTAGTTACCCCCTCACTCTCCTTGCTGACTTGTGATGTTTCTAATTACCATCAACAAAAAGAGAGATATTGAATTTACCCTCTTGTAAAGCTCTTGCAAGAAAACAACCTTAAGTTGAAACAAGGGCTCAATCGGGCCACACTCAAGTTTTCTCCTGCATAAAGAGACTTCTAAAAATGAAATGAATAAATCTAAATACAAATCTACACTAGGATGTAAGTGACATAAACTAAATCCTAAATCTATCTCGATTGAGGAAGATATAGATCTAGCCTCGGTCGAGAGAAAGATGATGAAGTTTGGACCAACCTAAATTTAGAATAAAATGAAGTTCAATAAACCAAGGAAATAGTTCTAGGACTTTCTACAAAATAAGCAACTGTATACATCTAGTTATATGGGGAATAGTCATCAAATCTTTGTTGCACATACATCTAAATTCAGATAAAATGAATTCAAATTCAAAATACAACTGTATTACGGAAATAGTTCTCATGCTATAATTGTGATTGAAACAAAGACAAACTTTCCATTAATATGCTAAGTAGTTAACAATAGTAACAAGTATATCTATGTGAATTCATTATTCAACTTGATATCAATGAGATCCATCAAGAAAATATGCTTTTTAAATAATTTAAATAAGCATAAAATTCCTACGATGGGGGCGACCGACCCTCAGATGAGGGGGCCTTGGGATCCCCACCCCTAACCACCTATCTCCCATGCATGTGATTAAGAGGGTAGGTGTTGGGCTCATGGCCCGGTGAAGGACACCTTTGGAGATGGTGGGTATAATTATCATGCTTTATCTGTGGTATGTGAACGTTCTAGTGTATTGGGCAATGAGAAGAGACATCGCGGAGGGTGGTGACGATCATATTTTCTATTACGGTAGAAGTCGAAAGGCCAATGTGGTGAGGGGATAAACACATTTGTTGACCTCCAGGCATGGTTCTACTCTTAGGGATTTGTTTTGGACCCAGGATCTTCTATGGCTATTTCTATAGTCTTTCAGGGTGACTGTCCCCTTTCCTGGCTGTTGTTCTTCCATCCACAAGTCCTCTCCTCTCCATGTTGGTGTTTCCGCCACAGTCTGTGAGCGTCGGTAAATTGTTATCCTTGTTGGTGGTATTTGTTGTTTGTAATTAAAACTCTCCCTGTTGTTTTTGTAGTTGTTATTTCCCTAGCGAATGAGTGGCAACTCTGTCTATATGACTCTTAATAGTGGCTACAAGGTTGGGTCTTAGTTCAGGATACCCATAGCTAGTTTTCTGAGGTGTGTGTCAGTTGTAGTTTTGAGTTTGGTGTCTCGGGTACCTCTAAGGTGATATCCAGGATATTCATTACGGGATTATCATTAATTGTGGCTCCTCTTTCAATATGTGGCTCCGATCCATCTAGGTTTAGTGTTTGGATGGATAATTGGTTGGAGCCAGATGTTTGTATGCAACTATTGCGAGCCCATATCAATTAAATATGTTGGCTTGTGTTGGGCCGAGAGGTCCTTTGCTCTGTTTCATGAGTCTTGTCTTGAAAAGTCTTGGGGTTTGCCTCCATTCTCAGGGTGGGTTCTTGTTTGTAGTGTCAAGGTGTCAGGGGAATCTTGGTATAGGAGCATCAATGTTCTTGAGTCGGCTCCCTGCAAGTGTGTTCTACCATTGACGGTAATTTGGAGAATGAATTTTGGTGGTGATTTTGTGGGAAAGTTTGATTGTGTTTTAGCCCAGGTCTGGGAGTTATTTTAATTTGTAGGGATGTCGCGTCAACGAGGGAGACCTCGAAAATGGGGTGGCCAACATGTGCATCCAGGTGCTTGCGCGGGTGGCATCTCATTCTTCAGCGAGGAGCACTCAGCTATTCTGGATAGGAAGGAGGAGCTTGCTCAGGATCTTGCTCTCTATCCTAGTCATGTTGTCCAGCCTTCATCCATGAATCGATTGTTGATCAATTAATGGGAATCCAAGGCAACTTGGATATCCTCCGAGACCATAGATATGAAGACCACAATGAAATTATGGCCTATATGAATGAAATACAGTTCATTCAATCAGAAATTATGTAACAACTAGATAATGTTCGCAGAATTCAAAGGTGAAAAAATGAACGCTTGCAGGAGATAGAGGCCCACTTCGAGCACATTGACTACCACATGCACGAGCAACATGGTCCTCTAATAGTTCCGACCATGCACCATCCACATCTGCTACTTTGATATGCAGTTGTCCGGTTGTTTGCTTATTTTGTTAGTTTTTTAGCATGTATGGCTTAGTAAGCCTCCATAAATAAAGGGTAAATTGAAAAATCTTATGCTTAACATTCTAGCTCTCCTCGCCGACAAATCCGTTCGAAGTGAGGCAGGAAAAGCTGATGAAAATCATAATGTACTTATTTTCTACATGATAATATAAATGCAGTATTTTGATCAACAAAAAAAAAACATAAAATTAAATATAATTCACAATAGTGTAGAACCCACAAATTAACACTATCTAGATCAAGACTTTAATCAAATTGAATTAAAATAAGGCTATCAATCAACCTCTAACTTTGGCGAGAGTGTACATAAGCTGCAAATCTGATCAAAGCTTTTAAGTATAAGATTTCTCAAAAATATCCATAATAGCATGAATTTTTTTGGAGTTGAAACACATCTCTCCAAATCTGGCCCAAAGTTAACCAATATTCTGTTGAACTCTTAGTTAAACTGAGAAGGGGGGGGGGGTGAATCAGTTTAACACATTCATGGACTTTTAAAACTTTTCTTTTAAAACTTATTTTACTTTATTAACACCTTCATTTCATGATCAACATAATGTGTGAGCAATATTTATTTATGAGCAGCAATTAATAAGTAGATTAGATAATGTACCCCAGCAGTCTTAATATGTTAGCAGTAAGTATTAGCAGAATAGATATATCATATCAACACATAGACATCATGCACATAGACACCAGATATACGTGGAAACCCATAAAGGGAGAAAACTACATCTTATTATTGTTGTGATGCAAAGGCAAGCTCCAACTCCCTCTCACCACTGATTTTCTGCAGGCACCAACCTACAGGAGGCTCCAACCTCAATTCTGCAAGCTACAACTTGCAAGGAAGCTCCAACTCCCATCTATTTTATGCAGGCACCAACCTACAGGAGGCTCCTACCTCAGTCAGCTACAACTGACATCTATCAAGCTACAACTTGATAGGGAAGCTCCAACTTCCTTACTCTTTCAAAAGAAAAACACTTGCTGATTTACCTTGGATATCAGCTCTGTTCTGTACCTTCTTCTCTGTTGTTCATCAACTCTTATATCAGACCTGCATCATCTCTGCTCAGCCCCTTCTTCTTCTTTTCTCAGCTCCTCCTTATTCACATTCTTCTTGCAGCTTGCTTATTCTCTTCAACTCTCTTTAATTCTGCTGCACACTCTCTTCTTCTCTCACTCTTTTTCATCAACTTCTTCTCCCCTTGGATATTACCCTGTTTTATACAAAAACAGCTTCATGGCTGTTTGTATTCCACTGGGAATTCGAAATGGACGGCCATGTCTCTTTGCCTTCTGCCTTCTCATCTCTTTTATCCGCTCATTCAGAAAATATAATAGTAGGTGCTTATTTTAATATTACAGTGGGATATTTGCTCTCTTCCGGAGACTTGCCAATGCATCACAACAATATAAATTTAAATAAAATATTTACATTCAAATTACAAATGAGAACTCCAGCTCACTCATTTTGTCTCTTGGCTTGCTGCGCATTTGTCTTTTCTCTGACTGTGTCTTTGTCCCTTTATCTTCTCTGTAAGCCTTTCTGTTTATGGCTGCTGCGTAACCTTTGTATTTGTGTAACTGTATTTTTCATTTTTATATCAGCGCTTGATATATAAATGAATCTGCTGACTGTAATTCTGGGCCATATTCCAATGCTTTTCATGCCACGAGTGTCTTGTTGATGTGGAACATTCCGCAAGCGGAACGAACATATATCACAGTCATTGTATATTAATAATCGCCCTCCCATTAAGCCGAGGCCCATGGGTTCACAGCCCATGCGGCATATTTTAATACAACTGCAACCATGATTTATATATCTAACAACAATCATTTTATATAAACAATCTTCCTCCACCTTAAGCCTTTGGTCTTATATTACAATCCAATAAGTTGAATCACAACCTCTAATATATGAAAGGGTCGGGCCCCACATCTGACGGCGGACAACACATCGCAACGACGATCGGAAAATCAAACAAAAAATCGCGCAATGTAACATTTGCGATGTGCGATGTTGCGATGGTGTGATATTGTGATTTCGCGATGTTGCGATGGTGCGATGGTGCGATGTTGTGATGGTGCGATGGCGCGATGTTGCGATGTTGCGATGTTGCGATGGTGCGATGAGGAAAGGGTCCCACCATATTAGGCTTTGTTACGTTTGTTTCTTTGTTTACAAAGCGCTCCATATAAATATATATGTATGCTTTGGACCTCTATGCATAAGGCGCAATATATGTAATGTGCTGCATATATACTCCAGCGTGGGTAACGATTCCCGGAATGTGATTTATATATATGTATACTTTGTTGCTCCAATTGTTAGTGTATCTTCCAGCGGGGGAGGTGATTCTCATAATTTATTTTATGTATCCTTCCGCCTGGGGTTAAGCGATTCCCAGAATTTATGTGCCTTTGCTGTGCTAATGCCTCTGCCTTTGTTGTGCTAATGCCTCTGCCGCTCGACGACTTCACTGCTTCTGTATTCGCTGCCTCTGTCTCCACTGCTCGACCGTTTCACTCTGCCTCTATATTCGACTGTTACACTCTAGCAGTGTTCTTCCTCCTGTTTCCTTTGTCTGTTTCAGCTTCAACGCTGCTCGACCTCTGCCTCTACTGCATGTCTGTTTCATCTCTTCCTCTATATTTGCTGCCTCTACCTCTACTGCTCGACAACTGCTCTGCCTCTTCCTGTCTCCTTTATATTTGCTTCCACTGCCTCTGCCTGTCTCCTTTGCTGTCTCCTTTGCCTGTCTCTGCTATCTTTCTGTTTCTATCTCTTCTTCTTGTCTAATGCTGCTCCTTGCTTCTTCAAATGGTCCTGTCTCTGCTTCTCTTTTTGCTGCTTCTGCTACCTCTTCTTATGCTTTCTCTGCTCCTTGGCTGATGTTTCAAGTGCTCCTCCTTTGTCATATCCTTTGCCTTATTGATGGTTCATGTGCTGCTCCTTTGTGCTCCTTTGCCATCAATGACAACATTTCCAACATCTTCTACAATATTCAGTCATTTAAAATAATGCAAAAAGTCCTCTTTAGGACTTTTTGGAGAGAATTGGAGCCCTTTCTCCTTCAAAATCTTATTTATAATTTACAAGAAGAAAACCCAAAAAGGAGAGTTGTTGAAAGAATGGTTGAGATCTCTCATTTTAGTTGGGAAGAATCACTCTTTTCCTTGTTTCTGGTGCAATTCCATTGCCCCAAGATCCATTTGTCTCTTGCTTTCCAACAAAGAATCTGCAAAAAAAAAAATTAAAATAAAGAGAAAAACTCAAATTTCTAAATTGAAAAAACAAACTAAAGAATTCAAAACTAATTTGATAAATAAATAAAGCCAAATTTGTGTTTCTCATTGCTTCTCTCTGGAGATAATATTTGAAAAAAATTGATAATCAAAACAAATTTGCAACAACAAACAATTTTGAGCAAATCAAAATGCTTCAAAACAAATTCCAAAACTGATTTTTTGTTATTTTGTAGCCTTCACTTTTGCTGATTTTTTCGCATATTAAATCTCCAGATTTTCCTAATTTAATGTTTCCATAATGTTCTCCGTAGAATTAGCATTCAAACAAGCTCTCATATGCCTCATTTGACTTAGTAAAACTCAAGATATGAGCAATGAAAATCTAAGTTTTAAAATTTGTATTTTGCTGAAATTTGTACAATGTTAAACAAAAATCTAAGCAATTTATTAATGTTTAATTTTAATATTTTTTTTATTAAAAACAAAAATCTAAGCCATTTATTAATATTTAATTTTAATAAAAGTTAAAATATATAATAAATTTAAAAAAACATAATATAAAAAATAAATTAAATAATATAATATATATATATATTTTTAAATTCATAAAATTAAATATTAGAGCATTTAAACAAAAATAACGCGGAGTGAAAAATTAGTTAATGGGAGGTGTAAGGGATAATATATGAAAATGGAATGTATTGGGAGGAGGGGAGCGAAAGTGGAGAGTGGGTCCCCTCCCCACCTTAATGAACTTTTCTCATATGATGAATTCGAAAGCCCTTAAAGCCTCTCTCACTACAACTCTTTGAGCTCCAACTTTGACGTCATCCCGGGGCTGATTATAATCTATGCAAAATTTGAATCTATTACGAGCTGGGGAGAAGGATGATGTCATCAGGTTTGTTTATATATATATATATATATATATATATATATATAATTTTTATGTACAATTTTTATTATATTATTGATGAGGTCATAAGGTTTGTTTATATATATATATATATAATTTTTATTATATAGTTTATAATATATATACAAGTTTTTAGTTGTGGTGGTTCTAAATAATAAATAAGTAAAAAATAATAATGAATAAAAATTAATAAAAATTAATTAAATAATAAAAAATTAATATTTGTAAACTAACTAATCTAATTAATCAAATTTTTAGGGATAGTTTAATTGGTGATTAAAGTAATGTGCTTTAGTTCTGACTTGATTTACGAAGAGGACAAGCTGTAGACTCCCAAAGGTTTACTAGTAGTTACAAAGACCCCTCTCCCTTGTCGCAATCACTCACTTCTTGTTGGGATTAGTTCCTTTCAGCCCAATAGATACTTCACCTCCAATAAAGCTAACATCTAGTTCTATGTCTTCTCTAGCAGAAAGTGAAAGGATATTTTTCTCCAAATGTTGTACGTGCAATACTTTGTTCACCTCCATGATACCAATTGATTCCATCTGAAACTCAATACTACCAATGCCTTCTACTGCATACTTGGCCTTATCATGAAGCTCTACATGTACATCCATATCCCCCCTGGCCATGCTGGCGAATACGTCTCAAGATCTTGTCATGTGATGAGATGCTCCTCTGCCCATGAATTAGACACCTCTTGTGATGTTTCCAGAAATGCATGACAAAATTCTTCTCAAACTTTTCAACCATCTCTTCCATCTATGCAGCGGGTGCAGTAACTGTCTTTCCCTTTTCCCTTCTTGTTTGGACACTGATTGGAAAAATGCCCAAAAAGGAAAGACTCTACGATAAAGTTCTTGTCAAATTTTTCAACCATCTCTTCTGTCTGTGCAGTGGCTACAGTAATTTTATTTCCCTTTTCCCTTCTTCTTGTTTGAACACTGACTGACAAAATTCCCAAACTTATGACAAGCAAAGCACTTGACTTTGCTCATGTCATTTTACTTTTTGTTCTGTGAAGATCCTTCTCCACTGTGGTTCTGCTTGCCTTTTGCTTTTCCCTTTTTTTCTTGTACAACAATAGCAAGTTCATCTTTCTCCTTAGTAACCTTTTATTGTCCTCTAGTCAGTGAGTTCTCCCAGATCTCCTTTTGGATGAATTCATCCCAAAACCATCTCAAATCAAGAAGTGTCCTAGCAAGGATCCTGTCAACAAAGGTGGTCTAATGCTTGATGCAACCCTTTAGAGCAACTTTTACTAGCTCTGAATCACTCGTAGTTTCCCCAATAGCTACAAGCTCACCACGAGCCTACTAAATCATTGTGAGGTAATATGTCATGGTCTCAAATATGTTCATTTCTTTCGCAACACTGTTTTCCCATTTTCATTCGAACTCTAGTAAAAATTGATCATAGATATCCACATATGACGTCTGGTGTCCTTCCTTGATATTTGAGGAATTATGTGATCCCTCACACAATCCAAAATTATACACCTTGCTTTCATACCTTTAAGATTGTGCTCCATTGTAAGCTTTGGAACTGAAGGAACCTGAATGTCTTTGTTTACAAGATTCCACAGACCATTCATTTTTAGAACCATGGTATTTCACTCCTCCCATGGATTGAAATTAGCAACCCCATCCAAATTGCCTTAATATTGTAGAGTGCTCAAAGATGTCATCTTCACAAATCGACCACGACCACAAAACCCAACTACAAAATTTTAAGAAAATAATTCTATTGCCTAAAAAGGAAACCTGCTACTACAAACCCTCATGATCTCAAATCTCCCCTATTAGAGTCTTCTAGATCTCTCTAACACCATGTTAAATTTTGAAATACTAACCAAAATTATTTTCTCGCAACAATTTATTTTATTCCCAACAATTTATTTTATTTAGCCGAGTAAATATTGAATTACCAAAAAAATAAAATCACTGGTATTTTTTACTTCTATAAATGAATATATGCAATGAATTTTAAATCAAAGAGATCAACCACGCATTGCAAAAATAATTCACCCATAATAATTCTCTGTTATCTATTAATCTGGAAAATTTGGTTTTTTCAACCCATAGAGATACAATGAAAAATACAATAACTAGACCCTATAACTCACCCCCCACAAGATGAATTTGGCCCAAGGAATTCAACCACATGGAAATCAACCTCTGGAAGAAATCGACTTGGAGAAATTTGGCCCAATCAATTGGCTAGCAAATCAACATGTGCCCTCCCTCCGTGCTATCACTGCGCTTTAGGGAAAAATGACCCCCAACAATTAGAATTTCTCCAAATCAAATTGACTTTCTCCTAGCAAATTTTCCATCTAATCTCCTCAACCCGGCCTCCTAGATTCACCCTCAATTCTCTCATACTTCTCCTCCTTCACACCTCAGTCCATTGAGCCACTCACACTAGATAAAATTGCTCTCTCTATGATGACTTACTATTTTGAGTTTTTATGTTGTTGTGTCTTCACCTCTTCGTTAGGATTCCTTTATAATATTCATTATGTCCATATCCCTAGCCCTAATCTCCTTTTTAAAACATCTCAGAGATCAACGATTGAGATTATTTCTAAGTCACTTAAATAATTAACTTATTTATCCTTAGAAAATAGCTTAATAGTCCATAATAAAAAATTAACTTTAATTATTGTACTTTTTTCTAAGTTAAACATGGGAAAGAAGACATAAATCACTTACTCCACCAAGCAAGCACCTAGAAGACGTAGATAATATATTCCACATGCTAAGACACACAACCTATGCAAAAGACCTTTTGAAGCTACCACCAGCTTCACTTCACAAAATTCCCATTGCTTGGCATAACACATTGCCCAGTTTTCTTCAAATTTCATGGTTGAACAATCAAATCCTTTTGCTCTGCAATATATTTATGCTTTGTCATTTGACGAATCCCGGTTTTCTTTAGAAATCCGGTTTGATGGTGTTGATATGGATTCCTAAAGGAATCAAATTCTATCGCAGGTACATATGTTTGCAAAGCTTCAAATGTATGACTCAAAGTATTGGGTGAAACTTTTATATTCAACACTGTAATCGCAGTAGTGTCAAGTATTCCTCTCTCCTTCACATGGCCCTTCTGTTCCTTCATCTTCTTTTGATGTTTAAGGTCTTCTTTGATCACATTGTCTTTCTTTTGAAAACTTCCTCATTTTTCCTTATCATATTTCGCAACATTGATTGGGATATCACAAACATCAATTTTCCCAAAGTTCCCTTCTTCTACAACCACATTTGAAACTTGGATGGCATTGTTATTAGAAACATGCCCTCCTTATTTGAGAGTAACATTTTTCTCCTTCAAATTTGATCAACTTCTTTCATCTTCATTAGTAATACAATTACCCTTGGAAAAAATACCACTGGGAATGTTTCTTGTCTTGTTAAAAGCAATATGCAATAATTTTGAATCTTTATTTTGATTGATAATGACATGCTCTTCATGCATAGCTTCAGACACTACTGGCTCACTAGATATTGTTTCACCTTTAGGATTTCCTCCCCTTGAGATGTTGTAGCCCTTTTTTAAAACTTTTTAAATTTTGCAAGAGATTTTTACTTCTACTCTTCCAATTTCTATTCTTATATCTTTTTAGTTGCTTTGTACGTTGTGTTGCGATTTCCTTATCCTCATACACTTGGTCTCATAATCCATGTCCCCTTTAGTATCCAACACTTCACATGCTGGATGATTACCATTTTTCTTAAGTAAATGAATGTTATCCCTCACCTTAAGAGTTTTATATGGGGAATTACTTGATCTTGCTAGTTGATCAAGTGCTTTGGGTGATGTCATAAGTTCTTGTGCCCTTAGAGTTAACAGAGACACTATCCTTACTTGAACAAGTTTTTCATTAACAACCAAACTCGATATTTTCTCTTGAAAAAAGAGACAAGATTCCCATATATGAATAATAAACATTGGAGGTATGACTTGAAATTTTCTAACTGGATCTGATACAAGTTGTGGTGTAGTGACCATTGTGTTTTGTTTATTAGGTTTCCCAAAGGTGTTATGTCCAAGAACTAGCATTGATAGGCTACCCAAATCGTTAGATTTAAGAGATTGATATCTTGTATCTTTTTTTTGGGTGATATAGCCAATCAAAATGGTAAGCTAAAGGCTTTGAGTTTCCTATAGATTCTATAGATTTAGGTTTTTCATTCTCTTTAGGGGGTATAGCCATGGTCAATCATGTTGGTGTGCCTTATTTCATGCTTCAACGTCTCTTATTAGGTTCTTGTGAAACTCTTCATACCTTTGCAAAGACTTTGTATACTCCTTCCCAAAAAATAGTTCCAATAGATCGATTTTTGAAAAACACCTTCCATGTTGGTAGGAGATCTAACTCAAATACCACTGTAATATCCCAAGGGTATTTTAGCCCTTAGGGTTATAAAAAATCCAAAATGAATTGAATAGTGTACACAACCCTCTTTGATTGTTAAACAAATGTAGATAATATGATCATATAGGAAACATAAAATTTCCATAGATTCCAATAATTCATAATTAGTCCTAATTCAACAATTTTATCCTAGGATATTACCCAAAAATCCTAGTTATATAGCCTTCACAATAGTGAATATCCTTCACTGTAAATGGTGGAAGCTTTAACAATAATTAAACTCTACTCAATCAGTTTGTCCACTAATTAATTTATAAGACTATCTGTGATTAAGTAAAATTGTTCAAATATGATATGTTACTTTAGTTGCTATTGTAGTGTCCCTCTCGAGCTACTAATTGGTTGTTGTTCTTTCATGTGATTACGTTGCTTGCTACTGTAGTTCCCCTCCCAAGCTGGTGGTTGGTCATTGTTCTTCCTTGTGATTTTGTCGCTCTTCACTCTGGTATTTATATTCATTAGAGACATTGACTGCCTTGATGTATGCTATGCATATTCAGGTTCTTTGTAACCCATCAAGATTCAAAGGTTTTATCTCTTGAAAAATGCAGCAAGAAATTATTAATTTCATTTTTCCTTGATTAAATTAAGAAAAAAACGAATTTCCACATCAACAGACAATTTGGGTGATGTTAACTTATGTGACATGGCTTGTGTCACCCAATTTAGTCAGTAATTTCAAGTTGGAGAAGTTAGAGTTAAATTTAGCATGTGTGATTGCTAATTTGTATAAATCAAGGTTAGTTGTCTACGATTTTTTTCAATTAAACTAGTTCCAACTATTGGAAGAACTAGTGGAGGGCCAAGTCATGCAGTGGGACTTCATTCAAACTCATTTATCATCCAGTTAACTGATCAATCGACCCAAAATAGTTAGTGCATGTAGAGAATTCAATTTACCCAGTTGAGATGGAGATTCCAAGGTAGTGTAACATCAAGTGTAGACTAGTTCTGAGTGTACAAATGTTGCATGCAGTCAGAGGAAGGACCTAGAGGAATTGAACAATACAATTGAGGGAATTTCCTTGAAAATATGGGATAATTCCACTTGGAACAACGCAAGGAAATGGGAGCTCAAGCCAAGGAATAAATTGACTAATTCTGGGTCAGAGGCCTTTAGTGAGTAGTGAGATAGGTTGAGCACTTGCAAGGTTAGCTCAATTGAGAAAATAAATTGTAATCCATCTCTAATCTTCTAATTAGTGCAAGAGGCATAGGGGTTTTAGCAAATTTCTTTCCCCAGATAAAAATATTTGTTGCATGTGTGTGATTTCTTATCTCACGTCTGAAATTTTTATTCTGTATCATGAATTAATGTCCACATAATAGTAGAGTAGGTTTGTGTCATGATTTTCGTTAAAAATTCATGAGAAGTTGCAGATATAGAACTTAATTTCTACATGGTATCAGAGCTAAATTCACAGAAGAGCAGAAATTCGAATTTGTTTCTCAGAGGCTCGAATTTGGAGATCAGTGTTGCAGGTTTTCTTCAGAACTGAGTAGACAACTTTCAATGGACTAAGGCTAGAGTATTCCCTTGAAGGAACCTCTAATTTTGTTGTATGGAAGGATCACATGGAGGTAGTATTGGATTATAATGGTCTGCTAGAATACATCAAATCAGATGTTGCAAAAACAAAAGCATATCATGCCCAGAACCTTGCTTAGTGGAAGATATATGTGGCAAAAGCAAGGAGAATCATATTGGAGGGAGTACGAGATCATATTGTCTTGAATATCCATGGAAAGGAAACCGCATTCGCAATATGGAAAGCAATGTCATAATTTTTCGAGAATAATAGTGACAATAGGAAGCTGACCCCCAAGGATAAACTTCAAAGTATCAAGATGCAGAAGAATGACACAATACCATAGTATTTGAGTGGGTTCACACAATGTCATGATGAACTTGGCGAAGTCGGGGTTAATGTCCCTGAAGAAGACTTAGTAATCCTAGACCTTCTGGGACTTCCCAAGAGTTGGCACAATTATCAAGATTCGGTGAATGGGAGGGAGAAACTACCGAATTGGGAGTGTTTATGGTCTGATTTGGTGCATGAGGAAATAAGGTTGAATACCAGAGATGGAACTTCATCCAAGGGCGAGGATGAAGAAAAATTTGTATTGGCTGGAAAGGCCAATAATATAAAAGGGAAGAAATCCCAATCCAAACCAGAATCCAGTCACGAGGGCAAGAAGAAGGATTTGTCAAAAATCAAATGTTTCTAGTGTCATGAATATGGGAATTGTGCCACTAAGTGTCCACACAAATGTAGATAATACGATCATATAGGAAACATAAAATTTCCATAGATTCAAATAATTCATAATTAATCCTAATTCACCAATTTTCTCCTAGGTTATTACCCAAAAATCCTAGTTATATAGCCTTCACAATAGTGACAATCCTTCACTGTAAATGTGTAAGCTTTAATAATAATTAAACTCTACTCAACCAATTTTTCCACTACTTTATTTATAAGACTATCTGTGATTAATTAAAATTGTTCAAATATGACATGTTACTTTAGTTGCTACTGCAATGTCACTCCCGAGCTACTAATTTGTTTTTGTTCTTTCATGTGATTAAGTTGCTTGCTACTGTAGTTCCCCTCTTAAGCTGATGGTTGGTCATTGTTCTTCCTTGTGATTGTGTTACTCTTCACTCTGGTATTTATATTCATTGGAGACATTGACTGCCTTGATGTATGCTATGCAGAATCACATTCCTTGTAGCCCATCAAGATTCAAAGATTTTATCTCTTGAAAAATGCAACAAGAAATTCTCAATTTCATTTTGCCTTGATTAAATTGAGAAAAAATCGAATTTCCACATAAACAGAAAACTTGGGTGATGTTAACTTGCATGAAATGGCTCGTGTCACCAAATTTAGTCAGTAAATTTGATTTGGAGGAGTTAGAGTTCAATTTAGCATGTGTGATTGCTAATTTGTAGCAATCAAGGTCAGTTATCTAAGGTTGTTTTCAATTAAACTTGTTCCAACTATTGGAACAACTGGTGGAGGGTTAAGTTTTACAGTGGGACATCATTCAAACTCATTTATCATCAAGTTAACTGATCAATTGGCCCAAAATAGTTAGTGCATGTAGAGAATTCAATTTACCAAGTTGAGATGGAGATCCCAAGGCAGTGTAACATCAGGTGTAGACTAGTTCTGAGTGTACAAATGTTGCATGCAGTCAGAGGAAGGACCTAGAGGAATTGAACAATCCAATTGAGTTAATTTCCTTGAAAATAAGGGATAATTCCACCAGGAAAAACGCAAGGAAATCAGAGCTCAAGCCAAGGAAGAAATTGACCAATTATGGGTCAGAGGCCTTTTGTGAGCAGCGAGATAGGTTGAGCACTTGCAAGGCGAGGTCATTTGAGAAAAGAAATTGTAATCCATCTCTATTCTTTTGACTAATGCAAGAGGCATTGGGGTTTTAGCAAATTTCTTTCCCCAAATAAAAGTAATTGTTGCATGTGTGTGATTTCTTATTGCATGTTTGAAATTTTTGTTCTATATCGTGAATTAATGTCCACAAAATAGTAGAGTAGGTTTGTGTCATGATTTTGGTTAAAAATTCATGAGAAGTTGTAGATATACAACTTAATTTCTACATGGTATCAGAGCTAAATTCACAGAAGAGCAAAAATTCGAAGTTATTTCTTAGAGGCTCGAATTTGGAGATCAATGTTGCAGGTTTTCTTCAGAACTGAGCAGATGACTTTCAATGGACTAAGGCTAGAGTATTCCCTTTAGGGAACCTCTAATTTTGTTGTATGGAAGGATCACATGGAGTTGGTATTGGATTATAATGGTCTGCTAGAATACATCAAGTCAGATGTTGCAGAAAACAAAAGCATATCATGCCCAGAACCTTGCTCAATGGAAGATATATGTGGAAAAAGCAAGGAGAATCATATTGGAGGGAGTACGAGATCATATTGTATTGAATCTCCATGGAAAGGAAACCTCGTTCACGATTTGGAAAGCATTGTTAGAATTGTTCGAGAATAATAGTGACCATAGGAAGTTGACCCTCAAGGATAAACTTCAAAGTATCAAGATGCAAAAGAATGACACAATTCCGCAGTATTTGAACAGGTTAACACAATGTCATGATGAATTTGGCGGAGTCGGGGTTAATTTCCCTGAAGAAGACTTGGTAAGCCTAGCCCTTATGGAGCTTCCCAAGAGCTGGCACAATTATCAAGATTCGGTGAATGGGAAGGAGAAACTACCGAGTTGGGAGATTTTATGGTCTGATTTGGTGTAGGAGGAAATAAGGCATAATACTAGAGATGGAACTTTATCCAAGGGCAAGGATGAAGAAGAATTTTCATTGTACGGAAAGGCCAAGAAGGGAAAAGGGAATAAATCCCAATCCAGACCGGAATCGAGTCACGGGGGCAAGAAGAAGGATTTGTCAAAAATCAAATGTTTCTAGTGTCATGAATATGGGCACTATGCCACGAAGTGTCCACACAATAGGGCAAGTAAGAATACCTTAGGAGGAGCAGCAGGTGAAGCTTTGGCTCCACAGTTCGAGCTTGACTTTACTCTCGTTGCATGCGTGGCTAGCACAATGATGGGGAGTGTGTGGTACTAGGACAATGATGCATCATTCCACATGACGGGGAGTAGATATTTTTTTAGTGACCTAGAAGAGAAACACTTGCAGATGCACATTGATATGGGGAATTTTAGACGATACAACACAATCGAGGTCGGTACAATCACCTTTTAGAGGGAGTAGGGATCCCCCCTCAGGCTTAAGGATGTCATGTTCATGTTGGTCCTAAAGAAAAATCTTGTATTTGTTGCAGTTTTGGAAGACCATGGATATGACGTGATCTTCAACAAAGGTAAGACATTCCTGAGACACATAGCCACGAGATAGGTGAAGCATATCGAGGTTTGGGTGAAGAACCTGTACAAGCTAGATGTGGAGGATTGCGTTGCATTGACAAAAAAAGTATAGAAGGTCCAGAGCCGCGATGTTGATGAACTTTGGCATAAAATACTTGGAAACTTGCATCGTGGATCTTTTAAGATTATGCGAAAAATCACCACAGGCCTCCCTAAATCTGCATTTAAGCAGCAGGATGTATGCAAATGATGTACTTTGGGGAAGTATGCCAAATCCACTTTCCATGATCAGGACAAAAAAGCACATGCAGTCCTATAAAGGATCCACTCGGATGTCTGTGGATCCTTCTCGACAACCTCCACCTCCAGGCACATGTATTTTGTCATTTTCATTGATGACTATTCATATAAGTGATGGATCTTCTCCATGTGGAAGGAGGAGGCTTTCTATAAGTTTGTTTAGTTCAAAGCATTGGTGGAGAAAGAAACAAGAAAGAAGGTGAGGGCTCTCAAGAGAGATAATGGAGGTAAGTAGGTGTCGAATGAGTTTAAAAATTTCTATACAAAATAAGGCATTTGATGAGGGTTGAAAACACCCCACAACCCACAACAGAACTGTATGGATGAGAGGAAGAACTGCAGCATTGTGGGAGAAGCGAGGGAGATGTTGCATGACCAAGTTCTACTTCTGCACTTGTGGGCCAAAGCATGCAACACAACAGTTTATTATCATAATCGAAGTCCTGATCGGATTTTGGGCATTATTAAACCGGAGGAAGCTTTCTTTGGGAGGAAGTCAGATGTGTCACACTTCAGGATCTTTGGAGCCTCTGTCTACTTACTTGTCTCCAAATATGTGAGGAAGAAGCTTGAGCCGACAACAAAGTTGGGGATATTTTTGGAATAGACAAATTCTCCCCACAACTACCGGGTGTACTTTCCATCCCACAGAATTATAGTGGTGTGAAGGGATGTAAAATTTGATGAAGAGAAGGCCATGCAGTGCTCTCTTGAGAGGGAGCTTCAGATATCACGAAAGGAGGCTATTTTAGTTCCAAAGGAAGAACCTCAAGAGGTTGTGGAGCAGCCACAAATTTCGGAGCAGCGAGTAGATACCACCACTCAAGAAGAACCATCCAGAGCAGGTGGTAAAAGGACCAGGGAAGTTGAGAGACTTGTGCATGATGCAAGGGAGAATGTAGGTGCTCCTTCAAATCAACGCAGACAGAGAAGGTCCCTAGATCGTTACACTGGCTACATGGATCAAATGACTGAGATTGTAGAGACTGGCCTATTCTCATTCAAGGAAGAAATAGAGCAACCTGTATGGGTTGATGCAATGGTAGAGGAGTACAAATCCATTGTCAGAAAAAATGTTTGGGAATTTTTCCCCAGACTAGTAGATAAGTAAGTTTTTGGTTTATGATGGATCTTCAAGGTAAAGAAGGCAACATATGGAAGCATAGAAAATTACAAGGATATTTTTGTGGCCAAGATGTACTCTTAGGTTGAAGGGATTGATTATGAGGAGACGTTTTCTCCTGTAGAAAGGTACTCATGCATCAAACCAATTCTTTCTTTGGCTGCACAAATGGGGTGGAAAATCCACCAGATGGATGTGAAGACAACATTCCTCAATGGATTTATTGAGGAGGAGATGTATATCAAGAAACTAGAAGGACTCAATACTTTTGATCGAGAGTGTCATGTGTGCATACTCAAGCGAGCGGTGTATGGTCTCAAGCAAACACCCCATGCTTGGTACACTAGGATCGATAGCTATCTCATCAGTTTGGGCTTAACCAAAAGTGAAGCAGATGCAAACATCTATCATATTTTGGTAGAAGGTAAATTATTTATTATTGTCTTGTATGTTGATGATTTGATTCCAAATGGTGATGAACAACTGATTAGATCTTGCAAGGAGGACCTTGCAAGAGTGTTTGAAATGAAGAACACGAGTCTCATGCACTACATCCTCAGATTGGAAGTGTGGAAAGGAGATGATAAATTGTTTGTCTCTCAAGGAAAGTGTGCAAACGAGATACTTTAAAAGTTCCGCATGGACATATGCAAACTCATGGAGACTCTTCTAGTGACCAAGTGGAGGAAAGAGGATGCCACCTCAGGTGAGGAAGTGGATGCTATTGTTTATCAACAGTTGGTGGGTTAACTCATGTATCTTATGAACACACGACCATATATGTGTTATGCAGTCAATTAGTTGAGCCAAGCCATGTTTCGACCAACAAAATCATTTCGGAGGGCAGCTAAGCATGTTCTACAATACCTCAAAGGAACTGCGCAGTTTGGACCATGGCACATATGGACATAGGAATTGAAGCTACATGGCTTCACATATACAGATTGGGCGGGGATTCCATCAAACCAGAAGAGTACATCAGGTGGAATTTTCAGTGTTGGGTCTGCAACAATTTCTTGGTACAGCAGAAGCAAAGATCTATGGCACTCATCTCAGCAGAAGCATAATACATGGTTGTCAATCAAGCATGAGAAAGATACTTGTTGGATTATTTGGTCAGATGATGGATCCCACTGTGATCTACTGTGATAATAAAAGCTGCATAAAGCGCTCTAAAAATCTTGTTTTTCACGATCGATCCAAGCATATATATATCTGGTATCACCATCTACGGGATTGTGTGCAGAGGCGGATCTTTTTGTTGCGGTACATTCTGAAAGAGGAACAAGATGCAAATATTTTGATAAAGGCATTGTCAAGAGGGAATTTCAAGTTCCATAGGTGCGGGATAGGGGTAGTTGATAATCCCTTTCTTGTTGAGAGGGAGTGATGAAAAATGTAGCAAGAAATTCTCAATTTGATTTTGGCTTGATTAAATTGAAAATTTTTTGAATTTCCACATCAACAGACAACTTGGATGATGTTAACTTGAGTGACATGGATTGTGTCACTCAGTTTACTCAGTAAATTCGAGTTGGAGGGGTTAGAGTTCAATTTAGAATGTGTGATTTATAATTTGTACTAATCAAAATCAATTATCTAAAGTTGTTTTCAGTTAAACTAGTTCTAACTATTGGAAGAATTAATGGAGGGTCAAGTTGTGTAGTGGGACTTCATTCATACTTAATGATCATCCAGTTAACTTATGAGTCATCCCAAAATAGCTAGTGCATGCAGAGAATTCGAGTTACCCAGTTGAGATGGAAATTCCAAGGCAGTGTAACATCAGTTGTAGACTACTCCTGATTGTACATATGTTGCAGGCATTAAGAGGAAGGACCTAGAGGAATTGCACAATCCAATTGATGGATTTTCCTTGAAAATAGGTGTTAATTCCACTAGGAACAACACAAGGAAATAAGAGCTCAAGCCAAGGCAAAATTTGGCTAAGTCTAGGTCAGAGGCCTTCAGTGAGAAATGAGATAAGTTGAGCACTTGTAGGGTGATCTTAGTTGAGAAAAGAAATTGTAATCCATCTCTATTATTCTGATTAATGCAAGAGGCATTGGGGGTTTTAGCATATTTCTTTCCCCAAATAAAAATACTTGTTGCATGTGTGTGATTTCTTATTGCATGTCTGAATTTTTTGTCCAATATCGTGAATTAATGTCTGCATAATAGTAGAGTAGGTTTTTATCTTATGATTTTTGGTTTAAAATTCATGAGAAGTTGTAAATATAAAACTTAATTTCTACATTATTGTGTTTCATCCAATGACTCACGACCACAACTAATCCATGAAAGCGTCTTTCAAAAAGTCTTACTGACGAGGACATGGCCTTATGAAGTTCAAAATTACCCTCACTGTCCTGAAACCACCTCATGAATGGTTACATTAATGTGTCGCTATCTCAGGGAGTTTAATGTACTAATTTTCTACCCAGAACAATTTCAAGGAGGTATAGGCCGTAGGTGAACCTAGATTCCCCTCGCTTCCTTAGCTACTCCTTCACTGGGCTTGAGTCAATATTTGGGGACTAATGCAATTGTTGTTGCCTCATAGTAGCCACATAAACTTGTTGACTAGATTATCATCACAGAGAGACCACGTCTTTACGTGCCAACCAAACCAGAGCTAATTCAAATCCTTTTTCATTTCATTCCAGAATAGATCTGAGTTGCTCCCATGAGAATATGTTGTGCTAGAACAAGGAAATAAGTGACTAGCTAAGGTGGGATCACCTCCACAAAAACTAGACATGGGATTAGCTATGACGTGATCACCTTCACTGAAACAATAAAAAAGAAGGGGCATTAAAACCCTTAGAACCTCAAGCTCAAATAAAAAAAATATAATTCAATCTAATTTGATAATGCCAAATTAATTCCATCTCTCCTTTATTTATATATTCTTCATGGGAGGGTTTCTTTTACTTGATTTAATGTGAGGGGTTCATGTGCAACCCCTAATTTGGGCTTTTCCCCCTAGCTACCCCAAAACTTACCCAATGTTTCCCTAAGACATTGGATAATGGGTTCCCACTTTATCAAAGAATATATCCTATGGGGTTGGATAGTCTGCACTTCATCCTCCCTTGGGAAACTAATCACTCCAGATGAGCTAAGGACCAATTCATCATTATTTACATGTTCTATTATTTTTCTTTTCTTAAAATGAGATTGATCTTTTCATTCGTTGTTGCTCCATATAGAACATTAAACATATATGAATTAATAGATTATTTGAAACATGTTATATAATATGCTTTAATAAGTATATTATTAATGAAAATTAAAAAAAAAAACTCATATTGAATAACATTTTTCATTCACCTAGTTCATCTTTCTGTAGTTTTTCTATCAAGATTTTACGCTCTTATGCACTTAGACTAGAAATAATATTATCAACCTTATTGATTTTGTGGATTTTCATAACACACACTAACCAATACATATTAGTGAAACTTACATATAGTTCAAACATATTAATTATGTAAAGAATTATCGAACTTTCCTTCTTTGTTTTTTTATGTGTTATCATTGTGTCGATCAGTGTTTTTGTTAATTGACACTTTCCCAGACATTTTTTTATCAATATACAACCTATATCATTCAATATAGAAGTCATTAAATATATTTTATCGATAGATAAATTAATTTTCAGCTAAAAAGAGCTCTGGTAACTAGTGCATTTATTTGAATCAACACATTGGTGCATTTAGGCCATTAAACACACCACATGTTTAATTGTTTAGAACTACCAGCAAAAAATATTATTTTAAATTAATTTTAAATTATGACAGTGTAATTTTTAATGATAAATACACCACAATGACTTAACTGTGCTATTTATCAGAGGCGTGTTGATGTGTTATATTACGCCAAGAGCACTGATGAGCAGACTAGAAAAAATCGACAAGGTTATAATTTATCGGTATGATGTATTACACAGGGTGCACTAGTGTGTTATATTACATTAGCGCACTACGAAACATACGTCATTAAAAAAAAACAGTCAAAGTCGATAGTGTTTGGATTTAATTCAATAAGTGATCCCCCTAATTTACCTGTCAAATTCCCTATATATAGTAAGTACACAAACCCATTATATCTAAAATGCGTAAAATGAAAAGCTCTAATTGTGAACTGGTAGAGGGAGTTAAACCTTAAGGTGAAATTTTGCAATCACATAAGCAAAAAGAAGCAAGGGTTTAAGGTAAGTATTGATTTTTTTTTTTTAATTTATTTTATTTTCCTGAATTTCAATTAAATCTAAATAGGAACAGAGCGTGAAAATTTTTACTAGTAAAATCAATAGTAAATTTTTTATTATACATGATTTTAATTTTTTATTATATATATATATATATATATATATATATATATATATATATATATTCTTCTAATTTTGAATAAATCTAACAAAAATTGTAAAAACATTTAACAGTAAAATCAATAGTAAAATTTAAAATTTTTCTATGCAGGGTTTTGAGTGAACCACCATACTTTTCGAATTCTAATATTACCGTGGTTCAAAATATTTTGCTGCTCTGTAATGCTCCTGGTATGTCTCTCTTGCAAATGATCTCTCTTTTAATTAAACCTTAACAGAAATTGTAAAAAAATTTATTAGTAAAATCAACAATAAAATTTTAAATTTTTACTATTTAGGATTTTGTGTGAATCACCATACCTTTCAATTTGAGATATTTTGAATAGATTTTCTGCTCTAAAGTATTCTTCTGCTGCATAGTGTTCCTGGCATATCTCTCTTGCAAATCACTCCCTCGAAAATTTGGGAAAAATAATGAAATAGTGAATGACTTTTACTATTTAAAAGACATTATGAAATTATATTTGGAAAAATCAATTGTAGCTCATTTTTCAATTTAAGAAAATAAAAATAAAAACTCGCATATTTTTTTTCACTTAATATGAACATCGGTGCGTTCAATAGTAAAGAGCATCGGTGTGTTTCCACGTAAAGTACACCGAAATTGTCGGGGCACCAAATTTTTTCCACGCACCAACGTTATCGAATTATTTCTTTTATTTTAAAAATCTTGAAACAATGTGGTTAATATTTTAATGCAAATGTGTGGTTTGTATTAAAATGCATCAGTGATGTAATTGTTTTAAGAGCACCAACATGGTAGAATTCGTTTTTATTTTCAAAAATCCCTAAAACAGGTGCGTAACGGTGTTGTTTTTATTTAAACACATTGCTGTGGTTTTCTACAAGAGCACTGATATGATAACATATTTTATATTTTCGAAATTCCAGAAACTGTTGCGGGTATTATTTGAACGCCTTGTTTTTGTTATGATTTAAACACACTGATGCAATTTTTTCTAATATTTGCACTAATAAGGTTTAAAAGCTATTTAAAATTTCATTTTCACATAAAATGACAATTAATCTCAAATTATCCTTTAAGATGCATCCACATGAATTACAGTAGTTCATAGTAAACATTTTTCACTTAAAATTGTCTTATTCTTGAAAAATGGTTTGAAAACTATATTGCAATTCAGATTGTGGTTATATGGTTCTCAAAATTAATTTTAGATATGCATGCAAAATTTTATGTCTGATTGTTCTCAAATGCAGGGATGAAATATCAATAATATCAAATGTCTAATTCTTCAAATTCCAACTCATTCCATATTGTTGATCAAAGTATTTTGCAGAGTTATCTGTTTCCATCTCCAACAGGTTTAGATTTTATTTATATTTTGATTATCTAGTTGATTTTTTTTAATCCATGTCAATTTGAATAAAAATGTATCCAAATTTGCATAATCCTGATTCAGAATCAAGTTTAGATGTAGAAAATATAACTCCATTTCAAAAAATTCGGAAGCTCTTATCAGGAGCAACATATCGCAAGCAATTGGTAGATGAAAATAGACAACCTCTTCACCCTTCCAATTGAAACGTGACATCTTCCAACCACAATCCTCGATCAACGATGGTGATAATTGTTTGGTATAATGTAATTTTAATAAACAAATTGCATTGACATGATTTTTAATAGCATTGCTATTGTACTAATAACATTCAATATTTTTTGAAATAAGGATTCTAGTGATGATGAGCGACCCACCTACCATCTTCTGGTGCACCCTACTAAAATGTCAACTCGAGAGAAGGTTGAATTAATATCAAGAATCAGAGAGGAAGCATACAAATAATGGTTGAATCAACCACCTATTCAATTTCCACTACATCTAGATTCACCAATTAGAAATGACTACAACAATAATATTTCTTCACCACAAGTTGGAAATGGAGGCAATCAAATAGAGGTTTTTATGGATGATTACTTATAGGATATGAATGCCATGGAGGCAGTTTTGTTGCATTAAAAAACGATGAGCTAGGGGATGATGCTCATATCATTGATAACTTATTTGAAATCCTGAAATATGCTTCCACCACCCCTCTCTTTGGACCTGACGGTAAGTCAAAGTCTACTAAGTTAGGGACAATGATGTATTTTTACGACATGAAAACAAAGTTTGGCATGTCGAATGCATGTTTTTCAGAAATATTAGGGTAATTCACTTGCATGATCAATCAAGTCTCTTATATTTTGAGAAATATTGTCACACAATCAACATTAAAAATGTTCAATTTTACGAACATTAAATATTTACATTGTATAGTTATATTCCCCACAAATTGTAGGTTATTCAAAGATAAGGTTCTTTCAAGTGATATTGTCTCGTCGGGTAGGTACGAAGAGGCAAAGCAATTATTGAAAATGTTGGGTGTTAAGTAAATATCATATCATATGTCTGAATGATTGTATTATATATAGAAGAGAATATGTAGACAAATATATATGTCTAAAATTTGGGCATGACAAATACCGCAATTTTAAAAAATGGGGTAAATCACATGGTCCTCCTCATAAGATAATTGAGGCACATTCCTATAATCCCAAGGATTCAAAGACTCTTTCGTTGCAAATAATTAGCTATGTTGTAGGGATATCATGCCTCACACAAAAGTGAGTCAGGAATTCTGTGAATCCCAACAGATTCAATAGCCATGAAGTATATAGAGGATACATGGCCTGAAAAATTCAATGATGAAATACGAAGTCTATGACTAAGCATATACATGGATGACATCAACCCATATTCTCTCCAAAACATCAACTATTCTTTTTTTCATTTAGTAGTGATCAATAACAATATTCCCCCATGGTTGTTCGTGAAGAATTAACATCTTATGTTGGATTTCATAGTCCCTGGTAGAAGAGAAGTGAAGAATGTGGATGTCTACTTTCAACCATTGGTAGATGAACTGAAGGAACTATGTGAAGGGATGCATGAGTACAATGTATCAAAACCCATCACAACAAAGATTATTTTTACATTGTATGGCATATGTTCTTACACCATACATGATTATCCCGACTTAGGATTTTTCTCTAGTAAATTAAATTTTTATTGATTTGTTTATATACATAACAATATTGTTTCACATATTAATTTAATTTGCTACAATTATTTTTCTATCCATGGTTGGTAACGAGACTATCTGAAAAGATACAAAGTCTGCAAGGGAGAGGATGGAGTGCATGAGAAGAAATTTTTGCAGGTTAGGTCAGGAGGTCGGCGCAACGACGACTCTACTGAATGGTGATCCAGGAAGGACTGGCTCGAGTTCGGCGCTTCAATACTATTGGTGTGATTTAAGTGACAGGTTCTAAATCCTAGTTGGTGGAATTGAGGCATCACGAGTTTGCAAAGGTAGGAAGGTGACTGCAGCAGGGGAAGGCGACACTTTTCTTCGCAGAAGGAAGCCAACAGCGGATGGGTCAGGAGGCCCTGGTTTTCGAAGGAGGCAAGGGTGGAATGGATCGGATCAGCCGACTCGGCAGATGGACGCAGATCTCTCTGGGATCCCCTACATGGTTGAATGGCCCCTTGTAGAGCGGTTGGTAATGGGTCTCTCACAACGGGGATCGGATTTATTGGGCTTCAAAGGGTGCGTCTTCTCTGGGTGACTATCTCCCTTCACTACGATCTCACTGATATTTATTTTTTAAGCTATACTTCTCAATGCAGGATCTTTGTCTCTATTGAAAACTGGGGTTTTGGGTTTGTCGGCTCTCTACCATATCCAATGCTCTTGGGTCTGAGGCTTTGGAGAGGAGTCAGACCCAATACTATTTCCCCTCTATGTGAGGAGATAGAGGCCCTTGGATCTGGTGAACATGTTACTGCAGGGTACTTTCAAAAGGGTATAGGGGGAAAAATCACAAGGTAGAAGCAGAAGGAAAAGAAAATAATGCAACAAATAGTTTTCAGATTTTTATAAGAACATTAGGTGAAAAATCCCAAACCCTCTGGGTACAGGATTTGGAACAGATCACAGATATGAAGCAGAAGATCCAATCCTCAACAGGTATCCCAGCCACAACACAGAGTCTGATTTTTTCGGGGAAAACACTACAGGAAGGAAACCTTTTAAAAGATTACCAGATCCAAAGGAATTCCTCCATAATCCTGAATCTAAGACTCAAAGGAGGAGTTGCAGGAGGAAGCACATCGACTAGACCGGACCAAAACATAACTCAAGGATAGATGAAAGGAGCCAATACTTTCAAAACAGGAGCCCAAAAAGGCCCAACCTACAGGAATATTCTTCAGGGGAAGAACAGAGAAGCAACACCACTTGAACAGATAGAGAACACGCCCAAACCTTATATTGTGGAGAAAATGAATTGTGTTCCAGAACTGAACATTGAGGCAGAAGAAATCGAGGAATATAGGTCTACCTTTGAAACACAGGCAACAATATGCAGGTTTAACTGTTACTGGTCAAAACCAATGGAGTTGTTCCATTGGATTTTTACCAATTGGACCATAGACTCTGATATACACGTATGTTCCAAGGGATTATTTATTGTAAATTTTTCATCACAAGAAGCTAGAGACATCATCCTTAGAGAAGGTCCGTGGTTCTGGGGGTCAACCGAACTTTTCACTACTCCTTGGTTCCCATATTTCAACACCAATATGATGGAGATAACCAGAATGTTGGTATGGGTCTGAATATATAATCTCCCACTCCATTTCTGTAATGAAGGAGTGTTAGAGGGTATCAGAAATAGTCTGGGGAGATATATAAAAATAGACATCTAGAGACTGGAGGAGAGACTATTCACTTTTGCACGAATCTGTGTAGAAGTGGACCTCAGCAAGGGGCTTCCCGAAAGTATCATTCTGAAACAAAATCAGCAAAAATGGTTGCAACATCTGGACTATGAAAACACAACGTTTAGGTGTAGAATATTCCGGAAAACATGGCATCTTCAAAACACTTTCCCAGATGCAACAAGGGAGAAGAAGAAGAAGAAGAAGAAAACAGGGAAATCATCTAAGGGATGGAAATTTCACTCAGGAGGACCAGAGAAAGAGTCAAAAGACGAAGGGGATATCCCAACCCAAAAGGAGGAAAAACAGACAGTAGAAGAAGAAGGAAACCATGAACAAGTATCACAAAAACCAATGGAATCCAACAAGAAGTCACAGACGGTTGAGCTGACGACAGATCTCACGCATGCTTCTACTATAAGTTCAGGAGTGAATAAAATATCGCATGTGTCAAAAGCTCAGACTCCGAAAAAGAAAAATCCATGAGGAATGATGAGCTGGCCCTGGTTCCTTCTCCCCTCCATTCAAGGACCTGACAGATAGTACAAAAGAGGAAGGGCAAGCGTGAAAATCCTAGCCCTGCTGGAAAATTGTAAAATTATTTATGGTAGCCTAGCTACACTGAATAGTGTGCTTGAGCACATGGGCCCTTTGGGCATCTCGAAATTCTTAAATTCATATGCAAAACGTAAATTTCATTAATATTAATAGAAATTTGTTGATTTTTTCCTTAGAAAAAAATCCATGGTTGGTAACATGCGAGACTCTATAAAATAATTTCGTAGGTCTTGTAACAAAAGGGTATCATGGATGTAAATGTTGTGGACCTTCTCTAATGGCTAGGTGGTCCAAACACCTACAAAAGCCAGTGTATGTCTGCTCTAGGGTATTCCTCCTAGAAGAACACCCTTACAAAAGAGAAACATTCGATTTCAATGGTAAACTAGAGAGAACCCAAAGGCCTGCAACAATGGCACTGGATGAATAACTTAGGGCATATGATAAAGAGAAGGAGAAGGAGTTTTCAAATTTGTTTGATTCAAATGGGGAGCCTATTTTCGATGATCCAAAATTCTTCAACGCCTATGTTGAGAAATTTCCCATTGGGATGAAAATGAAAATTTTCTTTTATGAGCTCACATATTGGGAGCATCTTAAGATTTCCCACTTACTATATACCATGCATATATGTAAAAATGTTTCATCTTCTTTATGAAGGCACATATCATCGAAATAAAATGACAGATTGGTTGTTAGTAGAAATATTATTTCTTCAAAAACTAAAAAGAAACATTGGTCAAGCCAAGAAACTAGAGGAGAGGATGGTCTCTCTTAGTCTTTCAAAGAAGGTGACATCCCATGGAATTATAAAGAAAGATGATATTTCTTTGGAAAATGAAGTTATAATGAGTGTGAGGGTGCCTTATTTATATGGATATTCATTATGGCATTGCTTCACCGTGGAAGACTGTTTTTCGGTGTTGAAATCGCATGACCATTTGAACCTTCTAGGAGTACGTATTTCAAAAACATGATTTTATTATCTTTATTTTCATGAAATGGTTATTTTGTGATTATTTTTTGTATAATGTACTATTTATTGTGTAGTGTCATTATCCTCTACTCGTGTGTGGGTGTGTGAACTGTTACTTCCTCCAAGACCTACGACGTGCCAAATCTAAATTATCTACATTTGTACATTGGATCACATCAAAGGAGATTAATATGGATAGCATTCCACGGTGGCATCAAGAGATAGTTGAGATTGTTTCTATGTTTGAGAAGGAACTGTCGCCAGGTTTCATGGACTTTCAGGTTCATCTTCGAATTCACCTAGTAGATGAGGTTGAATTAGTTGGGGTGGTTTCTTGTCGATGGATGTTCTTCTTAGAGAGGTACATGAAGAAACTGGAAGTTTTTGTTCGATAAAGGGAAAAAATCGAGGGGTCTGTGGCAGAGGGGTATATATTATATGATTTTTTCTATTATTCTAGTGAGTACATCAAGTAGATAGACAACTCACTAACTGCAGCAATTTGGGACGACGAAAGGGATGAAGAAAAAAGAGAAGGGGAGCTTCTTGAAATGAATGGAAAGAGGTGCATTATAAAGAGTAAGTGGCTTATCATTTGTTAAATTTATACACAGTAATTATTCACACTAAATTTCATATTAATGCATATTTTGATCTCATACATACTATATATGTTGGTTTTATTTCATCGGCAAATTCAAAAATTGAAGCCATTAATAAATTCATTCTTTACAATATGGAAGTGACACAACTGTGGGTTGCATTGTGTGAGAAGAAGAGGAGGAAATGGGACAGTGACAGGAAATAATTCAAATGGTTGAATGGTAGAATCATGTCTTATCCTAATAATTTAAAATAAAACATGTCAACAGCATGCCTTAATAGTTGATTTTTTGATCAAGTCAAAGAGAAATATGGTGCATATGGTTGTTACCCGCATGTTGAAGAGGATGCACTAAACATAGGGATTGGGTGCAAAAACTTGGTAATAATCTCTTTTTGTAAATTTTTAACTTCATATTGCACCTTTGAATTGTAACACACACACACACACACATATATTATATTTTTAATTATTTTTGGGTTATTAGACACATGTCACTATGATTTTTCACTTTTTTATAAGTGCAGTTGTTCCTATCTATGTGTGCATATGGACATCATTTTCACACGGAGGATGTCGATGATGGATGCATGACATAAGACTGTGGAGTGGAAGTCGAGTTCGACCAATCAAGTCGCGCTAGCCACCGCAATCAAAACCTAATGCAGGGGTCATTAGGCTACGTTTGAAAGATACAAGAGATCATTCAAGTGAACTTCTATTCATTCCAATGTGTTATTTTTAGGTGTAAGTGGTGGGACACCCTTGATTATAATAATGTAAAGGAAGATCACGATAGTGGAATAATATCTATCGACTCCAGAAAGATGTGGCATGAAGCTAGGGAGCCTTATGTTTTCCCAAAACACTGCAACCAAGTGTTTTTTTAACCCATATGTGTTGGGTAGGGATTGGTGGTTCGTATTAAGACACGATCTTATATCAAAACATATTTTTTAGAACAACATTTTTATCATGTCAAGCGAGGAAGATAATCAGGGTGATGGCAATGAAGAGTGATATGTACTTGTGTTATTTCATCATGTATACTATTGTTTTATGGTTTTGTTTTCTTTATTTCACTAATTATATTATTTTTTTATTTGTCTTGTTGGCATTTTATATAATTGGCAAGATTCACAAATGTTTTTGCACATTTTTTTACAAAGGAAACATTTTTACACTTAAAACTAAGTATTTCCAATTGTGTGCAATATCTACGATAATAAGGATTCAAGATCACAATCCTTCTCAAATAGGAAAGTGAGAAGAATATAATCAAAAAGAGAAAATAGTGAATTTAGAAACAACATTGAATATTTATTCTCAATTTAGATACTTATTCGTTTATTAATCAGTTCACATGTTTTTTCTTCTTGTTTAGTTCAAAATCAATATAAATCATATTGTGATAACTCTACAAGAACTTTAACAATGAATTTTTTTTGTATTATTATGTAAGATTAAATTCTTGACATGCAAGGTAAAGTCATGTTTGCTATATTTAAATTATAGTTCTTGCAACATTATGTAAACTAAAAGGAGGTATTTTGCATGTATAAAATGTTGATTACATCTTTTGAAGGACAATAAGAGAAATAAATGAGCTTCCATGGATGCATGAGAGGTTTAATTTTTTCTTCATGTATAATGGAACATTTTTTACTTTTCTTTTCAATGGTAATTATACATAAAAAGTTGAATAAATAAATATTTTATGGCTAAAAATTAAATGATAAATAATGTGATGGTGATTAAGAGACATTTCTTTGAATTTCTAATAGACTTGTTGATACATTTTCTTTCTTACTTAGATTATGTAAAATAAATATCTATTTCTATGTATTTACATGTCTTTATCATTATGAGCATCATGTAATATTAGTTAGCTAGGAGAAATGTGAAAACATGAATTTTAGTGACTATCTCGTGACAAGTATGTGCAAAACATAATATTTCTTGAGTTGTTAATTAAGAAAAAATCAAATATATTATTTGTCAAAAGTTTAAATCTAATATAGTATGATTTTGTATTAAATCTAAGTCGCACTAGCCACTGCAATCAAAACCTAATGCAGGGGTCATTAGGCTACGTTGGAAAGATACAAGAGATCATTCAAGTGAACTTCTATTCATTCCAATGTGTTATTTTTAGGTGTAAGTGGTGGGACACCTTTGATTATAATAATGTAAAGGAAGATCACGATAGTGGACTAATATCTATCGACTCCAGAAAGATGTGGCATGAAGCTAGGGAGCCTTATGTTTTCCCAAAACACTGTAACCAAGTGTTTTTTAACCCATATGTGTTGGGTAGGGATTGGTGGTTCGTATTAAGACACAATCTTATATCAAAACATATTTTTTAGAATAACATTTTTATCATGTCAAGCGAGGAAGATAATCAGGGTGATGGCAATGAAGAGTGATATGTATTTGTGTTATTTGATCATGTATACTATTGTTTTATGTTTTTGTTTTCTTTATTTCACTAATTATATTATTTTTTTATTTGTCTTGTTGGAATTTTATATAATTGGCAAGATTCACAAATGTTTTTGCACATTTTTTTACAAAGGAAACATTTTTACACTTAAAACTAAGTATCTCCAATTGTGTGCAATATCTACGATAATAAGGATTCAAGGTCACAATCCTTCTCAAATAGGAAAATGAGAAGAATATAATCAAAATGAGAAAAGAGTGAATTTAGAAACAACATTGAATATTTATTCTCAAATTAGATACTTATTGGTTTATTAATCAATTCACATGTTTTTCTTCTTGTTTAGTTCAAAATCAATATAAATCATATTGTGATAACTCTACGAGAACTTTAACAATGATTTTTTTTGTATTATTATTTAAGATTAAATTCTTGACATGCGAGGTAAAGTCATGTTTACCATATTTAAATTATAGTTCTTGCAACATTTGTAAACTAAAAGGAGGTATTTTGCATGTATAATGTGTTGATTACATCTTTTGAAGGACAATAAGAGAAACAAATGAGCTTCCATGGATGCATGAGAGGTTTAATTTTTTCTTCATGTATAATGCAACATTTTTTACTTTTCTTTTCAATGGTAATTATACATAAAAGTTGAATTAATAAATATTTTATGGCTAAAAATTAAATGATAAATAATGTGATGGTGATTAAGAGACATTTGTTTGACTTTATAATAGACTTGTTGATACATTTTCTTTCTTATTTAGATTATGTAAAATAAATATCTATTTCTATGTATTTATTAGTAAATTATTTAAAGTAGACATGTCTTTATCATTATGAGCATGATGTAATATAAGCTAGGAGAAATGTGAAAACATGAATTTAAGTGACTATCTCGTGATAAGTATGTGCAAAACATAATATTTCTTGAGTTGTTCATTAAGAAAAAATAAAATATATTATTTGTCAAAAGTTTAAATCCAATATAGTATGATTTTGTATTATTTAATTCATATTTGTTATTAAAAATAGCTAAACTTAAGCCAATACAATAGCAAATAAAGAACCAAAATAGCACCAAAATTTTATATCTTTATTACTAGAAAAAATTTCACTTGCCTCTTTAAGGGAGAACTTCCAATAGAGCAAATACCCAACTACAAGTAACTTCACAAACTTTATTTTACATTTCTTGGTCCTCATCTTTAGAGAGAATTTTATAATTTAAATTGATAATAGATGTTATAAATATTAAATTTAAATTGCTTGAAAATCTCATAACTTTAGTGTTAAATTAAATTTTATTAAAATAGAATTTTTTTAAGCTATATTAAAATTAAATCAATTATAAAAAATTATGACTTAAGTTTTTTTTAAATTTAAATCCAAATTGAATTTTATAAACCAAAATAGATCCATCTTAACAACGGATCTACCAAGAGGCGAGAGCGATTGAATCTCATTATATGAAAGTCTCTTTTTAGAATGTAAAACTTGAAAAAATATGTACATGTCAAAATATTTTATCTCTTTTAATGATTGATAAATCTGTGATTAAAATGGATCTATAGTATTGCTTAACTCTCTCTCTCTCTCTCTCTCTCTCTCTCTCTCTCTCTCTCTATATATATATATATATATATATATATATATATATATATATATATATATATCAACCATAATGTAATTTTTTATTGGTTAAATTATATTTTTGAATAATTTATTATGAATAATATTTTATATTAAAAATTGAATGAGCTACACATTTTCCTCTTATCAAGAACTAATTACTAAATTATTTTACCTCTAATTGTTTTTTCCTTTTGAAATATTTCACTAATGAGGTTAGAATGAATACGAATGAACTATCTAAGTAACAGAAAAATAGTTATCGTAATTTTACAATCATAGTTTCAACCATACTAAAATTTGTAATTTATAAAAATATCTTTACACAATTTTTTTTTGAAGTAAGTCGTTTGCATGAAATTTCATATATAAATTTTTTATATAAGTTCACCAATACATAATATATAATAAATATAATTTCATAAAATTAAACATCATGATGATAAAAATCTAACAAACATAAACATCAACTAAGATACACATTCAAATTCACTACCATCATCCAATTATATACACCTCTAGAAAATATAAACATCATTAGCTAGCACACAAGTCTAAAAATATAACAGAACATCATCATCGCGATCACATCTAAAAAAACACAAGAATTGTAATCTAACATCATCACCACACACATCCTCAAATTAATATACATCTCATGTCAAATAACTATTATCAGATACACATCTATCTGCAAGCACATTAAGTGAACATATCTAGCATGACCTAAAAATATACACATCAAGACCAACATATAAATTAAGTACATAAAACATAAAAAGGTGTCACACTAAAGCAGAAAAATTGTATCCCCAAAAAATGTCGTTTGATGCCTCAAAAAGCTCCCAGAAGGTTTCAAACCTTGTTTCACCAAACTGGGTCTCGCCGGTATAAACGCTCCCATGAGCCGATTCCTCCATGTTTTCCACTCTGAATGCATAGATATGTATGAAAAAAATATAATGATACAGTCCATATTAGGAAAGGGTATCATGGTGGTAAAGGTATATGGAGTACAATACTAGTTAAATAAAGGGAGACCAATATTAACAATGGTCGAACTTGTGACAAATGACGCAAATGGTGGAGTAAAAACATGTATTGGGGGGAAATTAAATTCAAGAAACAAAAACCATTATTAATGATAGGCTATAATTTAACCTACTTATGTGACTCAACATGGTGCTCTAAATAAACACGAGATGATATTGTTGTTGATATAAAATTGTGGTATCAAGTAATCAAGGTATCGCAAGGTGAAGAGGGTGTTATTTTTTAGTGTTTGAGTAATAAAACAGAAGATTGGTGCCCTTGGTGCGACTATGTATATGTTAGCGATCAAAATAGGGAAGGAAATGGTACTGTTATAAGGGTGTCTTCCAAGGGGAAGGTGGATGAACCAAAAAGAACATAAAGGGTTCATAATTGCAAGGAGATGGAAAGTTGTGTGAAACTTACTATTCAAATCTTGATGAAACCAAGGGAAGGGGATTCCAAGGTAGGGAAGAAAAGGCACATCTTGAGAGAGAAGTTGTAGTTGTAAGGAACGAAGAAAGACTATATCGACTCCAAAGCCTATAGAAAATTTCGGCATGGAAACAAAATGATCCATGGGTTTTATTACGACAACCATTTTGGGTAGGAAAACATGACTCTATCTCTTGCGATTAGACATCGTGATCAAAGAGAAGTCACATTGAAGCAGGATAAATATGAGTGTGGCATGAGGAAATTTTAGCCTAAAAGTGCCCATGAAATTTCCATGCAATTTCCATGTCATAATGTGTAAACCAATCAAAATCCTTTAAATTTAAAAAGAGGTACCTGTAAATATTTTGGAGCGAAAAGAAGAAAAACTACTTTTTTTAATTGTATTTTTTGTTGATCTCCTTATAGGTTTACTAGAATTTCAAGTTTAGACACTCATTGGATGTAGGATTAAATTCCACATCCAAGGAGTACCCATTATGCATACTTTTGAGAAGACCCACATTGATAAAAATTGTAGATACATTAAAAAAGTGTGTTCAACACGCTTTTTTAATGTATCTTCAATTTTTATCAACGTGGTTCTTCTCAAAAGTATGCATAATGGGTACTCGTTAGATGTAGAATTTAATTTCGCATCTAATTAGTGTCTACACTTGAAATTTGAGTAAAATTATAATGATATAAGCCAAAAATGCAATTAAAAAATGGTTTTCTTCTTTTCCCTCCAAAATTCATAACTCGTATTTTACTATTTAAACCATTACTTTATTATTTTTCCTTAGGAAGCTAATTTTAGGCTGAAATTTCCTATAATGTTCTAAAAGGATAAAAGGAAATAATGAAATGTATTTGAAGAGGTACACTAAGGGTTTATATGCTAGTTTGATTCATCATACCTAACGAGACTAATGGAGCCTCATTAATGGTTTGAGAGGTCATATGGGGTAGACATGAAAAATATTTGTACAAGTAACTAAGAGAACCAAAAGTGAGAGGGATCTATCATTATAGAACTTGAAAAGGAAAATATGAAAGTTGCATGTACAAATGCATGCACTTGTATTAGTGCATGCTATAATATCTCTCATATGAATGTCTCTAAAACATGGAATGGAAGATACCATGGTGGAGATTTTGTTGAAAGAAATCCAACAGTGTAGACTATTTGGAAATTGGGCCTATGGTTCACTCAAACAGGATAGTCAAAATTCAGGTCAAACAACTATAAATAGGGGCCTAGCTTCCATTTTACTATTCATTTTTACCATTTGATTGTAGTGATTTTATGAGCACTGTGAGAAATTGTGGGAGTGTATATGGATGGATTCACATCACATTTTTTTTTGGCTTTAATGGCTAATGCTTTTGTGGGGTGAATGACTCATTGCTTTTGGCATTGAAGTATGGATTTTTCCAAATATAAATTTGATGCTCGACTATGGATGGGTCAAGTCCAAGAATCTTGAAATACTTCCAAGCGAAGACATCATGGTACTCTTGAGAATATGCTTTTTAAGTGCTCACCTCTTCAGGGAAGAAAGATGCTTTAAGGACAATGTTTTCTGTGACACTAGGTGTTTGTGAAATATAAACTTGGATAATACCGAGGAGATATTTTCCTTCTTAAAAATAATTAGGAGTAGGTATCGGGATTTTTAAACTAATAAACATAGCCAAGTTGTATAAAGTATTTAGTTTCCATGGTGTACTAACTTTTGGAAGGGCTAGTAGGGGTGATTGGGTTTGGTAAAAACATGGAATGATGATGCATGCCATTCCATGGATAATCATGTGTAGTAAGGGCCTCCAAAATATATTACTTATATGTGAAGGTTGTTGTTGGTGGAGGTATTTTGAAAGCAAGTTATTGGATGACTACATCCTTTGATAACAATGAAGGAAAATCATTTGTTGATAATAAAAACATAGATCAATCATCATTGTCACTTGAATATAATGGGTAAAAATGCACCATTGGAGCCTTCCTATGTTCAATTCTGGATGTGCTTGAGTTTCATTTGGTAGTTGAAGAGGAAGTACTTGTTTTCCCAGCAACATGGTCTGACAAATGAGGGAGAGAGTGATCCTAAGCTGAGAGAGTAAGGTGCAACCATGAAGTAATATATATATATCCATACATACCAAAAGAGATATAAAAGGGAACAAAAGGGTGGGGATTCATCTTCATTAGGATCATTGTCAAATAAATAGAGGTTTTGCATCCTTCCATGTTGGAAAGGGTTAAAATCTTGGAATTCATGAACCAGTTGAGGTGGAGGTTCAAATATGAACATGGGATGTTGTGGGAAGTCATAGAAAGGGAAATTTTGTCTACAAGGACATATAGGTGTTGAAGGTAGGATAGAATGTTTTCCCCAATTATGTGGTATGGGTGCACAACCTTACGAGGAACATGACATACACCCTTTCCTTTATGGGGGGCATGAAAATGGAATCCTCCCTTGTGAGACCTGTAGATAGGGTCAATGAGGAATGATGGTTATGGTGTGTTGTAGAGGGAATTTCTCTGGTGTATGCTCATCCTAATGTAATTTATAGGAAGTAAGGAGAATACACGAAGGAGGAAGGGGTGATTGTATGCGGGGAATTACTAAAATTGGCTACTTTTGATTCTTTTAGGATCATGACGGTCCACTATCAGAGGATGTGACCATGGTGCCAGTAGTATGGGAGTTTATCTAGGTTAAGGTTTGAGATTTAGGTACTTCTAGTGATGGAAGAAGCAGAGTAGTCAAATGAGGGATGCTATAGAAGGATGGACCTTAATTTTGTGGAACCTAATCTTATTGTGAGTTAGAGGAAATATAACATATTTGGTTAACATGATTTTTTTAATATAAATGATTGTATCCTCATGTAATGGATGTTATGGGTTGAGTGAGAGAGATTAAAGTGTCATCATACCACTGTAAATCGGGAAAATAATAAGTTTTGTGGGCATAAAAAATAGAGATAGAACATGTATGGTTTGTATGCAACCCATGAAGTCGTGAGTGTCCTTATGGGTGAGGACCATATGGAACGATAGGTAAGTTGACAGTCTCCAATATTACTCATAGATTAAGGTAGAGATTTATATTTTTTTCAACAACAACATAAATGGGACATGAACAAGGAGTATTAATAGATGGTTGTGGTGATGTTTGTGTAATTCCATTATTTTAAGTTGTTCTTAGTTTTGAGGAGTATTTTCCCCATTCCTTCGTCTAGTCATTTTAGGAGTTAGGGAAGGATGGTTAGGTGGGGAATGGATCCAAGGATGAAAAGAGGATGTTGGTGTCTTGGTATAGTTAAGAATCATATGCGTGTATGATTGAGGAAGTTTGTATGGTGGTGCCATGTTCCAAATTGGAATTCGAAGAGTAATATGAAGGAGTGTAAGAGTAGCCATTACAAGGTAATCTGCTCAACCTAGTATAGGACATATAAAAGGAACTTTATGGATAGGAGGATAACTATTGTTGAAAGAAGGACTCTCTATGGGGATAAATTTGGTTTTAAATGGCATCAGAGTAGAGGGAGCCATTTTTGTGTGTGAAGGACCATTCATGAAAGTGAGAACCATCATAAAAGGTTTTTGTACTAATGGAATTACTTCTTTATTTCAAGGATGGTCTATGGTATTCGACGAAGGACTATGGGAACCATCGTAAACATGTTCCAAAATGGGGGGGTTCTCTTTAGTGGTTCAGGATGACCAAATGCCAATTCCATACGCATAAAAGATTGAGGGTTTGAAAATATATAGGGAGGAGCATTAGGATAGTCTCCAAGTAAAACAAACTCTTTAAAAATTCTAAGTTCAACATCCTAAATGAGAAAAGTAGCCAAGTATTTCCAAACTATGGGTAGAGAATTGTTAGTGTTGATGGAGGATAAGGCTCATAATAGGTGATTTGCTCAATAATTACAACATTTCCATCAAGGGGAAACATCATGACATGCAATGTGGAATAAGCGACAATTTTCATTACATACATGAAACTTTTTCCTAGTAAGATGTTATAATCTAAAGGGTGATCGATTACCTCAATGTATACACGGAATTTCTTCACTATGATTTCAAAGGGTGCATTCTGGTACACAACATGAGGTTTAGATGGTCTTCCATCATATTCTCATAATGGAATATTGGAGGAATTGAGTTTAGGAGAACCTAGCTTCTTCTAAATGTGTTGATATGACGAATGTAGATTAACCTTCATCTACGATGCAATAATGGATGATAAGGTTGTGGCTGGTAAAAACTGAAAAGAAACTATAGAGGGTAGAAATGGTTCATAATTATCTAAATCAAATATAATTAAGCAGGAATTTCTAGGGAAAATTGTGCCCAAAGTGTTCAACAATTCCTTGTGTTGAGTGGGGTAATATTGAAGAACTTCAAGACAATACATGGTTGTCGGTGATTGCACCAAGTCGGAGATGACACTTTATTATTGAGCAACCTTGGAATGACGGTTATGTGAAGATCATAAAATGGGAATTCTAGGAATTGGTAGTGCAGGGTCTCAGCGGGCGATTTGTAGCAGGAAATCCATTTCGAGGACGGGACCCTCTTTGTCAAGAGGAGGGAGAGATGGTGGGTAATTTTGATTTTAGGTTTCTAGAAAATTTTGATCTAATTGCACAAAAATATTTTGGTAAGATGGATTCTTACATTGAGATAAAAATGGGGCATCTTGTGGTTGGACCATTCCCTAAGAAGGAAATATATTATGTATGACAATAGTTGAAGTTTTTGGTTGACCTTCATGAGGAGAAGCTTTATTTTCTTGCCTTCTTCGTAATTTTTTATTTCTAGTTACTAAAAGTAGTGGTGGCTATAATGATCCATGGACCTGCAAATTGCATAAGGAAAACTAGTCCCGCATCTTTAATATCCTTATCTTCTTCCTTGTCCTTGGTGATTGTTAGTCATGGGATGACCATGGTACTTGTTAGGACTCTAGTTATCCTTGTTGGATTGGTGAAAAGGCCCTCCTTCTTGAGATGGATTTTGAATACCTCCTTGGTTTCAATTGCGATTATGCCCTCTATTCTGAGGATTGGAGGGGTTCACAAATTTAAGTTGATAGAAAAGTGAGCTTGAGCTTGGGGACTTGGATGAAAAAATCTAACCCTTTAATGGGCCTGTATAGGAATTTTAAGGAGGTCCTAAAAAGGATACTAAGGGTTATACATGATCAAGAAATTTTTACTAGAACCTATCGCTCCATGAGTATGTGAAGTAGTTGAGGTGAAAGTGGAAAGCGTTTGTTGAAGTGGATCATAATATTGGTGTGCTATGATAGTTTTTCCATGTGGAATGACTTGAGATGTGGGTTTGATAACTAAATTGATGGGGCCATCAACTAGATGAGATGTTCTAGGTATGGTTGATTCAGGGGTATGTTGTCGAGGGGCATCAGGGAGAATAGATGATATAAGTATCTTGACTTGAAGTAAATAGGACTGTATTGTTAGGATTTGGTGATGGCATCAACTTATGTAGCTCGTATGGTCAACACAATATCTTTAGTGATCAGTGGGAGGAGGGATTTCAAAAAACAATAAAGGAGAAGTGAATAATCAAGATTGATTTTGAATAGATTATGACGTCTCTTCCATTTGAGAATGTGGTCTGAAATGTGGACATATTTAATCTAAGAGAAATTCAAAAAAAAATCAATCCCAAGATTGTATAAAATAGGTAATTGATAGTAGTTCAAAAACTCTAGAGTTAATGAATTGAAAGTGGAGTATGTTTTGACAGGTTTATCAACATACTATTTGGCTAAATTTCCAGTGAGGGTTTGCTTAAACAAGTGAAGGAGAACATAATATTTTCTGTAGGTGTTGGAACAAAACCAAAAATGAAATTACATCGTGTGATTTGCGGGGTCTTCCCATGGTTTGGCTTCAAATTCTAGGATGTTTACGAGGATCTTATTCGACATAAAAATCCATGTGGCATCATGATGGATGGGATCATTGATGAGTTTGGTTAGGTCTGGGAGGGTCATATGTGCCATTAAAAGGTACGGTGGTGGTACCAATAGAAATTTTTTGTTATCTGGCCATGCTAGTGAATGGGGGTGCCCCAAAGAGGAGTTGATACTGAGGTAGAAGGTGATTGTGAGGGAGTCTCTTAAATGGATTTAAGCATCGAAGTTACAAGTAAAGAGGATGCAATTACCAAGGCTTGAGATGGAATTTTTTTGGTTACCTTTTCTTGGGTGGGAAAGGGAGAAAATCCCCCTTTCAATGGGAAAAAGACTTTAAATTCTTCGAGACGAACAATTTGCTCCATGTTCTACAATGTTGACAATTTAAATAGAGTACAAGCAGATGTCAAGAAGATGAAGCTTATTTTCCCAATTAATACATGTGTTTATTTAAATTACAAGTAAAAATTATGCAAGAAATAAAATAAAGATGATAAAAAAAAGTTTCTGGTACTTTTTAATCCACACACCCACGCAATAGGAATATAAATTGTTCCTAGAGACCTACATTTCCTATCCACTCAATATAAGTCACTAGAACCTTTCAATAAGGCACCACTAATGGTTGTCTCAAGCCTGTCAGATGGATGATACTCATTTACTTGGTGAAAATTGGCTATAATGATGGAGACTAGGGAATATACTAGTGGCCATCGAAATATGATCCAAGTACCAGTGCTTCCCACAATCGTCACCTATAGGGTAAGACAACGTTCTTAAGACTAGTCACTATGGTACCTTCACTAGACATGGGAGAAGTAATTGGCCCTTGAATAGTATGTGACTGACTCAAATACAAATTAGTGGCTAGCCACTAAGTGAGCACACCAACCAACATACCTCAAATTTAACCTCTTGGTGACACGACGTCACTTCTCCCTAGTTTTCTTTTGCATTAGTTATGTAGTATTTTTAATCTCCCTACTCAGCTGACTTATGTTTTAGATTTAAATGAAAATGGGGTATTATTTGGATTCCTAACCTCAATTCCCTACTTGTACTAATTATTTCTTTTGTGTGCCTCCTCTAGAGGTTTAATGTGTTGGGTATGTGTTATATTATTTCCACAACTAGTCTCGTGCGGGGGGGTCACATGGGGGGCGATGGCCCCTCCTATACGTTGCGCCAGGTGCAGCAGGGGGGTCACAGGGGGGGCGGCATCCCCCCCTGTTCGGGTTCCAGGGCAGCGCCCCAGGAAAAAATGTTTGGACCCTATTTTTCGGTGGGCGGACCCGCCCATGGTTTTGTGCATGGGTTTGCACATGGTTTTGGGGCTTGATGTTTTTCGGCCCCTGGTATTTTGTAGATCCGGTCAAGGGAACTATGGTTATGTTCTAATCCAGGGTTGATGGATTGGGGTTTATGTATGCTTCGGCATGTATATATATGTGTTGTAACACTAAAAGGAATATAATGAAAAATCAAGCTGGTCGTCCCAATTTGGGATCCAGGGGAAAATATCTGTGTTTATCTGTTTTATGTTTTATGCTCTCGCTATTGTTTATTTTATGTTTTAAAGATTCGTTTATAGATCATTTCTATATAGGGTTAAAACCTACATAATGTTTATGAATTAAGATTGTACTTTGATTTTGATGTAAATTTTGAATTAAGGAGTTCTATGTGGGAAGAGTGATATTTCTAAGAAAATAATAAAATTGGAGGCAATTAACTAATACGTAGTGAGTGTTAAGAAAATTTTCCTACACTAAAAATCACTTTCTTGCTTCAACAACTCAAAAATATGACTATATGAGGGGATTCAAGTCCAAAGTAGGATACGATTCTATTGTGTAGATACCACTCATAAGAGAAAATGGTAAAGAGAACACATGGTATTTTGTAAAGAGCATACATGGTAGTCTATCTTGGAGTGATACGTCCTTGTGTGATGTTTTTTAACTATTATTATATTATTACTTGAAACAAAATATATATTTTGTTTGAAAATGAAAGCAAAAAATCTATAGTTAGGTTGGGATAGTACCATGGATTAAGAAAAAATTATGAATATAACATATTTTTCCCCTAATTAGACTATCTAAGGTAAATATTAATTAATGGTTGTAGATTGTGGTTGTCAACTTTATGGGTTGCAAAAAACAAAAAATAATTACGGGTCTCAAAGAGGGAAAAAGAAAATACTAATTGAGACAGACTCAGACTACATGGTTTTATCCCAACCACATGCCTATTACAAGATTATTTGTGTGGTGTCATGTGGTGTTGCGTGACTGTTCAAAGAAATTCCACCCAATTTCTCAGTAAAGAATTTTTTTCCTTCACGGTGGATTTCTGCGAGTAATCATAGTTCAAATGTATGCAAAACATAAACAAGAGAGGGAGATATGGAGAGAGAGAGAGAGAGAGAGAGAGAGAGAGAGAGAGAATAATCTAAACCTATTGGGGTCGTCACGCTTATTCTTGGTTATTTCCATCAAGCACACATAGAAAGATGAAACAATTACTTTGCTAAATGGTAACATACAATATGTTTTTTATTAGTATATAAACTAAGTTGGATCCATAATCCATAAGATAATAAAAATTCATAAATACTTCATGCAAAGTAAATAGGATGTGGTGTCACGTGACTGTTCAAATAAATTCCACCCAATTTCTTAGTAAAGAATGTGTTTCCTGCACGGTGGATTTCTGCGAGTAATCATAGTTCAAATGTATGCAAAGCATAAACAAGAGAGGGAGAGAGAGAGAGAGAATAATCTAAACCTATTGCGGTCGTCACGCTTATTCTTGGTTATTTCCATCAAGCACACATAGAAATATGAAACAATTACTTTGCTAAATGGTAACATACAATATGTTTTTTTATTAGTATATAAACTAAGTTGGATCCATAATCCATAAGATAATAAAAATTCCTAAATACTTCATGCAAAGTAAATAGGAAAATATGTTATTATAAACATAACCCAAAAAAAAGGTGAGAATGTTTAATACTCATCAAGTTTACCATAACTTTGCCTCCTTGTGTAACAAAGCATAAGGGGAGCAACTTAGTCTCTCCTGAGGGATGGGATTTTGTCTCTTTCTCTCTCTCTCTATCATCCTTTCTTATACACAATATTGTTAGCATAATGTTATTTTTGATGTCCCGATAAATTCCTTAGCCTGACTCTTCTTTTATAGATAAGAGTGGATGAGATTTTATAGAAAACCTTCCATAACAACTATAAATCATTTTTATGGAAAAGGTCGAGCTTGGGGTTGATTTTTCCTTGATCCAAAGGAGGAATATAGATGTGTGCACTAGACACCGTCAAATCCACTACTTGGAGAGTTAAAAATAAAAATAAAAATTTGTCATGCAACTTTTCCTCTATCTTTTGTGTGACCACGTGAGCTTATTGAAGAACATATGCATGGTCTTGCATGATTAGTCAAAAAATTGAGTGGTGAATAAAATTCCGTTTTCTTCCTGTCTCGAGAAGTTCTTTCACCCATGACTGTTTTCTTTGATTTTTGAACCTTTTTCTTACTTGTTACCGTTCTACTATCATATGTATGAAATTTTGGGATAACAATAGATTTGTTACCTAGACACACAAGGAACCATTTTTCTATATCTACATGAACATCTTCCATCTCTAGCTTCCATAGCTTGAAGCTTTGGTCATTAAAATTTATATTTCTATTTTACGATTAATGCACATTCTTCTTCATATAATATGCCATATATAAATACCTCGCTCTTTCATTAGTTGATTAAGAATCAAAGTAACCCTTTTTATTAAAATAATGGGAAAAACATTGGAAACAAAGGAATCTCAATGAAGCTAATAACCTCACTCTAATAAAAAATTAAGGGTTTGATAAGATCATGCAAGAAATTTAGTAATATAATATAAAACAAAATAATAACAATAGAGAATTCATGTAGTATACACAAGATTTACTTTATGAACACTTAGCTAACAAAAACAACCTTATTAATAGTTGCATTTCTTAATATATTAATGTATTTAACATCACTATACACAATAACATATTATATGGAATCCAAAACCCTAATTTGATCAAAGAAATTAGATTAAAACATTAATTTATTAACAATAATTAATATGCAATAAGCTAAGACTAAAAAAACCCATTTTTCTAGGGAACCATTGCTTGCTTATGACCACACAATCGAGGGGTGATCAACCCCTTAGAGATCTCTTTCATTAGAATGAGACAAATTCTACCTACAAATAATACAACACTTGTCCAACATTGTTGTGTAGAAGAGTGGTAGAAGACAAGCTGATACTAGTTTAGGATTGATCATCTAGAGAAACAAATCCACATTTATGTATGTGATTCATATTGCAATACAATAAATTCATTTACCACAAGTAGAAAGATGAGTTGGCTTGAGGAAAACGTTCAACATAAAAGAAAACCAATCCATGCTTATTGATCAATGTCCAACATTGACATCAATCCCTCCCTAATAGTAGGTCCATCAAACTACCCCATGTATTTAGACCTATAACTTAAAGCCCTTTTGGCTCCATCAAAGTAAAGATGAGAGAAACCATCAGAGCCACTTTATGAAGGAGGGGAATTAGGGAGAATAGTATATAATTAGCTTGAATGAGATTAAATAGGGTTGTTGTTAGGATTGTGATGGCCTCAGCTTTTGTAGCTCGTATGGTCAATGAAACACCTTTAGCGATCAGTGGGAGGAGGGGTTTTAAAACCAATAAAGGAGAAGTGAATAATCAAGACTGATTTTTCATAGATTAAGACGTCTCTTCCATTTTAGAACGTGTTTTGAAATGTATACAACTTCAATATGAGGGAAATTCAAAATAATTTCAATCCCAAGATTGTGGAAAATAGGTAAGTGATAGTAGTTCAAAAAATCTAGAGTTAATGAATTAAAAGTGGAGTATGTCGTGGAAGGTTTATCAACATACCATTTGGTTGAATTTACAATAAGGGTTTTCTGAAACAAGTGAATATGAACATAATATTTTCTATAGAGGTTGGAAAAATACCAAAAATGAAAGTACATCACGTGATTTTCAGGGTCTTCCCATGGTTTGTATACAAATTTTGGGATGTTTACAAGGATCTTAGTCAACATAGAAATCCATGTGGCATTATGATGGATGGGATAATTGATGATATTGGTTAGGTCTGGGGGGTTCATACGTGCCATAAAAGGGAAAGTGGTGGGACCAATAGGAATTTTTTGATATTTATCCATGCTTGTGAGTGGGGGTGCTCCTAAAGGGGTTGTCAGTGAGGTAGAAGGTGATTGTGAGGGAGTCCCTTAAATGGATTGAAGCATAAAATTTACAAGTAAAGAGGATAAAACTACCAATGATTGAGATGGAATATGTTTGGTTACCTTTTTTTGGGCGAGAAGGGGAGAAAATCCCCCTTTCAATGGGAGGAAGACTTTAAAGCCTTTGGGACTGACATTTTTTTCCAAGTTCTACAATGTTGATAATTTAAATAGAGCGCGAGTAGATTTCAAGTAGATGCAGTTCATTTACCCAATTAATACATGTTTTTATTCAAATTAAAAGTAAAAAATATGAAATAAATGCAATAAATATGCTAAAAAAAAGCGTCAAGTACTTTTCAATCCACACACCCACGCAATAGGAAAATAATTTGTTCCTAGACACCTAAAATTCATGTCCACTCAATATAAGTCACTAGAACTTTTCATCAAGGCACCACCAATGGGTTTCTCAAGCCTATCAGATTGATGGTACTCATTTACTTGGTGAATATTGGTTATAATGATGGATACTAGGGAATGTACTAGTGACCGTTGAAATCTAATCCAAGTACCATTGCTTCCCACAACTGTCACCTCTAGGGTAAGATAATGTTATTAAGGTTGGTCAATATGGTACCTTCACTATACATGGGAGAAGTAATTGACCCTTGAATAATAAGTGATTGACTCAAAACAAATTAGTGGCTAACCACTAAGTGAGCACATTGACCAACATACCTCAGTTTTAACCTCTTGGTGATACGACATCACTTCTCGCTAGTAATGTTTTCCATATAGTTATGAAGGATTCTTAATATCCATACTTAGTTGACTTATGTTTTAGATTTAAATGAAAAAGGGGTATTATTTGGATTCCTAACCCCAATGCACTACTTAAATTAATTAATTATTTTGTGTGTCTCTTGTGGAGGTTTAATGTTTATGAATTAAGATTGTAGTTTTATTTTAATGTAAATTTTGAATTAAGGAGTTCTATGTGGGAAGAGTGATATGTCTAAGAAAATAATGAACTTGGAAGAAATTAACTAATAAGTAGTGAGTGTTAAGAAACTTTTCCTACACTAAAAATCACTTTCTTGCTTAAATAACTCAAAAATATGACTACGTGAGGGGAGTCAAGTTCAAAGTAGAATATGATTCTATTTTGTAGAGACCACTCATAAGAGAAAATAGTAAATAGCACACATGGTATTCTACCTTGAAGTGAGACCTCTTTGTGTGATGTTTTTTAACTATAATTATATTGTTACTTGAAACAAAATATATACTTTCTTTGAAAATGAAAGAAAAATAACTATAGTTAGGTTGGGATAGGACCATAAATTAAGAAAAAAAATATGAATATAACATATTTTCCCCCTAATTAGACTATTTGAGGTAAATATTACCTAATGCTTGTAGATTTCGATTGTCGACTTTATGGGTTGCAGAAAATAAAAAACAATTGTGGGTCTCAAATAGGAAAAAAACCAATACTAATTGAGATAGACTCGGACTTCATGGTTTTATCCCAACCACACGACTATTACAATATTATTTGTGTGCTGTCATGTGGTATCGCGTGACCGTTCAAAGAAATTCCACCTGATTGTTCATTAAGGAATATTTTTCCTGCACGATGGATTTTCGCAAGTAATTCAATTCCAATTTATGAAAAACATCAACAAAAGAACATGTTTCAAGACAATTAAGGAACGTACAAACAACTGTGAGAAGAAAATATATATATATATAGGAGGAAATGAGAAAGAAAGTATAATATAAACCTAGTGGATTCGTCACTCTTATTGTTTTTTATTTCCATCAAGCATGTATAGAAAGATGAAATAATCACTTTGCTAGATGGTAACATATAATAGATTGTTTATTAGTATAGAAAATAATTTGGATCCATAATCCATAAGAGAATAAAAATACATAAATACTTAATGATAAGTAAATAGGAAAAGATGCTATTATAAACATAACCCAATAAAAAAGAAAATAATGTTCAATACTCATCAAGTTTACCATAATTTCTCTTCCTTGTGTAACATACCGTAAGGGGAGCAACTCAGCCTCTCTCAATGATCAAGAGATTAAGTCTTATGCTCAAAAATGAAAGTGCTCGAAACAGTTCTAAACCTGAGCGACCGGAAAGGTCTCGTTGTTGCGATTCCAGCGCCATGAACGGTTCGAAAAACCGATGTCATATGAGGAAGATATCACATTCTGTTCGTTTTCCCAAACAATAAAAATTTGGTGACTGGATGCCCAGCCATCATGCAAGTACAGTCAGTAGGTATATACTTGGAATATTCCATTTTTATTCAACCAACATAATCATGCCATGTGGCACAATCTGGGCCGTTGAATGTATATGGTACGGAGTTGTTATTGGTCGTTGGATGGTTTTTGGATTAACCTTTGGATGAGTGACATGTGGAAAGCCCGCAGGCTGCCACGTGTCCTTAGATTTCTATGGTAAATTTTTTTGGAGCTCTGGAGGTTCGAACAGCCGACCTTCTGCCCGCAGCAAAGTCTTCTTACCAGCCCGCCTACACGACAGTTCTTAACATATGAGGGCGGAAGCTGTATTTAAATTTTGTTGTTTTTCAGATTAGGGACTTGGGAGGCCAGCCCCAAAGGGCCATCCACCCCCCCTCCACGTGCCCAAGTGCTAGCACCACAGGCTTAATCATCTCCCCAATGGTTCCAGAACTTAAATGGCTACCATATTTTTCATTCACATGGTGGAGTTTGGTAATGGTTAAATGTGATGGTTCATTTGGACAGTTGTGATAACCGTAACCTTCAACGGGTGCTGAAATGGTTGTTCATATGCAAGGATAACGAGTAAATGTGACGGTTAAAGGTTTCAGAACCTTAACTCCCGGTTCCAACTTATATGGTGGAGTTCAAACTTAGTGGAGGTTACAACGGGGTTGGCATGTGACCACCCCGCCACTAACACTTAAATTTTAAGATAACCATCCAACCATATTTGGAGCACACCCCTATTTTTAGGGGATTTATTAAATTTAACTGCATCTAACTGCCTGTCCTCCACATTTAGTGGAGCTTTTCTAGCTGTCATTAGGGAAAATGCATTGGGAGGTCAATTTTCAACCAATTTTGGTAAAACAAGAGTTGACCTAGACTAATTTGAGCATTATGGAGACATTGGTGCAGAGAAAACAACCATTAGAGGCCTACAAACATATGTAATTTATAATTTTGTGCATAATGACAAAGAGGGGCATGCCATTGGGAGCTGGACCAGCAGATGTAGCCTAGGAGGGGTGAACTGCTTCATCATCCCTACTGTGTAAAACTTATGTGTGAATGTTTTTCTCTGTTATGCACTATTGTTAAGTGTTTTTAAGGCTTATTTACATTCTTAAAGTTCACTAATTCGTATAATTTTCATGGTTAAAACTCTCATTCCTTAAGAAAACTTATGGATACAATTTGTACATGTTTATATTACTGAAAGGACACTTAGCACAACAGAACTAATACACTCCTTTCAGATCAAGTTGTTATTGGAGCTAGAGTTTTATCTATGGTGTTTTTATGTGCAAGGATTTGTTAACTATTTGCAAAGGTTTTCATGCTTACTAGGCTCAAGCTTAAGAGAGGAGAATGCAAATTGGTGGAAGCAAGAGGTTCTCAAAGTGAGCCACAGCAAAGGAGGGCATTATTGCCACATTCTCCACCGCCTAGTTCACCTCCAAGAGAAGCAGAAGTGGCATTAAGCATGCCTCCAGGAGAAGAAGAAACCCATGAAGAGGTGGATCCCAAAGAGGAAGAAAGATTTTTCAGGAAAGCATTCCTTGACATGACTAAAATGGGGAGAGTCCTTTATTAAGAAATGAATGAAAGACTAGAAGGAGAAGGATCCAAAATTCACAAGGAAGGTCAGGGATCACCAGGAGGTCACAATGATGAAGACAAATAAAAGAGGGGAAATGGAGGAAATGGAGGCAGTGGAAAGTCACCATCCTCACCCTCATCATCATCATCCTCTACTTCATCTTCAGTACACCAGTCACACAAGTCAAAGAACACTGATAAAATTCCTTTTCTAAAACTTGATGTTAAGTTTGAATTGCTAGTTTTTAATGGTGAATTCATTGCAGAAAAGCTTGATAATCAGATTAGGCAATTGGAGGTTTATTTGAGAATTCAAAACCTTCATGATGATGACACCAAAATCCAACTAGCTTCATTGAGGATGGAAGGTGCAACTCTTGTTTGGTGGGAATCCAAGACAAAGGAGGAGATCAAAAAACATGGTAATATTATTCTATCATGTATTGATTTCATTACTGCAATAAAAAATAGTTTTATCCATTAGCTCACATGCAGAAAGCCATAATGAACTGGAAAAATTTTAGACAATTGAAAGGACAAAATGTACAAGACTACACCAATGAATTTAGGAGAAGAGCTCTCTTATTAGGGGTAGATTTGCAAAGTCAATATACTTTGCTGAAGTACATAGGGGGCTTACATAGCTACCTTAGACATACTATCCTCATGTTTAATCCTACAAGCCTAGATGAGGTATGTGTTCAAGCTACACATTTAGAAGCTAGAGGGAAAAATACTTTTGAAGAGAGTAGAAAAAATCCTTTTAAGGGGAAAAACAAAGAGAAGACCTCAAAAGGAAAAGGAAAAAATAATGCATCTGTCAAGAAAGAGGGAGAGAAATTGGTTTGTAAACATTGTTCAAGAGAAGGCCATGAAGAGAAAAATTGTTGGAAACTACATCCTGAAAAGAGACCCAAATTTAACAATAACAAAGGGAAGCATAAAAATACATCTACAACTCAAAATGACTTAGGAGAGGATTCAGGTGATCAAACTAAAATTATAGCCATGGGATTGAAGAACATGAAGGGGAAAGAAATTGAAACAAAACCCTGTAATAGTACTTCAAACTGTCACATAGAAGCTCCAAATGAAGAAGAGAGACTTGAAGTGTTTCATGTGAGGGTCGTATCCAAACATACCAAGATTGATACACTTTTTGACAGTGGTTCACAAGCGAATTTAATCTCTGAAGACTTGGTCAAGAAACTTAATATTGATACCATTCCACATCCAAAACCATATCCACTTGGGTGGATTTGTAAGGATGCAAATTTACAGGTTTCAAAGAAGTGCATATTGTGCTTTGCAATAACTGCACATTTTATTGACACGGTTGAATTAGATGTGGTTCCGCTTGATATTAAAGGTTTTGTATTGGGCAGTGCTTACTTGTATGATAGGAAAGCTATCTTACATCACGATTAGAACAAATACCATTTATTCAAAGATGACAAGGAGTACATTGTTAGAGCACATCGCAAGAAGACAAATATTGCAATGGTAAATGTTAGACAAGTAAAAAGGTTGGTGAATTCAAGTAAGAATTTTGTTCTTATAATGATTAAGCCTAAGATGATGTTAATCATGATTAATTTTAAGATTGTGATCCTAAGTTGAAATCAGATTTATATGATGTAGTTGATGCACATCATGAGATGTTTCAGGAGCCACCATGTTTGCATCCTAAAAGGGAGATTCAACATGAGATTCAGTTTCAACAAGATTGTCCTCTTCCAAACATCGGCATGCATCGCATGTCGATAATGGAGAATGCTGAAATAAATAGGAAAATAAAGGAATTTTTGGAAAAGGGACTCATAAGGCCAAGCACTTCGCCATGTGGTTCACCTATAGTCCTGATTCCAAAGAAAGATGGGACTTGGCGCATGTGTGTCGTCTTTAGAGCTTTGAACAAGATAATGGTAAAGAATCGATACCCACTCCCAAGGATAGATGATTTGTTAGATCAGCTAAAAGAAGAAAATTATTTCACTACGTTAGATTTACGAAGTGGATATCATCAAGTAATAATTGCATAGACTGACATATGGAAGACTGCATTCAAAACCAAACAAGGACTCTTTGAGTGGTTGGTTATGTCGTTTGGTTTGTGTAATGCACTGGCGACTTTCATGCGTGCGATGGATAATGTTTTGCGTCCATTTCTTTGATGACTTTGTGATTGTGTATTTAGATGATATACTCATTTTCAGAAAAACAAGAGAAGAGCATGTCTTGCATGTTAAAAGGGTACTTGATGTTTTGAAGAAAGAGCAATTATTTCTTAAGATGTCTAAGTGTTAATTTGGAAAGACTTCTCTCGTTTATTTGGGACACATTGTAGGAGGATTCACATTGAGAATTGATCCTTATAAAGTGGAAGCCATTGTGAATTGGCCCACTCCCAAATCAGTAACCGAGGTAAGAAGTTTCCTAGGCGTAGCTCAATATTGGAGAAAGTTTATTGCTAAAGTTTCTGCTATAGCAGCTCCCATGCATGCAGTGACAAGTGTGAAGAAAGGATTCCAATGTGGAGGAAAACAACAACAAGCTTTTGAAGATTTAAAAGACAATATCAGTTTAGCTCCAGTTGTTGCATTACCAGATTTGAGACAGCCATTCTAGATACAAATCGATGCTAGTGATTATGCCATGGGTGCAGTACTTTTGCAGCATGGTAAGCCTATCGTTTTTCATTCTGAAACATTCAATGGTGTTGTAATCAATTATCCAACATATGACAAAGAGTTGTATGCGTTGGTACAAAGCGTCAAGAAGTGGAAACACTACTTGATGGGTAAAGAGGTGTTGATTCATACCGATCACCAACCGCAACAGTACTTGCAGTCACAAACAAAATTGCAGCAATCACGACATTTCAGGTGGATGGGATTTCTTCAACAGTTTCACTTGGTTATAAGGTACAAGAAAGGTATTTTCAATAAATTTTATGATATGCTTTCAAGACCAATTATAAGTGCTTCTAATTTGCTTAAAAATTATTCTATTGTACATGAGAGTTACATAGAACAATATGCATCTGATGCTGATTTTAAAGATGCGTATGCTAGTTTGAGTGAAGGGAATCAAGTCGAGGAAAATGATTATCACTTGCATAACAATTTTCTATTTCATTTGGGCAAGTTGTGTATACCACAAGGAGAGAGACTTAGTGTCATGAGAGAGGCTCATTCGTCTCTTATTGCTAGTCTCTTTGGGGTAAGAAAAACTGTGGCGCATCTACAGAGGTATTGTTATTGGCCTCGCATGATAGATAGTGTGTCACGTTTTATAAGAGGATCTTCTATGTGTGCTACAAGCAAGCCTAGCAATAGGAAGCTTGGGTTGTACACGCCACTACCGGTACCATCAAGGCCATGGGAGAGCGTCTCCATGGACTTTGTTGGAGGTCTACCTATGTCAAGAAAACATCATTATTATCTTTATGTAGTTGTGTATAGATTCAGTAAAATGTGTATACTTATGCCATGTAAGAAAACGATTACTACTGAACAAATTGCTAAACTTTATTTTCAACATGTATGGGTTCATTTTCTTTGCCAAATTATATTGTTAGTGACAGGGATTCTAGGTTCGTTGGGAATTTTTAGTCCAATATTTGGAAGATGATGGACACAAAGTTGAAAAAGAGTACGTTTTTCATACGCAAACTGATGGCCAAACCAAGGTGGTGAACAGGACCGTTGTGCATCTATTGAGAGGATATTGTAGCAAGCATCCCAAGTTGTGGGATGAACAACTGCATTACATTTAGCACGCTTACAACCGGGCCAAGAACTCTTCTACAAATACTTCACCTTTTGAAGCCTGCTTTGGGTATTTGCCGAAATCGCCATTAGACTTCATATTTGAGAAGGATGTTGCAATTGATGGGCATAGTGATATTGAAAAGGCTCAAAATTTCATTGATAAAATTTAGATTATTCATCAACAAGTTCAAGAATAGCTTGAGAAGAGTCAAAGAAAGTACAAGGAGAGGCATGAGAAACATAGAGTTGATCACAAGTTTCAAGAAGGAGATGAAGTATGGTTGCACATAAGCAAAGAAAGGATGCAAGGAGAAGGTAAAAAGCTCAAGCCTATTTGTTATGGTCAATTCAAGATTATTAAACAATTTGGTAATAATTCATTTCAGCTTGACTTGCCTTCATATATGCAAATGTATTCTGTTGTCAATGTGGAGAATTTACGTTTTATGATCCTCCATTGATTGATGATCAAGGGAGTGACATTGAGCCACCATCAATAGAATATTTCTCGCCAGAATTTCTTGACGGGCTCAAGGAGGATGCCATCCTTGATAGGACACACACTTTTAAAAGGGGAAGTGTCGATTATCTTCGGATTGGGCTCAAAGGCAACAAACCAAGTAAGGAAAGATGGATGGAAGTGGAAAAGGTGAGGGATTTGTTCCCTCATCTTTTGAACAAGTGATTAAATTATTTTGGGTTCCAAAAGCTTCCCAATGGGGAGGTGTGATCAGGAGATCAAGTCTTATGCTCAAAACTTAAAGTGCTTGAAACAGGTCTGAACCTGGGCGATTAGAAAGGTCTCGTCGTTGTGATTCTGACGCCGTGAACAATTCGAAAAATCGATGTCATATGAGGAAGATATCTCGTTATATTCGTTTTCCCAAACAACAAAAATTTGGTGACTGGATGCCCAGTCAACATGCAAGTATAGTTAGCAGGTATATACTTGGAATATTCCATTTTTATTCAGCCAACAGAATCGTGCCACATGGCACAATCTGGGCCGTTGAATGTATACGGTACGGAGTTGTTATTGGCCGTTGGATGGCTTTTGGACTAACTGTTGGATGAGCGACATGTGGCAAGCCCACAGGCTGCCACGTGTCCTCATATTTTTGTGGCAAATTTTTTTGGAGCTCCGAAGGTTCGAACAGCTGATCTCCTGTCTACAGCAAAGTCTTCTTACCAGCCCGCTTACACAATAGTTCTTAACATATGAGGGGCGAAAGTTGTATTTAAATTTTGTTGGTTTTCAGATTGGGGGCTTGGGAGGCCAGCCCCCCCCCCCCCCCACCCCCTCCACACGCCCAAGCGCTAGGACCACAGGCTTAAGCCTCTCCCCAACAGTTCCATAACTTAAACGCCTACCATATTTATCATTCACATGGTTGATTTTGGTAATGGTTAAATGTGATGGTGAGTTTGGACGGTTGTGATAACCGTAACCTCCGGTGGGTGTTGCAATGGTTGTTCACATGTGGGGTTAATGAGTAAATGCGACGATTAAAGGTTTCGAAACATTAACTCCTGGTTCCAACTTATATGGCGGAGTTCAAATGCAGCAGAGGTTACGGTGGGGTTGGCATGTGACCACCCCGCCACTAACACTTAAATGTTAAGATAACCATCCGACCATCTTTGGAGCATGCCCCTATTTTTAGGGGATTTATTAAATTGAACTGCAGCTAACTGCATTTTCTCCACATTTGGTGGAGCTTTTCTAGCTGTCACTGGGGAAAATGCATTGGGAGGTCAATTTTCGAACAATTTTGGTAAAACAAGATTCTACCTAGACTAATTTGAGCATTCTGGAGCCATTGGTGCAGAGAAAACAACCATTCGAGGCCTGAAAACATATTTAATTTAAAATTTTTAGCATAATGACAAAGAGGGACATGCCATTGGGAGTTGGACCAGTAGATGTAGCCCAGGAGGTGTGAACTGCTTCATCATGAATACTGTGTAAAACTTATGTGTGAATGTTTTTCTTTGTTATGCATTGTTGTTCAGTGTTTTTAAGGCTTATTTACATGCTTAAAGTTCACTAATTCATCTAATTTTCATGGTTAAAACTCTCATTCCTTAAGCAAACTTCTGGAGACAATTTGTACATGTTTATATTACTTAAAGTACACTTAGCACAACAGAACTGATACACTCCTTTTAGATCACTCAAGGGATGGGCCTTTGCCTCTCTCTCTCTTTTTCCTCCTTTCTTCTACACAATATCGTTAGCATAACGTTACTTTGGATGTCCCGCTAAATTTCTTAGCCTGACTCTTCTTTTATAAACCAAAGTGGATGATATTTTCTAGAAAACCTTCCATAACAACTATAGATCATTTTTATGGAAAAAGTGGAGCTTGGGGTTGATTTTTCTGTAACCCAAAGGTGGGAATATAGATTTTTGCACCAGGTAACGTCAAATCCACTACTTGGAGAGTTAAAAATGTAGAAAAAATTGTCATGCAACTTTTCCTCTATCATTTGTCTGACCAGGTGAGCTTATTGAAGAACATACACATAGTCTCACATGATTAGTCAAAAAATTGAGCAGTTAATAAAATTTCAATTCCTTCCTATCTCATGAAATTATTTCACCCATGACTGCATTCTCTGATTTTTTAACCTTTTTGTTACTTGCTACTATTCTACTATCATTTGTTGGGATAACAATAGATTTTGTACCTAGACACACAAGGACCCCTTGTTTTATATCTACATGAATATCTTCCATATATATATATATATATATATATATATAACCTAATTCATCTTAATGCTATTACGGATCAAATATCTATAAGAGGCACATACCTTTGCTCAAGTTTTATAATAAAAAAAGAGTTTTGATGTAAACCTTAAAATTTTACAAGTTTTATAAAAACAAAATAGATGCAACTCTTCAAATTTTACATTAAAAAATAGTTTGCACCATACAAATATTAGGTTAAGATATCACCCAAGCTATTATATGACAAAATATGAAATCAACCATAAATGTATTAGTATCATATCAGTATAGAGTGATTAAATTTGAAAAAATCTATATTTCAACTCTGTTAATTAGTCTCAAATCCATATCAAGTGAACAAATTTTACAAAATCTATGTTTCACTATATTAATTAGTCTCATATTGACATGAAGTGATCAAATTTGACAGAATCTAGATTTCACTAGGTACAATTAACAAAGCCGAAACCTTTAGGCAACAAATAAGTGGCCATCCTATGGGTCATAAATGCACGGGGGTTGTATATGCCCACCATTAGATAATTGTCATGCCAAAATCCAATGGTGGGCATATACATCCCTGTGAATTTATGGCCCATTGGCGTGCCAATATCCAACGGTGGGCATATACAACCTCGTGCATTTATGGCCCATTGGCATGCCAAAATCCAATGATGGGCATATATAACCTCTTGCGTTTATGGCCCATTGGAAAGTCATTTATTTTCAACTGAAACCTTCACCATAATATACTCTACATTGTTATCAAAATTGACTAATTTGATTAGTACGACCAAATAATTTTGATCGTAGAAAGACCTCCGAGGGCAAATTACCGGATGAATATTAAACAACACCAATAATGAGCATGTGACCTCGCGGGAAATGGGTAAACCCTAACGAAAAGGGATATATTGCAAGAAATATATATATGGAATAAATTTGGAGAATAGAAATCACAAGTATCGTTTGATAGATCGAGTTATCACGAGGAATTTTTCAATTGGTTCTCTGACTTGGAATAGTGAGGATATGAAGTGAAGGGTTCTGGGAGGATGGTGGAAGGATTCTGGAAGGGTTTTTCTAAAGAAGAAGACACCTAATTTAATCCTCGGTATGGATTTGGCCAAATATTAATTTGATGCTCAAATATGGATGGTTCAAGTCCAGGAATATTGGAATACTTCCAAGCGAAGACATCATGGAACTCTTAAGAAGATGTTTTTTGAGTGCTCACTTCTTCATGGAAGCAAGATGCTTTAAGGATAATGTTTTTCGTGACATTAGGTGTTTGTGAAATATTAAATTATATAATATTAGAGAAGTCAAGTCCAAATTAGAATATGATTATATTTTGTAGATACCACTCATAAGAGAAAATGGTAAATATCACACATGGTATTCTACCTTGGAGTGATATGTCTTTGTGGGATTATTTTTAACTATAATTATATTGTTACTTGAAAAAAAATATATACTTTGTTTGAAAATGAAAGAAAAATAACTATAGTTAGGTTGGCATAGCACCATCGATTAAGAAACATTTATGAATATAACATATTTTTCCCCTACTTAGACTATTTGAGGTAAATATTACTTAATTCTTGTAGATTATGGTTGTCAACTTTATGGGTTGCAGAAAAAAAAAATAATTACGGGTCTCAAAGAGGGAAAAAGCCAATACTAATTTAGACAGACTCAAACTGCATTGTTTTATCCCAACCACATGACTATTACAAGATTATTTTTGTGGTTTCATGTGGTGTCCTATGTCTGTTCAAAGAAATTCCACCTGGTTTCTCATTAAGGAATGTTTTTCTTGCACAATGGATTTCTGCGAGTAATTTAGTACCAATTTATGGAAAACATCAACAAAATAGCATATGTGAAGACAAGAAAGGTACTTGTAAACAAATGTGGGAAGAAAAAAATATATATAGGAGGAAATGAAAAAGAATATATAATATAAACCCAGTGGAGTCGTCACTCTTATGTTGGTTATTTCCATCAAGCTCATATATAATGATAAAATAATCACTTTGCTAGATGGTAACATACTATAGGTTGTTTATTAGTATAGAAACTAAGTTGGATCCATAATCCATAAGACAATTAAAATGCATAAAAACTTCATATAAAGTAAATATGAAAATATGCTATTATAAACATCGTAAGGGGTGCAACTCAGTCTCTTACGACGGATGGGCCTTTGTCACTTTCTCTCTCTCTAGCCTCCTTCTTCTACACAATATTGTTAGCATAATGCTAGTTTGGACGTCCCGCTAAATTCCTTAGCCCGAATATTTTTTTATAGACCAGAGTGGATGATATTTTCTAGAAAACATTCCATAACAACTATAGAACATTTTTATGGAAAAAGTGGAGCTTGTGATTGATTTTTCCTTGTCCCAAAGACATGAATATAGATTTTTTCATAAGGCACCATTAAAGCCACTATTTGGAGAGTTAAAAATGCAGAAACAATTGTCATGAAACTTTTCCTCTATCATTTGTGTGACCGTGTGAGCTTATTGAAGAACATACGCAAGGTCCCACATGATTAGTCAAAAAATGAGAGGTGAATAAAATTCCAATTTCTTCCTGTCTCAGGAATTTCTTTAACCCATGACTGCATTCTTTGATTTTTGAACATTTTTCTTACTTGTTTTTGTTCTACTATCATCTGTATGAAATTTTGGGATAACAATAGATTTTTTACCTAGACACACAAGGACCCCTTGTTCTATATCGACATGAACATCTTCCATCTTTAGCTTCCATAGCTTAAATTTTTGGCCATTAAAATTCTACATTTCTATTTTAGGAGTAATGTACATTCTTCTTCATATAAGATTCCTTATACAAATGCCCCGCTCCATCATTAGTTGACGAAGAATCGAAGTCTCCATTTTTATTCATATAATGGGAAAAATAATGGCAACAAAGGCATATCAATGAAGCCAATAACCTCACTCTAATAGAAAATGAACGGGTTGATAAGGTCATGCAAGAAATGAAGTAGTAATAGAATATAAAACAAAAGAATAACAATAATGCATTCATGTAGCATACATGATATTTACTTTGTGAACACTTAGCAAAGAAAAAACAACCTTATTAATAGTTGCATTTCTCTATATATTAATATATTTAACTTCACTATACACAATAACATATTATATGGCATCTAAAACCCTAATTTGATCAAACAAATTAGATTAAAACAATAATTTATTAACAATAATTAATATGCAATAAGCTAGGACTAAAAAAACCCAATGTTTTTTTAGGGAACCATTTCTTGCTTATGACCACCCAATCAAGGGGTGATCAACCCCTTAGACATCCCTTTCATTAGCATGAGACACGTTCTACCTACAAATACTACAACATTTTTCCAACATTTTTGTGTAGAAGAGAAGTCAATATTAGTTTAGGATTGATTCTCTAGAGAAAAAAATCCACGTCTATGTATGAGATTCCTATTACAATACACGGAATTCATTTACCACAAGTATAAACATGAGTTGGATTGCGGGGAAAAATCAACATAAATGAAAATTAATCCATGCTTGGTGATTAATATACAACATTTTCATCAATCCCTCCCTAATAGTAGGTCCATCAAACTAGCCCATGTATTTAGACATATCCCTTAAATCCAGTTTGGCTCCTTCAAAGTAAAGATGAGAGAACCCGTCAGAGCCACTTTGAGAAGGTGTTGGGAAGGTAAATCCTCTCTGTGAATAGAGACGATCCCTCTAGCCCTAGAGTAGGTCTAGCAACAAAGGGACAAGCTAAAGTGCAGGTTCCTAATTAATGAATGAAAAGGATGGGGTAGATTGGCCTACCTGGAGTCCAAAGATGTCATCATTGTAGTGGTGGTGGCCTCTTGATCTTTGTCTCGACGGGTCACAATCCTTTTGCAACAGTGCTCAGACACCTGCAAGAAGTTCAAAAAACAAGAGCAGCATACAAGATGATGATTTCATTCGCAATCAACTAACCAATCAAAGAAGGTTAAGAATATTGCATCAAATCAACCATATTAACACAAGATGGGAACCAAACAATAGTCATGTATATATATATAAATATAATAAAGAGTCACAACTGGAGCCTTGACGTCATAGCCTCCTTCAGCAGGATTCAGTCGAAGTGCATCTCGAAGAATCGTCGGGGAATTCGGATGGGGTGAGGACACAAGCCTAAGCTCTCTCGACAAAGGTCTCTTTCTATTCTATCTCTCTAGCAAAATGTTCAGGAATTCTCTTCAGCCTTTCAACTGTAATTGTTCAGCTAGTGCATCAGTGGGAGATAGCTTTATTTATAGAGGGAGAGGAGGAGGTTTGGATCCCTACTATGGTGGAACGAAGGCCTTATCCCTTGGGAGGTTTCCCCAAAAGGTGGAAACAAGAGACCAAAGGAGGGAGGCCATGGTTATTCATTCGAACCCCTCCAGACGAAGTTGTTAGGATAGAAATTTCACCTTTATATTTAAAAAACATTCCATAAAAAGGTTGGCACGGGTAGCTCACTGGGACAGAGCGCCAATGGGCACGGGGCCCAATTTTAATCTTCCTCATTGGCGCGAGGGCATAACAGTCTACTAGCGCCAAGGAAAAAACATGTGTTTCTGACAGTCTTCTCAGGGAATTTTCAACAGAAGGAATGTTGTCCTCATGGAAATGGATGCAATGATGGTCTTTTCAAGGCATGGCACTTTCTATTAGTCATAGAAATGATCCTCCAATGTGCGGGATGGGGATTGCAGGGACAATGACAAAATTTTATGTAAAAGATGCCCCCTAAAGCATGAGGTCCGAGAGAGAGGGAGGGTGAAATGCTTTACGAGAACACGTTCGAACCAAACACCGCTGTCGGAAGACCTGAAATTACAAATACAACTGATATCTCTGATACATGAATATGTGGCATGGGGGGAGCCATCCATAATAGAGTACATATATAGATTGAGATCCGAGGTATGGACGCAGCCATCCAATAGTAAGGATCAACAAATAGACTCAGGTATGGTCACAGCCATCCAATTAAAATATTCATGCAATAAGTCATGATAAATCACAATATCCCGCAGCCTAGATCTTATCAGACGAGACCCAGGGTCTTGTGCTTCATCTCGACCTGAACAAGTACAAATCCAAGCATGTGATTGTGTGAGCTGAAGTCGAACATGCAAGAAAATCACCTAATTACCAGCCAATGATGAAATATGTTAACAGGCACGAGAGAAACCACCAATAATGACAATGGCTCTCAAGGTACAACAGGTAAAATCCACGGAATGTGAACAGTGATCTAGCATCGAACACCCATAGAATCACTCTATCGAAAGCTAATGATGTGGAACTGTCGTCGAATGCGAAGAACTTGCCATTGAGGCATGCAAGCTCCAAGGTGCCGGAAGGGATTCTCTAGATCAAATTCCTGGATAATGAGATGAAGTCGACAGGAAGTGACCCGGTCAAAGGAGGGCCATAATGTTTCCCAAATCATCGACATAAGACAGAGGAACATGATGATGATGAATCAAGACCAACATAGAATTAGAGGGAGGTTGAAAAACTGCAGAGGCAAACTTCTCTTGAACATATCAGTGACACGACTCTGGATTCGGCAGTATTTGACATCAAGGGATCTGAGGTCATGATGACGTGGCAAAGAGTAGATGAGAGGTCAAACAGATTACCCAAACCAATGGAGGCACAAATGACGAAATGAGATATACCCAACCCAACACAAATGCAGATGAGTGTCATGTTCAAGAGCGAAATACTGCCAACACAACTAAAAATTGGTTCCATTTTCCCCCACCATTTATGGCGAGTACCCCAATTATTTTCTGAAAACATGCTTGAAGGGGATAGCATATTCTTGCAATGTAAGTTTTTCCTTCCGACAAATCCATCCTAGTACATTTTACGAGCCCTAGGAAGGAGGAAGGAGGGTAACGTCATGGTGACGATTTTCGATGTCATCAGAGTTTAACAAGTCTAACAAAGGAAGAAATTGGAATATTTTCATGTTTATAGAGTTTGAAAAGAGGCGGAAAAGAAAACTCCAGCATGTCCCTTCTCGTAAATAGTCCCTCAGATCCGAAAAGGTAGAAAACAATATCTGAAAGAACCTCTTAGTTGCGATAGGCTAAGGTATTCCTTTTTCGTAAATAATCTATCCCAGCCCAAAAAATGGGTAAACATATACTAGGTAGATATCGTTTCGCAGCCATTTAACGAGTCCAAAACGACAAGAGTCTCAACAATATTTTCAATTTTCGAGAGTCAAAAAAGAGCTAAAAGATGACTCCAATAGTGACTTTTTCATGTTTTTACCGAGTCCGAAAAAGTATAAAATACAACTTGTTGGAGAGGGGAGATTAATGATAGCCTCAAATTTGAGTGGATCGAGGCAAATCCTATCTTTGGAAATGATAAACCCCAAGAGTCTACCAGAATTGACGCAAAAGACACACTTGTGTGGATTTAGCCAGATATTATAGTGTCGACAGCAAAGAAATATCTGACGAAGATGGTCAGGGTGGTCCTTACGTTTAGCTGAATGAGCTGGAAGATCATCCAGATAAGGCTGAATGATGTGCTTAATATCATGAAAATCATATGACATCTCTCACTGAAACGTGGCCCCATCATTTTCCAATCCAAAAGGGAGCTTCTTGTATGCAAAAGTACCCCAAGGACAGATAAATGCAGTCTTATGTTAATCGGTCGTGAGAATGTTAATCCGGTTATAGCCAGAAAATCCATCCATGAGGGAAAATATCTCACTCCCCGCACAATCATCAATGATTTGATCAATAAATGGGGTAGGATAATTGTCCTTGGGACAGGCTCGGTTTATGTCATGATAATCAACACAAACCCGAATGGTATCCTGTTTCTTATCTATAGGGACAATGTTGGACACCCATTCTATCAAGGGAAATGGATAGATAAAACTAGCATTGTGAATTTTTTCAACTTCACAATTAATGGCGGCAACCTTTCTAGGGTGAACAGGACGAAGGCGCTGACGAACAGGCTTCAAACCAGAGTAGGTAGGAATCTCATGCACCACTATACTAGGATCGATGCTAGGCATCTCTTCATAGTACCATGCAAAGACGTCACGGAACTCATGGAAAAGGCTAGTATAAAACTAAACTTCATCCAAAGAATAGGTGACCTCGATATGGATGTTCTCGACGATTCCCAGTTTCACGAAAATGTCGATAGGCATCGTTTGCGTAATATTACTCAAGTTACCCTCCGTAAAAACTTTGTGTGTCAAAATAGGCATTTGAAGCGGAGGAGGAGGAACCTGAGATGCAAACCTCTCAAGACACGTAAACATGGCCCCGAGACCAGGAATGAATGAGGTATGATGATGACTATCATCCCACAAAGGATCCTCGAGAGACATAGTTTCCACGATGGCTTCATCGAAGCGAAATATCTCTTTCAAGGGATCAGATGAATCTGAATCACCGAGCCAAGGGGATTGAGAATAAGTGTCAAGAGACATGCTCAAAGGAGCATGATCAGGAGGCGAAGGCTCCAAAGCCGAAATAATTTCACAATAGTCTATCTCAATCGAACTTAATGGCATTAAATCTCCGAAAGAGTCGATCTGCTCAGGAAAAGGGATGATCCATGGATCGTCAGACCGAGAGATCATATTAATCTGAACAGTGTTGGGTGGAGGAAGAGTAAAAATACCCTGAGGGAAATATATTTGAAGAGACCCGACCCTACGCTCTCATAGGGAGTAGGAATTTGATCCACATATGGAACGTTACTCTCGGAAGAAGAAGTGAAGAACTACAACTGATCAATAGTAACAATATTTCCTTCATGGGGGAATTTTAAAACACGAAAGAGAGTGGATGGAATGCACAACATGGCATGAATCCAACTGTGACCGAGGAGAATATTGTAATTGATCTTGGCATCAACTACTTCAACCTTGACATTGAATGTCTTCCCTTCTAACGTAATCGGTAAACTAGCGAGAACATCAAGAGGTTTATATTCCCTTCCATCAAATGCTTCAAGGGAATTTGGTGATGAATTCAGAGCTAGAGAACTGATGGATTTCCAGTAAGCAGATGACATGACGCACGTAGATGCACCCTTGTCCACAACCGCCTAATGGATATTCAGACCATTAATACCAACTTGTATGATGAGCACAATTTGGTGCGGGAGTAGTGGGACAAAATTCTCCAAGTCGAAAGCGAGAAGGCTAGAATCTGTAGGATAAACCCCGCCGATCACAGATAGCAAAGCCTTCTGTTGAGATGGAAAAATCTGAATTACTTCTAATGCAGACATTGCAGATGGTGCTTGAGCCATATCCTCAACAATACTGTAATGTTGAGCAGCACAGGCGTTGGGATTGTAAGAAGACTTACATAGTACACCTTTGGAAGGTGGTCGTACAATGGGCTTAGTACTAGGCCTTTCAATCTGAAGAGGGCCAAAAGCAGGCGGAGGAGGAGGACCAACATTGATCTCTTTCCCTGTTGCCTGACATGATCCGGTATAATATTTCAACCGAGTAGCGATAGAAACGGATGCAAAACCATTCATCATGAAAACCTGAGAACCAAATGGGGCAAAGGGTTGAGGTTGCTCTACCATCTGGGTTTGTTGCAATGGAAAAGGTTCTTTAAGAACAATCGTAGTTCCCTGGGTGCCTTTGAGCAATCTACTTACTTTGGCCTGTCGAGGATAGTCCTTGGTGTAGTTCTCTTCGTCACAAATCAAACAAGGGTACTAGCAATTGCCAATTTGTTGGGAAGGTAAATCCTCTCTGCAGACATAGATGATCCCTCTAGCCCTAGAGTGGGTCTAGCAATAAAGGGACAAGCTAAAGTGTAGTTTCGTAATTAATGAATGAAAAGGACGGGGTAGATTAGCTTACCTAGAGTCCAACGTTGTCGTCGTTATAGTGGTGGTGGCCTCTTGATCTATGTCTCAACGGGTCAAAATCCTTCTACAACAGTGCTCAGATACCTGCATGAAGATCAGCAAACAAGAGAAGCATACAATACAATGATTTCATTCATAATCAACTAAGCAGTCAAGGAAGGTTAAGCATATTGCATCAAATCAACCATATTAACACAAGATGGGAACCAGACAATAGTCATGTACATATATTAATAGAAGAAAGAGTCACAACTAGAGCCTTGACGTCGCAGTCTCCTTCAGTGGAATTCAGTCGAAGAGAATCTAGAAGAATCGTTGGGGAATTCAGATGGGGTGAGGACACAAGCCTAAGCTCTCTCGACAAAGGTCTCTTTCTCTTCTATATCTCTAGAGAAATTTTCAGGAATTCTCTTCAGCCTTTCAACTATAATTGTTCACCTAGTGAATCAAAGGGAGATAGCTTTATTTATAGAGGGAGAGGAGGATATTGGGATCCCTACTATGGTGGAAGGGAGGCTTTATCCCTTGGGAGGTTTCCCCAAAAGGCGGAAACAAGAGACCAAAGGAGGGGGGTTGTGGTTATTCAGACGAACCACTCTAAATGACTCGCCCACAAAGTTGTTAGGATAGAAAATTCACCTCTATATTTAAAAAACATTCCATAAACAAGTTGGCGTGGGTAGCACACTTGGACATAGTGCCAATGGAATGGGGCTCAGTGTTAATCTTCCTCATTAGCGCGAGGGCTTAACAGTCTACTAGCACCAAGGAAAAACCATGTGTTTCTGATGGTTTTCTCAGGGAATTTTCAATAGAAGGAGTGTTTTCCTCATGGAAAGGGATGAAATTATGGTCTTTGCACGGCATGACACTTTGTATTAGTCACATAAATGATCCTCCAATGTGCAGGATGGGGATTGCAGGGACAGTGACAAAATGTTGTGTAACATAAGGAGATGGAGAACACCTCTACATTAACCATTCAGTTTAAAAACAAGATGAAATTCCTAATTTCTTTTCAATAAAACATTAGTTGGTTTGTTTAATTAGTTGTGTCCTTGTGAAATATGATCAGTATATAAATTGAGTTTCTCGTAAACATGGACATCAAAAAGATAAGGACAACTCTATTTTCTATTTTTTGGAGAGGGTTCTTTAATTTTTTAAATTATTCTAATGAATAATGAGACCCAACATTTTGTTTTAGTCATTCTTCATGGGACCTGCTGTAGAAGCTACAAAATTGGCACTAGAAGGAGGGGCAGATGATAAGTTGAGTCCTTGGAGCTTGCAATTTAGTCTCTTGTATGTAAATGGATCCATCCAAAATATTACTCCTAGGGTGTTTCTCTAATTTATCTGTTGGTCAATTTTTTATCCTCGATGAGCCTCTTTATCACTTGTCTTAGTTAAAATGTGATGGTGAGGATGGAACATCCTTCGCAGAGCATATTTCATATTTACTTGTGTTTTGTGAATCTTACAATATCGAAAATGAAGAGTTTTCGTGTGTGGTTTTATTCTTCACCCTTGAAGTTCGTGTCAAGCAATGGTACTGCATGTTGGGAGCAACTTCCATCCATTCGTTCGAGCAACTCATTAGTAAGGCTCCGATGATATTTTCAAAGGTGCAATTTTAATATGTGTTAATAAGGATAAATGAGCTCAAAATGAAACCTAAAGAATATTTAGAGGATTTTGTTATTAGATTTGTTCATCTTTGTTTTGAATTCCATGAAAAAGATGTCTATTGGGTGTATTTAAGTGAACAATATTAACAATTAGCTTTTGCTTCGTATTTCTCTACAACACCTTCAATATGAAACAAACCTAGATTCTTATGACTATCATGATAATTTGCATGTTACAAAATATCCATACCTTTCCCCTAATATTATCTTTCCTATCTCTCTGAGTTAGGAAAAACTTCAAGCCACCAAGGGGGAAATTAATGTTTGTGATATTTCTCATCCTCCTCATGATATGTTACCTAATGAAGTTTTGGCCACAAATAGTTTAGGTGATGAAAAATGCTTGCAGGGAAAGGAGCCAACTTTTATCACCTCTAAATCCCTCATAAATCCAGTTGAATTCAAACCTGAAGATCAAGATGATTTAACATTGATCCTTGTTGATGAAACCAAACTTGAGTTCATTGAGCATATACCTAGGTCTACTCCGAAATCTCATTCACTTATTGGCAATGACTTGGGTCTTGTCTCGAATGAAGTTGATTGTCCTATAAAATATGCAAACCATGATATGCATGCAGATTCATTGCCTCCCCTTGCTGACACTAATATTCAGGATGAAATTCCTGGTACAATTGGTGCCTCCTCATTTGAATGGTTTCATCCATTATTCCCTTATTCATTTCATGATTCTACCACACCTTCCTCCTGTTGGTTTTGGTTGGACTGATGAACATGAGGGTGATGTTTCACAATTGCATTATGGGAATGATGAATCTCCTATTCTTGATATCTTTCATCCGTAGTTCTTAACCAGTCAAGAATGATACCTTGCATCTCGACAATCTTAGGATGGTTCTCTCACCGATTCATCCTCCCATTTAATCCAAGAAGAGCCTAATGTACCAGATACCCAACCTGATAAAATGGGTGGCTTCATCAATTGTTATTTTATTGAAAGCATATTCGCTCATACCTCTATTGATTGTCATTCCTATCCATCTAATGATCCTATGAAGCCACCGAAATTTGATGGTTCACCTTTCGAAGGTTTGGGAACTCATCAGGAAGTTGAGATACTTCAGCTTCCACTAATGATTATGTCAGGTTCTCGGGATCTTCATGAGACCCCTAAACCAAGTCAAATTAGGTTTTTTAAAATTAAGGTTTTCGCACACCATGCTCCTCTCAGCATAACCTTGTTGAACGTAAGCTCATCTTGGAAAGCCTTTGATTCGTGCGATTTTTCACTGAGCACATATTTCCATCCCCTATCAGCTGATATGCATCAACCTGTATACCCTAATTTGTTTGTTGAAGGGAGTACACTGACCATTGTCTCAAATATTTTTTACTGCTACACACCCAATATAAATTGCAGCCATGTACAATCAAATGATATTTTACAATCCAATCACTTAAATTATCTATTTCGTGAGACTCTTCTGGTCAATTCATATCATTCTTGAGAATCTAAAGAATCTGATATGTTGAACTGTCAATCTATCAGAGTGGAAACATTTAAACAAATTAAAAATATGATCACTGAGATTTATCCATTCACCGCAAATAATGACCATATGCATTCACCAGTTAATCTCCATAAACCACTTAAATTCAACAGCTCCCTTTTTGAAGGTTCAAAGTTTTTCTAGGGTAGTGAGGAACTTCATCTCTCACTGATGGTTATGTCAGGTCTTCACGTCCTCGACAAAACCCTTGGACAACTTCAAACTATGGTTTCAGCACTTGAATTTGTTAGAAAATTATATATTATAGAGCAATGGAACACAAAAATTATGCGGAAACACAAACACAGAAAACATATCAAATAAGAGAGACACAGATATATGTGGTTCACCCAACTTGGGCTACGTCCATAGAAACAACCAGTCCTTCCTTTATATTATCCAACAAAATGAAGAGACACAACCTACAACAAATCTGTTGTAATATCCTCTTCTCTCTCACTCGGTCCCCCTTTCTATTTCTCGTACAGAATATACACCTGATACACAACCGCAATACAATATCCTCATACAACAGAGGGATTTCCTTCTAGGGTAAAAAACCCTAAATTAAACATAACTTCTAGCGTCATATCATCTGCTTAATGAACGACCCATATTGACTACGAAATTACAACATTTTACAAGGCAATTTTACATATTTTTTTATCCTTAGGGGCGTTGCCCCCAAAACCCCCCGCTATGGGGGGGGGGGGGGAGTGCTCCAAAAGGTCGTCGCCGCCCCCCCCCTGGACCCCCCTGACGACGATCAAATGATGGGCAGCGTTGTCGCCCCATTAAGAATAGGGGTCCAACACGACGATACATATAAATAAAGAAGATAATCAGGCTCCACACCCAACAGAATTCTATGGTATCTCAATTTCACCTAGTGAACGACTATCTTCTCCATGTCATCAAATTGATAATCCTTAACATCATGATGAGACTTTCGGCTGAATTGAGGGATCCTATCTGGAAAATGCATTTGCAACTATGTAGTGTCTTGCCTCACTTTCACTAAATTTAGGGTTATGCATGAATGGATGTGTGCCATGGCTAGACGATAATAAGTTTCAAGTACATATTTATGTTTATCAGGATTGGGTTGCAGTTCACCTTGAACAGTATTTTCTGGCTCATTTCCCTATAAGTATACATGACCTTCTTGCTCTTGTGCATGTTTCATAGGTAAACTTTAATGTTGTTGCACAATCATTCATGCTAGTTCTGATTGCGGACATATTTGTTCTTATAGCTCGAGATTTGATGCGATGGTTGCGGTGGAAGTTTGATTTCACATGAACCTAACTCCTCTCCGATTAAATTAAGGTGGTTTAGGCTAGCTAGTGTTTGTTGATTAAAGTTTCACTTGCCTAATTTTGATAATTAGGGTTTATTTCCTAGGCTTCACTTTATGGTTTAAAATATGTAATGCTTTATTTTCTTTACTATAGGTAGTTTATTTTTATGCATTATGATTTTCCTCTAGTTTTCACTCATACTCTTTCATTTTCTCATTGTTGCATGGCATTCATAAAATCACTGCACATGTGTTGCATTGTTGTTTTATCTATAATTAGCTTATTCCTTCTACACATAACATTGCATTGAACCATAAGCCATGCTTGTTTCATTACACCATGCATCCATCATCTCTCATAGTCTACTCTGGTCGTTGACCTAGAATTTCATTTTACTCTATGTTGCATGCCGCTCCATGAACCTTCATGAACTTAGAGCCTTCGATTTTGCGATGCCATGAATATATTTCTCACACCTGTTTGCACATGCTAAAACCCTAAGGGAGCTTACTTTGACCTATTTGAACATGCTAAAACCTAGAGGAGCTTCCCTGGTCACCTGTCCCTAATGTTGAAACCCTAACCCTAATGATTGTGTGTGGTTTTAGCGATTACTCCATGGGGTAGCTTCTCTTAGAACCGGTCATGAAAATCTTGTTTTGGATATATTTCCTACGATTCTAATTCATTATCTATGGAAATACAAATAGATTTATTGTGAGGTACCTTAATCAGCTTGAGTAACCTATATCCATAACCTGAACCTTGTGCTCAACGTGGTTTTGAATATCTCAATTACTTGTTTTCATGGTTCACTTGTTAACTAGAGATGAGATTTGGAAGCTTGCCATGACGACAAACCGAATCATAATATCTTTTAGTTTCTTTCAAACAAGAAACAACCTCTCTTTCCCGTAAAATATGTCAGGATCCCTCATTTGCCCTGGCGTAATGAACGCCCAATAATAAGTGCTAATGTGCACATAAAAAAATGAAATTAAATAAAGGGTAAAGTATCGAGAGAGGTAATGCAATGACTCTGCTGGGGTACTGACCAGGATCGTTGCCAGCGGAGCAACATTTGTGATTTATTGAAGTGACTTCATCGGGGTATTTTCCAAGCCTACTGGTAGCAAAGCAACACCAAAACCTTATATATATATATATATATATAATAAGCCCTCTGCCTCATTCTTTGTATCAGCATTAACTACTGACATGCGTGAATTTCTACTTGGGTGTTTACTGATTAGCAAGACCTAATTGAGACACAAGGGAATGAATATCTGTAAAGGTCAAGGCCGTAACACAAGAGGTACCCGTCGTGACTTTTCAATATTCCCTTGCATCATTATCCAGACTTGGACTATTGTAGGGATGTTGGAAGAAATGTTGGATTCTACTAGTGGTTCACCAATTGTTGTAGCTACTACAACAACACCCAAAATTTTGGGCATATTCAAAATTTCGGGTCCCCCTCTACTCTCTCAACCCATTAAGGTTTCGATATGGGATCCGGTTGGTTAATATCCCCATGACCTATTCCTAAAAAACTGTGGCAAGGCACCCATTCGTGCGATGCTCATCACACTCAGTTATCTTTTTATCTCATGATTGCATTAGGGTTAGGGGGTTTGCTGCTTCAAAGAGAATTGAGAGTTCCTCCGTGAATTCAAAGCTAGATTGTCCATAGTGGTCATCGCAATTTAGTGGTGGGACTGAGCTCGGAAAGACAAGGCTTCAGTATGGCTTACATTTTTTTGACCATATAGGGTTTAGGAGAAACCATAATTGTTAAAGCAGAAGTTAACCTAATTCATGTACATATGATGTGCATTCGCATCGGCATTTCCTGGCATCATGGGAATAATCATTGTATATTTCATACCCCCTCCATATCGACATATGCATTAGGATCATGATAATGCTATATTTCCCACGCACCCTTGAAACCCCATATTGGAATGACCAAAGATCCTCAGTCTTAATAACATATGTCCACTAATGTTTTAAGGCTCTTGCTCTATAACCGCACCATTGCATTTGGCATCACATAAATCGCTTGAAATTCATAATTTTATTGAAGCGCCTAAACGTTGAGTCAATTTTTAGATTTGAGAATTTATTATTCTACTCGTATAACTTAGTTTCAATTTTACGATCACCTCCAGATGAAATTATTCTCAATGTTTTAACTATTTGTTCCATTTTCTTTGCAGGGATTTAAATGGAGAAACATTGGACACATATTGAATGGAGAAGGATGAAATTGGATAATAGGTTGAAGATACGCCACTTATGGAGGAAATATTATCTAATGATATAAAATGTTGGATTCATGAGGCTTTGTAAAGAACAACATTTCATGGAACAAGTAATATTCTTGATACATGGTAGGCTCAACCATAAAGAAGGTTGTGTGTCATCTCACAAAGATCATGTTGGCACCTCTTGGATATGAAGACCAAAGTTTCTAGGCCATAACTAATTACCAACACCCACGGGGTCTCCTACATTGCAAAAATACTTTTATGAACATGTTGAAGGTGAATGGTTGACCACGTGTTAGATAAGATATGAGGAGGTCATTAAAAGGTTCAGGGAATTTGGGTTGAATCTCAACTATGCTCTGCTTCAATTCATCTAGACATTGGTGCTTATCACAAAACGAATTTATTCTATTTGAGTGAATAAAAAGGATTGGGTCTTTAAATATATTATACATGAGCGTGGAAAAGGACGGATTGAAGCCACCATATTATTTTCAAAAGGTGGTTTGGGTAATATGACTGGAGGTAGTATTACATGTATTTTATGGATATCATATACCATGTGTTCATGAATTTTTGGTCCGTAGATTTTGCTGAAAAGGGGATGGATGCAAAGGAGTTGTTTGCCAAAGCATATATTTGTTAAAAACATGTTAATGGGTATTGACGATAATGTCGAATATCCCTCACAACGTATAATCTAGTTCACTCATTTAGATGTTGGAGATTTTGAACAAGGTTGCATAATATACATTAATGTGCTTAGACTAAAAATAATACCCTAGGATTTAAGTGCATAGTGATGACCATTGCTCTTGAGGCAGGGATAAGAGCATATTTTGAAGAGGTTTAAAGGGTCATGTTGACTAAGAGTTGGATTGAACTGGAGTGTAGGGCTCACATTTCATAATATTTTCTACAAATACATCCAAATAATATGACGACTTCTTTGATTTTGTTATGAAACCAACTCCAAAAATAGAATAAAACAGAGATCAATGCCTTAGAAATAAGCCACTTCGAGGGGGAAACCTCCTTTACATTACAAAAATGAACAATTCTTGTATGATAGAAATGACAAAACCTCCTTCTATATATAGGATTCCAAGGGGTCACAATATAATCCTAGTCGACCTAACAATAATAACGTAATGGCACAATAATAACAATATTAGGGTTACAAGGGTACAAAAATAACAATAAGGGGGTTACACTAACAACAATAAGGGAATATACTAGTAATATAGGGACCTAACATGCCCCTCTCCATCAAAAAATTGGTTTCCTCAACACTTGAGTAGCTTCAGATGCTTCTGTATAAAATTCTCATCCTCCCATGTAGAATCTTTAGTGGGTAAGTTCTTCCATTTGATGAGATACTCTGAAATTGATCGATTTCGTAGCTTTTGAGTTCTTGTTTTCAGGACTACTTCAGGTTCCAATATGATTTTTCCTTCCTCATCAAGTTATGGAAATATTGTTTGAACTGGAAGTTTGTCCCCTATAACCTTCTTTAAGCATGAAACATGGAAAACTAGATGCACTCGCGAAGAAGCAGGAAGCTCCAATTTGTATGCCATAGTACCAATCTTTTGCAACACCTTGTAAGGACCATAGTGCTTTGGAGATAATTTATTCTTCTTATTATCTTGATTGAGGGACATTTGTTTGTATGGTTGTAGCCGTAAAAAAACCTAGTCTCCTACATCAAAACTTCCCTTGCTGCGATGTTGATCTGCCTGTTGTTTCATTCGATTTTGTGCCAAATTTAGGTTATCCTTTAAGAGTTGGAGAACTTATTGTTGATGCTCGATGTGATCTTCCACTGCTTGAACCTTAGAATTTTATCTTAAATAAGATGTGATGGACAGTGGATGATATCCATAAAGTGCCATAAATGGGGTCATTTTTATGCAGTATGGAAGGAAGTGTTGTACCACCATTCAACGAGAGGTAACCACTTGACCCATTTTGTTTTATTATCATATACAAAACAATGAATATATCCTTCCAAACTTTTATTCACTATCTCAGTTTGACCATCGCATTGAGGATGATAAGATGAGCTATGAGCTAGTTGAGTACCCAAACAAGAAAATAATTCCATCCAAAAATTTCCAGTAAAAATGGGGTCTCTGTCACTTACAATAATCTTTGGCTTTCCATGTAGCTTTTGAATTGTGTCCATAAATGCAGTAGAAACTGTACTTGCTTTAAATGGATGAGATAATCCACCAAAGTATGCATAATTGGTAAGTCTATCAACTACCACCATGATGACACTCTTTCGTTCAGACTTAGGTAAACCTGTGATAAAATCCATTTAAATATCTTCCCAACGTTGACTTGGAATGGATAAAGGTTGTAGAATACCCTGGGTCTTAATTTTCTCAACTTTGTTTCGATGGAAAACCAAAAATTCCGCCCCAAACTTTTGAATATCAAATTTAAGGCCATCCCAAAAAATTTCTTTCTTTACCCTGTGGTAAGTTTTTAAAAATCCTGAGTGTCCTCCTAAAGGAGAAGTGTGCAATTCCAAAAGAATATTTTGTTTTATTTGGAAATTATTGCAAATATATAAGTGATCTTTGTACCATAAGGAATCATTTTTCCAACTAAATGTATCAGATGTACTAGGATCTTGATGCAACTTTTGAATGAATGTCCACACTTCTTCATCCTTCTTCCATTCATCCCTTGCTTCAGTTATCCAATCTGGTTGGATAATAGAAATGGAACAAAGCAATGCTTACACCTCTTCATCATTTCTTGAGAGTGCATCTGCAACAACATTTAGCTTCCCTTTTTTGTAGATGATTTCAAAGTCATAACCCAACATCTTTGTGACCCATTTTTGTTGCTCTTTTGAAAATAGTCTTTGTTCCAAAAAGTGCTTAAGACTATCATGATCATTTTTTACCTTGAAGTGTCTTCCCATTAGGTAAGGTCGCCATTTCTTTAGTGCATGTAGTATTTCCAACATTTTCTTCTCATAAATAGCTTTTTGTAAATACTTCCCTTTGATTGGACGACTTTTAAAAGCAATGGGTCTTCCTTCTTGCATTAAAACAAAACCAATTCCATTCCCTGAGGCATCACATTCCACAATAAAGGTTTTTGTGAAGTCTGGCGTAGCTAAGACTAGTGCTAGACACATTGCCTCTTTAATATGTTCAAAGGCCTTAGTTGCTTCAGGAGTCCATGAAAATGCATCTTTCTTCAATAATGTTGTTAGAGGTGCCGCTATTCTCCCATAATTATTAAAAAAATTGTGATAATAACCTGTTAACCTGAGAAAACCTCGCAACTGCTTTATGGTAGTGGGAACTTTCCATTCCTTAATGGATTTAATTTTGTTAGGGTCTACCTTAAAACCCTCGTGAGATACAATATGACCAAGATATTCCACCTCTTTTACTCCAAAGAAACATTTGGATGTTTTTGCATATAATTGTTTCTCCTCCAATAGTTTGAGCACCCTATCAACATATTGAACATGATCCTTCCAAAACCTATTGTAGATTAGTATGTCATCAAAAAATACTAGCACAAATTTTCTAAGGAAGGGCTTGAAAATGGAATTCATCAACCCTTGAAATGTAGAAGGTGCATTGGTAAGGCCAAAAGGCATGACCAAAAATTCATAATGACCCTCATGAGTTTGAAATGATGTTTTCAGAATATATTTAGTCTTCATTCTAATTTTATGATATCTTGAACGAAGATCTAACTTGGTAAAATAAATTACTCCATGCAATTCATCAAATAATTCATCAATCACATGAATGGGAAATTTATCTTTAATAGCGATCTTATTGAGCTCCCTATAATATGGACACATGCGCCATGATCCATCCTTCTTATGCACCAATACTACTAGAGCAAAGAAAGAACTTTTACTAGGTTGAATTATACCAGCCTCTAAAATTTTTGCAATCATACGTTCAATTTCGCTCTTTTGGACATAAGGATATTTGTAAGGCCTGATTTTTGGAGGAACACTTCCTGGAATCAAATGAATAGCATGATCATGATCGCAAATAGGTGGGATTCCTTTAGGAGTTTCAAACACCATGGAATTATTTTCCAATACTTTTTGGAGATCTGGAGAAATAGATGATTTTGATGTTGGAACTTATAGTGAGCATAATTGTGAAATTACGCCTTGTTTTTCTTTCTTCGGAAGTTTTTTCATGAAATTAGATCTTATTATATTTCATGGCTTCCCTGTGATACCTCGTAATTTGATTTCCTTTCCTTCTAAAAAAAAAAAAAGTTCTTGAAAATTAAAATCTGTCGTCCCCAAAGATTGTAACCATTGTACTCCTAGTACAACAGCTCCCATTGGAATGGAAACCATTGGACTATTCAATACATATTCCCCCATGGTTAGCTTGATATTATGGAATTTTCCAGAGAAATTTATAGTTCCTCCATTTTCAACCATCACTTGACATTTTGGTGATGGGTATATGAAACAATTCAATTCCTTGGCTACCTTACAATGAACAAAACTATGGGTACGACTTGAATCAATCAACACTATCACCTTTTTATTCTTGATATGTCCTTCTATCTTGAGAGTTTGAGGAGTGGTAATTCCTGCCAGTGCATTACACGATATGGTCAGACTCATTTCTTCTTCTTCTAGGGTTGGTTCTTGGTGTATATCCTCTTATTTTGAAGTTTCTTGTTCATTTTCTTCTTCCTCTTCTAAATCTATGTAAAATAATTTCTTCTCAGCACACTTATGACCTTTAGTGTATTTTCTATCACAACTGTAGCAAAGCCCTTTTTCTCTTTTTTCTTCCAATTTTGGTGGTGTCAACCTTGTAGGTTGTGGAAGTCTAGGAGTAGCAACACTTCCATCCTTATAGATGTGAGTGGTAGGCTTCCTTGTCGCCATAATTTTACATTCAATTTTTCTTTACAATTGAATGCTTTATCCAATGAATCAGGTTCCCAAACGTGAAATTCATGTTGGATTATATCCTTTAAAGTCCCTATGAAGACATCAATCATGTATTCCTCTGGAATATCAGTTACCGTTATATTCAATTTTTGGAGGTCCTCAATGTTCTCCACCACTGAACCCTTTTGTTTGAGATGTATCAACTGGATAAAGAAGGTTTTTCTCTTTGTATCCTCATAATGTGCTATCATTTCCTCTGTAAAAATTGACCATGTGACAATTTGTTTACAGGAGCAAAGCCATCGATACCATACAAATGTATTTTGTTCTAAATGTAAAGTTGCAATGCGTACCTTTTATGTGTTTTGCACATTATTGAGATCTAAATATTGCTCCATCTGTAGTATCCATATTACGAGATCCTTGCCATCAAACTTCCTCATATCCATCTTTGGAATATGGTGGTTCTTCAATCCAACATTAGAGTTTATGAAATCATGATTAACATTTATTTTGTTCTCATCATGAGTTTACTCTACTATCTTTCCACCATTAGGAATTATTTCTTGTTTTAACCTTGTCATCAAACCTTCCATGTCTGCTTTTAGATCATTCTTCATGTCTTCCATGTTGTCTTTCATTTTTTCATCGATCTTAGCTTCCATGTCATCCATCTTAGCTTCCATGCCATCTTCCATGCCATCCATCTTAGCTTCCATGCCATTCTTCAAACCATCCATCTTAGCTTCCACGCCTTTCTTCAAACCATCCATCTTAGCTTCCATGCCTTTCTTCAAAACTTCCATTTCATTTTTTGTTTCTCTTTGCGAGAGTGAAATTTGGTTTACTTGCTCTTGTAATTTTGATATGTAATGTTGCACTTCTTCCTCTTCATGAGTCATAGTAGAGCCTTCTGAAGGCTTAATGGGTGTTTAATTCTTTTTACATGTCATTTTAGAACCAAATACTGATATCTATGCTTCAATATGCCCTTGGAATCACTTCAAACTAATTTTTCACACAAGACTTATGCAATTCGAAGAAAAAAATACACACCTTTTTCTTGCTTTTGAGGAGCTCGATATTGAAACTAAATTATCTTTGTGATTTAGGATCTTCAATATCTGAATTTTTGCCCTATAGTATCCCTCTAAATCTTCTTTCGAATTCCACAGGTCTGACCTGATTTGGATTCTTCAGGGCAACGTTATATTCAATCTCCCACAATGACCTAATTATGGACTATTTCGATAGAGAGAAATTATATGATGTGCCATGTGTCATTGTTTCCTCATTCGGCTCTAAAATTGATACACATGAAACTATAGTCCATGTACTTATGGCTACTATTTATAGAATTCAAATCCAATACTCAGAGAGAGAGTTATGACGATTTTCCCACAGTCACCTCTTTGAGATGAAATTCGAGAGCCTGAAAAACCCTAACTTCCACAAATCATATCTCCGAAAATATTGTGAACCAAGATCTGAATTTTTAACAAGAGTTTCCTCAAGATTTTAGCTTCAGTTTTTAAACATTTCAGCATCTTAACCTTCGTAGAAAAAAATTTATAGTGAAAAATCCACGATGCCCTGTTTTAGGTGAAATTTGGGAGCCTAAACAAACCCTAACTTCCACAGATCATATCTCCAAAAATATTGTGAAACAAGATCTTAAATTCTTACACGACATTCCTCAAGATTTCGGCTTCACTCTGTAAAAAATTTAGCTTCTAAACCTTCGTATAAAATAAGTTATAGCGAAAATTCCATGATGACCTTTTTGGAGCAGCAAAACCCTAGAATCCAAAGCTCTGATACCAAATTTTAAGAAACCAGCTCCAAAAATAGAAGAAAAGAGAGATCAATGCCTTATAAATAAGCCAATTCGAGGGGGATACCTCCTTTACATTACATAAATGAAAAATTATTGGATGATACAAATGAAAAAACCTCCTTCTATATATATGAGTCCAAAGGGTCACAATATAATCCTAGTCGACCTAACAATAATAATGTAAGGGCACAATAATAACAATATTGGGGTTACAAGGGTACAACAATAACAATAAGGGGGTTACACTAACAAAAATAAGGGACTATACTAGTAATATAGGGACCTAACATATTTCCTATCACATATTCCGAGGATATGTGGTTAGGGCAAAGGAAGCTAAGTAAAGTTGTCTCAATACATTCAGATCGATGCAAACCATAAATGAATAATTTGAGTTCCATGACATCACTTGAAGGCATAACATCATCCCATGGAATTATGTTCAACGTATCTCCAGGATAGTGATTAGACTCATATCGAAATAACACATATACAGAATGGTGTACACCTTGGTAATCCGTTATTGACCCACCCTCCATCAAATAAATTAAGAGTGGATCATACAAGTATCAAATGAACTTATACTAAATTAGGATCATGCCACAATGACCCAACATCAGATCCCATGCATATATAATGGTTTTTGGTAAGCCAAATCTTGAATAAAACAAGTGTGATCCCATAATGCATCTAAAGGCACAATCTAGGACAAACTACGTAGGGCATGCTACATAGAGCCATTCACTGAGGGGTTTTCGATAGTCGGTATTTCATCGAAAGGCATTGCACAATTATGATCAATAGAAGTTCCAACATCAAGAATATCTATTTCTCCATATCCCAAAAAATTAATGGAAAATCATTCCAAGGTGTTTGAAACTCCCAAAGGACTCCCACCTATTAATGATCATGATCATTCTATTCATTTGATTCCAGAAATTGTTCCTCCAAACACCAGGCCTTACAGATACCCTTATGTACAAAAGAGAGAAATTGAACGTATGATTGCATAAATGCTAGAAGCTATTATAATTCAACCTAGTCAAAGCTCTTTCTCTGCTCCAATAGTATTGGTGCACAAGAAGGATGGATCATGGCTCATGTGTCCTTATTATAGGGAGCTCAATAAGCTCACTATTAAAGATAAATTTCCCATTCCTGTGATTGATGCATTATTGGATGAATTACATGGAGCAATTTATTTTAGCAATTTGGATCTTCGTTCAGGATATCATCAAATTAGAATGAAGACTGAAGACATTCTGAAAACAACATTTCGAACTCATAAGGATCATTATGAATTTTTGGTCATGCCTTTTGGCCTTATCAATGCACCTTCTACATTTCAAGGGTTGATGAATTCCATATTCAAACCCTTCCCTAGAAAATTTGTGTTAGTATTTTCTAAAGATATACTAATCTATAGCAGGTCTTGGAAGGATTGTGTTCAACATGTTGACAAGGTGCTCAAACTATTGGAGGAGAAACAATTATATGCAAAAACCTCCAAATGTTTCTTTGGAGTACAAGAGGTGGAATATCTGAGTCATATTTAATCTCAGGAGGGTGTTAAGGTAGACCCTAACAAAATTAAATCCATTAAGGAATGGAAAGTCCCCACAACCATAAAGGAGTTGTGAGGATTTATTATGTTAATTGGGTATTATCGCAAGTTTTTTAAGAATTATGGGAGAATATAATCACCTCTAACAACATTATTGAAGAACGATGCATTTTCATGGACTCCTAAAACAAATCAGGCCTTTTAACATCTTAAATAGGAAATGTACCAAACATCGGTCTTAGCTATGCCAGACTTCACAAAAACCTTTATTATGGAATGTGATTCCTCGGGAAATGGAATTGGTGTTGTTTTAATGCAAGAAGGAAGACCCATTTATTTTAAAAGTCGTCCAATCAAAGGAAATTATTTACAGAAATATATTTATGAGAAGTAAATGTTGGCAATACTACATGCACTAAATAAATGGCAACCTTATCTAATGGGAAGACACTTCAAGGTAAAAAATGATCATGATAGTGTAATGTTCCAAAACTAGAATTTCTACAACAATGAGAATACCCTGAGGTATTATAAAGTTGGAGAGCAGCAATTAATAAACTCATGTAGTGTTTTAAAACACATAACCATCATATAACAATTACAGCAACAAACTATGCTCTTATATAAGTCACCAAGTGGGGAAAAACAGTTGTTTTTGCCTTAAAAATGCTATTTTCTGAGTATTGAGTTAAGACAGTGGAAAATAACAGTTGTGTCCCTTAGAATAGGAAATATAGGACATGCATGAAAAATATTTTCAGAAACAAATGCAATTAGCTTAGTTAAACAGGCCTCCCATACTCGCAATTGCTAAATATGGGCAAAACCCCAAGACTACAAAATGTCAGAGCAGCTGCACAAGTGAATACGCAGTCAAAAGAGAGGTTAACTCAGAAAATAGAGAAATATATCTGATAATTTTATTGGAATACTCAATAAGGTACAAAAACAGAGATCTAATCTCTTTTACACAAATCCAAGAAGACCCGGCAAGGGTTTCTTGTCAGAAAATATGTACAAGAGAAAGATGCTACAAATATGTGGCTAAATAATGTTGTATGGATGTAGTTCTATATAATAATGGCTGAACATACAAATATATTTCTGTAGACTCCTTTTCTAGTTCTCCCAAAGAAAGGTCGATCCTTCTCTTGGGAAACTAGCTCCTCAAAATGGGACTTTCACCCCTTCCATTGCACACCTTAAGAAATAACGCAGTTTTCTGAAGGGACTATGTTTTTTCTGAAGGTAGGTGCTTGGCCCAACACCAAGTAGTGGAAAATTCAGATCAGAAACCTCCTCTTATATTTCTCAAGCAATATCTCCAAGAAAGAGTAGGGAATCCCCGCCCGGGAAACCCTTGCACTAAGCAATGCAACAACTTAGTTAAATATCTAAGTATGCCAGAAGTCTAAGAAGACCTCATGAAAATATAATCTCCAATATTTCCATATGCTTTCCATCTCCTTCATTATAGAATTGATGAGCTTCCTCACCAAGGGTCCCACCCACTATGAGGTTGCTTCCATGCAAAGGCTCCTCCACAAAAATTGTGATGTCCAACAAGATGGTGCAATGTATCTAGACAGCTGTGTTGACTTGGTCGACCTTGAATGATTCTTTATGCACTGTCCCTATTCACAGTCAAGGTGCCTTCATTTTATCTAGTTGGATTGATCTCTATTCATATTGAGCTTGCTTTATTTAGAATCCATTTCTTTGTGAACAGATCATGTTGACTTGGTAAAACTTGACCTTGTCCACATATTTTAGACCTTTTTCACACATGTGGATGCTTGAATTGGTTATTTCATGATCCCCTTTCACATTAGAGAGGATTTTTATTCATATATTGAGCAAATTAAGAGCCCCCTTTCTCAATTATTCATGCATCTAGATTTCAAAAGAAAAATTAATATTCCTATTAGCTAAAGCTAAATTAGGAACATTACAGTCTCCCCCTCCCACATGTTTCTTGTCCTCAAGCAACTGCAAGGGTGTTGCAAAATCTCCCCTCTTCCTCTTGTGGCCCTCTCATCCCATAGTCTCCTCCGTTGCTTCAGAATTTTTGCAAAAATTCCATCTCCCAATGGCTCCTCTAAAATGTGAAATTTGGCCTTTGGGGAAATGGCTCTCATCATGAAAGAGTGGAAGGTTTTTATGGGAACCTTCTTGCTGATCCATGGCCTTCTCAAGATAGAAGTGATGACAATCATGGGGAATTTCATCATCAATGGAGGCCTCCCTCCTCCACGCTATCATCCAAATAAAATGAATCACCTTCTAGCTTGGTAATTCATAGAAAAGCTCTTCCCAATGGCTCATGAGAGGCATGCCCCAAGTGCTCCAACCAAACATATGGTCCACATCATAAAGAAATAAGTGGTATGCAATGGTGTCCATATAGTTTCTCATGCTCCCCTTGGAACATGTAGTGCAGAAAAAGTAGGGACTCTCTTCCCCCAAAGACACACCCAACAAATGTGTCTCTCCTCCAACCATTTTCCCAAAAAAATTAAGAATATCTTCAGCATGTGGGATCATAAGTAAGATCATTCTAGCTACCATATACAATAAGGGAGAAGGACAATGGTCCCTCATGTGCAACCAGCGTAGTTTTCCTCCTAACTGCCATAGAATATGATATGACAAGAATTCTCCCCAACACTTGTTTGTTGCCCCATCCTTCTTGCATGCTTGGAGAAGGTGTAATATGATTGGTGTTGATGATTCACACCATGAGGAGTACATCATCTCTCCAAGATCTCCCAAAGAATGGCCAACATCACCATTGTTCATGGCCCAAAGTGGCTTATGAAGCCCATCAGAAAAAGTACCCCCTCTTGGAGCCAAGACCTGCACATGAGTGTTAAGAAAATGCAAGTATATAATAAATACATCATGAGGTTCAGCAATACAATGTTCATTATACACTTTTTTAAAATCAACAAGGTAGCTCATGGATGAGCTCTCTCTCACACTCAATGAATAAGGAGGTGATAATGATAACTCTTCCCAAGAGCTACGTTCCTCCTCAACCATCCACTACTACATTTGGCGGAAATTCCGACACTTGGTTCCGACGCTTTTGACCAAATGTCGGAAATTTTCCCAAATTTTTTCCATCTCGCCCGAAACCGTCGCTATACCGACGTCTATAGAAAAGTGTCGAAATACCGACACTTAAAAACGTGTCGCAATTGCGACGTTTAGAGGAAGACGTCGCAATTGCGACACCATGGCCCAAAGCGTCGCTATTGAGACGACTCTAAACGTCGCAATTGTGACACAATGTCTAGGTGTTTCCATTGCAACGTTTGGAGGCACCCGTCGTAATAGCGATGCCTTTTCCGCCATCGGTATAACGATAGTTATTTTCGCGCTACATAAAAATACCAAACTTATATGCGCGCTACATAAAAATGATTTTATTGTTTCGTATTTGTCGCAATAGCTACATTAACGTTTGATATCACGTGCGCATTCGCCCTCTGCTCTTGCAGAACAGCATTTGCCCTCAGCATTCACGCTCAGCTCTTGCAGAACAGCATTTGTGCTCAGCATTCGCCCTCAGCGTTCGCCCTCAGCTCTTGCAGAACAGCATTCGCCCTCAGCTCTTGCAAAATGGTAAGTTCTTACTGCAGGCCCTTCCTCCTATAGTAGGGTTGGCTCTATTTGGGTTTTTTTGGTCAATTCCATTGGATTGTGTTAGGCTGTAGGGTTCTCTCTAGATGTCAAGAATCAAGATTCAATACCCTCTATTATCTTCATCACCCAATACAAGATTTAAATTTTTCCCAAAGAAACGCTTATTAATTTGGCAGCCATTATTTCTCCCTGCTTTAAAACCCTACATTTAAATGAAACCAAGAATTGCATTTCAACTACAAAAATCTATTAGTGTTCAAATGTACATGTGTGCTACATTAACGTCTGATATCACACGCGCATTCGCCCTCCGCTTCGCAATGCGCATTCCTCGCCCTCGCCCGTGTGTGACCAAAGATTCGCCCTCTCGCATTCACCCCGAGCTCTCGCAACGCATTCGCCCCAAGCTCTCCGCAACAAACATTCGCCCGGATTCGCCCCCGCCTCTTTCGGTAACGCATTCGCCCGCATTCTCGCCCTCGCCCTCTGCACGCATTTGCCCTCGCATTCGCCTCTCGCCGTTTGCCCCCGCCCCGTAAAATGGTAAGTTCTTACTACATGCCCTTCCTCCTATAGTAGGGTTGACTCTATTTGGGTTTTTTTGGTCAATTCCATTGGATTGTGTTAGGCTGTAGGGTTCTCTCTAGATGTCAAGAATCAAGATTCAATAATCTCTATTATCTTCATCACCCAATACAAGATTTAAATTTTTCCCGAAGAAACGCTTATTAATTTGGCAGCCATTATTTCTCCCTGCTTTAAAAACCCTACATTTAAATGAAAACAAGCATTGCATTTCAACTACAAAAATCTATTAGTGTTCAAATGTACATGTGTGCTACATTAACGTCTGATATCACGCGCGCATTCACCCTCCGCTCTTGTAGAACAGCATTCGCCCTCAGCATTCGCCTTCAGCATTCGCCCTGAGCTCTTGCAGAACAGCATTCGCCCTCAGCATTCGCCCTGAGCTCTTGCAGAACAGCATTTGCCCTGGATTCGCCCTCAGCTCTTTCAGAACAGCATTCGCCCTCAGCTCTTGCAGAACAGCATTTGCCCTCAGCATTCGCCCTCAACGTTCGCCCTCATCTCTTGCAAAATGGTAAGTTCTTACTGCAGGCCCTTCCTCCTATAGTAGGGTTGACTCTATTTGGGTTTTTTTGGTCAATTCCATTGGATTGTGTTAGGCTGTAGGGTTCTCTGTAGATGTCAAGAATCAAGATTCAATACCCTCTATTATCTTCATCACCCAATACAAGATTTAAATTTTCCCAAAGAAACGCTTATTAATTTGGCAGCCATTATTTCTCTGCTCTACATTTAAATGAAAACAAGCATTGCATTTCAACTACAAAAATCTATTAGTGTTCAAATGTACATGTGTGCTACATTAACGTACGATATCACGCGCGCATTCGCCCTCGCTCTTACGAAACCGACGTCGCCCTCGGCGGTCGCCCTCGGCTCTTGCGGAAACGACGTCGCCTTCGACGCTCGCCACGAGCTCTTGCGAACGACATTCGCCCTCGGCGTCGCCACAGGCTCTTGCGAACGACGGTCGCCCTGGTTCGCCCTCGGCTCTTTCGGAAGCGGTCGCCACTGCATTCGCCCTCGGCTCTTGCGGAATAGCATTTGCCCTCGACGGTCGCCCTCAGCGTTCGCCCTCAGCGCTTGCAGAATAGCATTCGCCCTCGGCTCTTGCAAAATGGTAAGTTCTTACTGCAGGCCCTTCCTCCTATAGTAGGGTTGACTCTATTTGGGTTTTTTTGGTCAATTCCATTGGATTGTGTTAGGCTGTAGGGTTCTCTCTAGATGTCAAGAATCAAGATTCAATACCCTCAGCGTTCGCCCTCAGCGCTTGCAGAATAGCATTCGCCCTCGGCTCTTGCAAAATGGTAAGTTCTTACTGCAGGCCCTTCCTCCTATAGTAGGGTTGACTCTATTTGGGTTTTTTTGGTCAATTCCATTGGATTGTGTTAGGCTGTAGGGTTCTCTCTAGATGTCAAGAATCAAGATTCAATACCCTCTATTATCTTCATCACCCATTACAAGATTTAAATTTTTCCCAAAGAAACGCTTATTAATTTGGCAACCATTATTTCTCCCTGCTTTAAAAACCCTACATTTAAATGAAAACAAGCATTGCATTTCAACTACAAAAATCTATTAGTGTTCAAATGTACATGTGTGCATCACTTGTGTAGGGTATTCCTTTTCCACTTTCACATTATCCAAGAATGTGTGCGGTATAGTTCATATTTTTTGTGATTTAGATTGTCTTGAAAAAGGAAAGGTAAATTATTTCCCATGGAAAAAGAAGGTTTTCCCTTTTTATAGGTTGTTTGGACTTACGTGGAAAAATTTATGGTATGCCTTTCATATTATGTAGTTTAAATTTGAATTAGCAGATTATTCTACATGAAAATATAATTACCTATGTGATGTCCTTCATCACTAATTAAAATTATAGGGTTTCAATTTCCTAGACTCTAACTCATCTGATGCTAAATTCTAGGTTCTCATTGGTGGATCACTCTTCCATTGATTTCCTTCCCCTCTGGATCTTGTCATACTTTAAAAGTCATCAATGATACATATATTATTTCAGGTATCCCAAAAGGCTTTATAGTAGAACATATTGTGAAGTTTTTTTGACACTTGAGGATTCTTTTTAGAACCGCAACGTGGTCTATGCTATCGAGTTATATACCAAGCAACTTGTCCTTAATAACCACACTATGAGGTAGGTTCAACCAGTTTGAACTTGTTGGGACATAGCATATGAAGTTGTGTGATGATTCCATATCACAGGTCTATTATGGTGACAAAAGTGAAGACAAGTAATGATAGTTATTATGTTAACATTACTAGAAACATTTTCAAAATTATCCATGCTATCAAGATGTCAAAATTCCAGGCATTAGGTGTCAATACTCGTAGCTAATAGATAATAATAATAATATAAAAAAATCACAACTTTATTCTTGAAATATGATTTTTACACATTGGTAACCTAGTTCATGAGTTACTATCACCCAAATACTGCAAAACAAACTTAAAATATAAATTAAACCAACATGAGAATCCAACTAAGGGTTTCTCGACAAAATCATGCCATAACCTGGCATTTTGAAACCAAAATTTGAATCCATCATAAGTAATACAATGCAAACTTAGATGGATTTTCAATGCATGTTTGCATGCTACACTTATTCTCTGTCTAGATATCATTTTTTAAATGGAACCATTAGTCAAGCCCACAGTCCTTTTTATGTGAAAAATTTCAGCTCTATTTGAGCTCTTTTTTGCTCCACCACCTCCATAAACTAGTGTTACACGGGGTCTCGCCCCCCCACCTAGGGGTCTAGAATCCTCGCCCCCTCGTGCTCCGGGGTCTTGGGGACTTCTAGGGGATGTTTCCCTCACGCCCCCTCACGTCCTCTCACCGCCCCTTTTAGTTTATGGTTTCGTGTTAAAAGTTGATGTGCCACTTAGCATATTTGAGAATCCAAGTGATTCTGATTCAGATGGTGACATGGTTGATCTTGATATATTCGTGCAGAAGTTGGATGCAGAGACTAGTGGGGCATTAACTTGAGCATTTATGCTCATTTATCAGTATGATGATATCATTTGATATTCATATGTTATGTTTTATGTTTTATGTTTCAGACATAACTTATTTGCGTTTAAGTTTTATGTTTCAGACTTGAGTTGTAAACTTCAGATTAAACTCTATTTTGAATCTTGATATAATATGTCATATGATATCTTAAACTTTATTTTCATTGTACATTGTTAGTAGTTACATTAATGATTATATAGTTACAAACTTACATGCATGATTGTATGATGTATGTTTTAACTTTTAACTTTTAAATTTTTTTCAATTATATGATTCATCATTCATCGATTTGTAATTTTATCATTTATGATTTATCTTTCATGATGCAAGTGTATGATGACTGTATATACATTCCTTGAAAAAATATAGTTACATTTTAAATATTAAATTTTATAATTTTTATGACCCCGACGTCCCCCCATGTTTCCTGAAAATTGGTAGGGAGCTTTTGCATAGGCCGCTCCCACGCTCCCTCGCCCCCTCGCTCCCACCTCCAGGGGACTTGGTGGAACATTGCCATAAACATATGCAAACATATATCATGATCTTGAAATTCAATTACATATGTATGTGCCAATGTTCCATAATCATGCCCCATCATCAATTTAAGAAATTTCCATTGAATATAAAATTATGGAGGGGGGGAATTTTTTGCTGCAACATTTGGCTCAAAATCGGGGACCATCTCCGTATGAGGTGAATGAGAACTATAGATATTTGAAGAAGTAGATTAGTGCCTTTTCCTCTGGCCATGGAGTCATATATAGTCATACATCACAAAAATTTGTCTTTGTTCATTCTCACCTTGAAAGTTGCAAAAATTCATGCCCTAATTGAAACGACACTAAATTTGAAAGATATAATAAAAATGCAAGCTAGAAGTGCCCTATTAATACAAAGGGAAAACCTTCCTACCTACCCTAACCGAGATAAATTTTGATTGAATAAGAAACATGATATTGCCAATGGAGTTGATCCAACAACTTGTTAAATGTATGGGACTAAATCATGCATTTGATTTCCAGGGAAACATGCGCATGAAGAAAAAAAGTGCAGAATTAATGGAAAATCCATACATGCCACTTATAAAAACTACACCGAAAGGTCAAAAAATACTTAAGGCCTTAACTTAATTTGAATCCAAAAATGAAAAAACGGGATTAGTGAAAACACGAGAGTGGTGTGGGTGAACAACATAAATAAAAAGTGAAGATACCTTTCCCCAAGATGCCTTTGTCACCGTTGTATGAAAACATGTTTTCCTTTCCCTTTATACATGCAAGTGAATGCATTATAGGTATGGTTTTTTCCCAGAATAGGAGAAGCCTACTTAAATATATCATTTGTGGATTGAATGTTTGGGTGCCTTAATGTGCAATGACATGTTTCCAGGACTGAATTCAATGCAAGGCATATTTGAAACTCTAAATCTGTCTTTCGGTGTCTTATTAGAAATTATTTCAGTTTTCATTTTGTGTTTTCAAGTTAGATATTGTTTTCAAGTTTTTACATTTATAATTTTATTGCAATGTGGCATACTGATCAGAACAGTGCAGGAACAACCCCGAGACGGGATGATGGCGGAAAGAGGCCAACGGAAGAACATGTAAAGTGCCAGCATTGCTCTATCTTTAGGTATTTTAGTTATTTACATAATTGAAATAATATTAATTTTGTTCAAATATGCAGACACCTAGCCATGGTATGCCTGATGATTCCCTCTTTGAGGAAGAGCTTTCTTCATCCCTATCTCCAGTGTTGTTGTTGCAAAAAAGGCACGAGATGCAAGGTCGGAATTTAATGCTTTGATAGACGCGCCTCAAACACCTGAAACAGAAGAGAGGATACAACATCTTATGAGGCAGCTAGAAAGATATCAGGTAATGATAAAAAGTCAAAAGGATATTTTTTTTTTTCTGCATGAGATGAATTGTGATAGTTTGATTTTTAATTTTTACATTGACTAAACTAACAAAAAGTTCTTTTGTATGTAGCGTTTTCTGGCATTTGCTGAACCTGGTGTTGGTGGTAGTGGGACACAAGGGCAAGAGATTGCCCAAAAACCCTCTCATACACCTTCTACTCCTTTAGGTGCTAGCCAAGAAACACACCCTGCCCAAGCAGACACCCAGCCAACCGCTGAACGTGTTGGAAATGATGAGGCTGATATGGCCAACTACATTATTGCGTTTCCTGGAGCTACACGTGTCAGCTCCACAGGGACCATTAATGGCACGTTGTTGGTGAACGATGAGGGTGTCCCTATAAAACATGTACAACTCCCAGGTAAATTTTAATATTTTAACTATTTCATGTACTTTATCTAAAACATATTTATCATGATTTTTATTTTTAAATTAATGATAATATCTTCTTTTCCTTTTGGTTTTATTCTGTGTAGGAAACAATGAGTTCTACAGGATTCTGGAGAGCCATGCGTTGGTAATTTTTGGCCCAACCATACGTACAGGGTGGAATTCCTAGAATTCCAACCTAAAAAAAGAACTTCTAGATTATCTAGAAGCCCTTTTTGGGGTCGGCACATTTGACAGAAAAGCGGTGGCTCAGGTAGCCGGAAAATATTTGAAATATACCGGGGACACCTATAGGACGCAATTGCAATTTAACCCTAGATATGAGCGTCCTCTCGCAGTTTCAGAGAGTGAGTGGAGAGCACTCATCCATGACGGAAAAGAGAAAAGGGCAAAGAAAGAAGGAAAAATGCCAACTGGACCCGCAAGGTAAATTACAACTTTAATTCAATAGCTTTAATTTTCTTTATTTCTAAAATAAAAGTGTGCTACGTCATATCTGACTTCAATCTTTTGATGCTAGGTTGCCTGACACCTCAAAGGCAACCAAAGCTAGGATTGAGAAAAAGGGCCATCACAAGCTCGACCAGGGTGGCTACTTGAAATTAGCTGCAAGAATTGTAATTAAGTAGCTAAACATCTTATAATTAATTGTATCGCCTTCCAACGTTTTTGTAATCCTATCGGATATGATTAAAAATACACAATCATATATAATGTAGGGTGATGACTTTGGAACAATAACTACAGAGGAAGATAAAAATACTGCTTTCCGTTTTGGCTATCAAGCTGTAGTTGAACGTCGCAGAAGCTTGGGGCAGGTCCCAAGATCTACAATGCCTGATAAGGTAAAACATTAACCTTTCAATATTTTGGTTTTCGTCCATAAATTTAATGTCTAACAACTTTGTTTAAATCAGGGGAGCAACACTACCGACGAGGTAAATAACCCAGTTTTAGAGCCAGATGTAGATGATCCTCTCGTGCAACTTGATCATTGTAGTGGGGACCAGGCCGACAATGCTGCTATCAGTGAGGGCCGTGACGGTAATTAATTTCCACTTATAATTTTTTCTAATTATACCTTGATGGTTGTCCTTATAATGTTTTTGTTTAAATGACAGAGAATGTTTCCCTTGAGGATCTTACCACCAGAGAGGAAGACAGGGCAACAGTCCCAACGGCGACAACTGGTGCACCAGGTAAATAATCTCATTGAAATTTTTTTTATTAATATTACCGAACTAGTTCAATGATATTTAAAAACTGACAATTAAAATTTAATATTATCTGTTTTTGTAGGCGATGCCCCATCACTGGATGAGACCAGACATCGTGACAACGCAACTAGGTCAGCAGCGACAACTGGTGCACGAGGTAAATAATCTCATTGCAATTTTTTTTATTAATATTACCGAACTAGTTCAATGATATTTAAAAACTGACAATTAAAATTTAATATTATCTGTTTTTGTAGGCGATGCCCCGTCACTGGATGAGCCCAGACATCGTGAATACGCAACTAGGTCAGCGGTGCGGGTTGAAAGGCACGAAACAGGAGCAGAGCACGATGATATTGATGATGTAATTAGGAGCTTTAAAAATAGGAAGAAGAAAAAGAAAATTTGACAAAGTAAAATATTGTATTATTATAAGACAAACGTTACCATACTTGGAACGTTTTTGCGTTATATAAAAAACTCATTTATCATACTATTTTTATGTCAATCATTAATTGCAATGTTTCCTTGCGTACTTTTTGTTGAATTGTTTTTTTATTAGTTATTGAATATTTTTTTTTATGCTCATGAAAGTAAAAAATGAAATATAGATTGGGTATTGGGGAATTGAGAGTGATGTGAGGCGGGGGGGGGAGGGGCCATAAGAGCTTCCACCTTCACGTGGTTGGCCCTGTTTAGTAGAGAATAATTTATTGGAGCGATTTAATCTTGGAGAAAACCTCCCTCGATCCAGCGTAGCAACAAAAAAGTCACTATTGACTTAGTTGCTACTCTTTCAGATCGTGGGAGGCTTGTTCCAAGTTCATGCGACTCCAATAAATTGTTCTTGAAACAAAGAGGAGCTTATTCGGGTATGTTTTGACATTTTCAACATATGTTCTAACATTATCATAAGAATGCATCTTAGAGTAAAAAATACTACATCAATTACTTGTATTTATTGTATAGATAATGATGGATTTTGATTGACTTGGCAGTGTAGGTACAAATCCTCTTGCATCATGAGCAATACAACTTGTCAACCAGGGTCATGTCCAGAATATTTTTGCTTGTGCGCTTGACCAGGTTCGTAATGTCACATTTTGTAAGTTCCTTTACAGTTCATAATTCAATATTAAGCTTGTTCACGATTATTATCTAGGTTTTTTGTATGTGTTTTTTAATCTATTTGATTGTAAGCAACTAAGCATGTTTCCTGTTGTTCACTATGATTTCTCCCATTACCACTCCCAGGATGAATCCGAATTTATTGTTACATAGGTTACTTTATTGTTACTATGATTTCTCCATTTACGATTTCATAGGTTACATCATGTAAAGTTGTCGATCTCAGGTTGGTGATGAGCTTTAGTTCTCCAGATTTGGGGCTTTTCTGATATTTTCTCCCTCATGTCATTCTTGCATCACCTCGTTGTTTGAGCATGCCAATTGTCTACCACTTGTACCAATTGGCACATGTTAATCTCTGAGTGGTGCCACATTTCACCTATTTTCAGTGAGAGTTTAGGGTTTCTCTAACATAGCTTCAGAAATCCGATTCAGTGCCTGCTTGAATATTGTCAAATAATACTTATGGTTTGGATTGATGAGCATGTTCTGAATGGTTGGTTGATTCATAAGAACCACCCATATAGTCATCTTGAGATATTTCAGAAGGTTTCTCGGGTTTCCTTTTTCACCGTTTCTAGTGGGTGGGATGGTGTGGGGTGATCCATCAATACTGGTGCTCTTGTAGTAGAGAATTTGTTTTTGGGGATATAAAGGAGCATTTGATGTAGATATCCCATTGGATGCATTCATAGATGGGCACGAGAGGTCAAGAATTTAAATTAAAAATATGCAACCTCTAGCATGGCAACCTGAAGACCACGAGAGACACTGGTTAAAGATTGGTTTTAGCCGTCTTAATATAGTCGTGATTTCTTTCTATTATCTTAATGCAAATATATAGGTCCGTCCTCAATAAAATGAGTGATCGTGGTTGTATTTTCTTTGGTTGTTTCTCTCTTAATGCTCCGTGTTGCCAAAAGTTGCGATAGTTGTTTAGTTTGCCCGTTGTTATCACTCAAAGTTTTCCTAGAAGTTGTGTAAGAGGAAAGTATACCCGAGGTAACCACAAACCAACCTTTTAGATGCAGAATCTAGCCAATCCGCATCCGCAGAGGGCCTTCCCTTCTTTATGATTTATCTTTGTTCTTGAAAGGTTTTAGGCTAGTTATAGATTCAAAAGTTTGTTTTGGGAAAATGGTGGAATCCACAACCATGGGCAAGGTTGAGAGCCTTCGATTCATTGGGCTATGGAGTCAAAGGATGGTTTTTTTACCGGATTTCTATTCTCAAGCACAAGATGGTACATAGGCAAGATAGCTAGACAAAGAGAACAATCCTTAAAATTTAAAGTGGATGGGATGATCTTGAAGGGATGGAAAGGCAATTAAGAATCTTTTCACCATGTTCAAAAGAAAGAAGTGAAATGACTACAAACAAAGAGCAATGAAGAATTCCGCAGCAGTAATCAAACAATGTTTAAATTAGCGTTATGAGCATTTAAGAATTCATGCTTATAGCTAATTTAGAAGAAAACATTACAACAATCACATTTGAAAACAGAAAGTACAATTAAGCACCGTTTTCTTTAAACCTTATGTAAATTATTCAGACATGGATATGATGGTATTATAAACTAATATAAAATTTCAAACAAAGGGTAGAACACTTATTGAACCGTAGTCCAACACATGAATCCCGCAACAAGTCCAAGGTTTCAAATCGTCATCCAAGAAGCCACAAGTAAATTTCTCCAAAAGCTTTTATTCCGAAAATCTCAATGTTACAACAGAGTAATAGAATCCACCCCAAATGCTTCCAAGAGTGGGAGTATTTATACAAATTCTAAACTAAAATATCTTGAAACAAATATCAAAATTGGTTCACAAATCTCTCCAACTATTTACAAGAGAACTAAAGTAAAGGACACTCAAACTATTTGGCACTATTTTTGATGGATATGATGGAAAAAGAGAGAATTCGAATTTGATCCAACTTTATTTGATGATGAGGTATCCAAGTCACTAATCGCTTCTTTTGTGCAATCCGTCCAACAATTTCGCAAACTTGGGGTCCAATGATATCTTCGTATTTCCTTTCTTTTCAATCCATAATAGATATGTAAAAAGTGAAAGAGGTTATTGTGGATAACTATGTTGGTGAGATAAACCTTTTCTACTTTCCTAAAATTTTCCGTTTTGTGCATAATATTCTCTCGTAAAAAATATGTGTAAAACAGAGCGACAGAAATCAAAAAATGGCCTGTAAAGATGCGCATGTATCTCTCATTATAAAACCACTGTGAAAAAACTGAGATAGGTTTTTGTAGATGGGTCTCTTAGGAACAAAAACCTCTCATTTTTGTGACATGTATTTCTAATTAGCCACAATATTCTCTGCAAAATGATGACTTGACCGTAATTTTCTGCAAAAAGTGCTTTTCAACTTTGTTTAATATTTCCAAAACCATAATAGTCGTTAGAAAAGTGAGAGAGGTTTTTGTAGATGGTACTCTTAAGAAAATAAACCTCTTCAGTTTTGAAAAATTCATCTTATATTGATCACAAATAGTGTCTGAAAAACAATGACTAAAACATGCAATTTCGCAAAAAAATGTTCCTTTTTGTTGTGTTTTTCATCTTTTTACTTTCTTGCTCTTTTGATCGTTTTATTTTCACTTTAGACAAACTTCAATTTTGGTGAAAGTACTTTCATTTATTTTTACCATTTTAACGCTCTCCGTAACTTCATTTTACTCTGCTACTCGACTGTTCCGTAACTTCATTTTACCGTTTACCTGATCGCTTCCGTAACTTTGTTTTTGACTTTTCACTCGACTTTTACCCGATACACTTTATCCACCGATACTCTTGGATTTTGATACGCTTTGACTTGGGGATAAAACCGCTTTCCGATTTGGATCATAATTGGCAAGGATAAATAGTGGGACAATTTCTCGGGAAAATAAGGACCGAGGGATGAGATATCTCTAGGAAATTGATTCCCACAACCCTATAAGATCTTGCCTCTTTGAGTGTTCGTCTCTCATACGATGGCTCAAACGGGACTCCTATCAAAATGCGGTGTCCTTTATTTGGAAATCTTCATCTATCGTGGTAAATAGCTCCATCCACGTGAGGGGAGCATTCAAGGGAGTGATATTTAGAGTTTGGGGACCTCCATTTTGGTTCTTGTGGATTCAAAATGGAGGTTTTCGTTTTACTTACGTACCGACGATTTCTCAAGTGGAGGAAATTGAAGAATTTGGTGTCTTTTGGGAAGCACCACAAGGTTTTAAATCTTCTGAAGGAGGACTCAAATATGATTTTAACCACTTTTTTAGAGAAAAATCAAAGGAAACTAAGTTTCGACTTACAATGGGCGCGAAATGATAAATACCGTTTTAGATGGAAAACCGGTTCTTTAATGAAGGAGCAATGGTATGGACGTTCTTCAACACGGCCAGCGGAATTTTCGTAGCAAATTGGTGTATTTGCGCAAGTGAATTTGAAAATTGCGCCGGGAGCCCGTCGCTTTCGTAAACTAAAACAACCGAAACACAAAATGGCTTATTTGCAAGTTAAAAGGGTTTTTGTTTTTTTCGAGGCGATGACGTCATCGACGTACGGGTGACGTAGGGAAGTGGGGCTTCGGCGTGTATGCGGTAAGTGGTAAGCTAGTGAGCCCGCACCGCTTATGGACGAGGGCGGCAGTTGCGAGGGCAGCGATTCCACAGACGCCTTGCCACGTGGAATGCCGACTTTTCAAAAACCGCCCATCCCCCGCCGGCTAACATGCCGGGCAAGGGATGCAAGGCTGGATTAACGATCACCGTTGATCAACGAACTCGTACGATCCAACTACCGAAAGGGAGGGGAACTTGTGCGATTTCAAAGGTGGGCCCGTCGGTTTAAAAAGGTTTTAATGCGGTAATCTAATCATTCGGGGAAAAGTTAATAGGCGGAAATGGTTGTTAATTAGTCCAAAATTAATTAACCCCATGAATATTATGAAATGGATTGCGACGCAGTTTAATAGTGGAATGCCACATGGACTCGACTACTCGTGGCATAGACTTTTGCAAAGTTTATTAATATGTTTTATATTAAACATACTTATAGTATTATATGATGAATGAATTAATATAATTAATTCATCATAGGGGCGGAATTTATGTATAAGGCTATGTTTTTTAAAACCAAAGGGCTTATAAAGCGGGGTGTTTATTTTCAATGTGCGGGAATATAAGTATTTATAAACATTATAATAAATGGGTTTTGGGGATATTTATAAAAGGGAGTTATATACTTAGGAAAAGGGGATTTCATTAGGGATTTAATATAGTAGAATTAAATGTTAATATGGCAAAGGACAAGGAAAAATCAAAACATCCTCGTATATCTAAGAAAGTGATAATCAGGAAGTAAATTGCGCATTTTGTCTTCAACACTTAAACTTAGAATAACAAGCTATTTTGAGGAATTTTTATGGAATTTTGTATCACTTTCCTAAGTAAAATAGATTTACTTAGGAAAGGGTTAAAGATGAAGATAACAATGATGAATTATCTCAAGTGCTTAGGCCTTTTTGATCATTAGGTCGAGGGTCCTGGGCCTCTCCGTAAGTCAAGGAAATGCCTTGAGCCCCTTGATCTCAAATTACCTTAGTACTTTTGGGGAAATTAGTAAAACTCTTGAGGGGAAAATGATGAGGAGGTTAATGAATTTGACTTTGCTTGTCGTGATTTTCCAAAGGTATTTCCCCGCTTTAGTACTTGTGATGAAAGTAAATGATTAACCAAACACTTTCGTTAAAGACCATTCATCATAACACTTTGGCAAAGACCATCTACCTACCCTATCTACTTAACACTACCATTTTCTCTTCTTTATTAGGGTGCATTTAGACTTGCAAACCCCGATCAATCTTTTTCTTTTTACATGATGAATCTATCTATTTCTACCCTTATTACATCCAAGGGCTCGATTAAAACTCGTCGAGCACCTTTTAATAACTCTACCTAGCTACTTATCCCGCCAAGATTAAACCGTTTGGCTAGATATTTATTCTCTAATCTATAACATGAAATTGAAATATGACTAAGCCAAGTTTAAAACAACACTTATTCATGAATTGTGGCAAAAGTTTCACAAGTCATAAGACAATTGATTTATTACACCGTAGTAAAAAGTAGTGGCATTTGGATTTGCACACTTTCCTTGGTCTATTTTTTGCTTGTGTCTCATTTCTTTCTCTTTTGACCATTTTTATTCTTTACTCCTTTGATCTTTCTCTTTTAGGTACCCCTTTCACATTTTTAAATTTTTTTGATTTTTTGGTTTTAAAGAATATGGAACACCTTTGCTCAAGTAAGAAGGTTTGAACATATTCCACACCTCTCCATCAAGACAATCATGAAAGATGAAACCTATTGATATAGGAGGTTAACACTGGCATAAACTTAAAAGTGGTTTTTAGCAATGGGAGTCATGTTTTGCTGTTCATACTAATATGAAGATCTTGTAATTCTATATTCAGCATAAGAGAAGATGGCCTCCGCTTTGGGCGGTATGACAACAATTGCCACATCTACCTCTTATTGGGTAACAATGGAAAGGGGAAGAAGTTGGGTGCAATGTTTGATAATTATGAGTGCATAATTGTCTTCTCTTTCAAGCTTTTTCACCATTTCCTTTAACGCTCGCGTAAGAGGGACCGAGATTACGCGACAGAGAGAAGGTAGTTAATACAAGAGCTATGGAAAAGGAGTTGCACTTCAACAAGGATGGCTCAAAGGACAAAAATTGCGGTGTCGCAGAAAAAATTATGTTGGGAAGGTCACCGCACGTGAAACTTCGTACCGCGTGGATCTTTCCTTGTCCACTTATATTCGATTTTAATAATGTGTTATTTTAATTTATGGAGGGTTGTTTTGGCATATGGTCCGGCATTCAATTGCACACTTACCGAAAGCATTGTCAATTTATTCTGCGGTGCGTTGTGAACAAATCCTCAGCGATCTTGTTGGAGTCACCCTTGGGCGAAGGGCAAATGTTGTCTTCGAGTGTTATTCTCTCCTAGTTAATGATGGTGTGAGCGTAGCTAAGGATAATTTGTAGATGTGTGCTCTCCGTTGCTTTCTTTTTAACGTTGTATTAGTTCCCCCTCTTAAATGTCTAGATTTGGTAGGCACACTCTTCTGAAAACTCAAAGGTGAAAGGAAACATATTTGTTACCTAGTGGTCTACTTGGCCTTATGGACTAGCCACATTAGAGTAATGCATAAATCTTTTCACAACAAGAAAAGGAAAGGGTTATGGCTTCTAGGCCAAATTTTATTGTTATCACGTGTAATGAAATGTATCTCTAATGCTATGGTTTTGGCCTTTTATTGGTTGAATTAGAGGGACTCATTGGAAAAATATTAAAGCAAGCTGGGTAAGGCAAGTCACAGAAAGACAAATGATTTAGTTTTATTGAACCACAACATCCGTTGTTCTTGCACATGTTGAATATTGAAAAATTCCGTAACAATGAATGGAGAATAAATCTCCTTCCTCTCTAACAACAATGCAGAAAATAAAAATTTTTCGACAGAGACAGAGTTTCAACACTTTGAAAACAAACTTCTATTCCCTTCAATAACTCAAAAAAAAATTATTACACTACTTCCTCACCGAGAGGATTACAAAACATGATCACAAAACGGCAGCGTTATAAACCAACTCATTGTCTATTCAAAACAAACATACCGTCTCTAAAACACTCGTTGTGTTTTTCCCTTTCGCACCGCTCGTGCATACACACTTAAAAAGTTACATCGCGCTCTTCAATTTTTTACACACCGCCGTGTAATAAAAAATTTACATACTCGTCTATAAAAAAAACTACCAAGCTTTTTCGACCTTTTTATTTTTATATGCCGTAACATATAAAACATATTATAATAAACCTCTTTTTTAAAAAAATAAAAATTAAAACTAAATTCTATGGCCCACCTTTCATTTCGCATATGATATATATATACAACATATTTTAAAACATATGTATATATTAAACTATCAAAACATTAAAGAACCCTTCCATTTGACTTCAAAAGTCCGAATAGATTGAATTTCAAACCAAATTCGCGTTCCAAAATGGGATGCCGACGTCTCCATTGGCTCTAACTCGAATTCTCAATCCAATGTGCCCCATAGCAAATTCGGTCCCAAGTTTAAGCTTTCGTATCTCCCTTCAATTTCATGCGATCCAATATTAATGTTCCACGTGTCCTCCTTTGAATTTACAAAATTGTTTCCGGTAAATTTCTCGTTTGTTTAATTTCGGTTGGTGAATTGAGTTAATGCCGTCAGTTGTTGTGTTTAAATACAACTCGTACGTAAACATGGCTGGTCACTGCCTACAAAAAAACTTGCAGAATTTTGTACGTCGAATTAATTTTTGGATGGCATGCAAGCAACCTCCAAAAAAAAATGTTGTCATGGCATCCGTCCTTTCACGTGCTAGCCTGAAGTTAAAATTCAATAAACAGGTTTAATAAGTGAGGGTGTAAAGGTAACTATTTGTCGATAGTAACGGATTAAGATCATCTATTCATTTTTGTAGGGTCTTATGGTGTTTGGTTTTTTAGTTTTTGGGTTGGGCTTATTGAGTTCAAGATAGTTTTTGATAGAAAACTTTACCTGCATTAAAAAAATTTGGTTCTTTTGTCAAAATTATGATTAGGAAATACAAAACCGACAATGGTTGTATCTTAAATTTGTGGAAAATAATTTGAAATGAAACCTTTGTTTAGGTTGTCAGTAGCTATGCAAACCCCACATTCAAATTACTAGGGACATTGACAAGACAATAAAGGCCCTTGTTTTAACTCAAATTTTTACAATAAAGGAGGTAAACGCTTGCCTTTTCGAGTAGGTCAAGTTTTTGCCGATGGTTTGGTGTATCTAATTGAATTAGTTGCCTAAGGTATTTTTGTTGCAAACTCCTTTTCATTTTTCATATTAAAAGATGGCCTTGTGGGATTACATTTGATTGTGTGGTCTTGTTAGATCTACAACATTTGTAGTTGTTTAGTCTTATGGGCCGAGGTGAATTTTTATTATGGAAATAGTTGATGCAATATTGTCATTTAATCCTTACAACAGGTAGCATGTTGAGAAGTTTCTTGTGAAACATTTGGTATTCAAAATGACACTTGATCCTATACACTATGCACTTGACTTCAAAATTCATATTCAAAGTGTGCTGCATAACCCTAAAATTTCAACATTTATGTCGTTTTAAACCATTATCTTTTCTGTGTATTGGATGTGCCGAAATGAAAAAGACTTTGGTATGAAACCAACTGGTGAATAATTTCAAGACAACAACCACTTCCAAGACATGATTTGTGAAAATTAAGAACAAATGTGCTTATGAAGCATAGAAAGATATGCTGACAGTATTAATGTTTAATAGGTTATTTTGGAGAAAATAACTCCTTATTCCTAGAATAGTGATCTTCAATACAAGTAAATGCCGTAGAAGAGAGATCATCGTACGCAACAACCGAAATTTGGACTCCTCAAGGAGAGCCGGTGTGTCTACAATCGCTTCCGTCGCATTTTTCCTTGTGTACTTCCCGTTCTTTTCCTCCTACCGAGTCTTAATTGACTTCTTCTTTCTTTCGAGCGTATTTATCAAATTGTGAGAATTTGATAAATAAATACTATCCACAATGGTTGGACTTTAATTTATATTCCCGACTTTACATTATCTCCAATCCTTATAACCAATGTTTAACCAACACTTTGTATTTATACTCCACGTTTCTTTTTAAATAAATAACTTGTAATGAACTTTGCCTCATATTTCACCACCCAAATGCAACAATCACGTCCCGACTTATGCTAATTATCCGCCAATCGTTTAATTAAACAATTTCATTATACCGTCCCCACCTATATATATCAACAACCAATCAAACACTCGTATCGTACCCTCGGCTATCCTCTCGCATACCTTAGTTAATCCTCCGGCAAGTCCAACGTGCGACCACCGCCTCCGAAGGCCTTCTCCAAATCAACGACTCTTGGCAATTTCGCCGGCTTCCAACGTCGGCTTTAACGTGCGATGGCGCAGTTATCCAGTGAGCTCGGGTCACTTCGCCACGTGTCGCATTCCCTATGGAATTTCGCGAATAGGAAATACCGCCTACCCACAAAAGCTGGCATGAGCATAAGGTCCTCGCTTTGTGATTCCGCTCGTGGTTTTGGTAACGAGGGCTTGACCACGAGTGCAAGTCCTGTCTCCGCTATCCTTTTGTTTGTTAACTCATGTCCAATCCTCAGTCGTCTCCGAAAGCACAACAATTTTGTCTCTTTATTAAGCGGGATTTTTATATTTGAACAAGCCACGACCCCGGTTCTCTGGCTACGTACCCGCCTTGAATATTTTTACATAAAAATGATTGTTCTCACAATTATTTATATAACTTTTCCACATGTTTAGTGTGGTATTCCCATGATTTATTATAAATATGTGTATTATCAAAGAAACTAACACAAATTTTATAAGATGGGATCAAAAACAAAATTGTTCTTGAGTCGAGCCCTACTGACTTCAAACGGCAATAAACCATAATTCAAACCAAATTTGCGTTCCAAAATAGCCCGCCGACGTCTACTAATTTTTGGTGACGCGAATTTCTTATCAAATTCGCCCTAATATTTTACGGGTCCGGATTTCCACCGCGCGAGCGGCCCAAACAAAGATCCGCCTTCCAATCAATTTCCCTCGCCACGTGTCCTCACTGTAAAACTTGCCCCGCTCCCGGCTAAGTGCATTCGATGGCGTTTAAGGTGATGGGGATGGATATGGCGATTTCATATCAATCGCATTAACATTTAACGTTGTTCAATTAAATTTTCACATCAAATCGCATTAATTAATTTTTAACACTCGTTCAAGATCGACACCTCCACTTTCTAGCGATTCCGCACGCTCCACCTGATCCGGCCTTCGCTCTCATTATTAATGATCGCAGATTAATTACGACGGCGTCCTGATCGCATTGCAAACGGTCGACAAATGGCGTTTAGCCATGGTTTTTCGTACAGTTTCGCTGGGGTTTGGATTACACCGGCCGTTAACCGTGACGATAAGGAGAAGTGGCCACCGAACTTCTTCCCGTACGCGTTGTCGCATATTTGCATTTCTCCTTGCCTCCGTCTCCCCATTCGTCTTCCCTCTCACACTGTACCCCCGTTTCTTCGTCTCCCTCTCTCGTGCCCACCGCGCCCCCGAGATTGCACCCATGCCTCGCGTGCGTCATAGGATGCGCGCGCCGACAGTGGGGAGCACTCGTACGTCAACCCCCCGCGCGCTCCCTCCACCCCTCAACAAAGTCGACTCTCCTACTACCCGTTGATTATTAATTAGGTCGATATCCAAATACTAGGCGGCCGCCGTCGCGCTTGCAGCATCCGGCCACCGTATGGACTTCTCGCTCCCCGTTTCCCCACCGTTAGTTCACTTTCTCCCCCACGACGTGCACCGCGCAATTTTCTTTTCCTTTAGTACTTTCTCAACCGCCCAAGAATCACGGCTTTAGTCACTGTGGTCTCTTCTCGCGAGGAGGCTCAAACGGAGGAAGAATGTGCACCCGTCCGGCGGGTCCGGGCTCCTGAAAGCCGGCCGCATTCGGGCCTTCGTGGAGGGGAGCCGTGGCATGCATGTGGAGGTAGCACCTAGCGATCCCGATCTTCCGAAGGATGGTGCCAAATCGTGGAGGAACCACCGAGGAGTAGTTTCGTTAATTTGTTTTTTTTCTTGCTTAGCAGCTCCACTTAATTGGGTCGCTTTTAGTTTATTTTACCGTGGCCGGACCTTGTAATATTTTTTGAATTCTCGTAAAACTAAATGCTCAAGATCGGTTTCCCGTATGAGGGCAACATTTTAATTTTTTGATTTTTTGATGACAATTTATTATGAGCATGGCCGGCAATGTTTTTGACGTGTAATTTTATTCGCAATGTTAATAGATTAACTTTACTTAGAATTCTCGCGATGATTAGCATTTTTCTTTACATCTTGTCGAAGGATTCTGGTACTTTAATTTGTATTTGAACAATGCTCTTATCCGTTGCTTTATCACTGCTCTACATACTACTATCATATACTTTCTTATAGATTGTCGATAATCTCCATGTGGACCGTTACCGGATTTTATATCATGTCCCCGTATGTGACATGGGGTATTTTTCTATCATTGTCCGGGGTGGGACTTCCAATTTTTCCGGATGGATATTTGGGTTCCAATATTCCGCATGTGAAAATGTAATGACTTCATGGACTCGTTTTACTTCATATAATATATTCAAAATAGCGTTTTTTCTCTTCTAAAAAAAAATGATTAATGTTTATCATTCTCGCTCTTCAAAACTAGCCATGTCGTCTATGTTGCCGGTTTATCGATATGGTCTCATGGTCTTTTTATATTTTGGACATATCACACTCCTCACATGATTAGCGTTTTCTATTCAAGGATTTTGGGTAACTTTAATTTGTATTTGGAACAATGGACGTTTCGTACGTACTCTATCCGTTGTTTTACTATTCTACATAATCGCTATTTCACTTTCTTTATAGATGCTTGGGCATATTTGGATGCTTTCTCGATCGTCGATATGACCTGCGTGGACCGTTACCGGGTTTTATATCAAGTCGCTCGTATGTGACATGGGGGTATTTTTCATCATTGTCCTGGGTGGGACTTCCACTTTCTCGGATGGATATTTGGGTTCCAATCTTAAGATGTGGAAAATGTAATGACTTCATGGACTCGTTTTACTTCATACAATATATTCAAAACATCGTTTTTTTCTCGTGAAAAAAAAAATGATTAATGTTTATCACTCGCTTCAAAAAACTTAGCTGGCCATTTATTCATGCTGGGTCGGTTTATTGATATGGTCCGATGGTCTTTTTATATTTTGGACATATCACACCTCACATGATTAGCGTTTTCTCTCGTTATGTGATTTTGGGTACTTTAATTGTATTTGGAACAATGGACGCTTCGTACTCTATCCGTTGCTTTACTATTCTACATACCGCTATTTCACTTTCTTATAGATGCCTCGGCATATTTGGATGCTTTCTCGATTGTCGATAATCTCCATGTGGACCGTTACCGGGTTTTATATCAAGTCCCGTATGTGGGGTATTTTTCTATCACCGTTCGGGGTGGGACTTCCACTTTTCCTGATGGATATTTGGGTTCCAATTCGCATGTGAAAATGTAATGACTTCATGGATCGTTTTACTTCATATAATAGTATTCAAAACAGCATTTTTTCTCTCTTGTGAAAAAAAAAATGATTAATGTTTATCACTTCCGCTCTTCAAAACTAGCGATGTCCGGGTCTATGTTGGCCGGTTTATTGATATGGTCCGATGGTCTTTTTATATTTTGGACATATCACACTCCTCACATGATTAGCGTTTTTCTCCTCGTTCAAGGATTTTGGGTACTTTAATTTGTATTTGGAACAATGAACGTCGGTACTCTATCCGTTAAGCTACTATTCTACATAATGCGACTACCCTCTTATAGACTTCGGCATATTTGGATGCTTTCCTCGTATTGTCGATAATCTCCATGTGGACCGTTACCGGGTTTTATATCAAGTCGCCGCATGTGACATGTAGCATTTTTCTACTGTCCGGGGGTGGGACTTCCACTTTTCCGGGATGGATATTTGGGTTCCAATCTTAAGATGTGAAAATGTAATGACTTCATGATCGTTTTTATTTCATACAATATATTCAAAACATCGTTTTTTCTCTTGTGAAAAAAATGATTAATGTTTATCACTCGCTTCAAAGCGATGCTGGTCTATGTTGCTGGTTTATTGATATGGTCCGATGGTCTTCTTTATATTTTGGACATATCACACTCCTCACATGATTAGCGTTTTCTCTGCTGCGGTGATTTTGGGTACTTTAATTCGTATTTGGAACAATGGACGCTGTGACTCTATCCTCGTTGTTTCTTTACTATTCTACATACCGGCTATTTCACTTTCTTATACAGATGCCTCGGCATATTTGGGATGCTTTCTCGTATTGTCGATAATCTCCATGGGACCGTTACCGGGTTTTATATCAAGTCCCCGTATGTGGGGTATTTTTCTATCACCTAATCGTGGGACTTCCACTTTTCCGGATGGATATTTGGGTTCCAATCTTCGATGTGAAAATGTAATGACTTCATGGACTGCTTACTTCATATAATATATTCAAAACATCATTTTTTCTCTTGTGAAAAAAAATGATTATGTTTATCACTCGCTTTCTTGCAAATTCAGTTTGGCGTCGGTCTATGCTGTCAGCCGGGTTTATTGATATGGTCCGATGGTCTTTTTATATTTTGGACATATCACACTTCTCACATGATTAAAGAAGTCGTTCAAGGATTTTTGGGTACTTTAATTTGTATTTGGAACAATGAACACCCAGACTTCATCTCGTTGCTTTACTATTCTACATCGCTATTTCACTTTCTTATAGATGCCTCTCTCCGGGTGGGACTTCCACTTTTCTCGATGGATATTTGGGTTCCAATCTTTCGTATGTGAAAATGTAATGACTTGCGGATCGTTTTACTTCATATAATATATTCAAAATTATGTTTTCGCTTTTAAAGTTTTTTGTTTTTTTTTTTTTTAAATTGAACCCTTCGTCGGTCTACCGACGCCTTGTAGACGTCGAACTGCGACAACCTAGAAACGTCTTCGAAGAGACAAGATAAAAATCAGTTTGACCACATTTCGCTGACCATGGCTGCCTACAAACGCCTAAGAACGACGTTCCAAACGTCGGACCACATTTCGTCGGAATTGCGACATCTGGCGTACGTCGAGCAGCGAATGGCCCAAACGTCGGACCACATATCACGCATCAAGGAGCATCCTTACGTACGTCGAAGAGCCAGACGTCCAGGCACCGTCAACACGTTGGCCGAAATTGCGATAGCTTCACAAACTGCCGAGGTGCGACTCGCTTGCAGACGTCGAAGAGTGACGCTTGTTCGTAAGCGACTTCGAAGAAGTGTCGATAGTGCGACACTTTTTACGTGCGTCGGAACCGCGACGCATGACAAAAAACCACGGTTTTTTCCGCTCGAACTCGTCGTCTTGCGACGACTATGTGCTCGAATAGCGACGAATTGGCCGTCGAATTTCCGCCAAATTTTCTAGTGATCAAATGGTCCATGCACTTACTCATATGAGAGTGCATATCCTCTTTGAAATTTTTCCCACATGAATCCATCTAAGATAGTATGATATGTTTTAATGAAACTAGTGGGATTTGAAAGCAAGACCTCATGTTGCATCGTAGTTTATTCTTGAGTTTGGAATCTTTGGTTAAGTAGATATGATCATGAACATAAATTATTCCATTAACTACCTTATACTTTTCATCCATTGCTTGCCCATCAATAACCTTACATGTGAATAGGTCCTTAGAATATTCCACTATGGTTGGGACTTCAATAAGGGTCTAGGCTTCCCAACACGATGTTGTAGAAATCAAATGATGCATTTGTCATATGATGGCTCTCCACCTTGACATGCTTGATGTAAAAGTCACATGTTGGAGTATTCCCAACATTATTTTGTTTCCCTCTTTGCAGTCGTATCTGCCAGACAAGATGGAAGTTTAGGAAAGTCACCTTTCCTCGAAAGGTTCTCTTTCAAAAACTTCCACCTCTTTGCTCCCGAATGCAAAAATGAAATTATTTTTTTGTTATGTTCAGAATATTCATTATGTATTGGAGTATCATTTTCTACCCCAAACCTATGGAGTAGCCTCTTGATACTATGCTCATATCAAAGACAAATTTTTGAATCTATCCCTCCAACGCAAATAGATGAATCGAAGAAAACAAGGTCAATTTCCGTAAATTTGCTCTACCCCTCCCATCAATGGTTTTCAAGATCGTAGTGGCCCCTTCCAATGTTCCTTCTTTAAAAATAGGTTGATACCGCATATAGTTGAGAGAACACTTTAATTTCCTCTCCAATCAGAGGTCTTCTCGCTGAAATGCCTCCTTGAAGAGAGAGGCAACAAGGCATGTAGCAGGTGTTTCTAGGAAAATCACCCTAGAGGTTCGTTAAGTTACAACCTCCACAGAGCAGGGGCATGCTACTTAAGAAGGACTCACATGCCCATACATGTTCATAAAAAACTAGATAGAGTAGATCGAGGAAGCTACACGTAGGTCCTACTTGGCCAAGGCATCCCCCGCAGGTCCAAACCCTGAAGAACCGTCCTTCCTTCTTAACTCGAAAGACAAGAAGAAACGAGCACGAAGAACCTGCTTGTACAACATATCTACCGAAATGTTAGTGAAATCAATATGAAACATTAGATAAACCATAATGAATGCTTAAATAACAATATTCTCATATATGTAAGCAGACACTAACACGTATATTTCGGGAAAAGATGGTACTTTCCGTATTATAAATAGCATGTGTACAGTAAATAACGAGTGGAGAGATCACTCGAATCCTTCCACGATCTTCGAGTGTAATCGTCGTCCGATCCGTCCCGCCCTTGCCTCACTGGGTGACTCTTTCCGAAAACTCGGTGCATACGAGATGACATATAGGAAGATGAGCATCTCCTGTGAAACAGTTTCCCCGTACGAATCGGGGAAAGTGTGGAGGCATCAGAATCGACTTGGATAGGGAATACCAACAAGAGTATAATATCAATAATTTATCTCCCTCCCTTAGGCCATACACATGAGGTGCTTTTATACTCCTCAAAGTAGTCTTCCAACACAGTCAGCTTGGCCACGTGTCGTGGTTGAACTACCCGAGTAACCATCAACCCACCCCCGAAAATAGGGAATTTTTATATATTTTTTCATGATTTTAATGGCATACGTGGAAAAGTGCATGTGGGACTTCGGCGTATACACGCGGGAAAAGCCGGGCATAACCGCGTATGGGGATTTTTACACCGTTTTTAAGAATTTGTCCAAGTCTCGTAGGAATGGGTGCCCAAAGCCATAAAAAAAAGCAATCATGAATCACATGAAGGTGAGAAATGATGCTATACCGTATGCCCCCAATATATGAGGTCGAAGGGGTACATGATGGCCGAAATGTATTATGCACATAGAAAGAACTTCGCAAGGACAAGAGAGGACTTCACTCGTATTTCAAAATTTCCTCGCCAAAACCAATGAAAGAAAACAGAGAGTCAACTCATACAAGGCGGCATACCCATGCTCACTAAAAATACATCATAGAAAGTACTTAATAGATTCAATATGTATAAGTATAGTCAACCTAAAGTACACAATGAATCATCCGAGCATGGCCCTAAAATATAGGTCTCGAATCAATGTCCAAGTATCACATATGTAAAAGCCGATCAAGGATGGTGTAAATCGATGTCTCTGATCATATAAGTAACTGTATCTCCAAGTACCGAATCATAAGAGGTGGAATAAATCCCAGACAATCACGCAACTCGGGAGCCAACATATAAGATGTTGTTGTACCGAATTGGCACATATAAGGGTGGACTCGCATCACCGGCGTAAACCGAATGGACTCGTCAAAAGTGAACCGAGACCGATGCAACCCGAGGTCTTCACCGATCACTATGGCACAATTCTACACAATGGGAATAAATGAGTCAAGTCGACTATGTGAGAAACGTTGATTACCTACCACGATGACACTGCTAACCAACGCGATACAACCCACCAATAATGAAAATGAGTGTCAAGGTGCTCCAAAGACAATCCAACAAGTGCGATTGAATGAGTTGAAGTCAAACACTTGGAGAGAATCTATCAATCAAAGAGGCAATGATGAATCCCCACCGTCGATAGCAAAGAGTCTCCAAGCATCGATGACCTGTAAACCCTAAGGTATCGACAAAAAAGACTCTTAGACTCCTATTCCCGCAGCAACAAGTCGGAGTCGATGGGAAAATATCCGCCTTTAAAGGAAGGTGACATACATCCCACACACGTTCCGCCGTGAGTGTAACCCATGTGCCAAGATTTTGGAAGGAATCGCACGAAGTAGAGTGATGGAACCAAAAACCGAAGTATGTTTCCATATGCATAAGATGAAGCTAGCGCACGAAAGAAACCCCGAACCAACCAATAATGAAAGTCGGTTATTGCAGGCGAGAAATCCACCGATAGGGTCAAATGGAAATCAAGGTACCGTACGAATCCTGCGTGATAATGTGTGTCGACGTCGAACACAGGGAAACCACTCACCAAAGACCCATAATGATGATCAAATGCCGAGCACAAGGTCACCTATCAATGATGGAAATAGCTGTGCGGCTCTAGGTTTCGTCTTCTCGCAGCAATGTGTTGTAGTCGATAAGAGACAAAACCCGCCGCAAGAAGTCAATGGGACCTTCTCAAACCAAAGATTTGCGTAAGACCAAAACATCCGATGATAGAAAAGCTGATACCGACTCGTACCCCCCGGAAGGCCGATCGAATAATGAGTCAAGAGACACCGTAATGGCCGACTGTTAGACTTCCTCAACAAAAGCACGCGCTCGTGATGACCATGGCAAGAAAAGTGACACCGTATAAGTCTCGTTATGCAGAGGAAAACAAACTCTCCATATGATTGGAAGAGATAACCAACCGGGGAGAACCGACAAGTGAAACATGGTAAACGCCGAACCTAGGTCAAAAACTAAAACCATCCCAAAATGTAGGAAATATATATAAGTATATGTGCTTTGTCTAAGGGGCGAAACCGACTCTCGTACCGCCATCAAACAACGAAGATACATCCCGTTCCCGCTCTTGTTATATTTTATTTTTTTTTTCTTTTTTCATATAATTAGCCCGAAAAGAATAAAAGAATGCTATGGTACAATGGATAACGAGTATCAAAAAATCGCATGCACTAGTTCCCGGGATTGGAACAATCCTATGCTCAATGCAAGGTGGCTGGAAATCGGTAAGCGATACTCAAAGGAATGTTCCATCCATGGGTAAAAGGGCAAGCCGTAAGTCGGTGATAGCTAAGTGCATGCAATGGTTAACTTGTACAGAGAGTCAAGGTCAAAATTTGGCTTAAACATCGAGTCCAAATGAAGCCGGCTAAAGGCCAGGATAAACAAGTAGCCAATATGCAATGCAGTAATACAACGTAACGACACCAGGGAGCCTCTAGGGTAAAAGCCAGAAAAATAATAGTGATGAAGAAGAAGAATGAAGCTTCAACACATAAGGCATGGCGGGACTAAAGAGGACTCCCGAGCCTACATAAAACGCAGCATGGGCAACAAGTGATAGCGAGGAACTAACTAGGAGGCCCATGTAAAGGAAGGCTCTACCACCAAGTCATGATTGAATAATTGGCGAGTGAAATGGGTGTAATACTCATGACCTGATGGGATCGACCCTAAGGCAAGTGATCAGTATGGAGGCTAGTATGCAAGATGCAGCGGAGAGTGATTTCCCTAACCTATATGCCAGTGAAGATCATATACCTGCCGTGACGAGTCGGTAATCATGGATCAAAAACCGGGAAAAATCTCAAAATCGTCAAAATGTACCTAAAACATACCAAACTGGGCACTTCCAAGCATCCGAAATATGCAGCTTAAGATAGATCGAAAAATTAAGCATAACGAATTTTTGCGAAAATTTTCAACTTTTTAGCCATAAATAGACAAATTACCTCATATTTGGTTCATTATTGCATTGCTGACTTGGAAAAAGTGTTCTAAAGCAAAAAACTTCTTTCGTCAAATCAGGAACAACTGACCGTCAAAACGTACCGAAATTTCAGGTAGGCTCCTCAATCATCCTTGCAAATCATTTTGTCCATTTGGAAATTAAAATTTAGTGAATTTTACCATTAAAACCCTTGCTAAAAAATGCGGACTTGCGCATACGCGGGTTCATAACAGGAAAGTCGCGTATACACGCGACTGTGCAAAGAAAAAGTCGCGTATGCGCAGGTCCGAATCAAAAAATGCGTGGCTAATGCATGATTTAATGAAATTTGACAGGATGAAAATCTCATGGAGGGAGCGTGAACATAGCGCAATTGATCAAGAGGTCATGCAAGATCGAGCATCGCAAAATATCCTTCGGAATTGTGGATTGTTCAAATTCTTCAAAATGCCAAATATGAAAAGAAATCCTCGGTTGCTAGAAATGCTCGTCAATTACTGGGAACCAGACCAAGATTGTTTCGTGATAGATCAGATGCCAGTACGCATTGAAGTGGAAGACATATACTTTATTACTAGACTCTCCCGGAGGGGAGAACCAGTAGACTTGCACGGGAAGCCCCTGGGAGGGCTAACCGTGGAAGATTATGTCCACGTGTATTGCGTAGAGGGTTCCAAAAAGGTTGGAACTCAGATTGCAATTAAAGATTTGAGGGATTTGCACATGAAAATCCTCCTTTTCACCATCGGCAGAGTGGCAGGATCTGCCTCCCTACATCAGGCGTCCAGGATGCAAATGAGCATAGCAGTAGAATGTTTGACTCATGTGTATGATTGGTGCACAGCCCTATTACTGAACATGAAGCAACAGTTGACCTCAATCCGCCAAGCAAAGACCAAACACTTTGGATACGGTACTATTTTGATGACATTCTTCTTTGAGAAGATACCAGCATTGAGACCCAGAGTTATCTCTACCATCAGCAGCCCGAGAGACCCAAGAATTGCCCGTTGGGCAGATATGATGAAGAGATTGGGGGGTAGTGAAGTACCCCGGACCACGTGGGACGATGAGTTCTTCCTTTGGTGGGGAGAACAAATCATCGCAGTGGACGACTATCCCTATGCCGGGATGGACTTTCGTGGAGATCCAGATCTTGTTCTTCCACCAGGCACAACATGGGGCACAGTCGGTAAGTTTGCAAAAAATTTTGACTTATATAATTTTTTTGGATTTTTTCAAATATGTATGAAAAAATGAAAACAAACATGTTTTTGATTGGATTCATAATGACTGACAATGTAAACATGATCATGATACAGATATTGGACCAGTTCGACCTGAGGGTTTCCCGCGCCACAAGCGTTGCAGGGGCGAAGCAGATACAGTGGATTCAGACAGGACCCTCCAGGCTGTACAGAGGAACTTGGAGGGGTTAACCCGCCAAATACCTATGGCTGTCGTGGAAGATCTGCCGGAAGCCATCCAGAGACGGGTGGTAGGAGTGCCCCGAGACTGGGTACGGTTATTCCGCCGAGTTGCCACCGCGGTCACGTTCTATAGGAACACGACTTCTGGGCAGGGACCTTAGGAGTAGACAGATATTATGTATTAGATGACTGTATATTCTTTTTTGAGACTGAACATGATCGGGGCATAAGCCCAAGTTTTGTATGACCTTATGGATCCAAATTTTGTAAAGTTTTGAACACTCTGATGATATATATACAGCGATATTTGATGTGATGTGATAAATGTATCAAAATGTATGATGTTTTTGATGATTAAAATTATTGTATGGAATGATTAATATGCCAATCCAATGCTTGATTAGCTAATGAGTTAGCAAACCAATTGTCAGCTCGAGGAATATGAATGAAAGTTAAAAATTGGAAAGACCTTTGTAACAAACGTACCCCCAAGAACAATTGTAATAAAAACGGATCTCGTACCCAATAAGTATTGTTCAACTGCGACACCACCAGCTGAGAGTCCAAGAAAACTACTAACGAATCAACACCCAAAGATATTGCCTCCGAGAGTAGATGAACAACTGCAGTGTATTCTGCTATATTATTGGAAGCAGGACCAATGCAGACCCCTCTTGATACCAACAGCTGACCGGAAGGATAATGAAGCACCCAAGCCGCGGAAGCTAAGTTCCGGGTGTGTCTACTAGCACCATCAGTGAAACCAAAATGACTCATGACATCCAACACAACCTGCCAAAGCAGATCAAAAAACATCACCACCTCATCAAAAATCGAAAATCAATCAGATATGTACAAAGCAAAAAACTACTATATACAAAAGCAACATGCCAGGCCGAAGCCTAGGCATAATACTTCTTCAAATAGAGCCCATTTCGGGGCTCCGGCAACTCGTTCCCTTTGAAATCAACCAAGGTGTAAGCTCCTTTCTTAAGGAATTTTTTAACGATATAGGGGCCATACCACATAGACTTAAACTTTCCGGCCCCCAGGGCATCTTTTTCTTGGGCATAGACCAAAACAAGGTCACCTTCCGAAAAGACCCTAGGCTTGACCGCCTTATCGTACTGAACTTTTACTCGGTTTTTATGCGCTTCATTCATCGTGGTGGCATCTCGATGCTACTCATCGAGATGTTCCAGATGAAGAAGCCATTCTACCAGACTAGAAGTGTCAGGAAGAAGTTCAACAGCTAATTTAAGAGAAGGAATCTCGCATTCAACAGGAAATACGGATTCAACCCCGTGCACTAGCTGAAACGGAGTAAAGCCAGTTGCAGTTTTCACTGACGTCCTGTATGCCCAAAGTGCAGGATATAGCATAATATGCCAGTTGGATCTAGCTTTATCAATTGTCCTTTGAAGAATTGTCTTCAAGGATTTATTCATGGCTTCCACTTGCCCATTGGCTTGAGGATAATACGGAGATGAATGCTCCTGCCGGAAACCCAATTTGAGAGCCAACTCATCCATCATACTATTCTGAAAATGACTGCCATGGTCAGTGACAATCTCTCTAGGAATACCAAAACGAGCAATAACTTGGTTGAAAAGGAACAAAGCTGCAGTCTCACCATCGTTCCCAAAAGTAGGCATAGCCTCGACCCACTTCGTAAAGTATTCTACTGCTACGATAATGTACTTGTGACCTTTTGCCGAAGGCGGGTTACAAGTAGTATAATCCATACCCCACTTTGTAAAGGGTCCGACAGTAACGACTGGAAAAAGCGGAGCTGGATGAGCGCGCATTTTTCGAGTATACACTTGACAAGGATGACACTTCTTGACCGATTCAATACAGTCTTTGAAAATCGAGGGCCAGAAGTAGCCATCACGCAAAATCTTTTGGGCTGTAGCAAGCCCTGATAAATGACCCCCACAAGCTCCACCGTGAGAATCATTGAGCACAGCCTCAGCTTCTTCGAAAGTTAAGCAGCGTCTTAGGATTGAATCAACCCCTCGACGGTATAAAGCATCACCAATAATCAGATAATTCTTGGCTAAGTGACGCAGCTTACGACGCTCATCTTTCGAAAAAGTAGAGGGAAACTTCGCAGTCTGGAGATACACAATGATATCCCCGTACCAAGGATCCTGTGAAGAGATAAGAAACAAGTGTTCGTCCAGAAAGGACTCATCATAGATCATCTCTTCCCCACAGGGCAACTCGGAGATCAATTCCGTGAAAACTAATGATTTCTTGGATTTGACAGACATAAATTCAAGATCAAATTCCTGTAAAATCACAATCCATCGATTGTATTTTCCCCCAATCACTCGCCTACTAAGGACAAACTGAAATGGATTGGAAGCTGCCAAAACATAAGTTTTGCGAAGAATAATGTAATGCCAGAGTCGCTGCACAGCATGAACTGCTGCTAAAGCTAATTTTTCTATCGGAGTGTACCTGAGTTCAGGTCCTACCAATCCTCGACTTAGGTAGTAAATAACATGCTCTGTAAGAGCATCATCTTCCTGAACCAGAACCATACCGATGGTAGATTCTGCTGCTGCCAGATACAAAAGGAAATCCCTGCTATAATCAAGTGGACTCAATAAAGGAGCAGAGGTCAATGCTTTCTTCAAGGCATTGAATGAGCGTTGAGCGTAGTCGTCCCAAAGAAAAGGAACTCCTTTCTTCAACAGTCTCATAAATCCCTTTGTAACTTCAGCATAATTGACGATAAATCTCCGAAGAAAATTAGACTTCCCTTGAAGACTTTGAAGCTGACGAATTGAAGACGGGGGAGGCAACCGAAGTATTGCCTCAACCTTGAAGGGATCTACCCTTATCCCTTCCCTAGACACAATGAATCCCAATAGTCGACCGGATGTAACCGCGAAAACGCACTTGTTCGGATTCAATCGAATTTTATAAAAACAACATCTTTCAAATATTTGCCGGAGGTGACCAGGATGATCCATCCTCTTTCGAGAATGAGCAGCTAAATCATCTAAGTATGCCTCGATAATCTTTTTGATGTCGTGGAAGGCATATGACATGGCCCGCTGAAAGGTAGCCCCATAATTTTTAAGACCAAAAGGCATCTTCTTGTATGCAAACGTACCCCAGGGACAAATAAAGGCAGTCTTATGTTGATCTTCAGGACGGATAGTAATTTGATTATATCCGGAGAAACCGTCCATGAAGGAGAAAATCTCATTACCGGCACACTCGTCAATGATCCGATCGATAAATGGTGTGGGGTAATTATCTTTAGGACATGCTTTATTTAGGTCTCTGAAATCGATGCAAACTCGAATCGTTCCTTGCTTTTTATCTACGGGAACGGGATTTGAAACCCATTCAGTCAAAGGAACAGGGAAAATGAATCCCGCCTTAAGCAGCTTCTCAACCTCAGCTTTGATAGCTGCTGCCTTTCTAGGATTGACCGGACGAAGTTTTTGCCTGACCGGCTTAGCGTTTTCATACGTCTTGATCTCATGCTGGACAATAGATGGATCTATGCCAGGAATTTCCTCATAAGACCAAGCGAATACATCCCTATACTCTTTAAAGAGCTCGGTGTAAATTTGAATCTCTTCACGGGAACATTCAGCTCCAACGAAGACATTCTCGATAATATTGGGATCCCCGGAAATGTTCACCGGGATAGTAGGAGAAATCACAACCATCTTCCCTTCAGCATAAACCTGTGTTGGTGCCAGAGGGTTCAAGACTGGGTGAACAGGACCAGGAGACTGAGGACTTGGAAAACTTGTTTCAACTTCGCTCAAGTCAGGTAAGAAGTAAGACCGATGATGCAAGTCATCCCACGGTCTATCTATACCAGTCATGGCTTCCAGGATGGCCTCTTTAGATGGAAGAGTGGTATCAAGGCAATCCTGGGCCGAAGAAGAACTAAGCGTCCAAGCCGGAGCCACATCTCCATCCAACTCTTCCGGTGAAAGAGGAGCTGGAATGGATTCTGCAGAGTCAACAACAGACTGATAGGCAATCTCAGCTGCAGAAATAGGAAATTCCATTCCACCCACTTGACCTTCCGCCAATGTGGCAGTAGGGGAAGGTAAGGTCCAAGGGTCTGAAAAATAATGAGTTCTGAAGAACTCTCTTCGAAGAGGAGCCTTGGAGGATGAAATAGCATTAATATGAATCGTAGGAGGAGGAATATCAAAAGTACCCATCAAGGAATAATACATTCCAACTCCTAAATTCTCAACAGGTGCCTTAGAATTATCCAACTTAGGAATAGATGAGTCAGTAGACGCATTCGGGTCTACAGGAGGACAGTCCAGTTGATCCACTGTAACAATCCTCCCTTCGTGGGGAAAATACAATCCAAAAATAATGAGGATGCACAAACATCCATTCATAAATCCACTTCTCCCCAAATTTAAGGTCGAGTCCAAGCTTGCATCCACTACCTCAACCTCTATATTGACAGTTTTGCCCCCAACACAGATGGGAAAAGCTGGGACAATACCATGGGGTCTGTGAGAATGACCATCGAACGTAGTCAGAAGAGTGGTAGATGGAACAGCTTTGGGAGATCCAATTGTCTTCCAGCATGTGAGAGACATCACGCATGTGGAAGCACCCTTATCAACAACCGTCCGAAAGATGTTACACTTCCGGTACGATGATTTAATATGAAAAGCCGTGTGATGGGGAAGTCTCTTCTTAAAATTAGACATATCAAAAGTAATCAGAAGAGAATTTTTTGGATCAATAGCCCCAATGGCAGTGAGCAAAGCACTGCGCTGAGTCGGACAAGACTGGAGTACCTCTAAAGCTGACATAGCACAAGGACTCTGCGCCAGATCTTCCACAATCGAGTAGTTCTGGGCAGCCCTAGCATTCGGATTAATCGTTGATCGCTTAGAAGATGCTTTGGGCATCCGAGGCATAGACTCAACAGTAGGCTTCATGATGTGAAGCGGCTCAGTAGCATCAGGAACATCCTTAGCTTTCGAAGACTCTTCTCCGCCATAATCACGGGATCTCGTAGCGATATCCACGTGAGCACTCATCATGAAAATGTTCGATGGAATTTCCCCTTCCTGGGTGCCCCCAGAGGAAGCCCCAGGATTTTGGTTCGCGCCAACAACTAATTGTTGCCCTTGGGGAAAAGGGTTTGTTAACACAACCTGGGAACTAGAAGAACCCTGCTGGGCTAACAAGCGCTGCACATCCTGAATTTTAGGGCAAAGGTGTGTGAGATGGTATTCAGTACACAACTTGCATGGAAACTTAACTTTCTTTTTCTCCTTTGGACCTTCACCAACATGCTCGTTGGTTTTATTCGCATTACCCTTCCCGTTCTTACCCTTCTTCTTGTTATTTCGTCCCTTCTTCTTCCCATCAGATTGTTGATTTCCTTTGGGATCAGAAGCTTGGACAACATTTATGGACAAAGAGGGGGGAAGGCGATGACCAAGAAAGTACGCCTCGACTGCATAGAGCACAGCATTGCAAAGACAACTGCTGCAATTGAGTAAGCAGGCTGGCTGCACCACTATTGATCGATCCAATCAGTCCGTCACCATGAGGACCGGCTTAGTTTTAGATAAATCTAATTTGGAGCGAGGAGCATTAGGCAGATATTTGTGGAGGACCCCAGACTGAGAATAGATCAGTTCTAGCTGCTGGGCCCTAAAAATGGCCTGCTCCTCGGAAAATACCCCAAAAAGGGATACATCCTTCGAAATATCTGACTGCAGGTATTTGAGAAACCATTCCAAAAGGAATTCACCTGGAATATGAGCTTTGATAAGCCTCTTCCTTCTCCTCCATTCCTGAATGTGATCAGAAATGTGGGTTGCCTCATCCTGCTTAAAATTGGCTAGGAGTTCAGTCCCAGCGTCATATCGGACAGGCAACTGAAAATGGTTCAAAAATGTAACGGCCAGGTTCTCCAAATGTAGCGAAACTGCCCCCAGTTAGCTCAATATACCATTTGGCAGCGTTTCTAGTTAGGGTGCGTTGAAATAATCTCAACCTAATCGAATCATCGAGCAGGGAGTTTGAAGAACACCATAAATGGAAAGTAGTGATGTGGTCAGCCGGATCTTCTCCATTCTTACCTTCAAACTTTGGAATGTCTGAAGGAAGTTTGGTTGGAACTGGAGGCCACCCCGGACCATAACGAATCGGATCATTAGTCAATTTCGACAGATCTGGAAAGTTTAACGTTGCCAGAAAAGGTAAGTGAGGCGGAGCCTGAGGATTCCATCCTTGATGGGATGGATTCCCAACATTCTGAAAAGAATACCCTGGATTTGATGAGGCACCAGGTTGCCGAGAAAGGACTCATGAAAAAGGACACGAACCTCCCTCCCCCAACGATTACAAAGCCAAGAGGGTTCCCCCGACTGATGTGTAAATGAGGAAAAGCCCACGGTAGGTGCCGGAGCATTAGAAAAGGGGAGAAAAGGTTTGACAAAGCACTACGACGGGGAAAAAGTATTCCCCTTGATGACCTGCGTAAAAGCGGTTCTGCCCCTCATGGTAGATACGGGGTTCCATCCTATAAAGTGGTCGGTGCGACCTCAGACCAAGGGTTGAAACTGCAGGTGCAGGGCGTAACGAGAAAGGACCCTAAAGGCAGTTGGAACTGAATGCCGGTTCTCGGCTCTGAAAAGAAGCTGATCCACTAGCCATGGAATACATGGGTGTAGATCCCGCTGCAGTAGTGGAAAAGGAAAAAGAGGGATTCCCACTAGAGGGCATCCCTGAATAGAAGGGACCAGAATGAGAAGCATGTGCTTGGGCGAAACCAGATCCAAACACAGCAGCACTAGAAGCAATCGAAGATGAAGCAATAGTTCCCTCTGCTTCAATAGAAGCAGGAGTCTGAATGCCTGCAGCACTCACAACAGAAGCCGCGTTCCCAGTCGTGGCCATCGAAAGGTAAGAATGATACGGAAGATCTTCCAGTCTCTCTGACTCAGGTCCAATGTATTGAACAACGAACGGATAATCAGGAGGAAGAGGAGATGGACCTATCGGAGGAGGCTCAGGTACGTCTTCAATTTGAAAATCTTCTTCCTGAGGAAACAAAACTCACGAGGTGAGCGGAATGCTCCTCTCGGGAACGGGCTCTTTAAGATGGTGGAAACGCGAACCTTTTGTGGAGGATCTCTCTCCGCGTGTCGGTGACACGGTGGCGCACACCGCTGCGTGCGTACGCCTTCTCGAAGAAGGCTCTGGACTCTCGAGAGATAACCCCCGGATTCTCCTCGAACGACGAGGCGCTTGATCAGCCACTTTTATAGATTTTAAATTAGACTCAAAAAAGTGAAAAGCTACACAAGCTAGGAGCAAAGAGCACTCACTAAAAGAAAAATCCCTGAGATACAATCAAGCAAACAGCCTCCAAGTATTTCCGCTTCGAGTGATGAGGACTGGACACCAAAATACAAGAAAGCGAAATATAGGACCTCCCGAAAGCAGTCTGGGATGATTAGGGCCTAGAACAACTAGCGAAGGTATCAAAAACAGTTACGCCGACCTCCTAACGACAGCCTTTTCCGGCTCAAGCACCCAAGCTTCGCAAGGGCACCCCCTAGAAGTACTGCTGAAAGTGATGCGATGTCTACCTCAGGTGCCATGGGTATTCCCCCCCGTAGTCACCTGTGTGGAACCTAGGAGTGGAAACTATGGGCACCAATCCGTGTCAGAAGCTGGGCGGAACGGTCTTGAGGTCAGATTCAGCTAATCAGAGAGGGGGTATCCCTCTTCTCATCCTTCACTTCCCCTCGCGCTTGACTCTCTGGAGGAGAGCTTTCCCGGTCCACCTAACGGAGTTGGATTTCGCTCGATTAATCCCAGCCCATGTTTTGTTTGAGCGGCCTTGGAGAAGTTAACTCTCCACTCACCCTGTGCAAGGCCTTCTGACCTAGCTAGTTAGTGTATGACACTTAGAAAACTTGCTAATTTATTTTAAATTATATCGCTTATTTTTAATGAGGTACATTATGTTAATCTAACGAGATGGAGATGGCTTTATGGTGTTTTGTATGAGAAAAATTAATACTAACTACATGCAAATGCAGTTATTTTCTTTCGATGAAAAGAAATCTCTATACAGGTTCTACGAGATTAAAAATTGTATTTTTCTTTTCAAATAGCAAACTCACACTCACAAAAACTATGAAACTGACTAAATGTTGAAGTGCACCTGATGCAAATCACTACAAGCATGCAAATCCTAAGATGAAAAATCTCCTAAAGCAGAGTGAAATTTCCCAAAAAGTCCTTTAGTTTTAACTCTTCTTGGTTGTCCAGAAAGCTAGTTCTCGGAATCAAGAACTCTTAATATGAAGACACCAAAAACACTTAAAAACAAGAAGAAGAAATCAATGACAACTTCTCCCCAAAATCAAGCCAAAAACCAAAAGCAAGAAACCTCACCAAAGCTTCAAAAGATACAAAGAAACGAAAACAAAAATCCAAAAACAAAAGCAAACAACAAAGCAAATGTTTTTTGAGCTTTTGTGTTTTATAAAAGAGTTCGAAAAGACCAAGTAAAACTATAAAATTCCAAGCCTAACAATACTGAATTTCAAGCAAATACTTCCAAAAATGCTACAAATCTTATAAGGCTAACTAGTAGCAAGATCAATACAAGCAAAAGAAGACAAGAAAACTCAGCCACTCAGCCTAAAATAATAGTGCAATCCTGCCGCAAGAAAAAACTCCAAAGAACCAAAAAAGACTCTTCAAAAGTTGCAACAAGACCTAGCCTACTGAACTCAAGAAAACCAATCAAGAAACGGGAAAAAATCGTAGTGCCACGCAAAACACAAAGACAAGAAAGAGTAAATGAGCAGGAGCTCTCTGTTCTGATGAAGCAAAACAGCCAAGAATGCCCAGAAAGCGATCTTGGTACTCAAACCAGAAGTGCCAGCACCAGAAACAACACTTTGCCAAAAAGACTAGTTTTCAATCAAACGAAAGAAAGAAAAGACCAAAGACCACCTTCTTCACAATCCAGAGAGTGCAAAGACACTGTAGGAACAGGTCTCCACAGCCAGAAAGGACTAAAAAGAAAAATTCAAAATCTGCCTAGGTATACGCTACTTCACAGTTTAGCAACAAGCGTGCATACGCGACTGTGCTAAAAAAAACACGCGTATACGTGACTATGTGTAGAAAAAAGCGCATATACAAAGGTAAATAATGAAAAAAAAAAAAGGACAAGCCTGGATAAGAAACCAAAACTTCAGACTGACTGAGAAAAATTAAACTGGACTGCAAATGAAAGTTAAAACTGTCGGCAACCTATCAAACAGCTGAAACCACCCAATAGGGGAGTCACAAGAATATGATCCCCAGTAGAGTCGACAGTTCTGTTTCGGGGAAAATCACCCTAGAGGTTCATTGGGTTACAACCTCCACAGAGCAGGGGCATGCTACTTAAGAAGGACTCACACAACCATACATGTTCATGAAAACTAAATAGAGTAGATCAAGGAAGTTACCCGTAGGTCCTACGGTTGAAGTAGATCCCGTAGGGTCCAAACCCCCGGCAACCGTCCTTCCTCCTTAACCTGAAAGACAAGAAGAAACAAGCACGAAGAACTGGTTGTACAGCATATATCTACTCTAAATGTTAGTGAAGTCCATAAGAAACATTAGATAAACCATTATTAATGCTTAAATAACAATATTCTCATATATGCAAGCGGACACTAACACGTATATTTCAGGAACAAGATGGTACTTTTGTATTATAAATAGCATGTACAAAAATAACGAGTGGAGAGATCACCTGAATCCTTCCACAATCTTCGAGCAGACCGTCGTCCGGATCCGTCCCGCCCTTGCCTCGCTAAGATTCCTTCCAAACTGGTGCATACGAGATGACATATAGGAAGATGAGCATCTCCAGGCACAAGGGTTTCCCCGTAATGAACCGGGGAAAGGAGGCACGGGAATCGACTTGGTAGGGAATACCCACCGAGTATAATATCAATAATTTCTCTCCCTCCCTTAGGCCATACACATGCGAGGTGCTTTTATACCCTCAAAGCAGTTTCAACAAGCTGGAACACAGAACGTGTCTGGGGTGGCTGAACTACCCGAGTAACCATCAACTCCACTGAATAGGAATTTTTATATATTTTTTTCATGATTTTAATGGCATACGCGGAAAAGTGCATGTGGACTCGCGTATACACGCAGAAAAAGCTGGGCATAACCGCGTATGGGGATTTTTACACTGTTTTTAAGTGAATTTGTCCAAGTCTGTAGGAATGGGTGCCCAAAGCCATAAAAGCAATCATGAATCATATGAAGGTGAGAAATTATGCTATAACAGTAGGATGTGAATGTAGGTGGACAAATTTTCCCCTACCTTTGTTGCATGGATCCTCTTGCCTTATTTGTCCTTTCAAACTCTGAAGTAGAGAAGGATACATGCTCTTCATCTTGTGATGCCATTCCTCCTCCTTTCCTTCTCCTATCTTCAATATCTCATCATTTTTCAATGAAGGTACATGCTGCTCATGTGTTATGCCAAGAGATCTTTGTGTGAGACCTTTTGGAACTCCTTGCAAGAGTGCAAGAGTTTCTTTTCTTGGAGCAAGTGCTCCCTTCTCTTCTCCATGAGGGGCTTGAGGTGCCATTTTCATGACTGCGTTATTCTTCCCTGCTTTCCCTTTCTCCTCTTCAATAGTTGAAGTTGCCTTATCTTCAACAAGAGACCTCAGATCTTGGTCTTCTTTTGAAGAAGTAATCTTCATATCTTTCCTTTGAGAAGAAAGCCCTTCATCCAAAGGAGATCTTTCCCTTGGCAAAGTATCAAACAAGCTCACTTCCTCTTCATTGGTTTTCAGAAATGGAGTTGGATAGATAGACCCTCCCAACTCATGCAAAAATTTTGTTTTATGTGGTTTGATAGTTGCAATAGAAGATGTTTTACATGAAATATCATCAAACTTCTCTACTAACCTTTTAATGAACTTTGCATAAGTATATGTATTTTCATTCTTTAAGGAAAATGATTCAAACAACCACCAAGCATAGGCCTTACCCTCAAAATGCAGCACTGCTACTTTTATGGCCTCAAATTTTGAAACTTGATGTTGCTGCACAAAGGTGTCTAGCTCCTTCACCCAAGCCCTAGCTGGACATAGAGGTGATCCATCAAAAGTGGATAGAAAGAATCTAACCTTACCCTACTTCTTGCTCCTTGTTCTCTTTTCCTCCTTCATTTGGCAAAACCCTTGGAATTTCAAGTGATCTTTGAACTCCTCGGATTGATCTTCATATTCCTGCAAATAATCACCAAGAGTATCTCTCTTTGGCACATCTCCTTTCTTATTCTTCATGAAGAAATGGCTAATAGAACGTGGTAGATATGATGATATGGCTGAGTGACCATATCCATAAGATGAGGATTTATAATCTTCCTCTTGTATAGATCTTGCTGAGGGATTTTTAGATTTCTCCCTCCTCATTTCTTCGATGCCCTTGCTTCCACCCTGCAGATTTGGAAAAGAAATTTTGAGAACCTCCTTTATCTAGAAAAAAAGGGTTTGCTCTGATTTCTTCTGAAAATATCCTCCTCCCCATGAGAATACTCCATAATTCTTGAGCTCACGGGCTGAGCCAATATTGTTGCTTCGATACCACTGTAATGTTCCAAAACTGGAATTTCTACAACAATGAGAATATCCTGAGGTATTATAAAGTTGGAGAGAAGCAAGTAATAAACTCATGTAGTGTTTTAAAACACATAACCATTATATAAAAATTACAGCAACAAACTATGCTCTTATATAAGTCACCAAGTGGGGAAAAGCAGTTGTTTTTGCCTTAAAAATGTTATTTTTTGAGTATTGAGTTAAGACAGTGGAAAATAACGGTTGTGTCCCTTAGAATAGGCAATATAGGACATGCATGAAAAATATTTTCATAAAAAAAAATCAATTATCTTAGTTAAACAAGCCTCCCATGCTCACAACTGCTAAAAATGGGCAAAACCCCAAGACTACAAAATGTCGGAGCAGCTGCACAAGTGAATGCGCAGTCAAAAGAGAGTTTAACTTAGAAAATAGAGAAATATATCTGATAATGTTATTGTAATACTCAATAAGGTACAAAAACAAATATCTAATCTCTTTTACACAGATCCAAGAAGACACGGCAAGGGTTTCTTGTCAGAAAAGATGTACAAGAGAAAGTTGTTGCAAATATGTAACTGAATAATGTTGTATGCCTATAGCTATATATAATAATGGCTGAAAATATAAATAAATGGCTGTAGATTCCTTTTCTAGTTCTCCAAAAGAAAGGTTGATCCTTCTCTAGGGAAACTAGCTCCTCAAAATGGGACTTTCACCCCTTCCACTACAAACCTTAAGAAATAACGCAGTTTTCTGAAGGGACTGCATTTTTTCTGAAGGTAGGTGCTTGGCCCAACACTAGGTAGTGGAAAATTCAGATCAAAAACCTCCTCTTAGATTTCTCAAGCAAGATCTCCAAGAAAGAGTAGGGAATCCCCGCCTGAGCAAACCCTTGCACTAAGAAATTGAACAACTTAGCTAAATAGCTAAGTATGCCAGAAATCTAAGTAGACCTCATGAAAATACAATCTCCAATATTTCCATATGCTTTCCATCTCCTTCATTATATAATTGATGATATTCCTCACCAAGGGTCCCACCCACTATGAGGTTGCTTCCATGCAAAGGCTCCTCCACAAAAACTGTGTTGTCCAACAAGATGGTGCAATGTATCTAGACAGCTGTGTTGACTTGGTCAACCTTGAATGATTCTTCATGCCCTGTCCCTGTTCACACTCAAGGTGCCTTCATTTTATCTAGCTGGATTGATCTCTATTCACATTGAGCTTGCTTTATTTAGAATCCATTTCTTTGTGAATAGATCATGTTTACTTGGTCAAAATTGACCTTTTCCACATATTTTAGACCTTGTTCACACATGTGGATGCTTGAATTGGTTATTTCATGATCCCCTTTCACATTAGAGAGGATTTTTATTCATATATTAAGCAAATTAAGAGCCCTCTTGCTCAGTTATTCATGCATCTAGATTTCAAAAGAAAAATTACTATTCCTATTAGCTGAAGCTAAATTAGGAACATTACAGATAGTCTTAAATATTTTTTGGAACAAATAATATCTTCAGAAGTGCGACAAAAATGGGTCACAAAGATGTTGGTTATGACTTTGAAATTGTCTACAAAAAAGGGAAGCTAAATGTTGTTTCAGATGCACTCTCAGGAAAGGATGAGGATGTGGAAGCATTTCTTTGTGCCATTTATATTATCCAACTAGATTGGATAACCGAAGCAAGGGAGGACTGGAAGAATGATGAAGAAGTATGGACACTCATTCAAAATTTGCAACAAGATCCAAGTACATCTGATACATTTAGTTGGAAAAATGATTCCTTATGGTCCAAAGATCACTTATATATTTGTAATAATTCTCAAATAAATAAATAAATATATTCTTTTGGAATTGCACACCTCTCCCTTAGGAGGACACTCGGGATTTTTAAAAACTTACCACAGGGTGAAGAAATATTTTTTTTGGGATGGCCTTAAATCTTATATTCAAAAGTTTGTGGAGGAATGTTTAGTTTGATAGAAAAATAAAGTTGAGACAATTAAGACCTCGGGTCTGCTATAGCCTTTATCCATTCCAAATCAACGTTGGGAGGAGGTTTCAATGGATTTTATCACTAGTTTACCTAAGTATGAAGGAAAGAGTGTCATCATGGTGATAGTTGATAGAATTACCAAGTATGCACACTTCTGTGCATTATCTTATCCATTTAAAGCGAGTACATTTGCTACTGCATTTATGGAAACAATTCAAAATCTACATGGAAACCGAAAGATTATTGTAAGTGATAGACATCCCAATTTCACTGGAAATTTTTGGATGGAATTATTTTCTTGTTTGAGTACTCAACTAGCTCATAGCTCATCTTATCATCCTCAATCCGATGGGAAAGCTGAGATAGTGAACAAATGTTTTGAAGGATATCTTCTTTGCTTTGTATTTGATAAACAAACACAATGGGTCAATTGGTTACCTCTGGCTGAATGGTGGTATAAAACTTCCTTCTACATTGCAGCAAAAATGACCCCATTTATGGCACTTTATGGATATCATCCATCGTCCATCACATCATCTTTAAGAGAAAATTATAAGGTTCAATCAATGGAATATCACAATGAGCATCATCAACAAGCTCTCCAACTCTTAAAGGATAACCCAAATTTGACACAGAATCGAATGAAACAACAGGAAGATCAAGATCGCAGCGAGAGAAGTTTTGATGTAGGCGACTGGGTATTTTTACGGCTACAACCATACAAAAAAATGTACCTCAAGAAAGCTAAGAAAGATAATAAATTATCGCCAAATTACTATGGTCCTTACAAGGTGTTGCAAAATATTGGTACTATGGCATACAAATTGGAGCTTCCTGCATCTTCCCGAGTGCACCTAGTTTTCCATGTTTCATGCTTAAAGAAAGTTATAGGTGAAAAAATTTTGGTTCAAACAATATTTCCAGAACTTGATGAGGAAGGAAAAATCATATTGGAACCTGAAGCAGTCACGAAAACAAGAACTCGACAGCTACGAAATCGATTCATTTCAAAGTATCTCATCAAGTGGAAGAACTTACCCACTAAAGATTCCACATGGGAGGATGATAATTTTATATAGAAGCATACAAAACTACGCAAGCATTGAGGACAACATTTTTTTGAAGGAGAGGGGCATGTTAGGGCCCTATATTACTAGTGAATTCCCATATTGTTGTTAGTGTAGCCCCATTATTGTTATTGTTTTACCCCTGTAATCCCCATATTTTTATTATTGTGCCCCATAATAGGCCACTATTGTTATTGTTGTGCCCTTACATTATTATTGTTAGGTAGGCTAGGATTATATTGTGATCCCATGGACTCCTATATATTATAAAAATGAAGTTTTTCCATTTGTATCATCCAAGAATTGTTCATTTATGTAATGTAAAGGAGGTTTCCCCCTCGAAGAGGCTGATTTCTAAGGCGTTGATCTATATTTTCTTCTATTTTGTGAGATGGTTTCATAACACACTCATTTGTCTTGTTGTCTCATGATTGCATTAGGGTTTTGGGGTTTGCTGCTTCAAAGAGAATTAAGAGTTCCTCTATGAATTAAAAGCTAGATTTTCCATAGTGTTCATCACCAATTAGTGGGGGGACTAAGCCTAGACAGACAAGGCTTGAGTTTGGCTTAAATTTTTTTGACCATATAGGGTTTAGGAGAAACCCTAATTGTTAAAATAGAAGTTCCCTCCATGCTTTAACCTAATTCATATACATATGAAGGCACATTCTCATCGACATTTCTTGGCATCATGGGAAGAATCATTTCAAGTTGCATCCCCTACGTTCATGGTTGTTTCCTCCATCCTGACATATGCATTAGGATCATGATAACGTTATCTTTCCCATGCACCCTTGAAACCCTATATTGGAATGACTAAAGATCCTCACTCTTAATAACATATGTACACTAATGCTTCAAGGCCCTTGCTCTATAACTACACCATTGCATTTGGCATCACATAAATTGCTTTCAATTCATTATTCCAATAAAGTGCCTAAATGTTGAGTCGATTTCATAATTGAGCATATCTTATTCTACTCGTATAACTTAGTTGCAATTTTACTATCACCTCGAGATGAAATTATTCTCATTATTTTAACTGTTTGTTCCACTTTCTTTGCAGGAATTTAAATGGAGAAACATTGGACACATATTGAATGGAGAAAGATGGAATTGAATAATAGGTTGAAAATACGCCACTTATGGAGGAAATATTATATAATGATATAAAATATTGACTTCATGAGGCTTTGTAAAGAACAACATTTCATGGAACAAGTAATATTCTTGATACATGGCAGGCTCAACCATAAAGAAGGTTGTGTGCCAGCTCACAAAGATCATGTTGGCACCTCTTGGATACAAATACCAAAGTTTCTAGGTCATAACTAATGACCAACACCCACTGGGTATCCTACATTGCAAAACCACTTTTATGAACACGTTGAAGGTGAATGGTTGACCATGTATTAAATAAGCTATGAGGAGGTCATTAAATGGTTCAAGGAATTTGGGTTGAATCTCAGCTATGCTTTGCTTCAATTCATCCAGACATTGATGGTTATCACAAAACAAATTTACTATATTTGAATGAATAAAAAGGATCAGACCTTTAAATATAATATACATGAGCCTGGAAAAGGACAAATTAAGGCCACCATCTTATTCGCCCGCATTTCGCACTTCGCATATTTTATGAATTACCTTTAAGCACCCGCAAGTTGTTTTGTTTAAGTTGCGATGCGATCACAAATCGCACGTCGCAAGCTCGGGAGTTTAGCGCACCAAGTACTTTACAATTTATTTAAGTTGCAATGTGATGTGATCGCATATCGCATACCTCAAGCTCAAATGGATATCGCCTACTTAAAATTTAAAATCGCTGAAATGCAATTTGCGATGAGGGCATGGACGCGATTTGGTTTTGAAGCTGAAACCCATAAAATTTCAAGTCCGACAGTTTGTTTTTTGTACGCAGTTTCGTGTAGAAATAGGAAAACAAAGTGGAAGGACATTTTAGTTGTTATACATCTGTTCTAGAATTGAATAGCATTAATTTTACATGCTCCACCATTTTGTATTAAAAGTATGTAATTTCATATGTTTATTGAGAGGAGATGAATGAAAAAAACTGAAGTTTTCCTCTCCTGTGTTCTCGCTCTCTGTCTGTGTGAATTTCATTTCTGCATATTGCATTCTCTATGTTGTAAGGGGGAAACACATCCCTCTATTTTTTATTTCCATTTTCCAACAAAAATCCCTCACAGCATAGAGTCTATTTCATCTCATTTAGATGTTGGAGATTTTGAACAAGGTTTTGTTGATCAACGGTTGTCATTGATGTCAACCCAAGCAGCACCAGGGGCTAAACCAATATTGCATGGTAATTTTGAACTACCAAATTAATATATTCTGGGTCAATAATTATTTTGATGGTTTCTACTTGTCGAGATGTTTCCGTTGATATATGGCACGCCATGTAATTCTTCACGGTTTGAGAAATATTTATGTTTGAAGTTTGTACCCCTAGTTAGTGGGCTAAAACCCCATGGGGTTGGGGCATGGGTCATTGAAAAGTCATAATTAATATTTTTTTTAAGCTCCTAAAATCCCTCCCACGTTCACTTGTTGAAGCCCCTCTCAAGTTAAGCATTTATATAAATTGTGATCCTCATTTCCTCCTTATGCAATGGATTCGGCCATCTGAAACAGGTCATCGTGGAATTTTTGCTCTAAATTTTTGTCTACGAAGGTTTAGAAGCTGAAATTTTTAAAATACGAAGCCAAAATCCTGAGGAAGCTGCAGTAAAAATTTCAGATCAAAGTGCGCAATAGTTTTGGAGATATGATCTATGGAAGTCAGGGTTTTTGCAAGCTCCTGAAATTCATCTCAAAGAAGTGACCTTGGTAAAATCGTCATAACTCTCTCTCTGAGTATCGGATTTAAATTCTATAAAAAGTGGTAGATAGTGCACAGTATTTAGTTTTCTCTCTATCAATTTTAGAGCCAAATGAAGAAACAGTGACACGTGTCACGCCATATAAGTGCGCTCTACTGAAACAATCCATAATTAGGGCATTGTGAGAAATTGGGTATAACTATCTCTTGAAGAATCCAAATTGGGTCAAACCTATGGCATTGGAAAGATGACTCAGAGGACTACTACAGGACCGAAAATCAAATATTGAGGATCTGAAAAAACAGAGATACACCAGATTCAATATCGAGCTCCTAGAAGGCAAGAAAAAGCTAGATCATATGTTGTCAAGGATTGCAAAGGACCAAAATTTCTATGGCAGAAAAGAAAAGCAAGGTGCAGCAGAGGGTAGCATGACAAGAGCAGCAACCAAGGTGCATAATAGCAGCAAGAATTTCATCATATGAAGTCTTCAAGTGGGCAGCACTGCATACAATCATTGTAAAGGTATCATTGTACTTAGTCATTGTAAATACATTATTGCACAAATTGTACTAGTGTCTATCTGCCAAGGGTTGAAGAGGCAGTGTTGGGAGGTCTAGGATCATCATTAGGTGGTTGTGTCAAAGTTGGGGTTATGGTCTAGTATATCTTCTTCTTCTACATCATTCTATATCATTGTAAAGTGGACCATTTTCCCCGGTACGGGAGTCCATTCTTCTTTTATTCTTCTATAGGGTGGTAGGGTGGTGCTAGGGTGAGTTGTAGCTCATTGGGTGTTGGGGCATCCGTTCAGTTGACTACTGAAGAATCTCGGGTGTTGGAGCGTCCATCCAATGGGAGCTAGAGAAGAATGTTTTTCTAGATTCTAGGAAGTTGGAGTTTTATTTTCAATTGGAGTTGAATATTAAAGAATTATTAGAAATGAATTAGGTATTTTTTGTCCTGGAGTGGGTTTCCACCTTAAAAACTGTGTGCATTTGTGTTCCTCTTATTTTTTGCTATCATTGTAAAAACACCGATAATAATTGAAGATTAAATAATGCGCTAATTTAAAGGAATACTGATTCACCCCCCCCCCCGCATTTCCAACAATTGGTTTCAGAGGTTGGTTCCTTCAATAGCAGTTTAACAGCTGGAAGGAGGTCATGGAGCATACCAAGAATGGTGTACCTCTATTCAATGAAAATAATTATGCACTTTGGAAAGGAAGAATGGAGGTCTATCTCTTGGCGCAAGGTTACAAAGTATGGGACACTGTTTAAAATGAATTTACATCAACCGCGGATGAACAAGGTAAAAAGAATTTGGTAAATGATGCAAAAGAAAAGAATATTATTATCAGTGGACTTATCGAATCTTCTTATCATAAGGTGTTGGGTTGTAAAACCACCAAAAATGTATGGGACATGCTTGAGAATATATATGCAGGTGACTCAAATGTCAAAGAAGCAAAGCTTCAAATCTATAGAGAAAAATTTGAGCAACTCAGAATGAAAGAAGATTGCAACATTGCTACATACTTTCAATACGTTGATGAAATAACCAATACTCTGGAAGGATTGGGAGAGCCAATTGACGAGAAGACTATTATACGGAAGATTCTTAGAACGTTACCAAGGAGATTCAACCCAAAGCTATCGGTCTTCGAATACAGTGCAAATCTAGATAAACTCAGCAGAGAGGAATTACATGGAGTTCTCATAGCATATGAAATGAGACTTGATGAAGAAGAGGGTACTTCGCATCTAGAAATTGCGTTCGTTGCATCTAAGAAAACCAATAAGGATAAAAAACCTTCAATTGAAAAGACATGCACCTACAAGTGTGAAGAAAAGGGAGATGATGAAGAAGTTCTTTCAGACGAAGAATATGCTTACTTCACGAGAAAACTACAAATTGGTAAGGGACAATTCAAAGGTAAACTTCCATTGATATGTTTCAGCTGTAATGAGGTTGGGCATTTTGCATCAAAATTTCCAAACATAAGTAATGGCAACTCAAAAGGAAAGAAAGGCTTTAAGAAATTCAACAAGAAAGGATCCAAAAGGAACTTTCTCTCTAAAGAAGATAGCTCATCATCTGATGAAGACAATGACAGTGAAGAAGAAGCCAATGAGAGAGTATTGTTTATGGCTAAGCACAATAAACAAGAGGTATCAAACAACGAAGAAGAAGGATGGACCATAGAATAATTTTATGAGAAAGCAATCAAGCTTATAAAAGATCTCAAGACGGAGAAGATTCGTTCCAAAACTCTTGAAGAACAAGTTCAAGGTCTCAAAATTGAAGTTGAAGAACACAAATGCATTGAAGAGTCACTTCAAAAGAAGTTGGAAGAAAGCAACCAAGAAAGGGAAGAATTAGAAGCCGAAGTAGTCTCACTGCGTGAGGAAGTTAAGAAAGGAAAAACTATCCAAAACTATGCCAACAGCTCAAGGGCATTGGAACAACTCATCAAAAATCAACGATCTTACAATGACAAAACTGGCATCGGTTACAAAGAAGAAGAAGCAGGACCTCCTACAACAAAATACAATGAACCTATGAGATCTTACATGCATGTAGACTTCATTGGAAAAGATTCGCAAGAACAGACTTGGAAGACAATTCCTCGACGAAAATTTCCGTCAAGGTACCAACATATTTTTTATGGCTACTGTTATTCATGTGGAAAATTTGGTCATAAAGTTATCAAATGTCGCACGTACCATAGGAATGAATACAATTCCAGGAGATCTGTCAAATATGAACCTCCTAGAACTTAGCGAAACATCAATAGATTTGAACATTTAAGAAATAATATTGAATTTTACAAATGTCGAAAATTTGGACACATAGCCAAAGACTGCAGACTTGAAAATCCTCCAGAAGAATCTTCGAAGCCATAGAACGAATGAACATGGAAGAAGAAGAAGAATGATAATTGTGCTCTCGCTTTCAAGGCTCAAAAGAACAAAGATGTGTGGTATGTTGATAGCGGTTGCTCAACGCATATGACTGGAGATAGAAATAAATTTGTATCTCTGAAAGAGAAGAAGGATGGAACCGTGTCCTTTGGAAATGATGGATCTTCAAAAGTTATAGGATCAGGTACTGTCACTCTCGAAAGAAAAGATGCTCTAGCCAAGAATGTTCTATTGGTTGAAAACATGAATCATAATCTGCTCAGTGTTGGACAAATGTGTGATCAAGGACACACAATACTATTCAACTCCACGAAATGTGAAATCAGGAAAGGTGTGTATGGTGAAATTGTGGCTATAGCAATTTGAGCTCCAAACGACATATATGTTCTAGATGAAGCAACAAAGCATGTCTAATAGCTAAAGAGGATGATATAATAATTGGTAGCAATGATGATCGACTAAGTAATAAGTTTGCTACAAAGGTGCAAAGTGATTTCAAGATTTCTTTACTTGGTGAGCTGACATACTTCTTAGGGCTTCAAATATCTCAGCAAGAGAAAGAAATATTTATATGTCAAGCCAAGTACATCAAGGAAATTCTCAAGAAATTCAAAATGGAAGATTGCAAACCCATCCTTACTCCAATGGTAATAGGTTGAAAATTGAGCATAGACGACTCATCTAAGGATGTGGATCAAAGGTTGTACAGATCTATGATTAGTAGTCTTCTATATGTAACAGCCTCCCGACCAGATGTTATGCAAGCAGTTGGACAAGTAGCAAGATTCCAAGCAGCACCAAAAGAATCACATATTAAATATTCGCCAGCATTGGAATATCTTCGCCGGAATCTTGGGATTCTCCCAAGCTCTCATTAGATTTTCCTTTTCAGAATATAAAGGGGGAGTGGAAGTGTGTACAGGTCTGCAGGACGGTTGTGTGTCAGCACAAGTGGAAGTGTGTATAGGTCCGCAGGATGGTTGTGTTTCAGGGGGAGTTACCCTTTTCCATTGATGTCAAAGGGGGAGAGAATGTTGTAGGAAGAGGTGTCATGATCGCAGGGGGAGTACTTGTGTTGCCATCAATGCCAAAGGGGGAGAATGTTGATCAACGGTTGTCATTGATGTCAACCCAAGAAGCACCAGGGGCTAAACCAATATTGCATGGGAATTTTGACCTACCAAATTAATATATTCTGGTTCAATAATTATTTTGATGGTTTCTACTTGTCGAGATGTTTCCGTTGATATATGGCACGCCATGTAATTCATCACGGTTTGATAAATATTCATGTTTGAAGTTTGTACCCCCAGTTAGTGGGGTAAAACCCCATGGGGTTGGGGCATGGATCATTGAAAAGTCATAATTAATATTTTTTTTAAGCTCCTAAAATCCCTCCCATGTTCACTTGTTGAAGCCCCTCTCAAGTTAAGCATTTATATAAATTGTGATCCTCATTTCCTCCTTATGCAAGGGATTCGGCCATCTGAAACAGGTCATCGTGGAATTTTTGCTCTAAATGTTTTTCTACGAAGGTTCAGAAGCTGAAATTTTTATGAGAGAAAGCTGAAATCCTGAGGAAGCTTCAATAAAAATTTCAGATCAAGGTCCGCAATAGTTCTGGAGATATGATCTGTGGAATTCAGGGTTTTTGCAGGCTCCTAAAATTCATCTCAAAGAAGTGACCTTGGTAAAATCGTCATAACTCTCTCTGTGAGTATCGGATTGGAATTATGTAAAAAGTGGTAGATAGTTCACAGTCTTTGGTTTTCGCTCTATCATAGCCAAATGAAGAAACGGTGACACGTGGCATGTCGTACAAGTGCACTCTGCTGAAACAATCCATAATTAGGGCATTGTGAGAAATTGGGTATAACTCTCTCTTGAAGAATCCAAATTGGGTCAGACCGGTGGCATTGGAAAGATGACTCAGAGGACTACTACAGGACCTAAAATCAGATATTGAGGATCTGAAATAACAGAGATACACCAGATTCAATATCGAGCTCCTAGAAGGCAAGAAAAAGATAGGTCATGTGTTGTCAAGGATTGCAAAGGACCAGAATTTCTATGGCAGAAAAGCAAAGCAAGGTGCATCAAAGGGTAGCATGACAAGAGCAGCAACCAAGGTGCATAACAGCAGCAAGAAGTTCATCATATGAAGTCTTCAAGTGGTCAGCACTGCATACAATCATTGTAAAGGTATCATTGCACTTAGTCATTGTAAATACATTATTGCACAAATTGTATTAGTGTCTATATGCCAAAAGTTGAAGAGGCAGTGTTGGGAGGTCTAGGATAATCATTAGGTGGTTGTGTCAAAGTTGGGGTTATGGTCTAGTATATCTTCTTCTTATGCATCATTCTATATCATTGTAAAGTGGACCATTTTCCCTGGTACGGGAGTCCATTCTTCTTTTATTCTTCTATAGGGTGGTAGGGTGGTGCTAAGGTGAGTTGTAGCTCATTGGGTGTTGGGGCATCCATTCAGTTGACTAATGAAGAATCTCGGTGTTGAGCGTCCATCCAAAGGGGAGCTAGAGAAGAATGCTTTTCTAGATTCTAGGAAGTTGGAGCTTTATTTTCAATTGGAGTTGAATATTAAAGAATTATTAGAAAAGAATTAGGTGGTTTTTGTCCCAGAGTGGGTTTCCACCTTAAAAACTGTGTGCATTTGCGTTCCTCTTGTTTTTTGCTATCATTGTACAAGCACTGATAATAATTGAAGATTAAATAATGCTCTAATTGAAAGGAATACGTATTCACCCCCCCCCCCCCCCTCTCAGTATTTCCAACAGGTTTCATATTACACATTAATGTGCCTAGAATAAAAATAACATCCTAGGATTTAAGTGCGAAGTGATGACCATTACTCTTTAGGTAGGGATAAGGGCATAGTTCTAAGAGGTTTAAACGACCATGTTGACTAAGTGTTGGATTGGACTAGAGTGTAGGGTTCACATTTCAAAATATTAACTACAAATCCATCCAAATAATACGACAAATTTTTTGATTCCTATCACATAATCCGAGCATATGTATTTAGGGCAAAGGAAGCTAAGTAAAGTTGTTTCAATACGTTGTGATCGGTGCAAACCATAAATGAATCATTTGAGTTCCATGACATCTTGAAGGCATAACATCGTCCCACAGAATTATGTTCAACTTGTCTCTAGGATAGTGATCAGACTCATATCGAAATAACACATATACATATTAGCGTACTCCCTGGTCATCTGCTATTGATGCACCCTCCATCAAATAAATTATGAGTGGATCATACAATTATCAAATGAATCTATGCTAAAGGAGGGTCATGCCACAACGACCAAGCATCAGAGCCCATGCATATATAATGGTTTTTGGTAAACCAAATCATGAAGAAAATAAGTGTGATCCCATAATGCACCAAAAGGCACAATCTGGGACAACCTACATAGGGCATACTACATAGAGGCATTCACTGAGGGGTTGTCGGTAGTCAGCATTTCATCGAAAGGCACCCACTATTAAACGATTTAATCATTAGTCGATTAATGTTAGTTTATAGTTAGTCGGTTAACTGATAGTTGGTTTAAGTTGTTCTCCGTAACTGAGTAACTGAACATTTTCCCTGTATATATATTTCTCATAATAAATTAGTCTGTCAAAGCTTTCAGCAAATCATATTCTTCTCTCTTTTGTCTAAATATGTGATGTTATCGGAGCTTTAGCTCTTCTTGGGTGAGTTGTGTGGGTGCCCAGTTCTTGTTTGTTATTGTTGGCAACAATTGTAGTTGAGCTGCAACCAAAGGAGTTTAAGGAATTCTTGTTGCTTTCTTTCACCAAATTCAGATCCACTAAAGTTTTTTGTCGTTGATGTGTGAAGAGGATGGTAGAACTTCCAGAGAAAAGAAGAGAGCGTACTCAGGAACGTGACTTTGTTCCTCTGCTGGAGACAAAGGGCCACCAAAATATCTGTTATTGCTGCGTTCGAGAAAAGGAGTCTGCTGCTGCGTTTGAGAAAAGGAGTTTCTGAGATTTGGTATCTGCAAATTTGCATGTCTATAATATATATATATATATATATATTGTCCCTGACCTTTGATTTTCCAGAAATAGATTCAGATTTCTCTGGTAAAGGTGTTTGTTTTTTCTGCGTTCTGCAAAGAAATCCTATTTCTTTGTAATAATCAAGCCAGATTTTTCGGAAAAAGATTAATATTTCTCTGGTTAAGGTGTTTTTTTTTTTTGCATTCTGCAAAGAAAGCTTATTTCTTTGTAATAATCAAGCCAAAAATATGTCAAGTTAAGATGTAATGAAGTTTAGATGTAATTTTTGCAGTATAGAGGCTCTTGTTTTCTACTAAAGACAGTACAAGTTTTGTTGTAAAAAAAAAAGTGTCATATTTTTTATTGTTTTAAAAATGGCTTCGACAAGCCAATTTGCAATCCCTACGCCATTATTTAGTGGGAAGAATTGCAATTTTTGGAGTCTTAAAATGCAAGCATGCTTACAAGGGTTAGGTTTTTGGGAATCAGTAGAATCGGGGTTCAAAGAACCTGATGCAAATATAATTTTTGGAATGAGTGTTGCTCAAAGAAAACAATTTGATGAACTTAAACAGAAAGAAGGTAGAGCAAAGTCGTGCATTTTAAATTCCTTAGATGAATCTATTTTTCCTGAATTCACTGTTGCTAAGATTGCTAAATCAATATGGGATATACTTAAGGTTGCTTATCAAGGAAATAATAATGTAAAAATGGTAAAATTACATACTCTCATAACACAATTTGAAAAACTTAAAATGACTTCATCAGAAACATTTAATCAGTATATGACTAAATTTATGGGTTTTGTTAATCATCTTTAGATGAATGGTGAAGAACTAGAAGATCAACGAATTGTTGAAAAAGTTCTTAGATTTTTGTCTAAAAAATTTGACATGATAGTTATTGTTTTGAGTCGAGAGAATTAACAAAATTGTCTGTGGAAAAATTAAGAAGTTCTTTGTTGGCTCATGAAGCAAGAATTAATTTAGATGTCAGTACTTTAGAGCATGCTTTCAAATCTAAAACTTCTATGGATAGAGGTAGACGCAGAGGTTTTCATGGCAGGAGAGGAAGAGGTAGAGAACAGTCTCAGTATGGTGATAGATCACAGGTAATTCAAACACATTCAGAGCAGTCTCAAACTAATCATAGTCGTAAGTGGATAGATAGATAAAAAATTCAATGTCATTGCTACAAAAAATATGGCCATTATAAGTTTGAATGTCGAAAATTACAGTATGTTTTAAGTAAAAACAGCCAATGTCACAAACACTGAATGTGAAACATCATATGCTTTATTGTTGGCATGCTAAGTGACTGTGAAAGTACATAATAAAGATGTTTGGCTAGTAGGCAGCGGATGTAGTAATCATATGACTAGTCATAGTGATTTGTTTTCACATCTTGATACATCTTTCAGTTCCTCTATTGGTTTGGGTGATGATCACTAGGTTAAAGCTTCAAGAAAGGGTGTTGTACATGTCTTAACCAAACAAAATGTTGTGAAGAATATTTATGATGTTTGTTATGTACCCAATTTCAAGAATAATTTTTTGGGAGTTGGTCAGTTAGATGCACATTATTATGATATTAGCTTTCACAACACTACTTGCACGATTTCTGATCAACATTAGTCTCTTGTTGCAAATATTCCTATGACAAAGAATAGGTTGTATCAATTACAATTGAAAAGTGAGAAGTTGTATGCACATATAATGTTTCAACGCCAACTGAATCTGATCTATGGAATTTTCGATATGGCCATTTACCTATCAAAAGTATGAGTTTGTTACAAAGACAGTCTATGGTGAAAGGTTTGCATGCTTTATCTGATCATATACCTTCCTGTACAAGTTGTATAATGGGTAAACATAAGCAATATAGTTTTGCTTCAACCTCTAATAGAGCCAAAGAACAACTAGAGTTAGTGCATACAGATTTTTGCAGTCTAATGCAAGCAAAATCAGTTGCTGGTAGTCTCTATTTTCTTACTTTTATTGATGATTTTAGCAAGAAAATTTGGGTGTATTTCATCAAATACAAATCTGAAACATTTTCCAAGTTTAAGGAGTTCAAAGCCAAGGTTGAAAATTAGAGTGGAAATTTTATTTAAGTTCTGAGGTCTAATAAAGGAGGTGAGTATGAATCTAACGAATTCATTGATTTTTACAAACAACATGGTGTTAAAAAAAAACGACAACCAGTTATACTCTGCATTAGAATGGAGTCGCGGAAAGAAAGAATAAGATGATTATGAATATGGCTCGAAGTTTTCTCAAAACACGAAATTTGTCTAAAAATTTGTGGGTTGAAGCAGTTGCATGTTCGGTATATATTTTGAATAGATCGCCAACTTCCAATGTTCAAAGTTTTGTACATGAAGAAGCATGGAGTGGAAAAAAGGTAATTGTTTCACACTTTCGCGTATTTGGTTGTATTTCTTTCGCTCATGTTCAAGAAAAATTGAGGAAAAAGCTTGATGATAGGAGCGAAAATTATATCTTTATAGGGTATAGTGATCAATTAAATAATACATATTGTTTAATCCTATAACTAAGAATTTTTTCGTAAGTCGAGATGTGAAATTTCTGGAAGACAAATCTTGGAATGAAATGGAGAACAATTCTTGTCCTAATCCTTTTATTTTTTTGGACGAACATCAAACACCTACAACAAGCACTCCAAGGTTATAGGTTCAAGAAAAACCAGTAGTTGTTATTCAAGCAGTAGCAGTTCATCATCTTTTGATTTTGATTCTAATAATCCTAAAATGAGAAACTTACGTGACATTTATGCACAAGACGATGTTGATGATATTTTTAATTTTGCATTTCTTTCATTTCAACCTACTTTTTTTGAAGAGGCTATAAGGGAAAAAGAATGGGTAGATGAAATGAATAATGAAATCGATGTTATTGAAAGAAATCAAACTTGGGATTTTGTTGATTTACCTGATGATAAAAATTCTATAGGGTTCAAATGGGTTTTTAAAACAAAGTTAAATGAGAGAGGTGAAGTTGATAAGCACAAAGCAAGATTAGCTGCCAAAGGTTTTTCACAACAACCTCGCATAGATTATGGTGAAACATTTGAACCTATAGCAAGAATTGATACTGTTCGATTTGTATTAGCTATTGCAGCACAAAACAAGTGGCCTATTTACCAAATGGATGTAAAGTTTGGTTTTTTGAATGGTGTTTTGAGTGAAGAAGTGTATGTTGATCAACCACCTGGTTTCGAAATCAAGAATCAAAACCATAAGGTGTACAGGTTGAAGAAAGAATTTTATGGCTTGAAGCAAGATCCAAGAGCTTGGTACAGCCGAATAGACCATTACTTGTTGAATAATGGTTTCAGAAGGAGCGACCATGAGCCCACTTTGTATATCAAGAATGATCATCAAGGTAATATTTTGATACTATGTCTTTATGTTGATGACATAATTTATACAGGTAAAATGTAGTTAGATGAATTTAAAGCTGCAATGAAAAATGAATTTGAAATGACAGATCTTGGATTAATGAGATACTTCTTAGGCATCAAAGTGAAACAAATAGAGGATGGTATGTTTATGGTTCAATAGAAGTATGCTACTGACATTTTGAAAACGTTTAAGATGGACAGGTGTAAATCGGTGGATACTCCTATTGAATTTGGTACAAAGTTAAGTAAAGATGATGTGGGTACTATTGTTAATGCGACTTTGTATAAGCAACTTGCTGGTAGTATTATGTATCTTACTGCTACTTGACCTGATATAGCATTTGCAGCTAGTTATATTTCCAGGTTTATGGAGTCTCCTAAAGATTGTCATTGGAAAGCTGGAAAAAGGGTGTTAAGATACATTGCAGGTACATTTACTTATGGTTTATCATATGTAGCCTCTATAGACAGTAAGCTTGTCTTTTATACAGACAGTGATTATGCAGGTTGTATTGATGATCGAAAAATCACTTCTTGCTATGATTTTCTATTTGGCAGAAACTTGATCTCGTGGTCATCCAAAAGAAGCCCATAGTTGTGTTAAATTCAATAGAGGCCTAGTACATTGCAGTGAATTCAGCATCATGTCAAGCAGTGTGGCTAAAGAGACTTCTCTCTGACTTTGGTTATATAGAAAATGAACCTATACCAATCCTTTGTGACAACACTTGCGCTATTTCCTTGTCGAAGAACAATGTCTTTCAGCAAAACAGCTAACATATGGACACTCATTTTCACTTTATTCATGAACTCATAAAAAATGGTGATAATTTTCTCAAATTTTGTGATTCCAAGGATCAATTAGGAGATATCTTCACCAAACCGCTAGGAAAAGTTCATTTTGAATTTCAATGTCAAAGGTTAGGCAAGAACAATGTAACCCTCAAGATTAAGGGGGAGTGTTAAAACATTTAATCATTAGTCGGTTAATGTTAGTTTAGAATTAGTCGCTTAACTGTTATTTGGTTTAAACTATCTCTGTAACTGAGTAACTGACCATTTTCCCTATATATATATATATATTTCTCATATTAAATTAATCTGTCAGAGATTTCAACAAATCATATTCTTATCTCTTTTGTCTAAATCTGTCACCCACAACAGTCACAATAATATTCTATCGAAGTTGACAAGCTCTCTGAAAGTATCACAATGTGTGCAATTCCATCGTTCATTACAACACTAAGGTTTCAAAGGGACTTCACAGAAAACTAGTGATGGATTCCTTTGGGAGTAAAACCAAAGCTTGCACTAATGCTCGATTTGACACTCAGACTAAACACCAAGAGCATTGAGGTCTTTAGCAAGATAATGGCTCACCATTAAAGATCCTGGTAAATGCATTCCGCTTGAATATTCCCACAGTCACAAATATTTTGGAAATTCGTAGAGTCACATCTTAAAGTCTCAGCAAAGTAAGTTGGAAGTGTGACCAACCCTCTATTGCAACTATGCGACCTCATATAAGTCACACTCTCACCCGATCACAAAATCACACTCGAGAGCAGTAGACAGAGTGAGAGACCTCCACCATAATGTGACATCGCGACCTATTTTCCATCAAATCATTTGATTAGCCTCATGTGGTCGTGTAATCACATTTGTTGGCCCCAACAAAAGACCCAAACTATGACCTCCACTAAATTGCGACTAGGCGACCTCTTTTAGAGGACGGGTGTGACCATAATGCTTAGTTGCTTTGGTTTAGTTACCATGAATCTGTTATTGGCCCCATAATGACTTCAAGTTTTTAATATCGGCTCTCCTCACGCCAACCTTACACCCATCCCACGGATACATGCATGCAGTAAAATGGGTAGGCCATAAGTCAAGGATGCAACAAGGATCAACTATGAAACCACACCCCAACAAAATTTGTTTTTGTCTCAATCAAACCACTAAATCAACATTTTAATGAGGTTGAGGATGTTACAAAATGAAAGCATGTAGAGGTACTTCACATTCATGCTCTATATAGCTACAATATTATCGAAGAACAAAACAACCCATGCTAAATTATAATCAACAGTAAGAAAATATTGGATGGAAATACATACAAGGAAATATCTTGGGAGTTTGTATGAAGCTTTTCACAACTGAAAGAATGCATTAATTCAGCCTTGGATAGTGATGAACAGTCCCAAAGGTATGAAAAACTTGCATTTCAAACTTGAAAAAAGTTCAATGGTTCATGAATGGTTACACTGATGCTATGCGTTCAAGCGCAAGAATTCCAAGCACATTGTACATGGCCAGAAGGTGTGACCCTTGGTCAAATGCGACTAATCGTTGAGTCGCATACCAAAGAAGAAAATGGAAATTGTGACTTAATGAAGGGTGTGACAATGCGACTCCCACAAGTCACAGCCCCTCAGAGAGACTAATCACAGGGTCATAGTTGAGGGTTATAGTAGTCCTGCACTACTTGGAGACCATGCGACCTTCACTAGTCGCAGTTCCAAAACACTATATGCTCCAAAAAATGTGACTCCAATTCCAAATGTGACCTATGCAACTCGTAGTAAGAGAGAGGGAGTGATGAGAAAAAAAGACAACACAAACCCGTGATGACATTGCACACAATTGAAGGATTAACCTCAAAATCAAAGTCAAAATCCTTATCCTAGGGATGTGAACTCTTTATGTTTTCTCAAGATTAATTATATTGAGTCATTTCATAAGAAGATAAATTATTTTCTTTTAACTAAGAGAATAGTTTTAATCTAGCATTCTAATTATTGGTTGTGTGTGTGTAGCATTGGAGCGATATTCAGATGGAACAAAGGCATCACCAAACTTCTTAGAGTACAAATTCTTTCTATAAGAGGACACGTCAAAGCTTTTTGAATCTACTTTTACCATATTGTGAATATATTATTGTCATCAGGAAAAGAATAGAAGAAGGAAATCCAAAATCCATTTGGAAGTCTAAGGAAGCTTGGGAAGACCCTGTAGGGTTGCTCACCTTGATAATGCCATGACACGAGGAAGGACTATCCAAGGGGTGAATAAGGATGAGAATTCCATCTATGTGGAAAGAGATAGCATTTCAATGAAGATGAAACCAGACACATTTGGACCTATAAAATTTGGTGGCAATGTCAAGAACACAACAACAGAAGATGATTGGATGCAAGCGAGGCACAATAGCAAGAATTTCAATCGTTCATACAAGTCTCTAGGGTTTCACAGTAGTGTTGGAAACAATAACCAACCCTAGGGTCTCTTAAAACTCCTATTTTCCCCTCACATTCTCTCTTCTATCAGTATGCAAATATTCTCATCATGATGTCAATTTTATGTTGAGGTCAATTCAGAATGTACTACATAATAGGCATGAGAGAGCAGTGATGAAATTAAAGAGTCATGAGGGTAGGTCAAGGGTCATGGTAGGGGACCAATCACCTCATCTCTATAAATTTTCCCTCATGCCTCATTGTAATGGGGCGTACTTTTAACACTTGAGTTGAGGCGAGGACTAGATAATTGATTTGTGCTTGAGAGCTAAAGGCACTCAACCCTTGGTAACTAGTAGAGGGAGTTGTAGTGAGGCTAGGGTTTCATGCCAGAAAATGGTATGAGTAGCCCATGTTCCATTGTTGGGTTTTGACCAGTTGCAAGTTATGTACTTGAAGTTGCAGCATCATTAATAATATGTTCTCTCAATTCGGCACTGATTCCCATGCTTACTCATGGTGGTTGTATTGGTTGTCCGATATTTCACTATACGTGTATGTGTGCTTTCATATACACAATATGTTATGGATTGATTCATAGTGGTTGCATGTATGTTTTGCTTTCGAATCTATGTTTACTTTTTCCTTATCATTTCGGTGATCTATTTTGAACTGCTTTGCAATTAAATTCTCGCATGTTCTTGGTCATGTATGTCTGACTGGTTTTGGCTCACTAATCCCTCTCGTGGCATACCCCTTCTTATTGCTACTGAGACTTGTTTGTGTCTTTGTCAATATTGGGCTGATTTTTTTTCACTGTCTGGGCATTTCACTCTTGTTCTCACTCCGACACCTTCTCATATGACAATCAAAAGTGGAAACATTCATGGCGGTAGTCTGGCCCACACATCGGATGGGGCTCCTATCCCAAATGGTGTGAGGTCTAATTGGGACTTCACACCGGGGATACCCCCTTGTTGTTGGTAATACATTCCAACCCATCAACAGGCCCATAGATCTTATATCTAAATCAATAGACATTATATTACAACTCATTAAGAAAATTCTCTTCAACCCAAGTATGGATCTTCCTTCCTAAATTATTAATGATATTTTGTAACATAAAAACCCTTAAAGCTATTGTAAAATATTTAGGGAAATTCTTTGGAGTAGTTGAAACCAAGGGAGGTAGCATGCCACTTTGCAACAAAATTCCCCCAAGCTCCATCGTCTCCAAACCATTCTTCAAAATAATTTCCAACGACCTCTCCCACAACTCCATGAAGTGGAATCTTTAAGAAGAAATATCACCATGTTGAAGAGCATTATCGACATCAACAACATCCCCATTTATAAAACAACCCTATGTTATAGCTTTATGAAGCACAATCTTATAAAAGACACTGTGTTGAACAACATTAAAAACTTCCCTACTTGAGCAAGCTTCTTTAACTATTATGACAATAAAATGATTAATATAAATTCATTTTAACACTACAATTTATATATGAAAAGTGATTAAGCACAAACAAAAAATAAAAATTCAATCAGTATAATGTTTTTATTTATATATTAACAAAATTTTATATTTAACGGTTATTTTATTATTATTATTATTATTATTTTGTCAATTTGGTAGTACCTTGCTATTTCCTATTTATAATCTTGAAGTAGGTTACAATAAATAGTAATATGGTGACCTCAACCTGCCCGCAGGAAACCAGGTCTGTTGGCCACCTTAATGCATTAAAAGCCAGCCAAAATTGGAAATGTTTCATTCTTCTACTTGCCGCATTAGCTAGTTCACTATTTAAACTATTTACAAAGTAACAACTTGAAACCAAAGCCCTGTCCAAAAAAACACTATGCATATACAAATAAAATTAAACTAAGATACTATCCATCTGATGACTCTATTGGAGCTGGGTCCTTTGCCGTAGAACCTAGCATGTCTGCTTGCTACATTTGTTGAATCTTCTTCTCAATTCGTCCAATACAGTCTTCAATTATCCCAATATGGTCTATCGCTTAGTACTGAGTCACCTTGATATGTTGAATCTGAATATCAATATCTTGAAGTAATTCCAACATTTTTGGTTCTTGGTTCTCGCTGCATAGATGAAGACTCTGGATAGCCTTAGCCAAAAGACACTTCATAATCCAATAAGTATGGACTGTTTGACTGAACAATGAAAGCTAACCTCTAGTGTTCCTAGGATCATAAATGAAGTCCAGGATTTCTGCTTCTGCTTCATTGTCTTCCTCATTGCTTTGGGTTTCTCTTTCCCAACCATGAATTACCTTCTTGACTTGAGACGAATTTCCAAGGGAGTATACTGACGAGAGATTTACTAAGACCTCTTGCTTTGTCTTCCTTCCTCTTTTTCTTGTCTCGGATTCAAGTTTTATCATCTTCTGTTTCCATTTTTCTTTAATTTGAGTCATTGTTTGTCTCATTTTCCTCTTAACCATTGTGTTGAACTGATTAATTTTGAGAATTAACTCTAGATTAACAAAATAAGAGCCTTTATAATGGAAGCAGAAAGGTATAACAATTAATATTCCTATCTTCTGACCAACGAATTCATATGGATGCTTATGATACCCCTCTTGACTTAACAGATACGAAAGTCCAAAAATTTTATCAGCCTTGAAAATAGCATGGATATAAAGCGAAACCCAGAAATGACACAAAGTCGGGTCAATAAGAAAAAGGCATTGAACAGTAGAATCGAGTTTATGTGAAAGGAAAAGTTTCAACTTAAGACCCTGAACTACTATAAAACCCAGATGGAAAAATAATGTAGAATTCAGACAGAACCACAACAGAATACTCTGCCTCCTAAGAACACTTGATTTCATAAAAAGATAGGACCATAGATCATATAAATAGCAAATACAGAGCCTAGTATCCTGCCTCTTGCTAAGAGAATCAATACAAGATGCATGGCAGCAAAATAAAGACCCCAACCCAGAGGCCCACATGACAGCACGTTTCTCCTTTCTTCCACTTCTGAAACCCAAATAAACCAGCCAGAAACCGACAGAGCTAACTTGATAACTCATGAACAGATGACAATAACACTTCACAGGAAAGACGAAATAGTAATAAGTCTGCCCTACATTACATGGATCCCTAAAGCAAGGCTCAATAGCCTCCGGAGGTATCGACACAGAGCAACTGATTAAGAGCCAAGTTTTACCAGCAGATACTTCCCTATCCTTATAAATATAAATACTAACGATAAAGGACATAAGATTGATATGAAAAATAGCATACCCCAACACTAGATCAAAACTGTTGCAGATTATGGAAGCTCCAGTCTCCACCCGCCGCAATTCACCATTTTTAACAGAGGAAATGTTTGTTTTGCAAATCAAACTACAACACTTGAACCCAACCCTGGAATGGCTTTTACCTCCAGCTTCTGATAGCACAGGCTGTCTTTCTAGATTTATAATCATTCCCTTATCCTCCGCATGCCTCCATAATCGTTTGATGGACGACTTATACATTCATAATTAATGCGCATGAAAGGCTATCGCCACTTGGCTTATGCATTTTCCAGTGGCCTCGGTCTTAGAGCACCCTGATCAGGGAATTAATTATTTAGATATAACCAAAATATTTTTTTTTAAGAGTCCATACACTTAGTTAACAGTGTGAGTATGCCTACTTAAATAGTTTAAATATGATTCAAATATGATAAAAGTGAAAAAGTGAACAATATTAAGAAAATTTTAATATTAGATGGTACAAAATGTTATTGTAAATGGGAAATAACATTTTTAGAATTAAAATAAGTTTAAAAGTTGATTATTTTTAATGTATTTTATCTTAAGCTATTTTATTTTAATTTTTTTACCATGGTAAATTAATAATTTGTTAAAGTAATCTAAATAAAATCAATTGTAAAATAATAAGGTTTCTAATCACTCCTTAACATCATTAAATAATCCCGGATGCGGGTGATAAATGAAGGCTGGCGTACGACGAGCTCATGACATGACACATGGCTCAGCCACATGGTCACGCATGGGCTCAAGCCGCGGGAATTTATTTATGCCAACTGCACCCACCGAAGCTTCATTAATTCGCTCGGCTGTCGATGCACTCCACCATTCCTCAAAATGTCTTCGAGTAGCAGCCTTCCTCCATTTCCCTAGAGCTGTATCTGTCGCTCTGTGGTCTCAGAGCAGAGCTCTATAATGCCCACAAGGAGGCGATGCAGTCTCTATTGTTGTATCGTCCTTGCTCCCAGCCACCATGTCTCCCACAGCCTTCTTTGCAGTCTTAATTTCAACACTGAACCTTCGGCTCCCCTGTCCTCTGCTCAGTCGGCTCCTCAGCGTTTTGTTCATTCGGCCCTACCGTCTCAGCCCTTCAACAATGCCTCCACGAGCACCGCAATTCCTAGGCGCCACTGTATGCACTGTCATCGCGGCAGTGGGCGTGGCAGGGCGTCTAGGCCTCCGTTCTCCAACTGTTCTGACTCTTCATCTCCTTCGCTGGAGGATTCTTTTGGTCGCTATCCTGCAACCCGGAGCGGTAGAGGCCAAGACTTGGCCTCGAGGCGTTCACACTCCTTAACTCTTGTTCGCATTTCCTCCCCACCGCTGCATCACCCCACCAGCCATCCTTCCCTGCCGCTGCCTAATCTGGAGACACTGCCCTTGCTGCCCACTGCGCACTCCGCTCAATTTCATTACACTTGTACCCTGGATCGTCCACGCATCACTGCCACCATTTCTATAAGTTTCAAGGAGGAAGCATCCAAGGCTGAGAGCCCTCGTCCCAGGAAATTGCTTAGAAAATGCACTTTAGATTCGATGCCTCTGCCGCCTACGAGAAATTCTAAAGCTCTGCCCGTCATTCATGGCACCCCCGCCTCCAGCAGCAAAAGCAAGGGCAGCACAGACAATGGCAGCGACAGCAGCAGTAAGGATTGGTCTGGTGAGGATGGGGGCATGGGCAGTGCACGCACCGCCAACACTCATGAACATGCAGCGCCCCGAGACACGATTGTTGATGACACCAAGGAGTATAGGTGCCCAATTGTGGAGGAGACACCTCCCCCAGGCAATGACACCTAAATTCTACAGGTTTATTTTCAGTTTGGGACTCTTTTTCCGGTTTATCATGTTGCTCCTAGAAATTTTCGTCATTTCTCACTTCTTTTTGTATGAAGTTGGTTTCCCCGTGATGGGCAGCTGTAGTAAAACTAATTTGGTTGGTTTCCCCTTCTAGGGCAGTCAGAATTTTGATCTTTTGCCTCACAATGCCTCTAGAATTGGTTAGTCTAGCAATTCCAGAGGCAAGACAATCCATGTACTATATGTTTTTATAAATAGAAGTTAGACTTTAAAAAAAAAAACATCATTAAATAATAAATCTATAAGAAATGTTGACTAGGTCAAATTAAATTAAATTAAATTAAATAATAAAATTAATAATTATAAAAGTAAAACAAATAATAATGATGATGATGATAATGGTTACCATCAGTTAAGACCAATGTGGTCTATCCGACCTTAAGAGAGGAGAAATAATCTAAGTACTCAGATAGCTATAGGTGGGTTGGCTTAATCAGTCAAGAAGATTGGAAGTGTGGGAGATGGTAAAGAATTAAAAAAAAATGTGAGTAGGGGTCCTGCTTAAAATAGAAAATCTGACAGATTATATCGTTCCAAGAATCTTGAGATATTGACTCCATCAAATTACATAAATTATAAAATAAAACAAAAAATAAAATTTGCTCAGCTCATCTTACCTCATTTTGCCAATAAATAGAAATTAATTAATAATATATATAACATAAATCCGTGTTAATTAATGCTCTTACGATCAAACATCTAGAAGAGGCACACAAGTTTGATGTTTTATAATAAATAAATAAAAAATTGATGCAAACCTTCACATTTTACATTGAAAAAAAGGTTATTTATAATAAATAAATAAACAATTGATGCCAACCTTCAAATTTTACATTAAAAAAATAGTTCGCACCCATATAAATCTCACATTAAGATATCACCCAAGTTGTTATATGACAAAATATGAAATCCCCTGGACACAACGATGAATGTATGCCTATCAGATAGGCATCTGGTGATCAAATTTGACAGAATTTATATTTCACTATGTTATGTTAATTAGTCTCATATCCATATCAAGTGAGTAAATTTGACCAAATCTATATTTTATTAAGTTAATTAGTTTCATATAGACATCGAGTGATCAAATTTGACAGAATCTATGTCGAAACCTTCACGCAACAAATAATTGACTTGCCTATGGATCATAAATGCACTAAAATTGTATATATCTATAGGTAAATAACTAATGTGCTTTGGACATATACATCTTTTTACATTTATAACCTATGAGCCATAAATACACAAAAATAGTATATACCAGTTAAATAACTAACCCGTGGACATATACATCCCTGTGCATTTATGGTCTATTGAAAAATCCGTTATTTTCAGCAAAAACCTTCACCATACTCTACCAAATCTGACCACCTCCTAGGGCAAATTACCCATGAATAATCAGCCACACCAATAAGGAGCGTGTGATCTGGCGGGAAATGGGAAAACCCTAACGAAAACGGATATGTTGTAAGAATTATATATATAGAATAGTCAGCCACACCAATAAGGAGCGTGTGACCTCGAGGGAAATGCGGAAACCCTAACAAAAACGGATATCTTATAAGAATTATATATATGGAATGAATTTGGAGAATAGAAAGCACAAGTATCACTTGATAGATCAAGTTATCGTGGAGACTCTGTCAATTAGATCTCCGACTTAGACTCAGAATACTGAGTATCTGAAGTGAAGGGTTCTGGGAGGATGCCGGAAGGGTTCTGGGAGGGTTTCGAGGGTTACGAAGAGAACATCACCAACGCCAACGGTGGAACTCTGAAAAGAGAGTGGGGTGAGGGCAGTAGCGGTGGAGCTCAGAAAAGAGCGTGGGATGAGGGCGGTAGCGGTGGAGGTCAGAAAAGAGCGTGGGGTGAGGGCGGTAGCGGTAGCGGTAGCGGTGGAGGTCAGAAAAGAGCGTGGGATGAGGGCGGTAGCAGTGACGGCGACAAGGCAGATGAGGAGAATCCATCAGAGGGAGGGGCTGAGGTGAGCAGGAGGCGGCGCGGCAGGCCCCTGGGTTCGAGGAACAAGCCCAAGGGTCCTCCGCATGGAATCGTAGAGGATACGATGAAAAACCATATCATAGAGGTTCCCAGTGGCTACGAAGTCACGAATATAGTGCAATCTTTCATGCGCTGTATGGACGTGGGAGTCGTGGTTTTGGGTGGCAGAGGGAACGTGACAGAGGTCGACCTGAGGGAGCCGGTTGCTGTAGGGGGCATGGTGAATAATACCGAAGGGCCATTTGAAATTGTATCGCTGACTGGAGCATTCCCGCGCGGCGGCGGCGTTGATACCCAAGGAAGTACAGAACTCAGAGTCACTCTAACAGACGCTCAAGGTAATCACGTTGGAGGGACAGTGGAAAGCCTCATAGCCTACGGGACCGTCCAAGTGACTGTTGGCACAGCCATGAACATCAACAGGGAAGTGTTAAATGTGCAGCATCCCGGACTCTTTCTTTCTCCACCTGCTGTGGCTGTGGCTGGGCTGCACCAATTCCAATCACCCACTATGACGACAGTGCAGCAATCACCATCACCCACGCTGATGACAGTTCAGCACCAGAATAATGCTATGCCAAATTTGGCAATAGGTACAGTAAGGCCCGCCTCCCATGAATTAATTCCTACTATGGCAATTGGTTCAGTCAGACCCAATGTTAGGCCAAATCTGGCAATAGGTTCAGTAACGCCCAACTATTCTCAGTTTCAGTAAGACCGTAGAAAATTTTTGTTTGTCTATATTCGACTTATACAAAATTTTGTTATGCTAGTTGCAAGACATCCCTGGAGAATAAAATATTGTAATGCTATTTGCAAGACATTGCTGGATCAGAATGTTTTTACTGTACAGGAAGTTCTACTTCAATTTGCATTAACCAATTAGATTATCTTTTTGGTATGAAAGCATTAATAAACTCTGCTGTTTAAGATTTTGCCAATTACATTTCAAAATTGTTATGAGGCTCTACTTCAATTTGCATTAACCAATTAAATTATCTTTTTGGTTTTCTAAATTAACGAAAATATTAATAAACTTTGTTGTTTAAGATTTTGCCAATTACATTTCAAAATAAAAATTAAATTATTGATTATTATGAGACTCTACTTCAATTTGCATTAACCATTGGTATTCTAAATTAATGAAAACATTAATGAACTCCTGTTTAAGATTTTTCCAATTCCATTTCAAAATAAGAATCAAATTGTTAATTGTTATGCGGCTTTACCTCAATTTTCATTCAATTTTCATTAAATTATCTTTTAAGAGTAAAGGATAATTTAAGAGTAAAGAAAATTTTAATTTAAAAAAAAAAAAAAAAAAAAATAATCATTTTGAAATTAAGAAAACAAAACATTTTGATCAAACTCACATTTCTTAAAGTTTGACTGCAAATGATGTTCCATCATAGTATCTAACTCTGCCATTAAAACTAAATTTAATATTATCATTTCTTTCTTTTTCTTTTTCTTTTTCTTTTTTTTTTTTAATTGGAATTATTTATATTAATAATTAGAAGGAAAGTTATTGGGGTAGGTCAATAGAAATGTGAAATTGTTGTAATTGGAAAGATCTTGTAACCTCCTAAAAGTTTGATAGTAGTTAAGTGTTAAGCTAGTTGTTGAGTTCTTCTAGATTAAAAATAAAATCAAAATCAAAATCAAAAATTATATAGATATCATTATTTTTATCTAATACATATCCACATTATTCTGACTACAAAATTTACTAAAATTACATCACACAACACACTATACAGATTTACTTCAAGCTCTTTACCAAAATTACATCACACAACACACTATACAAATTTACTTCAAGCTCTTTAATATTCATATAATATTGTTGCTTTATAAATTATTTGCTTCCAAACTTAATATTCCTAATTTGATCATGGTTAAATCAGAATTACCATATATAATAATTAGAATTGGGTAATAATTTGTTAACTTATTTATCAAAAAAAACAAGGGAAAAGCTATAAGGTTGATTGATTTAATTTTTTTTTTTAAATGAGGCATGACTATGTAACAAAGATCATATGGGTGAAGTTATAAGCTACATTTTATTTTTATATTGTATTTATAGTGTTTAGAAATTAATCAAGAATGAATATATTTTTATGAATAAGTTGTAAATAAGAATAATATATTTTTATGAATAAATTGTAAATTCAGATTTTTTTTTATAAATATAAATAATACTATAGGGAAGTTATTTTTTGTGTATATAAATTATTGTCTGTGATGATATGTAGTGTTTATTAAGGACTCATTTAAATTATCTATTTGTGTACATAAATTATTGTCCAAGTTGTAGTGTTTGCACTAAAGAGATTTCATCCTATCATACTTATTCTCAAAACCATGGATTGTCAAAATTATAGTCAAAAGCACAAATAGTAAATTGAGTGTATGACCCCAATTCCAAGTGAATTATGATAACAATATTTATAATCATTAGTTTTTTATAATTTTTCAATTATATTTTTTTATTTTAATTAATTTGAATCTTTTGTCTTTCATACTAGAGGGGAATGTCCCAATTAAAACATAAAGTGATGACATAGCAAGATGAAGATGCATTTATTATCTATGAAAATTACAATATTTTTATAGGTTGAATCTTTTTATAGGTGTCATTGTTATTATTTTTGTAGTAAATTAGATAAACTACTAGCTTCATTTATGAAGCTTTATGGACCAACTTAGATCTATCTTAACTCATAATCTACCAAAGCACACTAAATCTATTGAGGTGCAAGCCACCTTGGGAGTGAAAAGAGATTTGATTCTCCATTTTTTTGGTAGATATGGAGTTAAGATGGATCTATGATGATATTAGTATTCTCATTTTTAATTTAATTAAAATATTGATTTAATTTTTATGGAATTTCCACTAAATATTTTTAGTAGTGATTGTAGAGGGGGTTTACATATATGTCAAAAATATAATGTTTTTCCTTTTAAACTTAATAAATAAAATGTTACAATTTTTTATTTTTTTTGTCACTCAAATGTATTTCATTACATTTCCGTAAACAAAAAGATTACAAAATATGTCTCAACGACCACCTTTTCATCATTCTGACTAGACTTGTTGGAATTGGGGGCCAGAGGATGCCACGAATAATCTTTTTCATGCATTGCATTATTCTCGTTAGGCTTAGAAGCCATACATTGCTTAAGGGAGACAAAAATATTACAAAAAATAACAACATATCAAGGAGGGGGATGGGGAGGGAGTACAAAATAGCCATCACTTTCATGCATATGGAAATCATTATGTTCCACATGGGCTTCCAAATTGCGGAGGTGGTCATTGGTTTTGCGGTGGCTCCGTCGGAGGCCATCCAACTATTCAAATATCTAGTTTTGGTTGTATTGTATATAATTCATACATGTAGCAAATTCATTGTGATATTCATACCTGTGGTAGTGAATGATGTCCATATTGACCTATATACCTCTTAATTTCTCTGCTATGGAATCCAAGGAATTTGGAGCAACTATATGGCTTGGAGAGTGATCTGGAATGTAAGCCACTTCGCCCTATCGTTCCAAGCTTGTAAATTTTCTAGAAGAGGAGTTGTGGCTATGATTTTTTATGATCTGCATTGAAGTGATGGCCGCCCCCACGATAAGGCCTCCCTCTTAAGCATGGAATTTATTTCAAAGCTGAAGAATTGAGTGACAGGGTCTTTAAGAACCCCTCAAAACTCCTTGCAGAATAAAAATGAGACCCCATGATGAGGCCTCCCTATTAGGCATGGAATTTCTTTCAAAGTTGAAGAATTGAGTGACAGGTTCTTTGAGAAACCCTCAAAACTCCTTCCAGAATAAAAATGAGAACAAACACATGAAGTGAAATAAGACCTGATAGTCCCGAGAATGATAGAAACCAAACGAGGGTAGGTTCGGAAACAAAAGAAGAGGGACTTCCCTGAAGCCAAAAGAATTCCCAAAAAAAAAAAAAAAAACACATCTCGGAAGCCCACAAATGCAAAATTATACTACCCAGGTGTTCTGAGAGCAAGCCCACAAAAAATGTTAAAAAAATAACTTAAAATATGTGAAAATATATGAGTAAACTTCTACCTTCCTTTAAAATACAAAGGTATATAATTAGGATACCCTTTACTAGTATACTTCAACTTTTGATGTGTCTTCTCTCTGATAAGCAACCTTATTGAATTCGAACTACTATCAAATTAGGGTTAGGCTACATATATATTTTAGATATTTAGAAGTTAGATTGTCAGTTCAAGATCTTTAGAACTTAGATTGTCACTTCAAGGTTTCCCTTAAATCCAAAGCTCTTAAACCATGTTGAAAACTTAGGTTATCCGCTATATAATTACTTCTTATGACTTTATTAGTTTAATATGTAGAAAATCCACATAGATTCAAACTGATATTTGTAATATGCTAAAACGAAATACTTGAATCTACTCTACAAATTGTGAAAACCAATTACGATCACACAATCACATGGACAAGAAAGAGAGAGAATTTCAATTGCACAACACAAAGATTTATCTGGGAAAAGCCTCAGCTAAAAACCTCGCTATCTCTATATTGCATAAGTCAAAGAATATGAGAACAATAAATGCTTCTCTCAGGCTTGAGAACTCTTTGAATTATCTTTGTCTATCTCACTAATTCCTAGGCAAGCTTAGATGAATACTTAACCAAATTATTTAACTTTATTACTACTAATACTTAGAAATTTGCATCTTGAAAGCGGTCTGCCTATAATTCTATCTTTATGTTCTGCATGTACAAACCTAACTATCACCATATTACTATTATCTGGCCTACACATCCATTCGACAAAATAGAGAAAAAAAATATGCATCCCTATGATCATTTAACCACAACCATTGGTGTTTCTTCTACCACACTTGACCCAGAGGTAGGTGTAATCTTCACCATTAGAGTTGGAGTTATAGCCGCCCTTGCTCCCTATGTCATCGGTTGCTTTCCGCTTGCTCCAGTCACCTCCCAGACCCGATATTTCGTAAGTTGGGTCGGATCTCCACGTTTATGTTCCAGTGTAATATCCAGGTTATGGATATATTTCAAGTATATGGAGAACATCTTATTCATGTCTCGAATATGTCATATTGAAAATGCTCTATACTCGCCACCCTTTTGATTTATTCCTCTACAGCCCGTAACCTATGCTCAATCACTTTCAACTAGAGCTAGAGCGGGTTCTCCATTAATTTTTTGGTTCTATCCTCCGTTGCTTTCGCTTGCAGCTTCCCCACTAAGTTTTTGACATGCCACACCACCTCCAAAGTTTATGATAAATCGTCAATCATATTCAAGATTTCCCATATCAATAATTTAGCCAAATTCTTCTTTAATTTTGCTATTCGGGATGCTCCTACGCAGGTGCCTCGCCTAATTCTCCCAGATTTAAAAAATTTCTTTTCCCTTCTCTCGGATAGTCGCATGATAAATTAATGCAGCATCCCTCACCGCACCCTCTATTATGCACCTATTATCAACCATGGATCCCTGAGCATCTGTGTGCGACCTTCTCCTCGACCTCCCACCAAAATTTCTTCCCTTAGCCATTATTGTCTTGGAAGTCGCAGTTCTTATATAAAAAAAACTCTCTCTCGCTACCGCACCACCTTCAATCCTTCAGCCTTATCTTTATGCAACCTATGCGCCATTTAGCCTTCGCATATAAAGGAAACAACCAGAATATGTCATATCGCCCCATCCTTTAAGAACCTTCCCCATATCTTTCGGCAACTTCCGCTTACCGATGATGTTATAGTACATTCGTAAGAGGATGGGGGCATATTTCTCCTCGTTTTCCTCTGAAAACATTTTGTGTAGGCTCATTATTTCCATATTCCTTTTCCGGTATAGCTCCCCGTTGGGCTTTTTATTTATCCACTCCTCAAACCATCCTTTTCAATTAATGATGCCTCCCGATGGATGATCAATTGAATCTAAGTTCCTCTACTTCCCATCATCGTTCGTCATGTCCTTTGTATCATGAAGACACGTACCTCCTCGTTCATCCCTAAGAACCCCTACTTATAGAACCATGATAATTACTAAAAATTTATATCACCAGGTGAGTTTCTGCCCTGACCTTGGCCCACCACTTATTTATCGCTCCTCCCTTCTAACATGGAGTGATCTCGCTTCGCCTGTTCTCGGTAGTCTTCCTTTTGCTGTTTGTCCAACATTTCCTTTAAGGCCACCTCGATAATTAACCTGACACTCTCGACCTCTTCATTTTTTACTTTAACTCCAAACACTTCACTCAAGCGTCGTACTAAGGCGAATTCCACCATTTTCAACACCTCCACGTGGCTCTGAATCCTTTGGATTATCTGGGTGAGGCATCAATTCTGTGTGACTTTGTTCATGTGAGAGCCACATTGCAACCGACATGACACTTGAGTAGCTAAAGAAAAATCCCATTGAACTATTACATTCACCATTCTCTCTTGTTGCAGCATTTCTAGCCCCTGCTCCAGGGCTTGGAACTCTGTTGCATTATTAGTGGCCCGTCTCATATTGATGAAGTATAGCCTTTGGATTTTACCTTTCCAGTCTTGAATGATTCCTCCAATTCCAGCCTTACTTGGGTTTCCCTTGGACACTCCATCCAAGTTCTTCTGCATCCTTTGATAATAATGAAGGAAAATCAATTGTGGATAAGAAAAACATAGAATGGTGATCATTTTCACTTGAATATAATGGGTAACAATGCACCATGGGAGCTTTCCTATGATCAAGTACGGATTTTATTGAGTTTCATTTGGTATTCAGGAGATTCAGGATCACTCTCTCAGGTACTAGTAGTACCTGAATCCCCAATTGAACCAGGGGGCAGAAGAAGTCAAGTGTTCAAAATAACCTTCAATGATGATAGCCAATCCATGACAACTTATGAGATTGTCTATAAATCCATGGCAATCTATGTCAACCCAAATCTCTTAAGTTGACATGGATTGGATATCATAATTGAAGGTTAGCTTTGAACACTTGACTTCTTTAGCCCCCTTGTTAAATTATATTACTCCATTGAAACTTCACCTGTTCTACTTACAAGTGTTTTTGGGTTTTTGACATTTTAATAGATTGAACTCTCTCTCTAAATCTCCTAAGTTGACATGGATTGGTTACCATCTTTGAAGGTTAGCTTTGAACACTTGACTTCTTGAACTCTGAGCCTCTGTATTCCAGTAGCAGTGTTTCCCATCTGGTTAGCTTTCGCCAAAGTCAACCTACTCACCAAGTCTTTTGCACGCTTTGCAAATGGAAATGATTTATCACAATATGCTAGATCCTTCATATTCAATCCCAAAGCTTGAAATCTCAAGGGATCACACACATATTCGACAGACGCTATTGTGGCATATTCAGCCCATCCGAGTACAACAATAATTGCTAAGAACGCAGCCATATAACTCCGAGCCATTGTCAAACTGAATGACTATCTTTTGCAAAGATCAAGCAATAGATTCAAACACATGCCCAATAAACAATAAATTCCTAGCCACTAGCTCAAAATTGGCTAGGCCTCAAAGATCAAGCAAGGCCCAGGGTCTTGAAACCCATGGTCCAGGCCCCCATCCGGCAGGAGGAGGAGGAAAGTAGGATCCAGCAACCATAGGCCAACACAAACCGGGCCAACCAAGGGCAAGACCAGCAACAGTGTCATTCCATGTTGGGTTTGGAAAACTCCAGCCATATGACCAAGCACCTCCAAAAAGCACGCAGCCCCAGCAGACTGATTCACCCATTTCGATGGCGGATCCATATGTGGCCGAAGGGTTGCTGGATTGATATGAGTAGACACCTCTTTTCCAGACCAATTCCATTGTCGACTCCAACCCTGTAGCCATACTGGATATTGGGGCGAATCCAGTGCTTCAAGTTTTATGCGCCCTTATATTTTTGGGCTAAAGCATAATAATTATTTATTTTTAAAATAATTTTGGGACTAATTATACAAAACTATACAAAAAGGTTTTATATAAAAAATTCGCCCCAATAAAATCTAAAACCCCTTAAATTTCGCCTTTGGGCTAAAATTCGCCCCTAAAATTTTCCATGTTCTTCTGGCCCTTGATTCAATTATATTATTCCATTGAAACTTCACCATGTTCTACTTACAAGTGCTTCTTAATTTCTAACAAGTTAATATATATATATATATATATATGTTTTTCCACCTAATTGACATACAATATTTGAAAATGATTGATTGTAGTCTTTGAAAGTTAGCTTTGAACAATTGACTTTTTTTACCCGTAGTTTAATCATATTATTCCATTGAAATTTGACCATGTTCTATATACAAGTGCTTCCTGACATTTTAATAGATTAAACTCAAGTCTTCCACTTAAAAATTGATTACCAAAGCCCCAAGATTTTAATACTAAACCTTGTTAATATCTACATCAATGAATTCCAAGAAATAGCTTTTATTAACCAATTCCAACCTTACATGAAAAAATCAATATACACCTATTTAATTTATATAACTTACTAGTGTAAACTATCCTAATTGGAAAGAAAATTAACTTTAATAAATATCTTAACTATTCTTATTTGCTACAAATATTTCCCTCTACACTATATAATATTCAACATATAGATACCACACTATTTACCAAATAAAACAAATCCATTATAATACCCATTAAAATGTTCTTTGTGCCATCTCTGAGCTATAGTAAGGCTTTTACTAAGATTTGTATATTTTGCGGTCAAATTTAACTTTTAGTTAATTTTGGAAGTATCACTATATATTTTTAAGTAATGTAATATTAACTCGTCCTGTAACTTTTCAATCATAATCAAATAAAATATTGTTATGCTAGTTGCAAGATATCGTTAGAGATTTTATTTTTTACGGTACATGGTATCTTGAATTAATGAAAAATTAAGAAACTCTGCTGCTTAGGATTTTTCCAATTACATTTCAAAATAAGAATTAAATTGTTGATTATTATGAGGCTCTACTTCAATTTGTATTAACCAATAAATTTTTATTTTTTTTTAATTATTTATTATTGAAATATCAAATTAAGCCAAGATCTTTTCAGTTTCAAAAAGTTTGGCATAGATCTAAGCACACCTCTCTCATTTTCGAGCTTTATTCGAATATACTTTGAGGTTTCAAATGCGAATGTTAAAATGAACAAAAATAGTGCATGGATGGAAAATATTAGTTAAGGATAGATTTGTTGAATGGCATTGAGAAAAAATCTGGTTACCTGGTTTTTAATATTATGTTGAGTTTTTAAATTTGTAATTAAGAAAAGAAAATTAAATTTAATATTATTATATTTTTGTAACTTTTTTTGAACTAGAACTTTCTATATTAATAATTAAAATGAAAAATTACACAAAGATATTATTATTTTTATCCAAATTCATATAATTTAAAAATCCTAAAATCTCTACATATCCACATACTAAATCCAGAGTAAGAATTATACTACAAAATTTACCAAAATTACATCACATATATCACATATATAACAAGTAAAACAGATCTACAGATTTACTTCAACTTCTTTAACATTCATATAATATTGTTGCTTTATAAATTATTTGCTTACAAACTTAATATTCCTAATTTGATAATGGTTAAATGAGAATTGCTATGTATAATAATTAGAATTGGCTAATAATTTGTTAACTTATTAGTCTCTGCCGCCTGCGGCATGGCAGGGACTATAGTAATCGTTTTTGGTCCCTGCTATTAGTTAGACACAGATACCAATGAAATTTTTTAATTTTAACCAAAGTTTTACTTTAGGTTTTTGTCTCCCGTCCAATGAAAAAAATTGTCATCTTATTTGGCCTCATATCGAGGCACTCGTTAACATAAACTCATGAAATCCATCATATGATACTCCACTATTACACTCAAAGAATTAATACTAGCATTAATCCTTAAACATTTAATGCTAACCCATAATCCTCTTCTTCGCTTCCTTTGCCTTGCTTTTTGGCTCTCAATCTGTCAAGAAAACCTTCTTGGTGTTGGCATGGTGAGATCCTTCATTAGATGTCAGCATGTTGATGCTCTTATCTGTTGAGCGGTCAAGCTCATCTTGAGCTAATTGTATGCACTTATTCTTCCTGGAAGGGCTCTCGGTTTTATTGTGTTGGTTATGTTGCTTGGACTGTTGCTCTGTTGTTGTATGGCTCTCGGGCCCCTACAATGGCTCTTGACTCGGTTTTATTGTGTCGGTTATGCTACTTGGACTGTTGCCGCTGTGTTTTTTTTCTCCAGACCCAGACCCGATCTACAAGAGCCAGAACAACTAAAAGACTTGGGGACCTTCACTGAAACCGAACAATGCGAAACCCATCATCAACCTGCAACCACAAGCATAAGTCGGCCTAGATATTGGGTGTTTGATCAATTGTCGCCACCAACTATTGCTAATGTTGTCTTGGAAGAATACAGCAGCAGTCAATTTGGATTTATGCCTGAAGAATATGATCATCGCCACTCCCCGGGTATCGTCCACGAAAATAGCTGCTTGGAGCTGCAGCCCAATGACAGTTCTTACAACAAAAAGGATTTTCATAACGCCAAGAAAAACACAGGCGAAAGACATTGAAAGTGTTCTTCTCCCAACTATGTCGTTCGTTGTTACCTATTATAAATCCAAAGGTAAACCTCAAACCTACATCCTTTCCCTATCGTTCAATAGTTTTGATGTTGATTGCTAAAAAGTTGGAATGAAATTTATCACAAGAAGTGATTGAAATCCTCCAAAAATGGAATGAATTTCACCCACATGCTCGATGGTGTTCCATGTCTCATCTAAGGATGGAGAAGAACGATAATTCCCTGCTTTCGGTGACCACAACACAAACAGGATTGCGGGGGAAAAAACCAGAGTTATCATACCAAACATAAGCAGATGCCAGCTCTGCAATCTGTGCCAAGATATGCCATGTCTATTCATTTGCCTCAAATTACGAATCACACTACAATTTCTTAATTCTATCTGCACATGACATAAGAAGATAAACATCGCCATCAATGATCGACAACACATTAAACCCAGATAAAATTATCAATAATTAGAACACCACTTTGTTTATCTGCACAATAAAAATAGTGCTGATGATTCCCCCTAGAAAATCAGAAAGACATGCAAAGTCTATCAAGACCAACATTTTATGTAATATAAAGCAAATCCCAGAAAAACATTAATGGCAGAGCTGATGGAGGCTAAACAAGAGACAGGAAAGAAAACCATTCCTATGGAAAATAAACCTTAATATTAGAAAAATGCCATAATGCATTCAGATTTTGGAATCCACTTATTTAATTGAAAACGGTGAAAGGGTCTGTACATTAAATTAAATTCATGTTTTGGGGGAAAACAGAATATATGGTACAATTTATTAGCATACCTCACATAGATGCTTTCAGTTGGTCCTGGTTCTTATTCTCCAAATCACAAACCCAGTTTGGACTTCCATTCACGTAAACAAATATTAGTAAATTCTTCCCTTCTTCATTTTCTTCAAACACGGAATTGGACTGAATGGTTGAGCTGCCTTCCACAAAAAATCCTCCTCACATTTGGTTCCATATTGGCATTCTCTGTAATACTTTTTCACCGCATCCACCTCTAACTCCTGGAAAAATGAATCTTAAACCGGATTGATATTCCTTCATTGACATGCAACCTACTTGATTGTGAAAGCATGACTTGGTCTCCAAAGGAATTTTATGGGTAAACAGAAGAAGACAAGGAAAAATTTTATGCCGGACTGCGTGGCAGTCGTTACATTATTTGGCTCTGCCTGAAATTGAAGTGTCTCCAACATGCATTTTTTCTCCCATTCGACTAGTCTTGCTTATCACCACGTCAGCCAGAAAGATAAATATAAATTTGACATATTAAGAATCACAAATATTATTTTATTTTTAAAAACTTATTCTCAATCAATTTTACATAAAAATATCTGATGAAATATTATTAAAATTACAAATTTAACTTATTGAATTTATATCAATAAATATTAAAAGAAACTTTCAAAATGTTATGTTGTCAACACATTTTAGTCACTGATTGATCGCCCGCAATCTCGGTATGCAGGAGAGCTTTCAAAACCCTAGATTCAAATCAATGGCTTATGATGTAATCAGAAATTTCTTGGTATATAAGAAATACCCAAGTTCGGTTGAAGAAGAATTGTTGTCGTAGTTTAAACCATCTCTATCAGACGAAAAATGACTTCTTACGTTTGTTTAATAAAGGTTATGTGCAAAAACTAGCGTAGAAAACAACTAAACCACATTTTGCATAAAATAAATGAAGATGTGAAACTACTTGTTTCACGATATCTCAATTATTGTTGTGACTCAATTATTTTTGTGATTGTGTCCAGCAAATTTGCTTATCTTGGACAGATCAAATTCTGTGATAGATTCCTATATTTGTGTCCTGATATTCGATATAATTTGTGGCTTGATATTTAATATTACTATAAATTTGTAAAAAAAATCGGTAATAATCACATGCAATGGAACATGGTCGATGTGTTTCGTTCGAGCCAACCAGTGTGCTTCATCATCAAGACTATGTGAGAGATCAGATCGAGACATTAAGTTTAAATAAATGTAGAAATGGCTCAACTAGCCGTTAGGATAATAGCTAGTTTGACTTTGAATATTTAATTATTTATTTTATTTTATTTTATTTTCTTTCTTTCTTTCTTTATTTATTTATTATTATTATTATTTTCTTTTCTTTTATTTTATTTTTTTTAATAAAATGTTTAATATATATATTCAACTAATTAATTAATTTATTAGTTAGTTATTTAACCAATAGTGATAATAATATGTATATGTGTATATATCTCTTATTTTATTTAATTGATTTAATTATTTAATAATTAAGCCAAAAAAATATTAAAAAAATAAAAACAAATAATAATAATAATAATAATAATAAATAAATAATAAATAATAAATAAAATGAAATAAATAAATAAATCAAGAATATAAGGCAGGAATCCAACACCGGCTGATATTCCAGTTGTCATCTCTATTGAGATTAATGGGTCTTTTTACAATTTCAATGGCCTCTCTCAACTTACGATGATGGAAATGGTTGATCCTAGTAATGACCTTAGCATCTTCTATGCAAACATGATGGTTAGTCTTTTTTGCATGCTTAACTATGGCGGACGAGCAAGATCTTTTATGTTTGATGTCAGTAGCATGCTCACAGATCCTTTGATTAATAGACCGACCAGTTTCACCAATGTAAGGAGTCTCATAGGAACAAGGAATGATGTAGACACCTTTTCCATCTCTGGGGTCAATCGGATCTTTAACCAATTTGAGAGAACTGCGAATCGTATTAAGGGGCTTGAAATACGAAGACACCTTATGCTTCTTAAGGATCCAAACAATCTTATTAGTGGTACCCTGAATGAACGACAGGTGGACACTGCCAGACCATTCACTAGGCTCTTTTTTATTTTTAACTAAAGGACCTTTTTCTGCTTTAAGGAAAGCTTTAAGGCCTTGTGACATACTATAACCATTTTTACAAAAGACATTCAACACTGTAGACCTAACTATCACCATGTTACTATTATCTGGCCTACACATCCATTCAAAAAAATAGAGAAAACAAATACACATCCTTATGATCATTTAACCACAGGAATTGGCATTGTTTCCGCCACACCTGACACAGATGCAGGTGCAATCTTCACCATTGGAGTTGGAGTTGCAGCCTCCCCCGGTCCTTGTGTCTTCAGTTTCTTTCTGCTTGCTGCAGTCACCTCCCTGACTCAATATTTCATAACTCGGGTCGGATCTCCATGTTCTTGTCCCAGTGTAGTATCCAGGTTATGGATATATTTCAAGTAGATGGAGAACATCTTATTAATGTCTCCAATTATGTCATATTGAAAATTCTCTATACTCGCCACCCTTTTGATTGATTCCTCTACATCTCGTAAGCTCTTCTCAATCGCCTTCAACTAGAGCACGAGTTGTTTTTCCATTTATCGCTTGGTTTTATCCTTTGTCGTTTCCTCTTGCAGCTTCCCCACTAAGGTTTTGAAATGCCACACTGCCTCCAAAGTTTAAGATAAATATTCAATCACATTCGATATTTCCCAATACCAATAATTAAACCAAATTCTTCTTCAATTTTTCTATTCGAGATGTTCCTGCGCAGGTGGCTCACCTCATTCTCTCAGATTTCAACAATTTATTTTCCTTTCTCTCGGACAGACGCATGATAAATTAATGCAGCATCCCTCGTCGCACCCTCCATTATGGACCTATTATCAACCATGGAGCCCTGAGCATCCACTCGCAACCTTCCCCTCGACCTCCCACCAACATTTCTTCCCTTAGCCATTACTGTCTTGGAAGTCATAGTTCTCAGATAAAAAAACTCTCTCTTGCTACCGCACCACCTTCTATCCTCCAACCTTATCTTTATGTAGCCTATACACCATCCAGCCTTCGCATATAAAGGAAACATCCAGAATATTTCATATCACCCTATCCTTTGAGAACCTTCCCCATATATTTTCGGCAAATTCCACTTACCGATGATGTTACAGTACATTCGTACGAGGACGGGGGTATCTTTCTCCTCATTTTCCTCTAAAAACGGTCTCTGCAGGCTCATTATTGCCATATTACTTTTCCAGTATAGCTCCTTGTTGGGATTCTTACTTCTCCACTCCTCAGACCATCCTTTCCAATTAATGATGCCTCTTGATGGATGATCGATTGAGTCTAAGCTCCTCTCCTTCCCATCATCATCTATCATTTCCTTTGCATCATGAAGACACGTACCTCCTTGCTCATCCCTAGGAGCCGCTACTTCTCAAACCATGATAATTATTAAACATTCATATCACCAGGTGAGTCTCTGCCCTGATCTTGGCCCACCACTTATCTGTCGCTCCTCCCTTCTGACATGGAGTGATCTCGCTCCGCATGTTCTTGGTAGTCTTCTTTTAGTTGTATGTCCAAAATTTCCTCCCAGGCTACCTCGGTAATTAACCTGACACTCTCTATGTCTTCATTTTCCACTTTATCTTCCAACGCATCAGTCGAGCATTGTACCAAGGCGACCTCCACCATTTTCAACTCCTCCACGTGGCTCTGAATCCTTTGGATTATCTGGGTGAGGTGCCAATTCTTTGTGAATTTGTTCATGTGAGAGCCACATTGCAACCGACGTTCCACTTGAGTAGCTAAAGCAAAATCCCATTCAACTATTACATTCACCATTCTCTCTCGTCGCACCGTTCTAGCCCCTGCTCTAGGGCTTGGAACTCTGCTTCATTATTTGTGTCCTATCCCATATTGATGAAGTATAGCCTTCGAATTTTACCTTTCCAGTCTTGAATGATTCCTCTGACTCCATCCTTACTTGGTTTTCCCTTGGGCACTCCATACAAGTTATTTTACATCCTTTGATAATAATGAAGGAAAATCAATTGTGGATAATAAAAACATAGTGATCATCATTGTCACTTGAATATAATGGGTAACAGTGCACCATGGGAGCCTTCCTATGATCAAGTACAAATTTTCTTGAGTTTCATTTGGTATTCAAGAGATTCAGGATCACTCTCTCAGGTACTAGTATTACCTGAATCCCCAATTGAACCAGGGGCTAGAAGAATTCAAGTGTTCAAAGCTAACCTTCAATGATGATAGCCAATCCCTATCAACTTAAGAGATTGGCTATAAATCCATGGCTATCCATGTCAACCCAGATCTCTTAAGTTGACATGGATTGGCTATCATAATTGAAGGTTAGCTTTGAACACTTGAATTATTCAACCCCTTCGTTCAATTATATTATTCCATTGAAACTTCACCTATTCTACTTACAAGTGTTTTTGGGTTTCTAACATTTTAATAGATTGAACTCTCTCTCTCAATCTCCTAAGTTGACATGGATTGGTTATCATCTTTGAAGGTTAGCTTCGAACACTTAACATCTTGATGCAGGAGCATCAACTTGCGAAATCAAATTTAGTTTTTCACGCCTTATAGAAGTCGACGTGGCCACAAAGACAAAATTTTCGTTAAATTTGTATTATCAATAGAGTTTTTTGTAATTTGGTTGAGTGATTTTAGGTATTTTTATGAGGAAATATCGGATCTGAAATGATCTGTTCCTCTTTTCTCCATTCTTATAGCCTTCGTGCATTTGGAGGAGAGGCCAGACGGAATGTAATATCTAGCGCTGCCAAGGCAACCTAGCTCATATAAACGTATTGTGATTCGAATTCGAAAATAATTTAAATTTTGTGCTTTGTATTATCAATTTTCTGTCGAGTATATTAGTTTTGGAATTCCCGTGACACTGTGTTCTTAGAGAGATCGAACACTCATTCTATGTTGTGTATAGGTTTGAACCGTGTGGAATTTCCTGTGCCGCGTACAGTAGTTAAAATGGGATCTGTGTTGTTTGTATGTTCTCGCTCATGTATTATTTGGGTGTTTGTCTCAGAATTAACATAGTTTATGAGCTAACAAGAACGCAACACAATTGTGCATACACGGCATAGAGGAGATGGACTGGTTTTAATATATTGTTTGAGTTTTGCGTAAGGAATACATCGTTGGACGTTAAACAACAAAATTGAAAACCACTGAGTGATGGGTGTGTGGCGCAGATCCGCCTACATTCTCATTGTAATTCACATTTCCTCATTTATTCAAGATCGATTGAATGGTTTTTTTAATTTACGACTATGATGATATCTGGAGGCATTCAAGGCTTTTCGAAATTTTTGTTCGCTGCTGGTTGGGTTATTGTGTCTAGATCGTGGGCCCATAACCCACAGATCTACGAATTGGGAAAAAATCAGTTTTTCTACATCAAAGTGGTATCAAAGCAGGGAAAAGATTTCCTGCGAGAAAGAAGAGGTACAGTTATGTTGAAGATTTGTAAAGCTTGTGGTTTTTATAATTTGTGAAGGTAGCAATAGAGGAAGGTGAGAATATTGCAGTAGCCTAGAGCAGGAGTGCTCAAATGGTTCCAGAGGAGAGAACCAGAGGGATGCTGAAAGACTAAGCTTAGAGGAGAGAAGCTTGGTGAGGTATCTGGTAGCAGGGAGGACTTGCTATTGCACAGGTTTTGTTGCAGCTCACAAAGGAAATTCCACAGAGGATGTGGGTAGAATTATTCAAGAATGTTGTTACGAGAAGATCACAAAGGGAAATTCCACAAAGGACGTGGGTAGAATTGCTGATAGATGAAGAAGACATATGACCAGGAGGTCATAAGATTTTTTGTACCTCGGGAGTCTGATGCAAGAGCATCAACCCACGCAAATCAAATTTATTTTTTCACGCCTTCCAGAAGTCAACGTGGCCACCAAGACAACATTTTCATTAAATTTGTATTATCAATATAATTTGTTGTAATTTGGTTGAGTGATTTTAGGGATTTTATGAGAAAAGATCGGATCTGGAATGATCTGTTCCTCTTTTCTCCATTGTTATAAACTATAGCCTTCGTGCATTTGGAGGAGAGGCCAGACAGAATGTAATATCCAGCGCTTCCAATGCGACCTAGCTCATATAAACGTATTTTAATTCAAATCCGAAGATAATTTAAATTTTGTGCTTTGTATTATGATTTTTCTGTCGAGTATATTAGTTTTCGAATTCTCGTGAGACTATGTTCTTAGAGAGATCGAACACTCATTCTATGTTGTGCACAAGTTTGAACCATGTGGAATTGTCTGCGCCTCGTACAATAGTTAAAATGGGATCTGTGTTGTTTGTATGTTCTCTCTCACATATTATTTGGGTGTTTGTCTCAGAATTAACATAGTTTATGAGCTAACGAGAACGAAGCACAATTGTGCGTACATGGCGTAGAGGAGATGGACTGGTTTTAAGATATTGTTTGAGTTCTATGTAAGGAATACATCATTGGATGTTGACCAACGAAATTGAAAACCGCTGAGTTCTGGGTGTGTGGCGCAGATCTGCCTACATTCTCATTGGTATTCACATTTCCTCATTTATTCAAGATCGATTGAATGGTTTTTTGAACTTACGACTGTGATGATATCTGAAGGCATTCAAAGCTTTTTGAAAGTTTTCTTCGCTGCTAGTTGGATTATTTCATCTAGATCATGGGCCCATAACCTACAGATCTACGAATTGGGAAAAATGCAGTTTTTCTGCATCACATCTTCTGCCCCTTGGTTCAATTATATTATTCCACTGAAACTTCACCATGTTCTACTTACAAGTGCTTCCTAATTTCCAACAAGTTTATATATATATATATATATATATATATATATATATGTATGTATGTATGTATGTATGTATTAGTTTTTCCACCTAATTGATATACAATATTTGAAAATGACACGTTCCAAATCTCGTAAGCTATCAAAGATTGATTGTCATATTTGAAGGTTAGCTTTGAACACTTGACTTCTTCTACCCATAGTTCAATTATATTATTCCATTGAAATTTGACCCTCTTCTACATACAAGTGCTTTTGGGTTTCTGACATTTTAATAGATTGAACTCAATTCTTCCACTTAAAAATTGATTACCAAGCCCCAAGATTTTAATACTAAACCTTGTTAATATCTACATCAATGGATTCCAAAAAATAACTTTTATTAACCAATTCCAACATTACATGAAAAATTCAATATATGTCTCTTTAGTTTATATAACTTACATAAAATATCCTAATTGAAAATAAAATTAACTTCAATAACTACCTTAACTATTCTTACTTCTACAAATATTTACAATTATTTCCCTCCTACACTATATAATATTAACATCTAAATACCACACTATTTATCGAATAAAAAATATCAAATCATTATAATACCCATTAAAATGTTCTTTGTGTCATTTCTAAGCTATAGTAAGGCTTTCCCTAAGATTTTTATATTTTGCGGTCAAATTTAACTCTTGGTTAATTTTGGAAGGATCACTAAGTAAACTTTTCAATCATAATCTAATATTAAATTTCGTTATTACTTTCCAAACACTCCTTAACCTCGTGTCCACATCAAAATAGCATAGGTAAGAAAAAGGTCTAAAATAAATTAGACTCGACATAATAAAAACAATATGCAAAAATTATAATTATAGCTTACATACCCTTTCCCGGGCCAACATTATATAACTCTACTTCACTAGGATGAACATTAACTAAGGCTTCATGTCTACATCCACCAAATATATTACATCAATGTAGTCCCTAATACATGTACCTTCAAGAGTATTGTAATATGTTCCTTTAACCCACATTGATATGTTCCTTTCACCCACTTCAGTAAAAGGAAGAAAGCAACACTACAAATTTTATAATAATCTATATATTCACAATTGAGTTGATCTATTAAAGTTAATCATTTTAATAATCCTCCAACATTTGTTTCAATTCTAACGATTTTAATGTCTAATTTAATCCAAACTAAGGAAAAAGTAACTTTGGGGGTAGATATGTTTATTCTTTAATAAATTGAATTTTAAAATTTAAATGTAGAGGAATACCTCGTTTCAAGGGGGTTTGATGCCGGAAATAGAGCAACTAAACCTCACATAGTAACGATTAACTTTTCATATATTTTTGGTTTAATAGGTTTTTAGTAGCATACGTGTAAAGGAAACCCCACACCTAGAAATCAATATTACTAAAGGATTAAATTTTAGCAATGATATAACATACAGGATGATTTAAAGAGTGTTGATGGAAGCGTGAGTACAAAGTGAGCTTTACTACTCTCATTATAATATAGATTCTGGTCTCAGAGGTCCATTTCTCAATTCTTTTACTTTGTTAATTATTTTGATGTTTTCAAAGTAAGAAAAAATAGAGGAATTAGCTCTCAAGTTTATTTTTAACAGTAGGTTCTAGTTTGGAGGATTAAGGTCTAAAAAAATTTTAGGGTTATTTTGAAGCATTAAACGATGTTTTTTGAGATCAAAGTTTTTTTGCTTAATTACAACGCCCTGTGACATTGTTCTACACTCAAATATCTTTACAAAATGCAAGAAAGAAGTCGATCAAAGTTTGTAAGCAGCAGTTATGTCTCCTGGAATTTGACCTTTGGGTTTGACCACCATGGTTCGAGAGGATGTCATGTTAAGCCTCGTTACGCATGCAAAAGAGGCTATCAAAAATACTCTAAAAGAGCCAAGGTTGTATCTTTATTTGAGAGTTAAAAGAGTCAAACCTAGCCCCTAGTTGGGTATGAAGCTATGTTAAAATTGGGCCACTAGGAGGAGAATAGGTTACATTCTATGTTATTGTATCTTGTTCCACAGTACAACAGAGCAATTGGGAATCGAGTTAGAAAGAATAGGGGCTTAGTGTTATGTAACAGCCTCACAGGCCACAGATCTCAAGTAACTCCATAGAAAACGCCTTCTCCTTTGTACTTGCATTATTTTCATACCTGAAAAGAGAGCATAGTAGACTCACCTTCTAGCTGGATTTTCTCTCGTAAATATTTCCTAGAGCATATACTTAATTTCATTGTGGATGGTGTGTGATTCTAGTTTTTATTCTCTATTTTCAATATTTTATCTCTTTCATGCATAAGTAGAAAATCAATAATTATTAAATCTGGAATCTAATAAATTTTACCTTCATAATATATATTTCAATTTATTTTATTAGATCAATTGTAACAAATTGTCTAGTAAAATATCCATGGTAATTTGCATATCACTACTTAATAGTGTATAAAAAATGGCTTAATAGAAAATCAATAAGCCTTAAAATTGAACTAACTAAGTAAAATGTTCTTTATAAGCCATTAATTATATAGGGAAAGAAAAATATTGGTATAAAATTTACACTTGTATTTGACACTCCTTGATAAGTTGGGGTGCATAAAACCACACATGTGCCTATTTTCCATTTCCATTTTGGGTATGCTCCAGTAGCCAAGAGTAGTCCCCAAAGGGCCCAACTTAACATAAGGCTTGGCAAAAAAAAGAACAAGTAAAACCCTTGTTTTGTGGATAAAAATGTAGGTTCAAACCTGCAGAATTTCAAATGTACTATATCATCTCATGTACATAATAATAAACGTTGAAGTTAGATGCCAAGAAATTGATCTCGAAATAATATCTTGATACAATCTAAAAAAAACTTTTAGAGAGAATGAAGAAAATATACCTATAACCATGCAATCACTCTTAAAAAATGTTTTTAAATAGAGGAGAATGCATTACAAAATAATCGTTACAAACTCGATGCAATCTAACATGTCTTAGAGAGAATAAAGGAAGTAGGCTTAAAAAAAACCTAATCAACGTTGAAACTGAAACTTAAATGTATTGCAGTAAGGTAAATCAATATTGGACTTAAAAAAGAAACATTTACATTCAACAATACATCAAACTTACACAATCTACTGAAAAGAAAGAAACGTTTACATTGAACAATGCATCAAAATTACACAATATTTCTTAGAAAAACTTAAGAAACTATGCTAAACGAATCACTTTTGAACCTTAAAAACAACATCCCCATGTTGTCTTTAATAAGATTGTGTTTCATGGAGCTATAACAAAGGGTTGTTTTAGACATCCCTACTTGTGCAAACTTCTTTAACTATTAAAACAATAAAATGATTAATATAAATTCATTTTAACACTACAATTTATATATGAAAATGGATTAGGCACAAACAAACAAAAAATCAATAAATATAATGTTTTTATTTATATATTTATTTAAGTTGACAAAATTTTATATTTAACAAATATTTTATTAATTATTTATATATAACCAAAATAATTTTTTTATTTTATGGACTCCCTACACTTAGTTAAGAGCATGAGTATGCTTACTCAAATAATTTAAATATGATTCAAATATTTTAATATTTGATTGTATAAAATGTTATTGTAAATGGAAAATAACATTTTTAGAATTAAAATAAGTTTAAAAAGTTGATTCTTATTAATGTTTTTTATCTTAAGTCATTTTATTCTAATTTTTGTTACGATAGTAAATTAATAATTTGTTAAAATAATCTAAATAAAATAAATTTAAAACAAATAATGTTCCTAATCACTCCTTAACATCATTAAATAATAAATCCATAATAGATGTTGATTTCGTCAAATTAAATTAAATAAAAGTAAAATAAAATTAATAATTATAAAAGTAAAACAAATAAGAATGCTTATGATGGTTCAATGTTATTAAGATTAATGCGGTCTATAAAATTTTAAGAGGAGAAAGAATCTAAGTTTAATTATTCAAAATCTTGTTTCTATGGTTAAAGAGAAAGGAAATAAGTGCTCCAAGATAGTTATAGTTGGATTGGCTTAATGGATCAAGAAGATTGGAAGTGTGGCTAATGATAGGGAATTGATAGTAAATATGAGTAAGAGTTAGACAGTCTAAGAAAAAGTGATTACTTTTCATCTTCCACTACTTAAAATAGAAAATTACATAAAAAAATATAAATAAAATAAAATAAAATAATAAAATTAATAATTCTAAAATAAAACAGAAAATAAAATTTGCTCTTAATAATGAATGACAAATATATCTATTACATCTTACATATCTTTTTTGCCACATACATACATATATATTCGTCCTTACGATCAAATATCTAGAAAAGGCCCACAAGTTTGATAAAGTCTTATAATAAATAAAAACGTTTTGATGCCAACCTTCACATTTTACATTAAAAAAATAGTTTGCGCTCATATAAATCCTAGGTTAAGATATCACCCAAGCTCTTATATGATAAAATAGGAAATCTGGTGGACACAACGATGAATGTAGGAGTATAATATAAGCATATAGTGATCAAATTTGACAGAATCTATAATTCATTATATTAATTAGTTTCAAATCCATATTAAGTAATTAAATTTGACAAAATCTATATTTCAAAAAGATAATTAGTCTTATAAACATTAAGTAATCAAATTTGACAATCTAGATTTCACTACATATAGTTAACAAAGTCGAAATCACTATGTTGATTAGTTTCAAATCCATATCAAATGATTAAATTTGACCAAATCTATATTTCACTAAATTAACTAGTTTCATATAGAGATCAAGTGATCAAATTTGACAAAATCTTAAAATCTATATTTCACTAAATTAACTAGTCCTATATAGCAATGTTGTGAACATCGCGATAGGGATTAAATCAGCGAGGGGAAAAAATCGATAAAAATCGGGAAAAAATTGGCACATACAAAAATATTCATTTTTTTTTCAAATTTTTTAATATCTAAAGCATCCACAACATAAAATAAATGCATTGACACATAAATATGAAAAAAAAAAACTAATATATAAGATGTGTAATATCATGTCTAGTGCTACATCACACATAACACTGAATCATGTCCTTAATATTAAGTCTTGAGTCTCAACTCAGCCTCAAAATATCAATAAAAAATATAATAATGTATTCATATCATGGGTCTTAATGTCATATACAAAAGAATGCACCAACCTCTGCCCCTCTTGGAAGAAAATGTAACAACTTTCCCTCTAGATGAAGAAGCTGGCGGGGTTGGCAATGGACTCTGTTGTGCTATAGAACCTGAAGCACCAGGAGCTAAAGGAGGTAGACCACGTCCTCTACGGGTAGCAGGGGTAGGTGGTGTCGCCTCCTCCTCTTGTTACTCCTCCTCCTCCTCCTCCCCCTCCACCTCCACTACCTCCTACTCTATCCAATCAGGGGTCGACTCAATGATAGGCCTCTCAGCCTCAACCCTCCATGCAACAGTAATGTCAATTGTATCTAAAGATATGGCCTCCATATCTGGTGTCCTCTCAAGTTGTCTAACCCACTATGTGTCCTCTCAAGATGATTACTCCTCCTCCTTAGCTCTATTTCTTAACCCTTGTGTGCAAAAATGACAAAAAAAATCGAATTTGCATGTTATTGGGTCGTTGTTTGACGGGCCCACGATTTTTTCGGCTCTAATCGCTATTTTTTCATGATTTAAAAAAAAAAAAAAAAAAAAAATCGGCGATAAAATCGCAATTTTTTCAAAAATCACGATGTTCGCAACAAAATCATATAAAGATCAAGTGATCAAATTTGACAAAATCTATATTTCACTACTACATATAGTTAACCAAGTCAAAACCACTATGTTAATTAGTTTAAAATCCATATAAAATAATTAAATTTAACAAAATCTATATTTCACGAAGCTAACTACTCTCATATAAACATCAAGTGATCAAATTTGACCGAATCTATATTTCACTACATACACTTAACAGAGTAGAAAGCTTCACGCCATCAAATTTGAAAGAATCTATATTTCACTAGATACAATTAACAAAATCTAAACCTTTACGCAACAAATAATTGACCTACTTATAGACCATAAATGCACCAAGTTATATATACCCACAGTTAGCCAAACCTTCACCGTACTCTACTCCACATCGTTATCAATATCAAATCTGACCAATTTGGCTAGTACAAGCAAAGAATTTGGCTCGTAGAAAGACCTCCGAGGGCAAATTACCCGATGAATAGTAAGCCACACCAATAAGGAGTGTGTGACCTCGCCGGAAATGGAGAAGCCCTAACGAAAACTAATATCTTGTAATATGGAATAGTCAGCCACACCAATCAGGAGCGTGTGACCTCACGGGAAATGCGGAAACCCTAACGAAAACGGATAGCTTATAAGAATTATATATATGGAATGAATTTGGACAATAGAAAGCACAAGTATCACTTTATGGTGGGGACTTAGACTCAGAATACTGAGTATCTGAAGTGAAGGGTTCTGGGAGGATGGCGGAAGGGTTCTGGGAGGGTTTCGAGGGTTACGAAGAGAACATCTCCAACGCCAACGGTGGAGCTCAGAAAAGAGTGTGGGGTGAGGGCGGTAGCGGTGGAGCTCAGAAAAGAGTGTGGGATGAGGGCGGTAGCAGTGACAGCGACAAGGCGGATGAGGAGAATCCGGCAGAGGGAGGGGCAGGGGTTGGAGTTAGGGTGAGCAGGAGGCGGCGCGGCAGGCCTGTGTGTTCGAGGAACAAGCCCAAGGGTCCTCCGCATGGAATCGTAGAGGATACGATGAAAAGTTGTATCATAGAGGTTCCCGGTGGCTACGAAGTCACGAATATAGTGCAATCTTTCATGCGCTGTATGGACGTGGGAGTCATTGTTTTGGGTGGCAGAGGGAACGTGACAGAAGTCGACCTGAGGGAGCCGGTTGCTGTAGGGGGCATGGTGGATAATACCGAAGGGCCATTTGAAATTGTATCGCTGACTGGAGCATTCCCGCGGGGTGGCGGCGTTGATACCCAAGGAAGTACAGGACTCAGAGTCACTCTAACAGACGCTCAAGGTAATCACGTTGGAGGGACAGTGGAAAGCCTCATAGCCTACGGGACCGTCCAAGTGACGGTTGGCACAGTCATGAATATCAACAGGGAAGTGCTAAATGTGCAGCATCCCGGACGCTTTCTTTCTCCACCTGCTGTGGCTGTGGCTGGGCAACACCACTTCCAATCTCCCACTATGACAGTGCAGCAATCACTATCACCCACGCTGATGACAGTTCAGCACCAGAATAATGCTATGCCGTTCAATAACGCTATGCCGAATTTGGCAATAGGTACAGTAAGGCCTGCCTCCCATGAATTAATGCCTAATATGGCAATTGGTTCAGTCAGGCCCAATGTTATGAACAATGTTATGCCAAATCTGGCAATAGGTTCAGTAAGGCCCAACTATCCTCAGTTTCAGTAAGACCGTAGAAAAATTTTGTCTATTGTTATGCTAGTTGCAAGACATCCTTGGAGAATAAAATATTGTTATGCTATATGCAAGACATTGTTGGAGAATGTTTTTATTGTACATGGTATTCTGAATTAATGAAAACATTAATAAACTCTGTTGTTTAAGATTTTGCCAATTACATTTCAAAATAAGAAATAAATTGTTCATTGTTACGAGGCTCTACAATTTGCATTAACTAATTAAGTTATCTTTTAAAAAAGAGTTATTGATTGTTGAAATATCAAATTAAGCCAAGATCTTTATTTATTTTATTTATTTGTATGCTTTTTATTGAGACTTTTCAAGTTGTAGTTTAAAAAAATTTACAGAATAATTTAGAAATTTCGATAAAATTATGAAAATTTTGGACAAAGATTTAAAAAAAAATGAGTTACAGTGGTTAAACTTCAGTAGTTTGGATGTTGGAAGGGTTTTTTATGGTAATAAATCCATTTCCATGCAATTCAAACACTCCAACTACCTTTTTTGAAGAAAAAAAAATTACCAAATTCAAAAAAAACTACATTCCAAACTATTCTATTACATCCATAAACAACTTCCTTTTTTAAATTCAAAAAATTTAGAATAAATTTTCAAGCTTTATTCTTATATATTTTGACGTCTCAAATGTGAATGTTAAAACGGAAAAAAAAAAAAAAAAAACAGTAGATGTTTCGAGCATAATATTATGATCATAACATTTGAAATTATCTCTTTGTAGTTGAGGTTTTTCAAATGGAGATTAAGATGAAAGAAAAATATAATAAAATGAAATCGTAGAGAAAAACCTAAAAAGAAAAAAACTAAATTTAATATTATCATATAATATTATTTTTGAACTGGAAAATTATATAAAGATATCAGTATTTTTATCAAATTCACAAGATTTAAAAATCCTGAAATCTTTAACAATATACAATACCAAATCCAAAACAAAAATTACTATGCACTAGAAAATTTACAAGACTTATATATAGTAAGTACAAAGACAATACAAATTTACTTCAAACTCTTTAACATTCATATAATATTGTTCCTTAATAAGTTATTTGCTTACCAGCTTAATATTCCTATTTTGATAAAGGTGAAATGAGAATAGGCAAAAGTTCCTTAATAAGTTATTTGCTTACAAACTTAATATTCCTAATTTGATAATGGTGAAATGAGAATTGTTGGGCAAAAGTTATAATGTTGAAATTATTTTTGCGTCACTTGAATTGTGTATGAGGAGGCATGACTATGTAAGAAAGATAAAATGAGTGGAGTTATCAGATTTTGGAAGCTAGGTTTTTTATTTATTGTTTTTAGAAATTGAAAAATAATAATGAAAATATTTTAATGAATAAGTTGTAAATTTAGAATTTTTTTTATCAATATAAATAATATGATAGGAAAGTACTTATTTTTGTACATAAATTACTGTGTCCATGATGAGCTGAAGTAGTGTTTACTAAGGACTAACTTAAATTTATCTTAATTATGGATATATCAAAGTTCATAAGGAACTTTGAAACTTGACCATATGTTTGCATATGGGTCGTCAAAACCTGAGCGAAAAGCAACAATAGTAAAATGAGTGTATGACCTCAATTTCAACTCAATTATGGTAACAATATTTATAATCACTAGTTTTTTATAATTCTTCAATTCTATTTTTATTTTAAATAATTTTAATCGTATGTCTTTCATACTAGGCATGTCCCTCAATGGAGCAGCATCACAATTTTTCACTAATCAAAGAGGTTTGAGACAGGGATGTCCATTATATCCTCTACTTTTCCTATTGGCGGCTGAAGGCCTTAGTCAACTCATTCATCATGCCAGAAGATTGGGATCCCTGAGGGGAATTGAAGTGGCTACAAATCTTATTATCACCCATATTTTTGTGGATGACATTATGCTCTAACGCGAAGTCAGAGCTCTTAAAGAAATTTTGGATCTTTTCGTGAAGGCGACAGGCCTATCTATCAATAATCAAAAGTCCTCACTTGCTCACGAAGACATCCTTGAAACTGATCTCTTTTGGACGCCTGGTCTTCTTCCTTTTACTCAAGCGAGGGTACTTGCATTAAGTATCTGGGTTTTCTGCTCAAGCCTGATGGGTACCGCAAACAGGATTGGTTATGGCTATTCTCAAAAATCGAGAAGAGAATTAATTCTTGGAGCCATAAATGGCTCTCAAGAGCGGGGAGATTAGTTCTAATAAAATCTGTTTTACTAGCCATCCCAGTCTATTGGATCAGCCTGGCTTGGGTCCCCATTGGTATTTTAAATGAAATCAGAAGCATTTGCAGTAAGTTCCTTTGGTCCGGAAAGGAGGAAAAAAAAACGCTTCCATGGGTGGCATGGGAGAATATTGCTAAGCCAAAGGAATGGGGTGGTTGGGGTATCAAACAAATTAAAACTTTTGGTTCTTCCTTGACTGCTAAATCGATCTGGAGGCTTATATCTGAAAATAACTTGTGTACCTCTGTGGTCAGAAGGAAATATATTGATCATGTCCCATTGGATGATTGGATTAGGTCATCAGTTAAAGATTATAAGTGTGCATCCAACATCTAGAAAGCCTCCATACTTGTTTTTGATTTGGTGGGAAATGGCCTCCCTTGGAAAATTGGAAATGGGCTTGTTGCAGGATTGGACTGGATCCCTGGGTTGGCTACATTGAAAATTACACACTCTCAATGGGCCTTAGGTACTCTCTCCTTCGAAAAGGCCTGTTTACTCTGGCATAAATCGACGACCCTGGTCAGTCCACTATCTGGGCACGGGCCTAGAAAAAGGTTGAGGCAATTGATTTGGAAATTCAGTGGGTCGAAGAATGGAGGGCTTATATTCAGGAATTGGAAAATACCTGTGTTCATTTAAAAGACTCCCCAGACACCTTAGTTTGGGTACACTCTAAATCTGGGAGGTATTCACCCAAGGATGGTTATGATCACATTATGGCTACCAAGGAGGGGGGGCATAAAGAATGGTGGTATAAATCCCTCTAGGAAAATCGGATGTCCTGCTAAATCCAAACTTTTCTTCTAGAACATACTTCGCCAGAAAGTGCCGACTTGGGATACCCTACAAAAAAAATTCTTCATTGGCCCTGGGTGGTGCAATCTTTGTAATAAGGGAAAGGAAACTACTGAGCACTTATTCATTAATTTCCCTTTCTCTAGGAAGGTCTGGGAATTTACACTCACACTTTGTAACGTGGACTCTGTGTGGAGGGGCGAAAATTGTAATGAAGCGTGGCAGTCCTAGTAAGATTCGGATCATAGGGGTATTCCTCTTATTATCTCTTGGGGCATCTGGATCACCAGGAACAAATGTGTTTTCAAACATTCTCTCTCTTCCCCGACGTTGGCGGCTGGTGAAAGTGTTGCCATATTCTCGGTTTCCTCCTCTCCTTCCTCTATGGTTCGTCCTAGGCAAGTGCTGAGCGAAGTCATTTTACTAGATATTACTTGGGCCTATTTTGATGGGGTTTTTGTTGAGGGGCTCTGTGGGGCTGGCTTGATCATCCATTTAAATTCCAATATTTCTTTCGTGGCCTCGGTGGATCTGGTAACGAGGACCAACAACTTTGCAGAATTACAAACGTTAAAACTCTTTTTATGTTTCCTTCTCCACAAGGACATCACCTCGATTCAAATCTTTATGGACTCATTAAATGTCATTAATTAGTTTAACAAAACTCAGATATGTCAAAAAAATTTATTGCGTCCTATTCTTGATGAGATTCTTGCCTTTAAATCACTTGTTACATGGATTTCTGTTTGCCACATTTACAGGGAACAGAACCAGTACGCTGACGCTTTGTCTAAAATCGATCTTAGACTGGCTCCGAGCTTGTGGATGATAGAAGAAAAGGATGGTCTGGTGGTCTGTGTGTCAGATAACAGACCATACTGATGGAGGGACATCCCTCATTATTTGATTGATATTTAGTGTTTTTTCTCCATTATTCTTGTACTGTTATAATATTCTGGAGCAGATGTATATTTTTTTGTTTTTGTCATGTTCTCACATAAAACTCATACTTTTAAATTATTATATATTTTCATGAACCAAGTTATTATACTCACTATATATTTTTTTGGATGATCGGTTTCACTTATGCTGAGACCAGTCTCGGATGGTTACTGACCATTGACATTTTTGTCGGGTGTTTCTCTTATTTCTGGAGGCCCGTATGGATGAATTGCTTATGGTTGACATGCTCATGCACCATTTATGCAGCCCCTCTGCATTGTTTTGGTCTTTGAGTGCAATTGTGGAATCAGCCTCTCCTCACACCTTTGGGTGAGGATCGGTTGGATTTCTTACTTGCTCCTTGCCTTTGGGAACAAGACTTATGGAATGCCTTGGAAAATACAATGTAGCTTTTTTTTTTCTAATATAAAGTTTGATTTTTTCTTGGGAAAAAAAAATACTAGGCATGCCCAATTAAAACATAGAGTGATGACATAGCAAGATGAAGATGCATTTATTTATCTATGAAAATGATAATATTTTTATAGGAAGAATCTTCTTCTAGGTGTCACTATTATTAATCTTGTAGTAAATTAGATAAATCACCAACTTTTAATTATGAAGCTTTATGGACTAGCTTAGATCCATCTTAACTCAAAATCTACCAATCAAACCAAATTTGTTGAGGTACAAACCAATTTTGGAATGAAAAGAGATTTAATCCTCTATGCTTTTGGTAGATATGCAGTTAAGATGGATCTATTAGTATTCTCATTTTCAATTTAATTAAAATATTGATTTGATTTTTATGGAATATCCACTAAATATTTTTAGTAGTGATGGTAGAGGAGGTTTACATATGTCAAAAGTATATTTTTTTTCCTTTTAAACTTAATTAAAAAAATGTCATAAAATTTTTCTTTTGTGAGTAAAATTTCTTTAGTTAGATTTCCATTAAAACAAGGATTACAAAATATGTTTCAACGGCCCCCTTTTCCTCATTCTGGCCAGACTTGTTGGAATTGGGGGTCGGTGGATGCCACAAATAAGATTTTTCATGCATTATTTCCGTCAGGATTAGAAGCCATACATTTCTTAAGGGAGACAAAAAGATCACAAAAAATAACAACAACATATCAAAGAGGGGGTTCGGGAGGGAGTATCGGGGGGGCTGCAAAATATTCATCAGGTTCATGCATATAGAAATAAATATGTTCCAAATGGGCTTCCAGATTGCAGATTTGGTCATTCGTTTAGTGGTGGCTCCGTTGGAGGTTATCCAACTCTTCCAATATATATTGTTTTGGTTGTATAGTATATCATTCATATATGAAACCAATTCATTGTGATCTTCATACATGTGATTGTGAACGATGTCCATATTGAACTATATACCTCTTAGTTTCTTTGTTATGAAATCCAAGGAATTTGGAGCAACTATTTGACCTAGAGAGCGATCCAGAGTGTGAGCCACTTCACCCTCTCATTCCAACCTTGCATAGTTTCAAGAAGAAGAGATGTGGCTATGAGTTGGACGACCTGCATTAAAGTGATGGCCACCCCCATGGCGAGGTCTTCCTCTTTGGCATGGCATTGCTTTCAAAGTTGAAGAACTGAGCGACGAGGTCGTTGAGAAACCCTCAAAAATCCTTCCAGAATAGAAATGAAAACAAACACCAAAAGTACAATAAGACCTGCTAGTCTTGAGAATGACAGAAACCACACCAGGGTAGGTTTGGAAATAGGCAGAGAGGGACTTCCCTAAAGCAAAACAATTTCCCAGAAAAAAACACGCCCCGAAAGCCCACAAATGCAAAATTATACTACCCAAGTGTTCTCAGAAAAATCCCACAAAAAATGTTATAAAAATAACTCAAAATAAAATATTTTGATTATGAAAATATGAGGAAACTTCTACCTTCCTTTAAGATACAAAGGTATATGATTAGGATACCCTTTACTAGTATACTTCGACTTTTGTTTTTTATTCTATGTGATAAGCAACCTTATTGAATTTGAACTAATATCAAATTATGGTTAAAGGCTACAGATATATTTTAGATCTTTAGAACTTAGATTATCACTTCAAGATCTTTAGAACTTAGACTGTCACTTCAAGGTTGCCCTTAAATCCAAATCTCTAAAACCATGTTGAAAATCTAGGGTGTCCTATGTACAATTACTTCTTATGACTTTTATCAGCTTAATATGTAGAAAATCCATGTAGATTCAAACTGGTATTTTTAATATGCTAACAAAATACTTGAATCTACTCTATAAATTGTAGAAACCAATTACGATCGCACAATCACATGAACAAGAAAGAGAGAATTTCAATCGCACAACACAAATATTTATCTGGGGAAAGTCTCAGCTAAAAACCACGCTATCATTTTATTGCATAAGTCAAAGAATATGAGAAAAATACAATTCTTCTCTCAGGATTGAGAGCTCTCTGCATTATCTCTGCCTGTCTCACTAATTCCTAGGCAAGCTTGGCTCAATACTTAACCAAATTCTTGGCCTTGGGAATCCTTGTTTCCTTGTGCAGTTTCCTTAGGAATTAGGCCCTTATTAACAAGGAAATTCCCCAATAATGATTGTGCAATAAATCATGGCTCTTCCTTTGACACCATGCACCACATTTATAATTAGATGATTATACAACTGATAGTATACTTCCCTTAAACTTCAATCCCAACTTAGTCTTTCTCAGAATTGACATGCATGAGTTATTTTTGAGCGAATTATCAATTATCTGATTGATCACTGCATGTGAATTAAATCTAATTTAATTCACTTGTCCTCTCACTTGTTCCTCTATCAGTTAGAACTAGTTAAATTTATTTTAACTCGAATAAATTAAGCTAATTAATTACAACTCAAAATAAACTCAACCAAGGCTCCTAAAAAGTAGGAGACGCTCTACATGTCTCTAGTTTGACCTTCAACTCGAACTAACTTAACCAACTAAGTCTTCCTAACTTAGTTAACTCGTACAAGTTGTCATGTGATGTGGAATTACAATTTCCTTCTAATTTAATTAAGGGAAAATTAAATTAGAAGCCTCTTCTTGTTACCATTTTCAACATAATATGTTTCTTGTTATCCTTATAATCATAAGGAAATACCCATAAAATTCTATAATCATCATAAAGAAGTAAAAATAAAATGCTATAATCATCATAAAGAGATAGCCACACAATAACACAAGAGTTTACCCTATGAATATACACATGGGGAAAAACCCAACAATCATTTGTTTATAGAATCAATTCAACAAGATAGACATCAAAGTCAAATCTAGGGAAAAACTAACCCACCAGTATATATCCATCTTAACCACAGATCTAACAAGAGGGGAGAGGGATCAACCACTTTTAAAGTGCAAAATTAAAATAATTGGGCCTCTATATAAAAGATTCTATAAAAAGATTTGAATGTATAAAAAGATTCAACCCCTTGAAAATTTACTTGGGCATTTCAATTTTTTGTAGTACATAGCTTAAGCTTGCAATTCAAACACATAATTACTTAATTTAAAATAAAATTGATGGAAAATATACCTAAAGAAAAGGGCCAAAATATAAAATAGTAAGACTACTTGAAATGTTTTACACATAAAATTTTAATTTTTCCAATTAATTTTGTTATTAATAATTTTTTAAATGATATACACGAGGTCTTGGATAGACGGTGATCGAGTGCTCTCTTGAGGTCAGCAGTACCATTCCCCGCCCCGATCGGGTTGCTCTATTAGACATGATGAAGTTGTAGTCCTACCAAGCTTATAAAAAAAATAGCTTTTTAAATGATATATTTTAATTTCATATTATGACTTAAATAAACTACATATCTCTCTCTTATTACTCTTATTAAGAAGTAATTGATTTTTTTTCTAATCACTTTTTTTTAAGCATTGAAATATTTAATTATCATCAACATTAAATATTTTTTTCCTTCTTTATATATACATATATAGAGTTGATATTAAAATAAATTAGTAAACATGCTTATTCAAATAGTTTATTTAACTTTTGAATTGAAATACTTTTAAAATCATAAGAATTATACAACTTTATCACACTCACATGTGAAAATATAATTTTTTTAAATACTTTTAATTAAAACTAGTGGAATTCCAACTGAATCCATTGTGCTCAATTTGAGAACCCTGAACTATTTCTGGTTTGGATTAGATAGTATTTGGGATTGAATTGAGCGGGTCACTTTAAACTATCCTGGATGTGAAGTTGGCTCGGGGAGAGAAGCAGTATTGTGACTGGTATCGTTGGTTGGGAGGAACATTCATTTCCCTATGACTTTGTGATTGGTTCAAGTAAGTCAAAATAGGAACACAGATAAGTATCAAAAGAGTTTATATTTTTGTTAATGAAAATATTTGTTAACCTATAGGCTATTTCAAGAAGTGAATTATTCTATATATTGTGAAAGGGTTATGATCAAAACTATGGTTGCACTATTGTGAAGTGTATTCTAGAAATTGAGTCTGGCAATTATTTTATACTAAAATGAAAGAACATCGAATAATTGATAATTTATGACATAGTGTTGTTAGGGATTGGGGTTTTTACCTGGGCTAAGCCAACTTCTATCAGCAGTCTAAGGACAGTCCCTACTCCACACACAATCACTACTCCTCATAAAATCATTGTTTTTGAATAGGAAAGTTATTAAGTAGATTCTTTGTCAAGTAAAACCAGTAGCAACCATACATGTATTATAGTAAATAACATCAATAACTGGTGTACCAAACCTGGTGTTATCACTAAAAAAAAAAAAGAATCGAAGCATGAAATGAAGAGGTTACCCATGAAATTGAGAAGAAAGTAATATAAAGTGACAACCGAAATAATAGACTTCAGAATGATATATGCATGTGTGTGTGTGTGTGTGTGTGTCAGTTAAACAATTGGTGTCAAACAACCAGGAGTACGTTAATAAACATTTTTAATAGGAAAAGATGTATCTCTGCGAATACTGAGAACCCAAGTGAAAACTTAGACATAACCATTAATATTTGGAAAGAACTATGTATAGAAATTGCATTGCATATATATATATATATATATATATATATATATTGAATGTAATAAGAAAATGTAGAAGAAATCTCATAATCAAGAAGAACACCAATAATTTAACTGTACCCAAATGATAACCATCATTACTAATGTATCAATTAAGAACAAATGGGGAAAAAAAATCACATCTATAGTCAAGGGTTTCTTTTAAAGCCCTAGATTCATATACAAGTCACGCCAAAATTCATCTATAAATGGAAAGCACACAATTGCATACATTACATTAAGGATATTTAATAAATTAACAATTGTTTCAAAAGCCCAACATGGTATTGGTCGCTAGCCTTTCTAGTTAACAACAAAGATAGGTATAGAAATTATATTTATATAGTCTTGAAACCCTCTAACTCCCTCAACCCAAAGACAGGAACCAAAAATATTCGATGGAGGAAAATCAAACATGAAACCCTAGCTGCGAATGCACTTGATCTCACCTAGAAAATAGTAGTAGGTAAGAATTGGAAGAGGAACCTGGGAGAGAAACAAGCCATTGAGATCTAGAAATCATTCATCTAAGGATGCAATGAGGGGCATACTTGTCAAATAACTGAGAATAAATTGTAAAGAATAAAACATGCAAGCTTTAATTAGACAAAGTAACCAAAGGTATGAATATTCGGAAGAAGGGTTACCTAACCAATGCCTATTCTTCTCGATAACTACCTCAACACTCCTAAACGAAACAAATCTCTCAAGATTATTAATTAGTTACAATAATAGTAAATGGAATCGTTTAGGCAATGCTAACTAAAGAAAACAATTATATAATTACCTATAGAGCCTTGGATGAGAGCATCGATCCATGGGAAGGATTCAAGAAACCCTCAGAAGCTCTGATGTTAAGCCCCAATTACCTCCACAAAGAAAATGTAGCAAACAACATAAGTGACTAATAGTGTGAGTGAAAAAACAAAATAAGTAAAGATAACAACCCTTGCATTTGACTAAAATAAGTCTCAGTAATAGTATAATCGTGAAGTTACCTGACCAAAACAAGAGAATTGGAACAATAATGAATGATCCAAGAGCATCAAAAACACGATTTATCCATCGTAATTGCAAAGCCATTCTCGACGGAAAAGGTTGGGAAAATGACTCCCATGTGGCACCAAGGTTCGAGGATAGTTACCCTCTAACCAGCTCCTCTAATGTGGGTCGTTTAACCAACCCTAATGGATGAGAACCATAGATCAAGATATCACAATTACTAATAACAAGTGGCGGACAACTATGAATGTATCGAGAAGGTTCAGAACCATAAAACATATAGTACATATATTAATCCCCATACTTATAAATTGACACAACAATAATAATGTTCAGAATGTTTACCTATGTAATGGCGTTATGCCATAAACCACCAGTCAATCATATATTCATTTTTTAATTAAAGTGTAATACTTATGACCAATAAAAGTACTTATGATATTGTTCTAAATCATAGTAAGTATAGTATAATTTATGTATTCAAAAATAAATAACAAATAAGTCCCATGTTGAGCAGGGTTATAAATATAAGAATTATATTTACCAAGGTGAAAAAAAAAAGTTGTTGTAGAGATTTTCTATAGGTGGTATCAGAGTTGAAGGGTTCAACATTGTGGGTTGTTAATGACAAATAATAGAAAACCATTTTGTGTTTTACAAAAAATAAGAATTTGAAATATGACAACCCCAACTGCAGGACCAAATTATGCACCTTTAACTTAGTTAAATCTTGAGTTGTAGGTGCATTTGGGTGAAGAACCTTGGTCCATATCCATTATTTTGTTTAAAAAATAATGCATAATTGATGGGGAAAATCACCAGTTAATATTTGGCAAAAAATAATAAATTATAAATCAAATAAATTTATATGATATAAACAAAGGAAAGGATAAGTGAAGAATCTAGTCATGATCATATTGAAATGATTATGTAAGTTTTGTTCCATTATCGGAATACCAAATGAACTATTTTTGGGGTACCGTTACTTACAAGAACTCGTATGTTGGGTGCCTCCGAGAGCAAACAATTGTTTGGACGACTTAAGCATTAACACATGTTAATTAGTAAATCATGCCCCATGACTATGGGATAGTAAAAACAAAAACAATATGATAGAGAAGCATATGTGTAGATTTTATGCAGGAAAATCCTCTTTGCAGACAGAGACGATCCCTCTAGCCCTAGGATGGGTCTAGTAACAACAGGGAACAATCTAATGCCTACTTTCCTAGATTGAAATTTGACACAAATCGTATATAGATGACCTACCTTGATCTGATGATGTTCCTCACTCGATTCATTTGATCCTTTTCTCTTCTTAGTCAGATCCTCGATGTCACCAGTGCTTAGTTACCTACACAAGAGATCAAACAACACAAAACGTGACAGCACAACATGTATTTCGCATAAACAATCTATCTAGTTGATTAATGAGTACTAGAAATCCAATCATACATTATAGACAAGAGTGGAAAGCAAGAATCAGTTGTATCATATTAATATAGAGAGGGGGAGTTACAACATGCACCTTGATGTCGCAACTCTCCTTCAACGGGTCCGGATCCAGACACGTCTCCAATGCGCTCGTTTCAACTTGATACGAAAATTCCAAAGGTCTCAACTCTCCTTCAATGCCTATAGCAACAATTCTCTCTCTATTGTTCTTCTATCTCTGTTCTAACTAGCAGAGGTATGGGAGGATGTCCATTTTATAGTGAAGGGAGAGGGAACATGGATCCACTTAAGGTGGGGAAATGGTTTATCTCCTTTGTTGGTTCCAAAATTGTAGGAACAAGAATCCCAAAGGGAGAAGCTCGACCCTATCCCCATGAACAACCAACCATCTCTCCGCCCATAAAGCTTCCAAATCTCAAAACTTCATTTCCATTTTTAAAAACCTTCCATAAGTGGATGGGCACGAATATGATCTCCATTCTAGCATCGGTCGACGTTGCTCCATACCAAAAATGAGGAATCGGCACCAGTGAGACAAGTATAAGGCGCGTCGCTCCAGATTAACATGTTTTTAAGGAGCTAATCCAGGAAATCTCAACAAAGAGTTTGTTCAATATACTGTAAGGGATATAATGGAACATTTTCAAAATTGAAAATAGACACAGGAGTCACTAATAAAGGTCCTCCAGGATTCGGGAATAGGGATTACAGGGACAATGACAAATTTTTGTGTAACAGATGCCCCCTAAAAGCATGAAGGTCGAACGAGAGTTGTTGACCAGTGGTTGTCATTGATGTCAACCCAAGCAGCACCAGGGGCTACCCAGATCTTGCATGGGAATTTTGACTTGAAAAATTACTCTATTTCGAGTCAAGAATATTTTGGATGGTTTCTACTTGTCGAGATGTTTCCGTTGATATATGGCATGCCACGTAATTCTTCGCGGTTTGATAGATATTCATGTTTGAAGTTAGTAATCCCAGTTAGTGGGATAAAACCCCATGGGGTTGTGGCATGACACTGATCATTGGTTGTGGTCATTGAATAGTCAATAATTAATAATTTTTTAAGCTCCTAAAATCCCTCCAACATTCACTTATTGAAGACTCTCCCAACCTAAGATTTAATATAAATTGTGACCCTCATATCCTCCTCATGTAAGGATTTCGCTACTGAAAACAGGTCATCTTGGAATTTTCGCTATAAATTTTTTTCTGAAAAGCTTTAGATGCTAAAACAAACAAAAAAATTCTTGGGATAAATCTTTATGAAGCTCATGTCCGAATTTCAGATCTTGGTTTTCTATATTTTCGGATATATGACCTGTGGAAGTTAGGTTTTTTGCAAGCTTCCGAATTTCATCTCAAAGAGGTGTCCTTGGTAAAATCGCCATAACTCTCTCTTTGAGAAGTGGATTAGAATTCTATAAGAAGTGGCGGATAGTGCACAGACTGTAGTTTTATGTGTATCAATTTTAGAGCTGAAGGAGGGAACAATGACACGTGGCACGTTGTACAAGTTTGCTCCACTGAACTAGTCCATAATTAGGTCATTGTGAGAGATTGGGCATAAATTTTCCTTGAAGAATCCAAATCGGGTCAAACATGTGGCATTGGAAAGAAGACTTGGAGGGCTACTACAAGACCGAAGATCATATATTGGGGATCTGAAATCACAGAGATACAACAGATTCAATATCAAGCTCCTAAAATGCAAGAAAAAGCTAGATCATGTGTTGTGAAGGGCTGCAAAGGACTAGACTTTCTAGGGCAGCAAAGAAAAGCAAGGTGCAAAAAAATTATGCAACAGAGGTAAGCTCTAGGTAAGTATCTTTTGTATATGCATTTTCATCTCTTAATTTCTTTAGTTTCTTTGTATTCTAATTTGTTGTTTTTGTTTAGCCCTGACATATGCTCTGCAGGATGAGGTAAGTTTTGCTATTATCATGTCATGGGTATTTCCTTGAAGACTTTTTGTAGGTATTATATATTCATCAAGATAATACTCAATGTGTGATCTAATGTTTTGAAGAGCGATAAAGGGTAGCATGACAAGAGCAGCAATCAAGGTGCAGAACAGCAGCAAGAAGTTCACCACATGAAGTCTTCAATTGGGCAGCACTACATACAGTCATTGTAAAGGTATCATTGTGCTAATTCATTGTAAAAGTTTTACAAGTTTCTATATTCTAAGAGTTTAAGAGGCAATGTCAAGAGGTCTAGGATCATCATTAGGTGGTTGTGTCATAGTTGGGGTTATGGTCTAGTGTGTCTTCTTCTTCTACATCATTCTATATCATTGTAAAGTGGACCATTTCCCTACTACGAGAGTCCATTCTTCTTTTATTCTTTTATAGGGTGGTAGGGTGGTGCTAGGCTAGTGCATGAAGTTACCAACAGGTTCAATCCTGTGAAAATTTCAGGGTGGTAGGGTCTTGCTAGGGTGAGTTGTAGCTCATTAGGTGTTGGGGCATCCATTCAGTTGACTACTAAAGAATCTCGAGTGTTGGAGCATCCATCCAGTGGGAGATGGAGAAGAATGCTTTTCTAGGTTCTAGGAAGTTGCAGCTTTCTTTTCAATTAGAGTTGAAGATTAAAGAATTATTAGAAAATAATTCAGGTGGTTTTTGTCCTGGAGGGGGCTTCCACCTTAAAAACTGTGTGCATTTGTGTTCCTTTTGTTTGCATTTGTGTTCCTTTTGTTTACTGTTATGATTGTACAAACATTGATAATAATTGAAGATTAACTAATGCTCTGAAATATTAATAATGTTACTAATTGAAAGGAATATTGATTCACCCCCCCTCTCATTATTTCCAACAATTGGTATCAGAGCTTGGTTCCTTCAATAACAGTTTAACAGCTGGAAGGAGGTCATGGAGCATACCAAAAATGGTGTACCTCTGTTCAATGAAAATAATAATGCACTCTAGAAAGGAAAAATGGAGGTATATCTCTTAGCGCAAGGTTACGAAGTATGGGACATTGTTCAAAATGGCTTTACACCAACCGCGAATGAACAAGGTAAGAATAATTTGGTAAATGATGAAAAAGCAAAGAATATTATTATCAGTGGACTTATTGAATCTGCTTATCATAAGGTATTGTGTTGTAAAATCACCAAAAATGTATGGGACAAGTTTGAGAATATATATGCAGGTGACTCAAATGTCAAAGAAGCAAAGCTTCAAACCTACAGAGCAAAATTTGAGCAACTCAGAATGAAAGAAGATGACAACAATGATGCATACTTCCAACACGTTAATGAAATAACCAACACTTTGGAAGGATTGGAAGAGCTTGTTGACAAGAAGACTATTATACGAAAGATTCTTAGAATGTTACGAGGAAGATTCAACCCAAAGGTATCGGTCTTAGAATACAGTGCAAATCTGGACAAACTCAGCAAAGAGGAATTACATGGAGTTCTCATAGCATATAAAATGAGACTTAATGAAGAAGAGGGTACTTCGCATCTAGAAACTGCGTTTGTTGCATCTAAGAAAACCAATAAGGACAAACAACCTTCAAAGTAAAATACTTGCACCTACAAGTGTGAAGAAAAGGAAGATGATGAAGAAGGTCTTTCAGATGGAGAATATGTTTACTTTACGAGAAAACTAAAAATTGGTAAGGGAAAATTCAAAGGTAAACTTCCATTTATATGTTTCGGCTGTGGTGAGGTTGGGAATTTCGCAGCAAAATGTCTGAACAGAAGTGATGGCAACTCAAAAGGAAAGAAAGGCTTTAATAAATTCAACAAGCAAGGCAAGAAGAAAGGATTCAAAAGTAACTTTCTCTCTAAAGAAGATAGCTCATCATCTGATGAAGACAGTGGCAGCGAAGAAGAAGCCAATGAGAGAGTACTGTTTATGGCCAAGCACAATAAACAAGAGGTATCAAATACGAAGAAGAAGGGTTGACCATAGAATAATTTTCTAAGGAGGCAATCAGGCTTATAAAAGAGCTCAAGGCTGAGAAGATTCGTTCCAATACTCTTGAAGAACAAGTTCAAGGTCTCAAAATTGAAGTTGAAGAACAAAAATGTATTGAATAGTCACTTCAAAAGAAGTTGGAAGAAAGAAACCAAGGAAGGGAAGCATTAGAAGTTGAAGTAGTCTTGCTGCGTAAGGAATTGAAGAAGGGAAAAATTGTCCAAAACTATGCCAACATCTCAAGGGCATTGGAAGAACTCATCAACAATCAACGATCTTACAACGACAAAACTGGCCTCGGTTACAAAGAAGAAGAATCAAGAACTTATACAACTTAATACAATGAACCTACGAGATCTGACAAGCATGTAGACTTCATTGGACAAGATTCACAAGAATAGCTTTGGAAGAAAATTCCCCGACGAATATTTCCATCTAAGTACCAACATATTTTTCATGGCTATTGTTATTCATGTGGAAATTTTTGTCATAAAGTCGTAGAATGTCGCACATACCCTAGGAACCAATACAATTCCAGGAGATCTGTCAAATATGAACCTCCCAGGGCTCAACGAAACATCATTAGTTTTGAACATTTAAGAAATAATATTGAATGTTACAAATGTCGAAACTTCGGACACATAGCTAGAGACTGCAGACTTGAAAATCCTCTAGAAGAATCTTTGAAGCCACAAAACGAACGAACATGGAAGAAGAAGAATATTGATAATTGTGCTCTTGATCTCAAGGCTCAAAACAACAAAGATGTGTGGTATGTTGATAGCAGTTTCTCAACGCATATGACTGGAGATAGAAAGAAATGTGTATCTCTGAAAGAGAAGAAGGTTGGAACCATGTCCTTTGGAAATTATGGATCTTCAAATGTTATAGTATCAGGTACTATCACTCTCGGAAGCAAATATTCTCTAGCCAAGAATTTTTTATTGGTTGAAAACATGAATCACAATCTCCTCAGTGTTGGACAAATGTGTGATCAAGGACACACAAATCTATTCAAATCCACAAAATGTGAAATCAGGAAAGGCAGATATGGTAAAATTGTGGCTACAGCAAGTCGAGCTCCAAAAAACATATATGTTATGGATGAAGAAACTAAAGCATGTCTACTAGCTAAAGAAGATGAAAGCTGGTTATGGCACAAATGAATGGGTCACATAAACTTTGAAAATCTTGTCAGGATAAGAAAAAAGGAAGTAGTACGAGAAATGATGAAAAACTCAAAACCTTCCAACACACTATGTGAGGCCTGTCGGCACGGCAAGCAGATAAAAGTTGAATTTAAAACAAAAGAACACTTTGCATCACATCCATTGGAATTGATACATATTGATATATGTGGTCGTGTGAGAACAAAAGGATTAGATGGAGAATTATATTTCATGTTAATGATAGATGACTATACCAGGATGACAATCATCAGTTTCCTAAAGAAAAAATCTGAAGCATTTGAGTGCTTTAAGATCTACAACAAGTTGGTCGAAAATGAAACTGATTTGAAAATAAAGTGTCTAAGATCAGATAATGGCAGATAATTCACTTCCAAATTATTTCAGCAATACTGTGATGAAAATGGAATAAAAAGATAATTTTCAACAGCATGAACACCTCAGAAAAATGGAGTTGTTGAAAGAAAGAACATAACCGTACAGGAAATGGATAGAACAATGCTGAAGGACTCAAAATTGGATGAAAAATTATGGGTTCAAGCAATTGATACGGAAGTCTTCATTATCAACCGAAGTATTCTCATAAATAATTGCAACAAGACCCCATATGAATTATGGAAAGGAAAACCAGCTAATGTAAAATATTTTAGAATCTTCGGAAGCAAATGTTATATCAAAAGAGAAGATCAAAACTTGGGTAAGTTTGAATCACGTGTTGACGAAGGTATCTTTGTTGGTTACTGACACAAAATAAATGCCTATAAATGCTATAATCTGAGAAAAAAACATATAGTGGAGAGCATAAATGTTACATTTGATGAAGAAGGTGTTCTAACGAATAATGATGAGGATCTAGAATCTTTGAAACTTGAGACAGAGGCTAAAAAAGACACAGAGAAAATTCTAGAACAAGAAGAAATTGTCAACCAGGAAGAAGTAAATAATGATCATCAAGATATACAGGAACAAAAACAAGAATCTCCTCCAAAGAGAATAAAATAATGGATTCAAAAGAACCATTCGTCAAATCAAATCATTGGTGACATAAATGAAGGTCGACAGCTTCATTCATCACAACAAGCTCACATTGCTTTTCTAGTAACCTTTGAGCCTAGTATTTTTTAGGAAGCCATCCAGAATGAACATTGGGTAGCAGCTATGAATGTAGAATTGGATCAAATCAAGAAGAAAAATACCTAGAAATTAGTTCCACAACCAAAAGATAAAATTGTCAATGGGACTAAATGGGTGTTCAAGAAGAAATTGAAAGAAGATGGGCAGGTTACCAGAAACAAAGCAAGATTGGTTTGCAGAGGCTATGCACAAGTGGAAGGAATTGATTTCGATGAAACATTTGCACCAGTTTCCAAAATGGAAGCCGTGCGGGTGTTTCTCACCTATGCATGTTCAAGAAAAATCAAAGTCTACCAAATGGATGTTAAGTCAGCAATTCTGAATGGCGAATTAGAAGAAGAAGTTTACATCGAACAACCTGAAGGTTTTCTAATATCTGAAAAAGAAGATTGTGTTTGCAGGTTAAAGAATGCTCTATATGGTCTCAAGCAGGCTCCCAGAGCATGGTATGCTCGTCTTCATGGATATCTACGTCAACAAGGGTTCGAGAAAGGTATTACTGATAGAAATATTTATGTACAAATAGATAAAGATAATTTAACAATCGTTGAGGTGTATGTGGATGATATAATCTTTGGTAGCAAGGATGATCGACTAAGTAAGAACTTTTCTACAAAGATGCAAAGTGAGTTCGAGATGTCTTTACTTGGTGAGCTAACATACTTCTTTGGGCTTCAAATATCTCAGCAAGAGAAAGAAATATTTATATGTCAAACCAAGTACATCAAGGAAATGCTCAAGAAATTCAAAATGGAAGATTGCAAACCCATCCTTACTCCTATGGTAACAGGTGCAAATTGAGCATAGACGGCTCATCTAAGGATGTGGATCAAAGGTTATACAGATCTCTTATTGGTAATCTTCTATGTGTAACAACCTCTCGGCCAGATGTTATGCAAGCAGTTGGACAAGTAGCAAGATTCCAAGCAACACCAAAAGAATCACATATTATTGTTGTCAAAACAATTCTTCGATATCTAAAGGGCACAACAGAATATAGCTTGTGGTATCCCAAGAGTAACAATCTCATTATTCAAGCCTTTACAAATTCAGATTGGGCAGGAAGTGTTGATGATCGTAAGAGTACTAGTGGAGCAGCATTCTATCTAGGTGGTTGTCTCGTATCATGGTTGAGAAAAAAGCAACTCAATCTCGTTATCTAAAGCAGAAGAAGAATACATTGCAGCGACAACTTGTTGTACTCAATTCCTTTGGATCAAACAAACTTTTCAAGATCTTCAAGTACAATTCAGTGAGCCTATTCCCATCTTTTGTGATAACACTAGTGCCATCAGCATCTCCAAGAATCCTGTCATGCATTCAAAAACAAAACACATTCTGATCAAATATCATTTTGTTAGAAAACAAGTCGCTGAAAAGAATATAAAAATTAAGTATGTTGGTACAAAAGAACGAATCGTTGATATCTTCACTAAACCTTTACCACGTGAATCATTTGAATATCTTCACTAGAAGCTTGGGATTCTCCCAAGTTCTCATTATATTTTCCTTATTCGGAAAATAAAGGGGGAGTGGAAGTGTGTATAGGTCTGCAGGATGGTTGTGTGTTGGGGGGAGTTACCCTTTTCCATTGATGTCAAATGGGGAGAGAATGTTGTAGGAAGAGGTGACATGATCACAGGGGGAGTACTTGTGTTGCCATCAATTCTAAAGGGGGAGATTGTTGATCAGTGGTTGTCATTGATGTCAGCCCAAGCAGCACTAGGGGCTACCTCGATCTTGCATAATAATTTTGACTTGAAAACTTACTCTATTCCAAGTCAAATATATTTGAGATGGTTTCTAATTTTCTATATGTATCTATCGATATATGGTACGCCACGTAATTCTTCACGGTTTGAGAGTTATTAGTGTTTGAAGTTAGTAACCCCAGTTAGTGGGCTAAAACCCCATGGGGTTGTGGCATGACACTAATCATTGGTTGTGGTCATTGAATAGTCATTAATTAATAATTTTTTAAGCTCCTAAAATCCCTCCAACATTCACTTGTTGAAGACCCTCTCAACCTAAGCATTTATATAAATTGTGACCCTCATATCCTCCTCATGTAAGGATTTCGCTACTAAAAATAGGTCATCGTGGAATTTTTGCGATAACTTTTTTCTGCGAAGATTCAGATTCTGAAAAATAAAACCCACTTGGGAAAATTTCTAATGAAGCTTGTGTCCAAATTTCAGATCTTGGTTCGCTATATTTTCAGAGATATGATCTATGTAAGTTAGGGTTTTTGCAGGCTTTTGAATTTCATCTCAAAGAGGTGACCTTGGGAACATCATCATAACTCTCTCTCTGAGAAGTGGATTGGAATTCTGTAAAAATTGGTAGATAGTGCACAGATTTTGGTTTTTGTGTATCAATTTCAAAGCTGAAGGAGGAAACAATGACATGTGGCACATCGTACAAGTTCGCTCCACTGAACTAGTCCATAATTAGGTCATTGTGAGAGATTGGGCATAACTTTTCCTTGAAGAATCTAAATCGGGTCGGACCTGTGGCATTGGAAAGAAGACTCAAAGGGATACTACAGGACCGAAAATCACATATTCGGGATCTGAAATCATGTAGATACATCAAATTCAATATCGAGCTCCTAGAAGGCAAGAAAAGGCTAGATCATGTGCTGTCAAGGGTTGCAAAGGACCAAACTTTCTAGGGCAGCAAAGCAAAGCAAGGTGTAGCAAAATGATGTAGTAGAGGTAAGCTCCAGGTAAGTATCTTCTGTATATGCATGTTCATTTCTTAATTGCATTAGGTTCTTTGTATTCTAATTTGTTGTTTTTGTTTAGCACTGACATATGCTCTACAAGATGAGGTAAGTTTTGATATTATCATGTCATGGGTATTTCCTTGAAGACTTTTTGCAGGTATTATATATTAATCAAGATAAGACTCAATGCATGATCTAATGTCTGAAGAGTGAGAAAGGGTAGCATGACAAGAGCAGCAATCAAGGTGCAGAACAACAATAAGAAGTTCACCACATGAAGTCTTCAAGTGGGTAGCACTGCATATAGTCATTGTAAAGGCATCATTGTACTGAGTAATTGTAAAAGAATCGTTGTAAAAGTTGTACAAGTGTCTATCTTCCAAGATTTGAAGAGGCAGTGTCGGGAGGTCTAGGATCATCTTTAGGTTGTTGTGTCATAGTTGGGGCTATGTCTAGCGTGTCTTCTTCTTCTACATCATTCTATATCATTGTAAAGTGAACCATTTTCCCTGGTACGAGAGTCCATTCTTATTTTATTCTGCTATAGGGTGGTAGGGCGGTGCTAGGCTGGTGCATGAGGTCACCAACACGGTCAATCCTGTGAAAACTTCAGGGTGGTATGGTGGTGGTAGGGTGAGTTATAGCTCATTGGGTGTTGGGGCATCCGTTCAATTGACTACTGAAGAATCTCGGGTGTTGGAGCATCCATCTAGTGGGAGCTGGAGAAGAATTATTTTCTAGATTCTAGGAAGTTGGAGCTTTCTTTTAAATTGGAGTTGAAGATTAAATAATTATTAGAAAATCACTTAGGTGGTTTTTTTCCCGGAGGGGGTTTCCACCTTAAAAACTGTGTGCATTTGTGTTCCTTTTGTTTACTGATATCATTGTACAAACACTGATAGTAATTGAAGATTAACTAATGCTATGAAAGATTAATAATAATACTAATTTAAAGGAATACTGATTCACCCCCCCTCTCAGTATTTCCAACAAGAGTGAGGGGTCAAATGCTTTACGAGTACGTGCCAGGACCAAGACACTGTCATCAGAAAACCTACGAAACCAAGCACAAATATACATAACTAAAATCTCTGAGATAAACACATTACATGAGGTATGGACGCAACCATCCGTAAAAGAGATCATAAAATAGGATATGTGGCATGGTTGCAACCATCCAGTAATAAAGAGGATCACAGATATGGACTCAGGTATGATCGCAGCCATATAGATAAGAGAGTCATGTATACAATCATGAATAATACATATCGCCTCACAGCGTGGACTTTATCAAACAAAATCTAAGGTCTTGCACTCCGTCACGACCCGACCGAGTACAAATTCAGGCATTCGAATGAATGAGTTGAGACAGGCGCGAGGGAGACCACCAATAATGACAATGGTCCTCAAGGTACTAGCAGTACAATTCACGGGATGCAAATAAAGGATTTGATGTCGAACACCCGTGAAATCATTTGATCGAAGGACATTGATGTGAACCTATCATCGAACGCGAACAACCTGCCATTAGGGCATGCAAGCTCTAAGGTACTTAAAAGGGATCTCTAGATCTACTTCCCGGATAATGAGTTGAAGTTGACAGGAAGCGATCTGCCGAAGGAGGGCCATAATGCGTCCCACATCATCGACATAATACAAAGGAAATAAGATAATGATGAAAGTGAACAGAGAAATAGACAATGAATAAGACGCAAAAGGACCTTCTCTTGAACATATCGGCGACACGACTCTGGAGTTTGGTAGTATTTGACTCAAATGGAATCAGAGGTCATGTTGACGAAATTGGTAATTGAATGAGAGGAAAACATATTTCCCAAACCCATGGAGGAAAAGTGACGAATTTATGATGTCCCCAACCTGACACGAAACAGAGGATGTGTTATGTTCAAGAGAGACATATTGTAGACATAACTGATAAATACTTCCATTTTCCCCCACCATTTGTGGTGAGTACCCCAATTAACTTGGAATACAAGCTTGAAGGGGATATCATATGCTTGTCATATAAGTTTTTCCTTTAGAAAAATCCATCCTAGTACATTTTATGGGACCCAGGAAGGAGGAACTCGATGTCATCATGGTGACGGGTCAAATGTCTTTAAATTTTAATGAGTCCAACAAAGGTAGAACTCGGTGCCTTTTCATGTTTAGAGAGTTTGAAAAGAGGCGAAGATAAAACTCCATATGGCCCTTTTTGTAAATATTCCCTTATACTCGAAAAGGTAGAAAACAAAGTCTGAGCGAACCTCTTAGCCACGATTGACCAAGGTATTCCTTTTCGTAAATAATTTATCCCAGCCCGAAAAAGGGGTAAACGTACACTGGGTAAACGATGTTTCGTGCACTTTAACGAGTTCAAAACGACAAGAAATCGACATTATTTTAACGTTTAGAGAGTCAGAAAAGAGTTGAAAGGTGACTCCAAGGGGTGACTTTTTCATTTATTTTTAACCGAGTCTAAAAAAGTAATTAACTAGAACTCGTGTACATGTCATCCGTGAATAAATTAACCCTGTTGCTGCACAAGAACAAACCCATTATATGTTTTCGAGGTAAAATTCATTAAAATATATTAAAACATGATAAAAACCCTAAAAGTGACTTTAAACACTTATAAAAATGAGGAAAGTAAAAAACATGTTTACTTTTTACCTTCACAAGCTTTAGAAGAGGTTTTTACCCTCTTTTATCTTAGTTCTTCAGGAGCAGATCGTTGGAGATCCGAGAGACTGATCATCGAGTCGTCAACATCAATTAATAGGCGCACTCATTCTCTGCATTTTCATACCTGTTTTGATATGTTTTACAAAGCATTACAATTTTTTGGAGAATAAATTTTAACACAATGTCGTGGCAGATTGGCGTGAGGATCCCATGTCGGGATTGCACTGGACTATCGTTTTTAAAATAGGCAGAGCATTTATTGACGCAGCTATTTTTAATACGGCCATGCTGATCGCAAAGTGTGAAAAAAACTTCAAAATTTCTCAAAAATATCCATTTTAAAATCGATTTTCAAGTATGAATATTGACAAGAAGTTGTGTAAATTTTGTGATAGGAAGGAAAATACCAAGAAATCATGGTGATTGAGCGGAAAGAGAGAGATCATGATGAAGTTAACAGAGTAGCTATGGAAAACCGAGGTTGCCTCGCTGTTTTGAGGAACTGTGGGCTCCTCAAATTCTTTATGACCCAGGCTTAAGAGCACAACCGGATTTATTGTAGTACTTGATTAGCATTTGGGATACGGGACGGGAAAGATTCATCCTTGGTGACCAAGAGCTCGAAATTGAAGTGGCTGATATTTATTTCATAACAGGCCTATCACGTAGAGGAGCACGGGCACGTCTGACTGGGGCCCGAATCATGAGCGAAAGTATGGATATGCTCATAGGGAGGGCATGTTCATAGGTGATGAAATCTTCTAGAGGGAAGATAGCCATAAGCAGTGTGAACAGTTTTCCACTCAAAGTAATCTTATATACCATTACACATGTCGTCAAGGCACAAGCACTGCATGAGGCTACCAAGTCTAAGTTGAACTGTTGTGGACTGTATATCGCCCACAATTTTTAACTGGGCTGAAGCTGTGGTGGAAAACATGAAGAAACAACTTACAAAATGTAAGAACGGTCGACTGAATCAATTTGGGTATGGATTGATCTTGACAGCAATCTTCTTGGAAGGGGTAACGTTGTTCCAATTCCAATGGGCGGAAGTAGTCGCGCTGACACCACGGGAGCCACGTCTGATGCGGTGGGCTAAGTTGATGCCTCGTGGAGTAGGTGGGTAGTAGACGTCATACAAAACCACCTTATTTGTATGGCTGAGGTGTCAACTAATTGTCGTGGAGGATTGGCCGTACTCTAGGACAAATTTCTGGGGTGATCCATATCTACCACTTCCAAAGGGCGAGCACTGGGATGACAGAGGTAAAACATGTTATTTTTTATATTTATATATGTTCTGATATTGAGACTTACGTGTCGCAGATGTCGGACCAAAGAGACCAGCTGGGATGTCCCCTATCGCCAGAAGAGTGGTGAGGGAGTTCGAGGCTACTCCGTATGAGGAGGTTGTTGAAGAAGAGATTGCCAAAAAATTGGATGCTTTGACTACCGGGATTCTGGAATATGCTCTTGTTCATGATATTCCCCGCCATTATCACAAGCATACCATAGGGGTGTCTGATCGTATTCACCGACTACTAACTCGAGTCATTCAAGCAGTGGCCTACTACCGTGACCACTAGGTTGATTAGTCTAGTTTTGATTTCTATAGTTGTAGTTTTGTTGAGACCTGTGAGTCTCGTTATGTACCATAACAGATATTTTATGGGGTTATGATGTACTTGAAAAAATATTTGCAAACCAACTCGACATATATATATATGCTATATTTTCTTGTTTTTATACATGATGTAATGATGATCATAGTTTTACAAATTCCACAAATGTCTATCTAGAACATAATTATCCAATGCATCTGTTAATGTATTCATGTGTCGTGGAATGTGCTAATCAAAACTCCTTTATAAAAGGCGAACATGCAGATACATTCTCAAAATTTGAGGGTGTCTGACGGAATATTTCCCATTGAGTTGTAGGACAACAAGCTGTGAATCCAGGTTTACAACCAATTCTCTAATGCCAAGAGAGATTGCTTATGACAGAAGTTCAATTGCTTATGACAGAAGTTCAATAATTGCACTGTACTCAGCAATATTGTGCGTTGTACGACCTAAACATAAACCTTGCAGATCTACTAACTCACCATTAGGGTCATAGATAACCCATGTCGTAGAAGATAAATTTCGGGTACTACGGCATACACCATTAGCGAAACCGACATAAGGAGTTAACGACATCTACAAATCAAGTAAAACAAGATAAGTAGGAAAATTGCTTGCAAACGCACACCAAACCAAAATGTACAAAAATGAAAAGAACACTAATGTACAAAAGTAATTACACGAGAAAATCACGCATAAAAATTCTTCAGATAAAGCCCATTTCGGGGCTTATCCAAAGGGTTACCTTCATAATCAATTGGCTCATAGGCCCCTTTTTGCAAAACATGTTTTACAATATATGGCCCATGCCACATTGGTTCGAATTTTCCTACCCCCAGTTTATCGTGTGCTTGGTCATAGAGAAGGACCAAGTCTCCTTCATAGAAGGCACGTGGAGAAATGGTGTGATCAAAATGGGCTTTGACCCATTTCTTCTGAGCTTCAATAACTAAAGCGACGAAGCGACGAGTTTCATCAAGCCTTTCTAAATATAGGATATGTTCCTCTTTTGGTGAGGTATTCGGAAGCAATTCAACAGCTAATTTGAGTCAAGGAATTTCACATTCAATTGGAAATGTTGCTTCAAGGCCATATACTAACTAAAACGAGGTGAATCCGGTAGCATTTTTAGTTGAAGTTCAGTAAGCCCCAAGAGCTGAAAAAATCATGAGATGCAAGTTTGACTTGTGCATCCCAATAGTGCGCTGAAGCATAGTAACTAAGACTTTGTTGACTGTTTCAACTTGGCCATTGGCCTGAGGGTAATATGGATTTGAGTTGTCGTGATGCAATCCCAACTAAAAGGTCAGCTCATCCATCATGTAAAGGCTAAAATGAGAGCCATGGTCAGTGACAATGGCTTGAGGGACTCAAAACCAAGCGATAACATGATTGAAGAGAAATTGAGCCGCAGTTTTACCATCACCTGCATATGTAGGCATCGCCTCAGCCCATTTGGTAAAATATTCAATAGGGATGACAATATAAGCATGCCCCCCATCCGAGTGAGGGTTACATGTCATGAAGTCAATGCCCCATTTAGCAAAAGGGTCGACGGTAACAACTGGCTGTAAAGGTACGGCTGGGGCGTGCATCTTTCGTTGGTAAATCTGGCAAGCATGTCATTTACGGACAGGAATATCCTGAACACGAGCGTATTCTGGAATCGCAGTAGTCAAAGCATCCATATTTCTAGCAATCTCTTCTTCAGCATTTTCTCCCTCCTCATATGGAGTAGCCTCAAACTCCCTCGCCACTCTTCTACCGATAGGGGACATCCCAGCTTGTCTCTCTGGTCCGATATCTGTGACATATAAGTTTCAATATCAAAACATATATATCAAAAAAAAAAAAAAACATGCAAAAGATAACAAAAACATGTTTTACCTCTATCATCCAAATGCTCGCCCTATGGAAGTGGTAGATCTGGATCACCTCGAAAATTTGTCCCGGAGTATGGCCAATCCTCCACGACATTCAGTTGACGCCTCAGCCATACAAAGAAGGTAGGTTTGTATGACATATGTTACCCACCTCCTCCACAAGGCATCAGCTCAGCCCACCGCATCAGACGTGGCTCCCGTGGTGTCAACGTGGCTACTTCTGCCCACTGGAATTGGAACATCAGTACCCGTTCCAAGAAGATTGTTGTCAATATCGATCCATACCCAAACTGCTTCAGTCAGCCGTTCTTACACTTTATAATTTGTTTCTTCATGTTTTCCACCACCACTTCTGCCCAGTTAAAAATGGTGGGCAACATACAGTCCACAGCAGTTTGCAACTGAGACTTGGTAGCCTCATGTAGTGTGTGTGCCCCGGCGACGGGTATAATGGTATATAAGATTAATTTGAGTGGAAAATTGTTCACACTTCTTATCGCTATCTTCGCACTAGAAGATTTCGTCGCCTCTGAACATGCCCTCCCTATGAGCATATCCATACTTTCGCCCATAATTCGAACCCCAGTTAGACATGCCCATGCTCCTCTGCGTGATAGGCGAGTGATGAAATAAATATCGGCCACTTCAAATTCGAGCTCTTGGTCACCAAGGATGAATCTTTCCCATCTCGTATCCCAAATGCTTATTAAGTACTGCAAAAAAATTCGGCTGTGCTCTTAAGCCTGAGGTCAAAAAGAATTTGAAGAGCCCGCAGTTCCTAAAAGCAATCAGGCAATCTCAGTTTTCCATAGCTGCTTTTCCAACTTCATTGTGATATCTCTCTTTCCACTCAATCACCATGATTTCTTGGTCTTTTCCTTCCTGTCACAACATTAACACGGCTTCTTGTTAGTATTCATACTTGAAAATTGATTTTAAAAAGGATATTTTTGAGAAATTTTCAAGTTTTTTTGCGCTCTGCGATCGGCGCGGCCGTTTTAAAAATAGTTGCGCCGATCAACACTCTGCCCATTTTAAAAACGGCAGTCCGACACAATCCCGACATGGGATCCCCGTGCCGATCCGTCGCAACATTGTGTTAAAATTTCTTCTCCAAAAAATTGTTATGCTATGTAAAAATTATCAAAACAGGTATGAAAATGCAGAGAATGAGTGCGCCTATTACCTGGTGTTGACGGATCGTTGGTCAGCCTCCCGGATCTCCCATGATATTCTCCTGAAGAAATGAGGTAAATGAGGGTAAAAACCTTTTCCAAAGCTTGTGAAGGTAAAAAGTAATTTCCTCATTTTTATAAGTGTTCAAAGTCACTTTTAGGGTTTTTATCATGTTTTAATATATTTTAATGACTTTTACCTGGAAAACAGATAATGGGTTTGTTCTTGTGCAGCAACAAGGTTAATTTCTTCACAGATGACATGTACACGAGTTATAGTTTATTACTTTTTCAAACTCACTTAACAATATATGAAAAATTCATCCCCAGTGGAGTCACTAATTTTTTATGCAGGAAAATCCTCTATGTGGACAGAGACGATCCCTCTAGCCCTGGGATGGGTCCAGTAACAACAGGGAACAATCTAATGCCTACTTTCATAGATTGCAAATGGACACAAATCGTATATTGATGACCTACCTCGATCTGATTTTGTTCCTAGCTCGAGTCCTTTGATCCTTTTCTCTTCTTAGTCAGATCGTCGTTGTCGCCAATGCTTAGTTACCTGCACAAGAAATCAAACAACACAATATGTGAAATCACAACATGTATTTCGCATAAACAATCTATCTAGTTGATCAAGGAGTACTAGAAATCCAATCATACATTATAGACAAGAGTGGAAAGAAAGAATCAGTTGTATCATATTAATATAGAGAGGGGGAGTTACAACCTACACCTTGATGTCGCAGCTCTCCTTCGACGGGTCTGGATCCAAGCACGTCTCCAAAGTTCTTGTTTCAACTTGATACGAAAATGCCAAAGGTCTTAAGTCTCCTTCAATGCCTATAGAAAAAATTCTCTCTTTGTTGTTCTTCTATCTCTATTCTAACTAGCAGAGGTATGGGAGGATGTACATTTTATAGTGAAGGGAGAGGGAACGTGGATCCACTTAAGGTGGGGAAATGGTTTATCTCCTTGGGTGGTCCCTCTTTAGTTGGAACAAGAAGCCCAAAGGGAGAAGCTCGACCCTATCCCCATGAACAAACAACTAGCTCTCCGCCCACGAAGCTTCCAGATCTCGAAGCTTCGTTTCCATTTTTAGAAACCTTCCAGAAATGGATCAGCACAGGTATGATCTCCATTCAAGCACCAATCGGTGCTCCTCTAGACCAAAAATGAGGAATCGATGGAAGTGAGACAAGCAGAAGGCGCACCGCTCCAGATTAACATGTTTTTAAGGAGCTACTCCGGGAATGGTCAATAGAGAGTTTGTTCAGTATAATGTAATGGATATAATGGAAAATTTTCATGATGGAAAATAGACACAAGGGTCACTCATAAAGGTCCTTGTTGGGTTATTTCACAGGTAAACAAACACAAGTATTTATTATCAATCCGGGCTAGTAGGACTTAGAAGCATCCCCAAGGTATATGGGTTTCAGGTATGATCAAGTTAGAATATGATTTATCAATGATTAAGGAAATTCATATTACAAATATAAATCTAAACTAAATAATTTATAAATTCAAGTACGCAATCGGCAGCAGAAGAATCTCCTAACTTAAGAGATTTGTTTGTCCTTCTCTCACAAGATTACTTCATGAATTAGAAACCAAAAACCACTAATTGAGAAATAGATTAATATGTATGAAACCATAATTGAAGAGGATATTAAATAAAGAGATCTTGGTTGTCCTTCATCACAGATTCATTCATCAATAATACTATTGTTAGAAAACATGAATTCAGAAAAGCATTAAAAAGGAGGAAAAGATGAATTCTAGCTCAATACCTTAATTAGATAGAAAGAATGTTTAACTTAAACATTTGATTGTCCTTTCATATGCAAAATAAGAATAATAATAAGAATTATATTCATCATCACTCATAAAACATCATCATATATCTAATCAACAAGCTAAGCATGAAACAAACTAGTTCAGAAACTGCAACTACAAATAACTAGAAAGTGCACTTAGCTCGGTGTGGGGGCCCTCCACCCTTGCCTCGCACACTAAAAGTGCTTTCAGCTACTAAAAATTCAGTCAAGAAATCACCATATAACAGCAACAAATGAAATAGAACAGGTCTTCAATTAACTCTCCAAAGTCTCAGAAATAATAATGTTAAGTCATAGAATTTCTACATATCAATGCCTTCAAAGTATGAGGCTTAAATAGATAAAATATGCAACCAATTCATCTAAAATGTCTCCTATATCCATGGATATCCTTATCTTATCCAATTAGGTTGAATCATCCATCAAATTAATCAAAATCTGAAAAATCCCATGAAATAAGAAATTTGACCTAGTTCCTAGGGATCTTCCATAAAAACAGGTCATGTTTAACTGCCTTTGACCGGGCCTGTTAAAGCTTGGTTTGACTGAACCAACAGGTGTACATTTAATATTTGTTCCCAAGATTTCTAGAAATATATCCAGCTCGAGCCCAAGTGTCCTGCAAATATGCAAACCATGAGGCCATTACGGGAATTTCTTATCTGGTCCAAAAATGCACTTAAAATTCAATTTTTATAAAAACTTATAAGAATTGAAAAACTTAATTTAAATACATGTATATGAATTTATTTGGAAAAATGGGGTGAATATGATGGTGTATAGATGGATAGTATGGAAAATAAAGTGTATTTTCATAAACAAAAAGAGATCAAAAACGAGGGCCAACATCTCCCCCAAGTTGATGTTCAAGCATGTCCTCATGCTTGCTTTTTCCTTTTGGACCTTCTAAGTTCTAATGTTGATCCTGTTCCTGACCCTGAAGCTTCTTTTTGTGTTGCATGCAAAAGAGAGTCCATACCCTTGTATTTTTCTTCTTTGTAGATTAAGGCTTTGACCTTCTGCTTCTCATATTTGAACTTTCGAGAATTTTTCTCCTTAATCCATATGAATGCTTGTATGTAAAGAAGATTATTCTTGGCTTTCAATTTTCCCATTTCTTCACTTAGCTTCTCATTTTCTTTAATCAATTTTTCATTATTTGTCTTATATGTTTCATTTTCTCTTTTCAGGTGCCTTTCCATTATCCTACTTACCTCCAGATTATCAGTTAATTCTTTGATCTTTCTAAGGTTTTGGTATTTTTCTTCCTCCTTAGTATCTTTGGCAACTGAAGTAGCCTCAATCTCATCATTGTCAAAATATGAATCTCTTTCTACTGGATTTTCATAAACCTCCTGCTGCAATCTTTCAATAATTTCATTGGCTTGTTTGGTCAAGGGAGATGTCTCAATGATTTTCACTTCTGGTTCTTTTTCTTTGTTGCTTCTATTTGTTGAATTCCTCTTTCTTTGTCTCCTTGAAATGGTCAAGAATGATGTTTCCCTCTCTACCATGATTGTTTCCTATTTCTTCTTTGATTGGGTTCTTGGATAGAGAGATGAATTCACTATATTCCTTGTTTCATGCACTGGTTTGAGTTTGTCTTCTATGGCTTTCTCTAAAAACTTATTTTGAATTAGGAAATATTTCCAAATCATACCCTTATTTTTCAACTGGTAATCAACAATGATTTATATGAGTTCTTGATGATGAATTTGGGCCTCCTTAGGTTTGCTTTCAGATTTCACACTTTCAATCATCCTCATCAAGTTTCTATAAAAGAAGTATGGCAAGTTGATTCTTATGTTTCACTTGATATGTTGTAGCAACCTAATGTGGTATAGGCTATCACAAGTGAAGATTTTTTGGATTATCAGTACTAACTCGGCCTAAGGTTCATTGAACCATTCTCTGGGAAATCCCTTTTTTCTGTCAAAGGATCCCTTTCTGTTCTTATATAGGAAGAAGGTGCATCCCTTGTCCTTAAAATGCAATCATTTGTGATAAATTTCACCTGATAATGGCAACTCTATGGCTTGAGAAATTGATTCTGGAGTTAATGGAATGAGTAAAATACCCACCATTGTTTGATCTTGTTTGTAGTTATTTATAAACTCCCTTGTAATGTCTTCATTATGCCATTTGAATTTATGAAGGAAGCCTATCCCCAATGTTCAATATGAAAGTCTTTAGGCTATGTTCTTGATGTCATGTTTTCTTAAAACCATTTAACATACCCCTCTATTGTCATCAACTTCATTTTTGAAAAACAAAAATTCATGTACTAGATCTCATCATAGTAGTGAATCTTACCTCTGTTTGCTGCCTTTGTCAAGTAAGTGAAACCAATCCTCTGTTTTCTTGAAAGAAGTGAGCTTATTGCTTCTACAAACACAAAGATTTGATGTAGAGAAGTTTATAAAAACATAGAAATCATGTTTTTATTAATATACTCTCCTTATTTGATCCTTTGTCTCTTCAAAAAAATAAAAATCCTCTGCCTCTATTTGTTGATTTTTCATCTTTTGTTTGACTCTGTAAAAATAAAAAATAAAAATTATACATCAGTGCCTTCTAATCCTTCAATTTCATAAAAAAAATCCCTTCTCTTCTAAGGCAAAGCATTATTATTTATTCTAAGCTCACTGTTATGCAAGAAAATTTGGAAAAATGGCTCACTGTTTCATCAAAAATCTCATAAAATGAGTTCACTGTATCTTCGAAATTCACCAAACTCTGCTCTTTGTTATACACTCTTTGTTATACAAAAACATGTTGACTATGCTTTTTAAACCAAACATTCACCATAAATCTTGGTTTGAATTCTCTCATTGAGTACGCAAATGGAATGAATTTACTACACAACCCATTCAAAACAAATCCATTGTGCATTTCAAATCAAACACTCCATCCTCTGTTTGAATTCAAATTGAAATTGAAGACTGTACATGCAAGAATACATGAAGAAATTTTCCAAGTTTACTTGTTCTACAGTGATCTTCATGATTTTTCTTTTAGTTTTATTGGATTTCCTGTGTTTCAAGCAGTGCTAACTTATCAAAATCTCACTTAATATCTCAAACATTTACTCATTCAATCAACGAAGGATTTCGTGTTGACTAGTGGCAAAGCGTTTGTGAGTGGTGGGAGTGACATATCGTAAGGCAATGAAAAGTTAAAAACTGTGGCAGAAGGACTCCATTTATAACTCACAATTTACTCAACAATCTCGATATTTACTCATACGAATAATTGTTGTTTTAAACAAGAAAATCTGGGTTTTCTCTTACCTCGTTCTTCACAGGATCTTTGCCTCTTGACAGCGTGCTTGATTGACACATCTACCGGATATGTTGGCTCGAAATCTCAATCAACTCTCCTTATCCCTTCGTCCTTCTTACTGCTATATCTTCTACTCCATTTGTTGCGTTTAATTTCCTTTGTTTTCCTCACAGTTCTCCCTTGTCTTCTTTTGCTAATTCATTTTTCACAGAGTTTCTTGGATGCGTGCTTTCATTACACGGCATTCCTTCTCTCACTGAGCCTGCAAAGGGAAATGATGTGAAAAACACACAATGTTTCAGTAGTTTGAGGTCTTATAATGGCGGAGGTTTTTCTCTTAACAATTTACACAATGTTTGTAATATTGTATTTTGAATTTGTTTGACCGTTCGTCGACTGCTTGACTGGTGCCTCCGTGGCTTACCTTTCCTGATTGATTTGGTATGCTAGCTCCACGGCGTACATCACGTCCTCGACTTTACTTTTTACATAGTCCTCCTTATGTTTTGTTCTCATGGCTTGTGCTAATCACTATGTCCGCATTCCTCTCTCCATCGAAACGCATCATGCCTCATCCAATATGCACCACCATATTTCCATTCAACCATTGTACATGCATCACTGCTTCTCCATATTCTCGTCCATCCATATCATGTGCATCATTTCCATTCATTGTTTTGTCATTTCATAGCATCATACTTGGGTTAGTTTATTGCATATGCATTTCCTTGTTTGCATTATGGTTACATTTCCGCTCCATTACCTTAGCTTGTAATCATATTTATGATTGCAATTTCAACACTATAGTTTGCATCTTTGTTTTTGTTTTTGAAATTTGAATAGTGCGCTATCATATGATTAAACTTTAGGTTTTGTCTTTCATTTAATTTTAAAATGACCAATGGAATGGTCATATTTTAAAATCAAATATTTACAATGAAACTAACCTTTTGTTTGTTTCTTGTAGGTCCAACAAAGGTTCGATGCTAAGCCTTTTGTTTATGATATTTTTGTTTAGGAAAAATAGGGTTACTATGGTATGGATAGGAAATATGTAATAATATATGGATTATGGAATGTTTATTAAATGATTAGGATAATGGTGTGAATATGAATAAAAATAGGGGTAAGAATGTAGGTGATGAAATATAGGTAATGAAAATGTAGGTAGAATATGCATAACCAGTACTAAATTAGCTTTAACAATTCTAGAATATTTTTTTTTATATATTGAAATTTTAAGAGTAATATTTTACTTACTGTACTTGTATTCCCTCAAACCATATGATGTTCATGATGGTCAACATTTTTTTTTTTATAACGATGGCTCTTCCAAACTTATGTAGAGACTTATTTATGCTTTGCATCTAATTATTGATTCGGAATATTGTTGTTCAGGTCCCTTCTGACATCTTGTTTTTTCAGGTCCCTTCTGGCGTAATTTTCAACAATGCTTGAAAATTTCTTCTATCATAATAATACAGGTCCTTTCTGGATAATTTTCTCAATAATAATTCAGATCCCTTCTGTATATGTTGAATGATGTATCAGTTTCCTTTGTACTTGTAATTCAGATTCCTTCTTCAATTCAGTTGTTCAAACTATTTACATAGTTTTATTACACGTCTTCCCCCTTGCTAATGTTAAGACTTGTCCTCAAGTCTGGCATGTCTCGAAGGGTAAATCTGCAAAAATCATACTAAAATAAAATCAAAACAAAAAGAGAATTCATATTGGCCAAACAAGTTGGTTTTCCGATATGAATTCGAGTTTGTATTGTGCCAATTTCCTGGATTTTCACAACCAAACTCTTTTATTATTATTATTATTTTTTTTTATTTTTTTTTTTTTTAATTCTTCTTCTTCTGCTGGAATTATGAGAGGCATATTGCTATGTTATCCCATTAGTTCCAGATCAGTATCTGTTTAAATTTTTCTCATAAAATCCCCTTTATTTATAGGCTTATTGTAAACTTTAAGCCTATGTCCATTAACGACAAATGAAATAGATGCCTCGTCAATTGTTTTTATCTTTACAGCTCCATTGTCAAATATTTCTTCAATCTCATATTGCCCAAGACAATGAGTCGTAAACTTTGCTTTGAAATATTTAAACTTGGAGTCGAACAATAGTGCCCAATCTCCCTTTCGAAACACTTTATTCGTTATCATTCGATCATGCCATTTAATTCTTTGTTCTTGCACAAGAGATGTGTGCTCTACTGCTTACTGTCGTATCTCATCCAATTTATTTAATTCCATGAATCTTTGTTTTTTTGCTTCAGATAATTCCATCCCCAACTCTGTTGCTAACTTGAATATATGTATTTGAAATTCTATGGGTAATAGGACTTCTTTTCCATACACCAACTGATATAGACTGAACCCAGTTGTGTTTTTCTATGTTATCCTATATGCCCATAGTGCATCTCTTAATTTCTCTGACCAGTCCTTTTTGTTCATTTGTACTGTCTTTGTCATGATGTTCTCTAGGACTTTGTTTGTTGATTCCACTTGTTTGTTTGCTTGAGGATGGTACAGAGTTGATTTTCTATGTTTGATCTTGTATTTCTCCATAATATCTCGAACAAGCTTTGATGTGAATTGTGTTCCTTGGTCAATTACTATATGTCTCGGAACTCCATACCTTACAAATATATCTTCAAACAAAAAAGACACAACAATATCTTCTTTTTCCCGTGCTACTGCCTTTGCCTCCACCCACTTCGTTACATAATCTGTACATACCAAGATGTACTTCTTTCCGTTTGACGAAGGTTTGATTGGTCCTACAAAATCTAAAGCCCACTGTTCAAATGGTTCAATCAGTACTTGTGGCTTTAATGGCATTTCCTCTAACGCCACTGGTCTTCAAATTCTTTGGCAGTTGTCACATCTCTTCACATAGGCCTTGGAGTCTTTGAAGATGGTCGGCTAGTAGTAGCCAAGTTTCAGCACTTTGTATGTTGTCCGCTTGTCTGCAAAATGACCACCACATGGCTCGTCATGGCATGCTTTCAAAATACCAATAATCCCATCTTCTCTAACACATTTTCTAATTATTAGATCAGCACCAATATAAAATAAATCACCATTGACCCAACTATATCTAGCGCTTTCTCTAATTATCCTTCTTTTCTGTTTATTTGTGAAATGAGATGGTAGGATGCGAGATGATAAATAGTTGGCTATATCTGCAAACCATGGAGTTTTGACATTTATAGTAAATAGGTGTTCATCTGGAAAATTATCTTATACTAGATTTGGATCACCAGGTGAATGAAGTCTTGATATTAATTCTGTAACTTGATTATCCTTACCTGGTCGATCTTGCACAGTAATGTTAAATTCTTGCATTAATAACAACCATCTAGTTATTCTGCCATTTGTGATTGATTTATTCATTAAATATTTTATGGTTGAATGATCTGTGTGGATGAAAACTTGATAACCTATTATGTAATGTCTAAATTTATTAACTTCATGTACTACAACCAACATTTATTTCTCTGTAACAGTATAGTTCAATTATGTCGGTGTTAAGATTTTGCTTATGAAATATATGGCATAATTAAACTGATTCTCTTTATGTCCAAGTGATGCTCCGATAGCAGTGTCAGATGCATCAGTTGAAATATGAAATGGCAAAGACCAATTAAGTCCCCAAAGAATTGGTGCAATTGACAATTTTTATTTTTTATTTCTCGAATGCATTTTGACAGTTATTTGTCCATTGGAATTCCACGTCTTTCGCAAGTAACTTGAATAATGGCAAAGCTATTTTACTGAAATTTTCAATAAATCTCCTATAGTAGAAAACTCACAATGACTTGAATTTTTGTTGGGTCCACCTTGATTCCTAAAGAAGAAATATGGTGTCCCAACAATATTCCCTCAATTAACATCATAAACATTTTTCATTATCGAGTGATAGATTTGTCTCTATGCATCTTTTCAATACTTTTTCGAGATTTTGTAAACAATCATCAAATGTTCTGCCATACACAGTGAAGTCATCCATGTAAACCTCTACACACTCATGGATCAAATCAGCAAAGATTGCAAGAACTTCTCTCTGAAAAGTAGTAGGTGCATTACATAAACCAAAGGGTAATACATTGTATGCATATGTTCCCCATGGGAATGTAAATGTTGTTTTATCTTGGTCTTCTAATGCTATCTTTATCTGATTGTACCCACTAAATCCATCAAGAAATGAAAAGAATTTATTTCCAGCTAATGAATCTGACACTTGATCAATAAATGGTAAAGGAAAATGATATTTTAATGTAGATTTATTGAGTTCTTTGTAATCTACACAAATTCTCCACTTTCCATTTTTCTAGGTACTACAACTAAGGTTGAAACCCATTGACTATCTGAAATAGGATAGATAAATCCGAATTGTAACAGTTTCTGTAATTCTTCTTTCACTATTTCCTTCATCATAGGATTCATCCTTCTTTTTGGTTGCCTTACAGGTTTAATTTGATCATCAGTGTAAATGTGATGGATACATGTTTTTGGATGAATCCCCTGCATGTCTGTGTAATCCCAGGCAAAAGCTTTTGAATATTTTTGTAACAGTGTTGTTAGCTCTTGCTCTTGTGATGATTGTAAGTTATTACCAACATCAAAATGTCTCCCAGGACTAATCTCAATGATTTTTCTCTTTGAATTGGTAATTGAATTAACAGGAAAAATACTTTTGAATGTATTTTGCAATGATTTTATAGTGCAATTTTCCTGAAAACGCTGATTTAAAAGGTGACTTGCAACTTCGTATTGAGTTATTCTAAGTTGCTATGAAATTTTTGGTTCTGAGATGAAAATATCTAATAAGTCCTCATGTTCTTCCGCCTCTCTAAAATTATAAACTTGATCAATGCTAAGAACATATTGAAGCTCTTATTGTTCCTCTCCATCAAGCCATGATAATAAAGAAGGAGATTGATCGGGAGGATACAATGTAACATGTTTTCTTTCATCTCCATGTGCAATAATCATACTTCCTAGTCTGCATCTAATGTAAGCATCTGTAGTGGCTAACAATGGTCTGCCTAAAATTAAGGGATGCCCTCCTAAATTTGTTTTTGGTTGCAAAATCAAGAATTCTACATGATACTCCCATGAATCCAGTGAGACAATGATATTTTCCAATATACCTTTTGGTACAACTTTAGTTATATCTGCAAGTTCTAAGACTGTAGTAGTAGGTCTAATGTTGTTCATATTCAAATGTTTCAAAGTCTCTGTAGTCATAACATTTATATCTGCTCCCAATTCTATTAAAGTGTTTGGCACTGAAAATTTGTTGATCGAAATGGTAACCATAGGAATCCATAGATCAACATATTTTTCAATGGTTGTATTTGTAGACATGAGACTAGCTAAACTTCCAACTACCTGGATTGTAGGTGGATCTCTCTTTCTTCTGCCAGATTTCTTAATGCATAACTCCTTTATTGTTTTTGCATATATCAGAATATCTTTAATTGCCTACAACAAAGGAATTTTGACATATATGTTCTTCAATTCATCCAGAATATCAAATTCAGGCAGAAATATTGGGATTTTATGTTGTATTAATCTCTCTAGATATGGTAGGGTCTCTGTCATAATAGATTTACCTTTCTGAATTTGTTGTTCTGGTTGAGATTGTTGACTTTGTTCGCCTTGTTCAGTTTGTTCTTTAATTATCGGAGGAAAATATTTCTGTAACACCTACCCAAACCTTAGGTGGAAATCTTGTATGGAAAGAATAGAATAGGTAGGATAACATGTTGCTTCTTCCACATGGTATGCTAGTCTATCCACCTTATTACTTGGATTAGCTACTGGTTGAGCTGGAAATTGTGTTGGTTTAGGAGGTGGTTGGTTAGTAGGTAGCTGAAGCTGCTAAGGTTGAGTTAACATAGGTTGATTTTGGGGTGGAGATGGCATTGGTTGATGTTGTTGGAATTGTTGGTATTGAGGAAATGTTTGTGGAGGGTATGGTTGTTGATATTGATATTGTTGAGGATAAATATCCTGAGGTGGCTAGTTTCCATAACCATATCCCCTCCAACCTTGTGCAGGTTGATTTTGATATTGTTGTGGAAGCTAAGCCTGCCATGACATTTGAGTATTCCATGAATTTTGAGGATATTGAAAATTCTGGGGGTTTTGTTGAGGGAACTGTTGAGGCATACTTGGTTGCCAAGGTCTCCTTGGTGCCATATAGTAGAGAGAATCCACCCCTTACACTTCTTCCATTTGCAACTCTTTTAATTTGGGACAGTTTTCCATTGCATGATTTTATGTGCAAATTCCACACACTTGTATACCTTGCATAGGACATTCCCTGAGTGGATGTTTTTGCCTACACTTTGGACAGAAGATTGCTAAGATTTCATCTTTTTCTTCTTTCTTCTTCTTAGCTTTTAAGACATCTACTTGTGTTCCCAAAGTTCTCAAGATATACATTTGAAATTTTCTAGTAAACTTCATGTCTCTGCTCTTGTTACTGCACTTGCTGTAGATTTAGAAGCTCTTGATGAAATATCTCTCTTTCCACTCTTTGTTCTTCCCCTAGAGTATTTCTGACAAAGTTCAGCAATTTCTTCAGATGGTATATTGGAGATATCTCCTTTTCCCATTACATTAAGAGTGTCTATATATTCATCTCTGATACCCTTAAGAAATATTGTACGAATGGTATCGGGATTTAGAGAATGTTGTTTGGATTTCTGCAAATTGTAAAGAAATATTTCCAAATATTCCACCAAACTTTCATCTTCTTGTTGTGTCATTCTAAAAATGTATTCTTTGGAATCTCTACACCTATAGTAAGCTTCATACTTTTTAAGAAAAAATTTCTTCATATAATCCCAAGAAGCTATTGTATGTTCTCCTAAACCCATAAACCATTTTAATGTTGTTGCTTTCACAGTAGCAGGAAAGAGTCGAAGCTTGTGTGTATCATCCGTATATCCATAAGTTCAAAACAAGATATCAAACTCAAACATGAATGCATCAAGATCTTCTGTTGACATTCCATAGAAATTAGGCAATACATAAGGTGGGATGTTTTTCATTTTTACTTCTTCGCCTAATATTGCTCTTACATCTAACATTAGAAAGCCAAAAGTAGTTTCCTGATCATTATTATTTTCTTGTTCATTTTCATGTGCTCTTATGTTTTGATTTTCTCTTCTTGCTTCTTCTTTTATCCTTCTAAGTGCTTATGTTCTTCTGCCTTCCTCTGTCTTTCTTTCTTCCTCAAGTTTCATTTCTTCCTCTCTTTTTCTTCTCCATTCTGTTTGTTGTCTCTAATATTCAATTATTTGTTCAGGAGTCATGATTAACCTATTTTATCCTTCTCCTTATTTAGCCATTTATTGTTCAGAGATATGTAGTGTTTCAATATGAGGTTAATTTTGTGTTTCTTCCACTACTTTGATTTGTTCAAGGACAGGTTTCTCTAGTTGTTCAACAAGTGGTTTTATTGTATCTTTTTGCTTCCCTAAGGAAGGAGGTTCTTTAGGTGATTTTTTTCTTTTTACCTCCAAGGCTAACAAGATATTTCTTTTAACTAAAGTTAACCTTTGTCCTTATCTTTGTTTTTCCTCTAACTCTTCTATAGCATGTCTTATATGAATATAGAAACATAACTGAAAGAAAAACTATGTTTTATTTTTTATTTTTTATTTTTTTTTACCACTTTGAAATATGCTTCCCCGGCAACGGCGCCAAAATGTTGGGTTGTTTAACAAGTAAACAAACACAAGTATTTATTATCAATATGGGCTAGTAGGACTTAGAAGCATCCCCAAAGTATATGGGTTTCAGCTATGATCAAGTTAGAAGATGATTTATCAATGAATAAGGAAATGCATATTACAAATATAAATCTAAACTAAATAATTTCTAAATTCCAGCATGCAATCGACAGCAGAAGAATCTCCTAACTTAAGAGATTTTTTTGTCCTTCTCTCACAAGATTACTTCATGAATTAGAAACCAAAAACCACTAATTAAGAAATAGATTAAGATGCATGAAACAATAATTGAAGAGGATCTTAACTAAAGAGATCCTGGTTGTCCTTCATCACATATTCATTCATCAATAATACTATTATTAGAAAACAGGAATTCAGAAAAGCATTAAAAAGCAGGAAAAGATGAATTCTAGCTCAATATCTTAATCAAATAGAAAGAATGTTTAACTTAAACATTTGATTGTCCTTTCATATGCAGAATAAGAATAAGAATTAGATTCATCAGCACTCATAAAACATCAGCATATATCTAATCAAAAAGTTAAGCATCAAACAAACTGGTTCAGAAACTGCAACTACAAATAACTAGAAAGTGCACTTAGCTCGGTGTGGGGGCCCTCCACCCTTGCCTTGCACACTGAAAGTGATTTTAGCTACTAAAACTTCATTCAAGAAATCGCCATATAAAAAAAAGCAAATGAAATAGAATAGGACTTCAATTAACTCTCCAAAGTCTTAGAAATAATAATGTTAAGTCATACAATTTATACATATCAATGCCTTCAAAGTATGAGGCTTAAATAGATAAAATATGAAACAAATTCATCCAAAATGTCTCCTATAGCCATGGCTATCGTTATTTTATCCAATTAGGTCGAATTCATCCATCAAATTCATCAAAATCTAGAAAATCCCATGAAATAAGAAATTTGACCTAGTTCCTAGGGATCTTCCATAAAAATAAGGCTTGTTTGACCCTTGTGGCAGAACTGTTAAACAGGTTTGGCCAGACCAACAGGTGTACATTTAATCTCAATTCCCAAGCTTTCTATAAATATATCCAACTCGAGCCCCAAGTGTCCTGCAAATATGCGAACCATGAGGCCATTACGGGAATTTTTGATCTGGTCCAAAAATGCACTTAAAATTCATTTTTTATAAAAACTTCTAAGAATTGAAAAACTTTATTTAATTACCTGTATATGCATTTATTGGGGAAAATGGGGTTAATATGATGGTGTATAGATGGATAGTATGGCAAATAAAGTGTATTTTCATAAACAAAAAGAGAAAAAATGAGGGCCAAGAGTCCTCTAGGATTCGGGAACAGGGAGTACAGGGGTAGTGACATAATTATTGTGTAACAGTAGACAATCAGAAGATGTATAAGTGTGTAAATGAGTAAGGTATCAAGCCGCATATTGTTTAAACAATTGTAAAATATCAAATGGGCATGTTAAAAGAGAAGGCTTGGTGTTGTATATGGAATCACCCTTAAAAGTATGGAGACATCTATATGAAGATTGTGTGTGAATAGTTGCGAGAATCATAAAAATACCTTAAATTAAACATATAGTATAGATTTTTGAAGAAGGATGCATGTATTAAAATGGGTAAATATACCTTTGGTTCCAAGTAAGCAATATTTAACTGTTACACTAATCACTCAATTGGTATAAACTACCTCTGTTTACATATTGTGGATGTTAACCAAGAACCTTGTGTAAATAATTGGAAAAATACTGGAAGGTAAAATAAAATAAAAAATATATAATAATTAAGTTTCAAATTCTAATGGAAGAGTGATTTTCCCTGTGTATGGGATGCAAGCCAAAAGGTGGGAGGTTATAGTAACATTGTGAAAATACTCAAAATGATAAGAGCAATGTATATTTAAATAAAAAGAATAGAGAATATACACAAAATGAAGTATCTATAGAAATCAGGAAAGGGAATGAAGGGATCGAGAACCCCGTAATACATAGAGTGAAATGGATAGTGTATTGGTATATTTGTGGAATCCATTTGGGCATACTTAATTGTAACCTTTGTCAAATTTGAATAAGAAAACATAACACTTAAGATTACAAAAAATATTTATGAATATGAGCTAGTTAAGGTTGACTTGGGTGATTGGTGGGAATGGTTGGAATTATTTTCACCTAATCAAGCATTAGCAAATGATATGGTAGACATCATTAGCGATGAAAATAAAAGATAAAAACCTATATGTCAACAACATAACTTATGTATAAGAATAGTTGGAATCATTTCCACCTAATCAAGCATTAACAATTGATATGGCAGGCATCTTCAGCGATGATGATAAAAGATAAAAACATGTATGTCAACAATATAACTCAGGTATAAATAAGTCCAATGCAGTAATAAATTGTTGGGACCAGTAATTTGGATTTCATGAATAATCAAAATAAATTGGTAAGGAAATTAATGAACTTCCTCACTGGGAAGTTCCTTATGAAGGGAGTCATAGAAAAACTTGCTACAATAGTAGAATTCAATTCTACATAGATTCAGGCTTGTTTTTATATGTTGTGCCTCTCATATTTTGGGTTTGCAAAATGAAATTTTATTAAAGCTAATCCAATTGTTCAAAGAGGGGATAAGCCCCAAAAATGCATGGGAATATTTGGGAGCCTCACCCATACAAGAGCTCACGACAAAAAATTAGGTCCATGTAGTAGTGTGAACATAATTATTATAAAAATATTGACCAAAATATTCTACCCACTAGAAAGTTCCTTCTCTAGAGTGTTCTTATATGATAGAAAGTACTATATAAATATGTGGAAGCATTGTAAATTTTTCTTCGAAATCACTTGTAATTTGAGCTATGCTCTACTGGAGTTTCCCCCTTGAAGAGGCAAGTGAACATTGCTTCCACATTAATAAGGTAATGTTTTGGTTCACATTCATCGTTGTGTCTACAATTATATTTCTTACTAAAATGTATCTTATTGATTTCTACATAGTTGGTCCTAGGGTCTCTTTGTGTATTGACTATGTTGAATTTACCATCAAATGTGCTTCAAAAGATGACAATAACCATCTTCCTAGCATATTGAGAACATGGTAAGAAGAGTTTGAATGAACACTTCAACGTTTGCATATGAATAATCATTGAGTGCAAATGCATTAGGGTGGTGAAATCTCCCCTCCACCTTTTTCCATGACGCTCGATACTAAATTCTTCTATTTTCAAGGGGAATGAGTTGGGAAGTCAGTCATCATTAATAAAGGATAAGGTTTCATATGACCCCGTTGATGAATAGTGATGGGATGGATATAATATATTCTTCCTAATTCCCCGATGAGGATAAACTTCCATTTTACTCCTTTTCCTATGGAGGGGATAACAAGAGACTTTTACAACATAATCTTATCAAAAATGGTTTGGTTGGTAAGCTACTTTATCACTTATTGTTGGAATTCCTTACAACTCCTCAAAGCACCCTAAAACTTTCTTTGTCTACACGCTTTTGTGAATCATGTCTAGGAAATCGGTATTTCCATCCATAAGATAAATTACCACCTTTGAATCCCCCTTATAATACGACCCTTTAAAAAATCAACTTTAAGGACATTTAATATCCTTGAAGCTAAGACTTAAATTATGTTTTGCTACTGGCTTTGTGGTCTAAAAATGAGAGATCCAACCAAATTTCCTTCATGATCTCTAAGGAGACCTTCCACTTCTTGATAATCCTAGATTTCCCTTAAATACATCATCAAACTAAAAATTGCCCATCCTATGAGATGTTGGCATTATCCTTGCTCATGAGAATGAATGCCCAGTGTATGTCCATTGATAGGAAGAAAATTCACCCTACTCATTGACATATAAAATCAAAAGGAAAGGTTTTTGAAATAATGATAATATATACAAATTAAAATTTCTTAATAATAATATGATAAGACCATTTGTTTGTTTGTTAAATGGTAAGCTAGGTGAATTTTCCATCAGGAGGTTTCACATTTTCTAGGTGTTTATCCCCTCTCAACTAAAACAACAAAAAATGAAGAAAGAATAACATGTAAAATACCCTATAATAATCGCTTCAATTTCTTGCACCCTATGTATCTCTCTAAATAACCTAATGGTACTATTCATTTATTGCAAAATAAACACAATTCAGTGGTACTAATTCCATTATTAGAGTAAATACAACTTAACCTCTATTTTATTTTATTTGTATATTTTTTTTTAACAAAAACAATTACTTTTATTAGCAAAAACATTGTAGTTGCACTAGTGAGCAATCTAATACATAATATTTTTAGTGTTTTCGAGAGAAGTTTGATCTTATACAATATGAAACTTACTAGTCTACTCTACCATATATACAATAAAGCTACATTAGAAAACACATTACATGAGCATATTTACACATATTGCTTGCTTAATAAGAGACAAAAACAATACATTATTATATTAGATTATGAGCCCTAGTTCTTGTCAACATTGGTTGGGATGTTGATGGAGTTTTTCTTATTCTTTCCCACTATCATCCAAACTTATTTATGTTTTGATGGAGTCATTTCTAATCCTACTAGTCCCATATTTTCTTGTTCTGGAGGTTTTATATTTTATATTTCCTTGGCTTCTTCTACCTGATTTTCCCAGCTTGGAAAAGGTTAGGAGTTCAAGTGGATCTAAGTTCCTTGTCACAAACCTAGAGGAACATGATGTTCTTTATTTTAAATTGGAGAATTAGTTTATGGTTACATTTCTCAAGGATTTGGATCAAATTGATTATAGGGTTCCTATCGTGTTGATTTTACTTAGGATTTAAAAATCAATTATGTCTTCCTTAGAATTAACCTAGTAGATAGATTTTCATTACCAATTCTTATTTCCATTTTTAAGGCAAGGTGTTTCAATGTGCCCTATTTATAAAAAAGCTTTGCATTACAATGAAACTTGTTGATAATCCAACTTCTAAGACTAGGATTTTTTATTTTTATTTTTACAGAAATGATAAGGATTTTCCATTAATTTTGCGCCCCATCACAATTGAAAACTAGGGGAGATTTACAATTTGAGCAAAAGTATAAAATATTCAAGGCAAGGAAAGAGAGGAAGTTCTAGTTTTACATCTAGATTTTGGCTACTAACATGTGTGGAGCAAAAACATTAATTATAGCTAATGTTTGCTCTATAATGTTTTCTACATAACAAAATACATTTACTAGGATCAAACGTTTCCTAAGTGGATAGGTTGAAGGACATTTTGTCCCAATGGTCATCAGGGGCGTTATTGGGTGTGCTTATGTGTCCTCTTGATTTCTCTTATCTTATTAGTCTGCCTGATTGCAACAAAGCACATCCACCTCCTCTTCTGACATGTTGATTTTGTCTTTATATATTTGAACTTCTTCTTGCAGGCCTGACTAATGGTGGCGTATCCAATCCACCTCCTCTTCCGACATATTGTTTCTGGCTTGTTGAATTTGAATTTCTTCTAACAATGAAATTGTTCTAAAGCATAGAAGGCTAGTTTATTGACGAAGCTCACTGATATCATCTTGCCTGTCCATGGGGAGGTGCACGCAAAGGTTACAGTGGGTTGGGCCACCATAGTTCTGTTCACAAGGGGGGGTTGCAAGCCTTTCCATTTTAAAATTCCTTCCAATCATTAGAAGGGGACCAAGAATGACAGGGAAGGAGAATTAAAAAGCTAGGAGAAGGTTTGATGAGCAACAATTCTCGGTAAGACACAAAACATAGAGAGAAAAGCAAGAGGTTGGAAAAGATACCTCTGTGGAGTGAGAACGATTCTATATGCTTAGTATGCAACCCAGGAACCTCGCATATGCTTCTTGATTTTTAATGAAGCAACTTATCTTATCGCCCAAGATTGAAAAGTTCTCAATATAATGGATATGAATTCCTATACAATAGACATTTAAGCTTCCTAGACTCTGTTACTAAGAGAAATTTGTTTGAGAGGCATGTTCTCGTGCAAATTGAGCCCAAAGTTTACATAAAAAGAGAGGAGGTCAGAATTTGCAAACATCCATACAATGTCTTTCTTGTTCCTCAGGGAGATCATATGCATAGAAACTTCAAAACAATTAGATGATGGACCTCTATACCATCCCTCCATACAAAATGTTAGAAGTCCTGTAACACCCGCCTCCCACATTTACCCAAGCTAATTGGTCCATTGGGGTAAACATGTGACAAGAGGCTACTATGATGTGATTCAACTCTATATGTATATTTAAGGAAGTGGAACCAACAAAACAAAACCATTTTTACCTTCCTTGGGAGCTACAGACCCTATAGGATGAAACCAACCCTTCTAGGTTCTTAACCCCTTAGACAACTTATCAGTTTGTTGATTTTGACCCTCAGTCACTCCCATGACAAGCCATGCATGCAACTGAGGTCTTCTAGTCACTCCCATAGCAAGGCATGCCAGTGACTGTGGACTTTCCCAAACATTTTTGAGCTAGCGACCACGGATTCTGTGCCACTTTTTCAGGGCCAGGACTCAGGCCACTGGCTAGAACTTCATGAAACTTTTAGAAATGATAAATAACAATGGAATAAGGATACTATACAATCACTGGTATAATTACTTGATTTGACCCCTACTAACATTATAGGAATTTCGTCAAACATGTCACAAATATATAATCTACAGGTCATAACAACGAATCTGATCATAGGGGTCTCATACTTATATGGGATTCGTCAAGAAGAATCGATGCCTTATCACGATAGTTGCATTATCATCTATTAGGTCATATATTCATTGTACATTCATTTGTTAATCAAAACATGATGAGAACCATATATCAAGTCCCTCATAAAACATACTCATAACCAACATATAACCAATAATAATAATAAGGATATAATAGCCATAAAAACCACATATGAACCAATACATTTACACATTAAATACCAAGGATAAGGATCTCTTATTAATGAATGCATATGCCAACCAACTCAAGGACTTACATGAACCACTCGACCATAGATTGGGATGAACCAAATATTTCTTTCAGCTAATCACCCCGTGCCATATTCCAAGCATGAATGTGGGACTCACAACAAAACCAACCAGGTATTCCTCATGCTTTACCATATATCCACCAAGGGATTCCTAGGCCCGAAGCCCTCATCAATACAATCAGGCTTTGCTATAATCCCCACTGGATCACTGGGCCCTAAACAAGCATGGATGCCTCCGGATCTCTCTGCCTAAACCGTGAGGAATTTGTCCGTCTCAACCTCTCGACTTTACCGTGTATCCCGCCATTACCAATCAAGGGATTCATAGGCCTACAAGGTCACCACCCTCTAGGCTTTATCGTGTATGCTGCCATTACCACTCAAGGGATTCCTAGGCCCGATTAAGGGTATTCACCTCTGATATTTACCATGTGTCCCGCCATTCACCAGTCGAGGATTCCTAGGCCCAATCAAGTTGTTCACAATCAGGCTTTACCGTATATCCCATCTTGATTCCGATACCTTGTGAATAATCCTAAGTCCACCCCACTTAGCTTTGAATCCATTCTAAAATATAGCTCAACCAAATACAAGAGAACCCACCACACCATCGATATCTAGAAATGGAAATTCAAGGCTGAAGAACACTCTCACATCTAGAAAAACGCATTCCAATGACAACAAGAGAAAAAAGAACACACATGCATGTACCATGCATGCCAAATCTAGCAAGGAAATCTCACATGAAAATCGATACATTCAAGTAATCTCGTTATAGTTGCTTGATTATACTCTTCCTTGCTTGATCGTTGCTTCCCTTTACCTCATTTTCTCTTCCTTTTCTTTTCTTGATCCAATGCTAGAGTGCTCCAAGAATGCTCTAAGTGTCCAAGAGTGAGAGAGAGAGAGAGAGAGCTCCAAAATTGAACTGACAAATGGTACCAATTGATCCTCATAAGCCTTTTTATTAATGAGGCCTCTATTTTCTTCATTTTCCATTATTTTCCTTCATTTTCCTCCTCACATGCAACCTGTGACCCTTCACCTTCATTTTCTCCTAATTTCCATTACTTTCATAAATAAATTGCCAAAAAATGCCATTTTGCCTTTCCAAAGCGTTTGTCATTGCCTTTGCCAATTTCCTTAGCCATAAAAAACCAAAGGAACACCCACTAAGATGTGTTTCCCAACATTCAACTTGGAATACGTGTCCCATGGTCTTGGTCTTATTTTTTCCTTTATTAACTTTATTAAATGGATTTTTTTTACCAAGGTTGTTACAAATCCTGCCCCATTGAACTCCAATTTATGAAATAATTCACCATTTCTTGTGACATAAGGCCAAAGTAAGCCTCCATGAACGTTGGATTGAGTTCCAATTGCTCCCAAACTGCAAGATATGACATTATAATTGAATCTGTATAGTTTTCCCATATACATCCCATCAACCCTGGTAAAAAGTTGGATATGGGGGAACAGAGGATTCATGTGTCAATGTGTGGCGTATGTCTCATATAAATGTCCTCAAGGCCTTCAGTTATGGAGCTTGCCACATCGAACAAAATGACATGCCAAGAGTGCCACTTGTTGATCCTTGAGATTTACTCCAATCTAGCCCAATTCAAAATCTTGTGTGGGAGGTAGATACCATAGTTTTTGCTTTGCGGGTTAAACAAATTATTTTGGGCCTTATGTAGAAACTATACAAACATATGTATATCAATGGATTCAATCTGATCTAACAATGTACTAAAGCTAGATATTGAATCGCTTCTACAAATAAATTGCAGAAATTAAACACAATCGCCAATCACATGAAGCAAAGAAAGAATCAAATCAAACCACACACAGATAATTTCCTTGGGAAATATTGCTACTCAAAACCCCTCTATCTTCTATTGTATATTAACCATGGAATCCTGAAACAATTACAATGCACTCTTCTCACAAGAGTCTCCTGCACTCTGCTAATTCTCTCACCCTGTCCTGGACAAAACTGACCAACCTTTAGCCAATTCTCAGCCTCTAAACAACCTGCATTTCTTGTGCAATTCCTGATGAATACAATCCCTATTCTTTAGGAATTTTGGCCTTCCTAAATTGCGCAAGGATCATGGGCACTCCAATGGATGTCTGGTTGCATGCAAGCAACCTACTAATCACACAACTAATAGTTAACCTCCCTTTCACCTTTGTCTCAACTGGGTCTCCACTGGAATTGACATGCATGCAGCTATTAATAGTAAATCATCAGTTGCATGGCAGATCATTGATTGTGAATTAAATAATATTTAATTCACTTGATCTCTAACTAGTGCAACAAACAATTACAACTAGTTCAATTGACTCTAACTCACCTAACTGAGTTAACTAATTACACATGCATTAAACTAATGCACCAACTGCAATTCAAACTCCATAACTAATAGAATTACTCTGCATGCCTCACCAACCACCCTCAACTCAAAATACATGAGCTAACTGAGTTTATCACACTCAATTAACTATTACAAGTGATCATGAGATAAGATTACATTTTATTGTCCAATTTAATTAAGGGAAAATTAAATTAGACACTGCACCAAATTTAGCCCCACACTAGTGTAGGTGCTTCTAGGATCTACTGGTCCCACACTAGTGTGTGTGTGTTGCAATTTCTTGTTGGACTTCAACACCTTATTCAAATATTCAATTCTATTTAGAAGAGAGGGACTATAATATTTATATACGATTATCATGGAATTTCCTTCCAGCTAAGGGAGTCAATGACAACACATTTCCCTTCTTACAAATGGAAGACAAGGTTGTCTTGAGCATCTACCTCTTTGTTTTGCCCGCGAAGGATATGGTAATAGGATTTGTGAGTGAAATATTCAATTAAGCAGTTGATTCTTCTAAAGAGAAGCATAAGGATATTATTCTTAGGAAGCGAACCCAAATGGAGATAATGGATTATGATGAAAGAATCCCCGAGGATGACAATGGAAGAGATTTCATGTTCTATGGCCAACTAAAGGCACTGGAAAAGGCCACACATCTCTATTAGGTTGTTCAATCTTTGACCCAAGCCCCAAGAAAACATGATTTTACGATATCCATTTGGATTTATTAAAATCTCTCCCCCTCCTACCACCCCTATAGAATATATGAAGACTAGGACTTATCAATTTAATTTATGATGGAAACCATCTATTGAAGTTCATTTCTACATAGATTCAAGATTATTTTTATAGTTAAGTCTCTCAATTTTTGGGTTTGCAAAATGAAATATCTCTATAGATAATCCAATTGTTCAAAGAGAGGATGAACCTCGAAAATGCATGGGAAGATTTGGTAGCCTCACCCAAACATGAGCTAATGAAATAACCTTAGTTAAAAGGTTGAAAATTTTTGCACAAGCCTAAGTTTCCTTAAAACCATGGGCCTAATTCAAGAATCATTTCCATGTCCTCTACCAATACAAACTCATCTATGAAAAACCCTTTTCACAAGGGTATATGAAGGCATAATTTTTAATCAATGGCTTCTAAGAACATGAAATGCAATCATTAATATGAGCAAGTTGAGGTCAAATCCCATTGAAGTGACAAACCAAGACATTAATATTGTAAAAATCAAACTCATAATTAGCTTCTTGCCACATGGGAATGGATAGAATAAGGGCTTCTTGCACAATAAAAGATGATGAATGAGGTGGGGGAGTAGAGGAAATATTTTGGATTATGTTTTTGAAGGAGAGACTGCTCAACAAGGCTAAAAATCCAACAAAAGAGCCAAACATGGAAGGTGCACTTGAAGGTTCAAACAATCCATTTCCCAAAACCACTGATATTGGCTTCATATTTTTGTACATCATTGTGGAATAGACTGAGTTGTAGAAGCACATAAGATCACAATGTGCAGCTAAGGTTAAATCGTACAACTAGGGCTAAGGTCCAAACAACCCATTTTCCAAAACCACTAAGATTAACTTCATATATATCTACACCATTATGGACCAGGCTGGGTTGTAGAAGCACGGAAGAGCACAATATGTGGCCAAGGTTAAATCGTATATTGGCCACCAAGCGTGGGAAAAGCCTTACAGTCATGTTTTTATTTACACACTTGGAATTTCCTCCAACTTAACCTGAATTTTATTAGGAATCTAAAAAAGTGCAACCTACAAACCTATTATTCTTTAAAGGATTCAAGGTTAAGATGATGTTGTAAAAGAAACTAATGAATCAATATCAAATTAGTGAGTAATATATGTCCATTTTAATTCCATATCCATTAAATCCTTAAAGGGGTTAAAAAGTACAAACCTCTTAGTGATGATGTTGACAACCATTGCACCGACCCCAATTGTCACCGCGATGCACTAGTACTACTTTGTTGCTACAAAATTGTTTTTTCTCCATCAAATTGACATGGCCAATACTCCTCTACAACCGACTTGAATGCTCAGTGTAGTTGCATAGGTTATGGTGGTTCCGCATTGAAATACATCAAGTTTTATCAATGGCTAGGTGGAGGTTGTCGTCCCCTCCCACCCCTTGCTCGTTTGACAACTACCTCCTTCATAATTCTCAACTTGAGACACTTGCTATAGGGGGTGGAGTTAAGATATATTATTTCTAGTTTACTTTTTTTTTTTAATAATGGCGATAATGATGAAGAAGAAGTACATTGTCCCTTACAACCAGTAAAATCTATTAGAGAAATACAAGGAATGGCACTAGAAATCTTCAATCAATATTTGAGTGGGGTGGAAATAAAAATGCCAAGGTTGTTATGGTTATCAAAAGTTAGGAGGTCCTTATGACTAAGTAACACAGTGAGTTAATAAGTGGATGAACTCAATTTTTGGTGATTTTCTTTTTCTTTCTTTTTTGTGAGGCAAAGTTCCCCCGGATTGATAAGAAACTGTAACTTTTGGCCAAATTCCTAATTTGGAGGAAAATTTCCATTGGAAATGGTCTAATTTATCCACTTATTAATTTATTCTGAAATCAAGTAACAACACTTGATATGTTCTTTACGGTGTAGTTTCATCCCCATTTCTTTACGTATCTTCTTCATCTGCAACTTCTTTTTTAATTAAATTAATCCATATTTTAATTAGAAACTTGATATGATGATCTCAAACTAAAGATGTTGGCATATTCTAGTCATCTCCTATACTTTAATGGATGAGATTTTGGACATTAACTTCATGGCATTTATGAATTCTTAGGTGCATTATTACTTTTTTTCTTTTTTGCTTACTCTTTCACTTTTGTTAAACATGCTTATAAAGTTACTACATTGCCTTGTATGAGCCATGTATTTAGGGTAGTGGGAAGTGGAATCCTACCTTTTTTCCACGATTCATTTTTACTAAATATGATTATAAGTCTCCTCATGGGACGATTGAGTGATTGGCATAATGGACTGTTATGTCGTCCACTTGGTTTCAAATCCCGAGGAGGCATCTTTGACCCCTTGTGACAAGGCTCAAGGAGTAGGCTCCCCAACCCTCTTGGAGTCTCGACTAAATTCTTGATATGTTTCATTTACAAGTTTTTTGATTTACTCTTACCTATTCACCATGGTTAACAAAAAGAATATAAAATCATTACTTGAAAACCAGTAACAAAATTTTCTCATTTAACTAATAACAAATATTTTAACAAATAATAAACTAACAAAATAAAGTATCTAACTTATCAAATCTCTTTTTAAAAACTTTATAGTAAATTTAACATATTAAAAAGGTGAACAAATAATATCAATCAATATATATCAACCACTTAAAATAATCGTTAATTTGTTATTATGCCGATAGGCATTTTATTGTGAGGTTCTTGTTGGTGACATTGTTGAGATTCATCGTCTTTGATGCAATATTCAATATGTGTCCCACCTAATTAATTATTAGGATTTAGCTAATCCTAAAAACTTTGAAAAAATCTGACAATTACGATTTAGCTAATCAAAAAAACTTTGAAAAAAATCTGACGTGCTGCCCACCTCAACATGGCATTGTGCGCCCAAAACAATGCCTTCACCCTCGTTATCGTCGCAGTCGGCCCTTCACCCTCGTTCTGGGTGCAATTGGTCGCTTCGTCGCACTATCTAATCCCATCGAGTCAAATGATATTTGGATGTTCCCCTATCAGCTTTGTGATCTCACGAAACAAAGACAGTCTTAATCGGGCTACCGAAAACTCCACCAAATCATTAGCCAAATTCCACCAAAGATACCAATGTTTCTGCCCTTGCTAGAGCTTCTAACGCAAAGCACCTTCTTTCTTCCCATTTGCTTCAATTTAACTATCCTTCTGTGCCTCTGAATTTCATGTCTTTTTTTAAAGTCCAGGCACCAGTCACATACAGTGACACTACCTAATTCCAAGTGATCAAAGTATAGCTTGCTGCAAAATTAGTTCCATAATACACACTATCATAACTAAAACGCGTAGTCTAAAAAAACCCAGAAATTCCAGCAAGATTATTAAAAATTTCAGCAAAAATTTTTGAAAATCTGAATTACAACTGTCAAACTTCAAGATTTTTGGTGCCCCGGGGGTTTTTGATATTTCTGAATCCATTTCCACCATCAAAAAAACGATTCAAACACTCCAACTACCTGATTTTTTGAAGAAAACAAATTTACCAAATTCCGGCCAAAAAATGCCGTCCGAACTATTTTCTTGCATATGTACAGAAACTCCTAATTAAAATAACTAACTTAACTAAGTTTGTGGTGCAAAAATATACCATTGGTAAAGGCATTGCGAGATACCAATGTTTTTTCCCTTAGAAGAGCTTCTAACAGAGAGCACCTTCTCTCTTCCCATTTTCTTCAATTTAACTTTCCTTTTGTGCCTCTGAATTTGTTGTCTTTCTTTGAATTCGAGGGACCAATCACATACTTTGACGCAACCAAATTCCTATTGATGATAATATAGCCTGCAGGCACCTGGAGATGTGTTTGTTTGATCTGACTTGGCATGCTCCCTCAACATTGAAGTTTTTATAAGACACAGTGAAGGGAGCGTTGCTCCAATTGCTCTTCACTTGGACTCCTTGAGTCTCCCAATCATCCACATTCTACAAGCTGGAGAAAATTCCCATGGCCTGCTTGTTCACGTATGACACTCCCATTGCTTCATTATTCTTACACACTCTAATGGGAGTGGCGTCCACATAGAATATGATGTGGTGGGTGTTCCACTCAATGGAATATGTGTGGAAGTTCGTCGTGGGTCAAACCACAAATAAATGTGTTGCCCTCTTGCCAATTCCATGAGTGTATATGCTGGTCTGCATGATGTAAGGCTGCCCAAACACATTCCCCATAAATTCAAAATCCACTTCATCATGGCTTGGCCCTGCATTCGAAGAAAGATCCAATATATATATTCCATATCCAAGATTCAAGCAAAGCTTACTACAATCATACAATAATAAGGGCGTCGATGGATCCTTTTTCCCTATCGGAGTTCAAACTGCAGGCATGTGATGTCCAACGGTTACAAGTATGAGCGAAAAATGTTGGAGATCCCAAGCCACATGTCAGAAGGCGACTTGTTGTTTCTCTGGAATGTCACGTGGAACCCCTAAAATTTAACCCTAAAGCCATGGTAGGCACAACGATGCTTCGTTTCAATAGCGTATAGATGCCAAAGGGCGCCACTTGGTAAATATATTTGGCTTCTCGCCATTTGTTCTCATTTTATCCACGTCGAGCACATATTTGGAATTCAAATTTGACTTTTTAAAGACTTCTCAAATTTCTTTTTAATTTTGATTTAAAAATTTTGGTTATTTAATTTTATGTGAGATAACGTGAGAGTTAATTAAATTTTCAAAATACATGTTGATACATTATTGTTTGAAAATAAAAGTTTTAATATGATAAAATTCACAAGAGTGTGTTCATTGAGGTAATTTTGTTGGTTGAATTAATTTGATTTATTTGTTTTTTGGGTTATATTTTTTTTTTTTTTGTAAATATGAAAGAATTTTCAGAATTTTGCCATAGATAATGATTACGATTTTTAAAGTGTTTGAACGTATTTATATTTTTTTAATAACAAAAAATTCACAATTTCTATGAAATTTCAAATAAATAAATAAATCAAAATATAAATTAAATTTTGTTCTAAGTTGGAATTTTAGATCACAAAATTTAGAAAAATAACTAAATTTCTTGGCTCTGTAGGCTCAATTTCTTTCTAAATAACAATCATCCAAATTTATCTTGATTATTACCTTCTACATTCCACATTCCTCCTATCGGCATTCCTTTACACCTCTGGGTGCAAATGCTAGTTGCAATTATTATTACTTAATTATTTATGTTGCCTTAGCTCCTAGGTCTCTAGTGAAAATTTGAAATCTTCATAACTCTATTATCATGTATCCATGTTTTTATTTAAGTGCTCCATGTTTTTATTTAAGTGCTTCATTGCAACACAATGAAACACTTAAATATAAACATGGTGCTAAGTCCCTAAAAACTGCTCAAATATTTGGAATGGCTTCATGAAACTAAAACATTAGTCACTAGGCAATCTTCAATGGGATATTGGTTCAAGTGTTAACATGGAGATTGGTTTGGATCCAATCTGGGATTTTCATGGAAATCACATATTGCCCATGGAGATCATCCAACACTTACATGACTTGAGGATCTTCTTCCCTAACCAGATATGGTCTATTCATGATCCTACTAGTCTATATCCCATATGGATTAGATCCAGAGAGATGGGATTAAATGGAACTTTGGTAGAGATTTCAGATTAATATATCGATAAACTTCATGGTGCGGGCATCTCGTTTAGGGATGGGCACGACATTCTCAAATTCAATGGGAGGACCCCTCTAGATATTATATTTGTGGATGAGATTTACTGTCATATATATCCTTTGCATATGTTGCCCTTAATGGATGGATGGTATCGAAAATTTTGGACCTAGTATATGCCTTTGAAATTAAAATGCTTCATGTGGATGGTGGGGCATAATAAGATACTCACTTGGGAGAACTTGAGCAAGAGGGGCTTCCATGGTTCAGGCATATGTCATATGTGTTAAGAAACCAACTCCAAAAATAGAAGAAAAGAGAGATCAACGCCTTAGAAATCAGCCATTTCAAGGGGGCAACCTCCTTTACATTACATAAATGAACAATTCTTGGATGATACAAATGACAAAACCTCCTTTCTATACATAGGAGTCCAGGGGGTCACAATATAATCCTATTCGACCTAACAATGATAATGTAAGGGCACAATAATAACAATATGGGGGTTACAAGGGTACAACAATAACAATAAGGGGGATACACTAACAACAATAAGGGACTACACTAGTAATATAGGGACCTAACATGCCCCTCTCCTTCAAAAAAGTGTTGTCATCAACGCTTGAGTAGCTCTGGATGCTTCTATATAAAATTCTCATCCTCCCATGTAGAATCTTCAGTGGTAAGTTCTTCCACTTTATCAGATACTTTGAAATTGATCGATTTCATAGCTGTCGAGTTCTTGTTTCTGTGACAACTTCAGGTTCCAATATGAGTTTTATTTCCTCATCAAGTTCTGGCAATATTGTTTGAACTGGAAGTTTCTCATCTATAACCTTCTTTAAGCATGAAACATGGAAAAATGGATGCACTCGAGAAGAAGCAGGAAGCTCCAATTTGTATGCCATAATACCAATCTTTTGCGACACCTTGTAAGGACCATAGTACTTTGGAGATCATTTATTATCCTTATTAGCTTGCTTGAGGGACATTGTTTGTATGGTTGTAGCCATAAAAATACCCAATCTCCTACATCAAAACTTTTTTCACTACGATGTTGATATGCTTGTTGTTTCATTCGATTTTGTGCCAAATTTAGGTTATCCTTTAAGAGTTGGAGAACTTCTTGTTGATGCTCGATGTGATCTTCCACTACTTGAACCTTAGAATTTTCTCTTAAAGATGATGTGATGGATGGTTGATGATATCCATAAAGTGCCATAAATTGGGTCATTTTTGCTGCAGTATGGAAGGAGGTGTTATACCACCATTCAGCCAAAGGTAACCACTTTACCCATTGTGTTTGTTTATCAGATACAAAACAACGAAGATATCCTTCCAAAAATTTGTTCACTATCTCAGTTTTCCCATCGGATTGAGGATGATAAGATGAAATATGAGCTAGTTGAGTACCCAAATAAGAAAATAATTCCATCCAAAAAATTTCAGTAAAAATGGGATCTCTGTCGCTTACAATAATCTTTGGGTTTCCATGTAGCTTTTGAATTGTTTCTATAAATTCAATAGCAATTGTACTTGATTTAAATGGATGAGCTAATGCACAAAAGTGTGCATACTTGGTGAGTCTATCAACCACCACCATGATGATACTCTTTCCTTCGGACTTAGGTAAACCTGTGATAAAATCCATTGAAATCTCCTCCCAACTTTGACTTGGAATGGATAAAGGTTGTAGAATACCTAGGGTATTAATTGTCTCAATTTTATTTTGCTCGCAAACCAAACATTCCGCCACAAACTTTTGAATATTAGATTTAAGGCCATCCCAAAAAAATCTTTCTTCACCCTGTGGTAAGTTTTTTTAAATCTTGAGTGTCCTCCTAAGGGAGAATTGTGCAATTCCAAAATAATCTTTTGTTTTAGTTGGGAATTCTTACAAAGATATAAGTGATATTTGTACCATAAGGAATCATTTTTTGAGCTAAATGTATCAGATGTACTAGGATCTTGCTGCAGCTTTTGAATGAGTGTCCACACTTCTTCTTCCTTTTTCCATTCATCCCTTGCTTCAGTTATCCAATCTGGTTGGATAATAGAAATGGCATAAAGCAATGTTTCCACTTCTTCATCCTTTCTTGAGAGTGCATCTACAACAACATTTAGCTTCCCTTTTTTGTAGATGATTTCAAAGTCATAACCCAACATCTTTGTAACCCATTTTTGTTGCTCTTATGAAGATAATCTTTTTTCCAAAAAGTATTTAAGGCTAGCATGATTAGTTTTTACCTTGAAGTGTCTTCCCATTAGGTAAGGTCTTCATTTCTTTAGTGCATGTAGTATTGCCAACATTTCCTTCTCATAAATAGCTTTCTGTAAATACTTTCCTTTGATTGGACGACTCTCAAAAGCAATGGGTCTTCCTTCTTGCATTAAAACAACACCCATTCCATTTCCTAAGGCATCACATTCCACAATAAAGGTTTTTGTGAAGTCTAGCATAGCTAAGACCCGTGCTAGGCATATTTCCTCTTTAAGATGTTCAAAGCCCTCAGTTGCTTCAGGAGTCCATGAAAATGCATCTTTCTTCAATAATGTTGTTATAGGTGCTTCTATTCTCCCATAATTCTTAACAAACTTGCGATAATACCTTGTTAACCCGAGAAATCCTTGCAATTTATTTATGGTTGTGGGGACTTTCCATTCCTTAATGGCTTTAATTTTGTTAAGGTCTACCTTAACACCCTCGTGAGATACAATATGACCCAGATATTCCACCTCTTGTACTCCAAAGAAACATTTGGAGGTTTTTGCATATAATTGTTTCTCCTCCAATAGTTTGAGCACCCTGTCAACATATTGAACATGATCCTTCCAAGACCTGTTGTAGATTAGTATATCATCAAAAAATGCTAACACAAATTTTCGAAGGGTTTGAAAATGGAATTCATCAACCCTTGAAATATAGAAGGTGCATTGGTAAGGCCAAAAGGTATGACCAAAAATTCATAATGACCCTCATTAGTTCAAAATGTTGTTTTCAGAATATCTTCAGTATTCAATCTAACTTGATGATATCCTGAATGAAGATCCAACTTGGTAAAATAAATTGCTCCATGTAATTCATCCAATAATTCATCAATCACAGGAATGGTAAATTTATCTTTAATAGTGAGCTTATTGAGCTCCTGATAATCCGGACACATGCGCCATGATCCATCCTTCTTATGCACCAATACTACTGAAGCAAAGAAAGAACTTTGACTCGGTTGAATTATACCAGGCTCTAACATTTCTGCAATCATACGTTTAATTTTGCTCTTTTGGACATAAGGATAACTGTAAGGCCTGATGTTTGGAGGAACACTTCCTGGAACCAAACGAATAGCATGATCATGATCACGAATAGGTGGGAGTCCTTTGGGAGTTTCAAACACCTTGGAATGATTGTCCAAGACTTTTTGGAGATCTGGAGAAATAGATGATTTTGATGTTGGAACTTCTAGTGAGCATAATTGTGCAATTATGCCTTGTTGTTATTTCTTCAGAAGCTTTGCCATGAAATTAGAGCTTGTTATCTTTCCCGGCTTCCCTGCGATACCCGTAATTCAACTTCCTTTCCTTCCGGAGAAAAATAATAATAATAATAATTCAAGAAAAAATCTTGAAAATTAAAAGCTATTGTCCCCAATGATTGTAACCATTGTACTCCTAGTACAACATCATCACCTCCCATTGGAATGGAAAGCATTGGACTATTCGATAAATCTTCCCCCATTGTTAGCTTGATATTATGGCATTTTCCAGAGCAATTTATAATTCCTCCATTTGCAACCATCACTTGACATTCTGGTGCTGGGTATAGGAAGCAATTCAATTCCTTGGTTACCTTACAATGAATAAAATTATGGGTACTACCTGAGCCAATCAACACTATTACCTTTTTATTCTCAATATGTCCTTCTATCTTGAGAGTTTGAGGAGTGGTAATTCCTGCCAATGCATTACAAGATATGGTAGGACTCATTTCTTCTTTCTCTAGGGTTGGTTCTTGATGTAAATCCTCTTCTTTTGAAGTTTCTTGTTCATTTTATTCCTCCTCTTCACAATCTATGTAAAATAATTTCTTCTCAACACACTTATGACCTTTAGTGTATTTTCTATCACAACTGTAGCAAAGCCTTTTTTCTCTTTTTTCTTCCAATTGTTGTGGTGTTGGCTTGAGGGGTCCTGACCTAGGTTCAGAGGTTGAGGTTTGCCAACAAACCCCTATACTACTTGCCCTTTCGGAAGTGACCTACTTGCACAGGCTAAAGTCTCACCCAAAGTAGTATGGGAGGGTGTTAGAACCAGGTTTCTGCACCCTGGGAGAGGGCAAGTAAGTCAAGTAGAGCTGCGTTCGACTTCACAAATATTAGATCGCATATTACAGAACCCATATCTATTAGTCCCTTCGCAACCACATGCGCAATACCTTGTATAATCGCAACAAATAACAAATATAGGAAAACAAAGCAACTAGCGCAACTATTCTTGCATAAAGTCTAATCAACAGATTTAGATCAATTGTCAACACAGCATAAGTACTTAGCACAGTTACTTGTGGAGCTCAACATAGAATTATGCATACCATAATAGATCTAGATCACAGTATAAACAGGTAACACAAGTACTTTCGCAGCTTAAATCAATGACTTAGAGCATACATAATCAGATATCACAGATTCAATAGATTCAAAGATTTCAACAGCCTTCCGCATTCACTAATCCTTCAGATCCTTTTACAATACCCAAAACCCAACCTGCGCACATAGCAGCGGGGTCCGCACATAGTAGGACTGAGGATCTTCACGCACACAACCAGCAAGAGTGCTTCTCCCAAAAACCCAAAACAGATCTACTAGTTCGCAATTCATACCAATCTTAGTTCAAGTTTGTCTTACAACTCAAAAAGGTTCAACTACTTATACTAATTTAGCCTACGCATCCAATGGTCTACCCTTGACCCACTTACAATGCAATAAGGGCTTTGACCCACCCCAAAACCCCTGTGTTAGGCTAAATTTAATAAAAAATATACAAAAATGGACCAGATTCGCAGCTCTTGTAGGAGACCCTGTTCCAACAGTCCCCTAACACAATCTTGTGAGTCGTCCCGAGTCACTATGGTGGTGGGGTCTCCACCTGCGCACGCAGTGCATTGACAGCTGCGACCAACAGGGGCAGCACTTCTTGACTTTGAGCAGCAACGCTCTGCGCAATATCTACAAGCTTCTGTGAGGTCGGTCCCTCTGTCGCAGCCGTGACCCTCTCTAGTGTCTGGGTTAGTCACTTCATAGCATCATCAACATCCTGTGAGAGTTGGAGGGCTACAGCAGCCCAAGGCTTCAAGCATTATTCGATAACATGCTTCTTATGGTGGAGTCCCTCGATCTCATCTTGGAGGGTGTTGCTAGTCCGCAATAGCGCCAAACATTGTGCAGCGCCCAAGGTAGGTAATGTAGCCTCGATCTACTTTAAAGCTTCCTCTTTTTGTCACAAGTCCTAATAGATTTTCCGGAGGACCGGATCGCGCTGGATCTTGGTCCAAAGCTGCATGGCATCCTCGAGTAACTGAGCGCCCTGAGAAATCTGTCCTGTAATGGTGTTGGTAGCCTCGGTCACTAGCACAGTGCGTTGGGCTCGTACCTCCGGGGGTGTTTCGGGCTACAGTTTGGCTTGTAAGTCAGAGATTTGCTGCTCCAACTATGTCTTAATGACCTGCATTTCCGTCCTGGAAGCCTTCGATGATGCGACCAATCCTGCCACTTTAGCCCGGGGGGTGGCTGTGGCCAGGATTTCTTCTATAACCTCTGTTTAGAGCTGGTGGATCAGAGTTTCGAGCTCTGCTTGTTGCGCGACAGCAAAGAGTACCTCTACATTCTGCTGTGCGATGGTCTGTTCGGCCATACCAAGTTGGTGGTGTACTTATTGGTCCCGGTGGTGAATCTCCTAAAACATTGCGGTGTGGAGACCCTACAATGTTGTGTGGGGTATCTTGACAAGATTCAGTTGCACCCCTGCACCTGCTTGGAGCTAGATCTCTTGGTCTAGCGAACTGATCACAAGGGCGGCGCTAGGTAAGGGACAGAGACGAATTTCTTTCGTGGCTAGCGTTGTACTACTAGATGCCAAGGGAATTCATCCCTGAACCACACTGGTCTGTATTGTGTCTGCCTTTAGCTGCAAGGTTCGAAGCTCTTCCTAGATGGCGCTGATCGCAGCCTTCTAGTGCTCCTCTAAAGCAACCCATTTTTCTTCTGTGGCCAGTGCGATGGAATCTGTGATTTGTTCGAGATCTCCATCCATCAACGTAATTGTCTCATCTCGTTCCTTCCACTAGGCACGCTTCTTCTTTCGACATCCCTTGACAGGCTCGCCTGTTCGTTTCGTACCTCCGACGTTCACTTCCTCCATGCCTAGCTGTGAATCAACTTGGATCTCAGCCTCGGTGTTCTTCATGGTGGTCTGCGTAGGCTATGTGTCCTTTTTCGTGGTTGTGATTGAGTCTTTCCCTATGCTTCTAGTCTCCCTAGTGACAACGGGTGGGGGTACTTGCGTCGTGCTAGTACCAGCGGTGCCCCTGACGTTGGTTTTGAAGCCTATCTTCCAGGCAGGAGGCCATAGCGCAATCACATGGTCAATTTCCTCGTCTGCTACCATATAAGGAAGTGACGTCTAGGTTTTATCCTTGTGGCTGTGGATCTAAATGTTGTTCGTGGTAACCTAGAATGTTGCAATACTCTTGTACTTGTCATATACTGTGGGGGACAGCCGAGGTCAAGAATTAATGGCTGCGGCCACGCTACTTTGGAAGAGGACCCAGAAGACTTAGTTATCTTCTATGCGTTACACGTCCTTGGAATCCCACAAATGGGCATACCGGGCCCCTTCGCACATATATGGAGGAAGCTCGGGGAGGACTGACTCCACAGGGGTTTCCCAGGCAACAAGGGCTATAAGAAATAGTAGCCAGGCATAGCAGAAGGATTTCCCCTACTCCTGCGATTCGCGGACGTTGGCTAAGAACTTGTCGCATAAGTATTGGGCCCAATTGAGGTAGGCCCCTTTCGCACATTGACTGGCTAGCCGAATGACATAGGCAGAGACGGTTGCGACCTGACACTTCTGCATTAGCTTTCAAGCTAGTAATATGGTACCCATCTGCATAGTCGGGTTGCTGATGGATTTTATGACGAATCCCCGTGTATTCCTTTCCACATGGTAGGTTTTACGCACATATTCAGCGATGTCCCCTTCATATTTCTTGCCCACATGCTCCAGAGGGTGTGGCCCGTTCATGGGAAGGCTCGTGATTGTATGAACCAATGCAGCATCTATGGGGGCCCTATCTCAAATCCACAGGAAGCCATTGTGAATTAGGGCAAGCAGCTGTCGGGCCAGTCGATCTGTGACATTGTAATGGCTGAAGTAGGGCATACGCAACAGGTTTAAGAGCCCGGATCAGGCCAATCCGCTTACCCAGCGCTGAGGAACGACTATGACCCCATCGTCCACGTAACTTATGTCAAAGTACAGTGTGGGGGTCAGCTCAACGAAGGCTTCGTAATTCGCTAGGTCATGATCGTCGAATTTAACTTCATGGAGCTTCCCGTAAGGGTCGCTCGGGACAGGGACTTCTCCCGGGGTTAGCAGCGTCTGCAAATAGGTAACCAGGCCATCAAGGTTCTTTGGTGTGCACGTTGAGGGCTTGCGCGGGAGGATGAAAGGAGGTAACCAATTGATCGGATTGGCAGGCAGGGCTTCCTCCTGCGCAGCCTGAGCCGGAGGCGTTGCTCGCGGGGACTTGGCATGCCTTGGGGAGGTCCTAAGCTTCCCTAAAGACAATTTCGCTCCTTGAGCCCTGTGCCTACTCTTTTCCCTTCCTAGTGATAGGCGTTGAGGGCACTTCTTCATCCTCAGACCCGATCTCCATTATTTCCTCAACTTCTGGGGCAGCAGGTGCCGAGGGCTCAACTGGGTTAGTGGTTGTCATCCTAGCGCGGAAAATGAATCTCGACTTTGGGTGGCTAATATCAGCAGGGGGAGGTTGATCCGACATGAGAGGATCAGTGTAGACCCGAAAAATCTTACAGCTCAGGCTCGTGCGAGATAAAGAGGATAGGTGCAAGTTATGCAAGTGAGATGGAACCCTTGTTTGAGCTATCCGACCCTTTTTATAGCGCCTGTGGGCATCCAACGGTAGGGTAAACTTGACTTGGAACTTACCATCAGGTAAATGGTAAAAAATATTCAAAATATGCCCCATTAAATTCCAGCGGCCCGCTCCTTTTAATGGTAACTTTTGATTTTTTCCAGAGGTTACTGTGCCAACGGCTAGTTTTTTCACCTCATGTGCACTTGGCATTCCTGCTACGCTTGGTTCAAACACCTGCACCTCCTGCGCATCTTCCCCCAACACAGGCTTAAGCCCTAAGTACTTTAAACCCAAAGGTATGTTCGCTCGACTTATGTCATCGCAACAGACCCAAGCCGCCTTCGTGAGCAAATTTTTCAGCAATGTTATGATTACTGCATATTTCCGAACAAAATTTCTATAATAACCTATGTGGCTGAAAAGTGAGTGTAAATGCCCCTTTTTTGTGGGAGTTAGAGGAGATATAATATTCTCATCCCCAAATTTTGCCACCCTCGGGTGCGTCTCAATGCTATCCGTTCGCAGCCCGAGTGGTCCGGTAACCATGCGCACCCTGTTCGATTATGAGCCCGGACCCTCTAATGGATCATTCTTACCTTCTTTTGGAGCTAGGCTGCAATATTTTATCATGCTTGGTGTCCGCGGCTCCCAATTGGGTATTTCAAGTGCGACACACAGCTGCAATTCACCCCATGCTACAGTGTCAATGTTCTGTAGGTTGCGTCAAGCACCTTTGTCCCGCCTATTAATCCAAATGTTCCCAAAAATTCTTCCCTCAAAGTCTCCCAGTGGCAGGTGCGCCAATGGAGCTTCGCATCTAAGTACCATGTAGTGGGAAGTGGTCCCAGGGCATGAATAAGCAGATGAAACCACTCCTGGGCAGTTCTATCGCACCATTGTTTTATCCAAGCGAACAGATATTCACATGGATCTTCGAGTCTAAGGAACATTTTGATTCACACGTCGGATGGGGCCTCAAATCGTAGGATCATCATACTTTGACACTCCTCCCAGTCTTGGAATGCCTCCTCATGCGTTACCCACCATTGCGCAGGTGATCCACGCATGGCCAGCTTACAGGCCCATAGCCATTGGTCTTGGGGAACCTCGGTTTTGAATGCCCGCAAAAAGTCCCAAACATTACCAAAACCATCGAAATAAGGTAGATCTCTTACTTCTGAGGAGATGCATCGGAAGTTCCTCGTGATCCGAAGATATCGCAGTGCAGAGACATCATGTAACTGATTTTTCCAATTCTCTATCTCCTCATCAGAGTCGGAGAAACATTTATTGTCCTTTTCCCAGTAGAGTACCCCTTCCACCGTGGGGTTGATCCAATCCTCATCTCGTGTAGTCAACTTATAGATATGATCCACATCCTCTTCATCATGCATTGGTTCTGTGTATCGTTCGCCTTCCGCCAAATCTAATGGTACTATTACCCTTGTACCATTATTCTCGAATACCATGCTTCGCTTCTTTAGGTTAATGAAGCCTCCCATATTGATGGCCCAATCCCAACCTAGGAGCGCAGGGTAGGGGTCCACATCTTCGACAATCTAAATTACTTCAAAGTTAGCCTAGACCTTAACCCTTCCGATATCTACCACAATCTTCGATAGTCTTCCCAATGGAATGATCTTCTGTTGATTGGCCATACGCAGCTGGATAGTAGACCATTCAGACTTAGGCTCCCCCATTCGTTTCCAATTCTGTTTAGGTAATACATTCACATCTGACCCTAAGTCCAAAATAGCCTGATCCATCTCATAGTCACCGATCTACATAGTCAACAACATCTCCCTACGAGTGTGTTTCTTATACCTATAGAGTTTGTGTACGTCCTTGACTTCCAGAGGGAGGATAGGTCCTGTTTCGCAACTATCTATTAATGCCTAAAGATTTTCCACAGCCTTTGGGATGCGTAGCAGCTTCGTACATGCTTATAAAAAGGGTTTTACCTCCTCATCTGCCTTGAGGTCCTCAGGCTGCTGCAAAGTAGATGCCTCTGCCTCAGCAAAGTCTTTGTGAGCTGCGACAAATGTTTCTTTCTCCTTTTTTAGATCCAAACCTTCCTGTTTGCTAATTGCTAGTCGGATCAGAGGCTCGATTGCAATTTTCTCCCCAGACCCTCCGGTGGCCATCCCACTGCGTGTTACGACATTCACTCTTGGATATTTGTCTCATATCTTGGCCTTAACCCTCTGCACATTCTGCATAGGTGTCAGCTGCTTTTCCTGCATCTTCGCTATCAAGACTGGACAGTATTCAATCGCATGGTCCAACTGCCTGCAATACCAGCAGGACTGTTTGTAGGGTTTGGACAGTCCCTAACAAAGTGCCCTACCTCTCCACAGTTATAACAGATGAGTTTCCCTCATCCCCGACCTGCTCTCCCACCTCTTCCACCTCCCCTGCCCCTTGTTGGGAGCCCCCTGCACTCGAGAGTGATCTTGGTGAGGATGGATCCGACTGCACCCTATAGAGATTCCCTCGATCGACCATCAAATCATATGTCTGGCAGTTCTATTCATCATGTCCTACCGACCTACAGAACCTGCACCATTGTTGTTTTACTTCTAGGACGTATGCAGCAAGGCGGCGACAGTGGTTTGTGTTGTGCTACCCTGCAACGCGACAATCATCGCACCATAGTGCTGGCCCACTTGGTCCTGCAACTTCCCTAGGGCGCAATGGACTAGGTCCCCCGGCTTGCATGTAGTTTGTTAACAAAGAGCAATTATCCTTGGTGTGACCATTCGTCCTACATCGTATGCACCACCTTTCAAGGCTAGCCTCTGCGCCTCGCTCCTTTCGCAGGTTCTGGATCTCCATGTGCATCGCTTCCAGTTGTCCTTGGATCTGCTGGACGCCTAACTGGGTATCATCTCTAGACGCAACCTCTAACTTCACAGCAACCTCCAGAGATTTTTTCAATGATTTGAAAGTTTGGTGACCCATTATGTGTGCAGGTGAGGTAGCAACGTAGCAATGAACCATTATGTGTTTTGTCTGTCATCGTATTGAAATCCTCCTTCCCTGATCACCTTCTTCAGTCGTTGATCGACCTCCCACATAGACTTAGAAGGCCCTTGCTTGAAATCCTTTAGATCGACCACTATTTGAGAATAGGACTTAGGCTTCTTGAAATTTTGTTTCAAGGCGTTCTTGATCTCTTCAATGGTTGATTTTGCATGTTGTCCGATGTATCCCATGTACCAATCCAAAGCTCTTCCTTCGAAGGAAAGGTACAGTTGTGCCCTCTTCACCACATCACTAGCTACGTTCTGCGCAGTCCATACCAATTCTACGAAAAACCAGAACTAATCCATTTATTCATCCCCCACACCCTTAAAGGTAGGCAACTTCATGTGCACAGCCATGTCGTCTTCTAGTGGTGGGGGTGTAGGTGAGTTCTTACCCCTAAATCCTTTGAAGAATCTTCGCTCTGCTTTAGAGTAGGAGACGAATTGATCGATGGCAAATTCTGTCACGAATCCTCCTAGCACGCTGTCCACCCAGTGGTCTACGGTGCGAGTGATGGTGTTATCAGACTTCTATAGCTATTGGATCAATTTTGGGGTCCATTGTGTAACCCACTCGTCCTTCTAACACTTCTGAAATTCGACCAACCTTGTGAGCCAGTCTTGGAGCTCGATCGCAATGGTTACGAAGAAGATCTCGTAGATCTCTGTGAAAATATACTTATTTCTCCACTCTTCGGTGGTCAACCTCTCACTGCGAATTCCTGAATTTTTCGTTCCAACCACTCATCAATTTCTTTTATTTCAGGTTTCCAGTATGACCTTGGCATTACCCGATCCCTCTCTCAAAATGCTCCCAGTCCCGGCAACGGAACCATTTCTTGGCTTGAGGGGTCTTGACCCAGGTTCGAAGGTTAATGTTTTCTTACAAACCCCTATAATATTGGCCCTTTCGGCAGTGAAATGCTTGTGTAGGCCAAAGTCTCACCCGAAGTAGTATGGGAGGGTGCTAGAACCAGGTTTCCGCACCCTGGGAGAGGGCATGTAAGTCAGGCAGAGCTGCGTTCGACTTCACAAATATCATATCGCATATTACAGAACCCAGATCTATCAGTCCCTTTGCATCCACGTGCGCAATACCTTGTATAATCGCAATGAATAACAGATATAGGACAACAAAGCAACTATCGCAACTATTCTTGCATAAAGTCTAATAAACAAATTCAGATCAATTGTCAACTCAGCATAAGTACTTAGCACAGTTACTTGCTAAGCTCAATATAGAATTATGCATACCATAATAGATCTAGATCGCAGTATAAACAAGTAACACAAGTACTTTCGCAGCTTAAATCAATGACATAGAGCATACATAATCAGATATCACGGATTCAATAGATTCAGATATTTCAACAGCCTTCTGCATTCATTACTCCTTCAAACCCTTTTACAATACCCAAAACCCAACCTATGCACACAATAGCAGGGTCTACACACAGCAGGACTGAGGATCTCTGCGCACACAACCAGCAGGAGTCCTTTTCCCAAAAACCCAAAATAGATCTACTAATTCGCAATTCGCACCAATCTTAGTTCAAGTATGTCTTACAACTCAAAAAGGTTCAACTACTTATACTACTTTAGCCTATGCATCAAATGGTCCGCAAACCATGGTTTGCGGATTCTTGGTCTACCCTTGACCCACTAACAATGCAATAAGGGCTTTTCCCACCCCAAAACCCCTGTGTTAGACTAAATATAATAAAAAATATACAAAAATGGACCAAATTCGCAACTCTTGTAGGAGACCCTATTCCAACATGTGGTGTCAACCTTGTAGGTTGTGGAAGTCTACAAGTAGCAACATGATCCAGGTGGATGTTGGTGGTCACCCGCCTATTCCACTTGGGACCCCACCATTGTCTCTTTTAGTTTTTCAGTTCGGCACAACTTACTATTTTTAGCAGTTTTTGGGTCCTGAACTTCCGGAGCCGTTTTGAGGCCCTAAACGACGTTTTTTGGGAAAATCGAGAGCAACATGGGTCCATGGACTAATGTTGCTCACTCAAAATTTGCAGTCCTTGAATATATCTCTCTAACGAGGTATGGTTGGCGTCAAACGGAGATCGTATGCCAAAGTTACGTCTCCGGGAAGTTGGAACACCAATTTACCCAAATGGGGCCCATAATTTTGGCGCTTCATCTCCTAGGGTTAGGGTTTAGGGTTTTCCATTGTTTCTAAATAATAAATAGGCCCTCGAGCCTCATTGTAACTCAGTTCAGAGGCCTATAGCCACCACATCTCTTCTCAGAGATAGCTACCAGCGCCCTAGCTAGTTTATTTCCATTCTGTCTGTAAGCAAATCTGAGTTCTTTGATATTAATGAAATGAAGTGTTATTTCCGCTCCATCTTTGTATTTATGGTTATGTGTTTATTCTATGGTGTTCCTGCATAAATCTGGATCAGTGGTATCAGAGCGATCTACTTTTTCTCGATCCTTCTTCGCATGTCCCTAACGAGGTCGGGGTATAAGGAGTTAGGGCTCGATTTGGTGGAACCTTTGTAAGATCATCCTCGCAAACCCCGACGGACGCCCATGGGGGACGAAAATAAAGATGAGGGAGCAGGAGATCCTATCAAAATATTGCTCGAGGAGGCCCTCGAAAAACAAAGGAACGCGATGATGGATAACTTTGCCCAGATCCTTCAACAGCTGCCCACCGGCGGCGCATCTGCATCCAGTAGCCACTCTGGAGGCTCGACTCCCTTTATGGTACAAGTAAATTTTGACATTCCCATATTTGAGGGTCAAATAGATGCAGATGCTATAGATAGATGGTTGAATCTATTAGAAGGATATTTCTCGGTTCATGACTTTTCCGACCGGGAGAAGATTACTTTTGCACTCCTCAAAGCTACCCCCCATGTCAAGGACTGGTGGGAAACCTATTGTGAGAAAAAGGACGAAACAAAACCCTCTCTGTTTTAGCGTACCCACTTGGAATTCTTTCTGAGATGCCATCAAGGAACAATACTATCCCATGGGGAGCTATGAGGACAAGTACATACAATGGACCACGCTGCGACAACAAAGGGATCAAGATGTGCATAAGCTGACGAATCTGTTCCATACCCTGCACTCAAAGTTGGGTATCAAAGATTCAGAGAAACATCTGGTGCTAAAGTATCGCAGTTGTCGGCACAGATACATTCAGGAGGAACCGGAAGATCCAAAGGAGGAGGAACGTCTCTTCCACTCCCAGATGTGGGTAAAGGGCTCCCCAGTACAGTTCATTGTCGACAATGGGAGCCAAAAGAACCTCATTTCAGCAGACGTCGTGAAGCGGTTGGGCTTGCCGACCACAGCTCACCCACATCCATACACCATCGGGTGGCTTCACCAAGGATGAGATCTCTGCGTCAGCCAGCAATGTCGCCTTCCCTATAGCATCAAGCCCTTCACAGCTGAGGTATTATGTGACATTTCTCCTATTGATGTTTCTGATGTATTATTAGGACAACCATACTTGTGGAAGCATCATGCTGTGTATGAGTCTCGGCCTCGCGCTGTTATTATTACTTTGGGAAATAAGTTTTACAGGATACCAGAGGTACCACCTCCTATCGCTATCTCTTTGGTTACTGCAAAACAATGCAATAAGCTCATTTCCCAAACCAGGAAATCTATTTTCCTGGTGATCCGCCCCCAGGGCAAGAAGAAAATTGTGGCCACGACCTCTAGACAGGGCTCCTCTGCACGACAACAACAAATGGACAAGGTTGTGGAGGAGTACGGGGACATCTTCACCTCACCCACAGGGGTTCCTCTGCACTTTCAGGTCAAGCACCCGATTGATCTGACCCCAGGTGCGCCGCTACCCAATGGACCGATCTATCGGCTCTCTATTCTAGATAACTATGAAATCAAGAGGCAGATTCAGGAACTGCTGCAGAAAGGTCACATCCGACCAAGTTCATCGCCCTATGGGAGCCCGATCGTGTTGGTACAAAAGAAGGATGGGACGTGGAGACTCTGTATTGACTATCGAGCGCTGAACAAGATCACTGTCCGGAATAGGTACCCAATCCCACGGATTGATGACCTTCTGGACCAACTAAAAGGGGAGAAATATTTCAGCAAGATCGACTTGAAGTTTGGGTATCACCAGGTACCAATCTAACACTCTGATGTGTGGAAGACAGCCTTCAAAGCCAAGGAAGGCCTTTTCGAATGGCTGGTCATGCCTTTCGGGTTGACGAATGCTCCCGCAACCTTCATGAGGTTGATGGAAGACATCTTGCGACCATTCACCAACTCATTTATAGTAGTGTACTTGGATGACATTCTGATCTTCAGCCACACTTGGGAAGAGCACCTCCACCACATCCGACAAGTCCTCCAAACACTGCAGCAACACAATTTGTGTGCCAATTTGGAGAAGTGCACTTTTGGCATGACCCAGGTTCAATATCTGGGATACATTATTGATGAAAGGGGGGTGCATGTGGATCCAACCAAGATCCAAGTCATTCGGGATTGGCCAGCCCCAACCACTCTAATAGAGCTTCGCAACTTTCTAGGTCTTGTTGATTTTTACTGCAGGTTCGTGTTGGGATTCTCTCATGTCACTTGGCCCTTGAGTCATGTCACCAAGGGAGGAGCGAAAGCAAAATTATTTTGGTCAGAATCTCAACAGAAGGCATTCGTAGAATTGAAACATCGTCTCTGCTTTGCCCCAATGCTCACATTACCAGACTTGCAACAACCATTTGAGATTGAGACAGATGCCTTTGACTATGCTATTGGAGCGCTCTTACTCAACAGTGGGGACATCTAGTGGCATATCACGCTGAGACACTTTTCTCGACATGCTCACAAGTATCCCACTTATGACAAAGAAATGCATTCTATTGTGCAAGCTATTTACAAATTCATCATTAAATTTTGGGGAAGGAAACAATCATCCACACAGACCACCAAACCGCAGCTCATACAAACACAAGGGAAGTTGCAGAATGATCGCCATCAGAAGTGGTCCACATATCTGCAACAGTTTCATTTGAACATCAAGTACAAGAAGGGTAGCACCAATAATGTTGCAGACTTCCTCAGCCGACCACCGATCGTGGCGCTCACCACCATTCTTAACTCTTGTGGGCACAAGACTTCTACTTGGCCGATTCTCTATGACAGCGACCCAGAATTCGGCCACACATACAAGGCACTCTTGGGGGGTACGCAAGTTCCAAATTTTCACCTCCAAGATGCACTTTTATGTCACCTGGGACATCATTGTGTTCCTTCAAGCGAGCGTGCCAAGATGATATGGGAAGCACACTACAGTCGAGTCGTTGGGAATTTCGGGGTTGAGAAAACAGTAGCAGTACTGCAGAAGTATTTCTATTGGCCGAACCTTCGAAAGGATGTCGGGAAGCACATAAGATCATGCACTGCTTGTGCCATTTCCAAACCGACCATTAAGAATCAAGGCCTATATATTCCGATACCTACCCCTAGTCGATCTTAGGAATCCATCTCCATGGATTACATGTCAGGCCTGCCTTCTAATAAGCATGGAAATGACTGTGTTTTCGTGGTCGTCGACAGATTCTCGAAGATGGCCATTCTGGCAGCCTGCAAGAAGAATATCACAGCAGAAGCCACTGCTAAACTCTTCTTTGAATGAGTGTGGGTGCACTTTGGGATCCCACAGTCTATCATATTAGATCGAGATAGCAGGTTCCTCATCACATTTTGGTCTAGCCTCTGGTCAATGTTGGACACCAAGCTCACCAATTCCACAGCTTTCCATCCCCAAACAGATGGCCAGACAGAGGTCATCAACAGAATGATTGTGCACATTCTGCACATGTACAATTCAAAGCATCCACGCAAATGGGACAAGAGCCGCCCCTATGTACAACATAGTTATAACCGGGCTCTCCACAGCTCAACCGGCCACAACACCTTTCAGGTGGGCTTGGGATTCCAGCCACTATGTCCCATTGACGTAGCCATGCCATTTGTGGCTACTCAGGCCGATTCGGCTCATGTCCAGTCTGAATTTGACAAAGAAAATAGCTTCATCGAGCGCATTCAACACATCTACCAATATGTTCATGACATATTGGACAAAGCCAATGTTAAGTACAAGCAACTCCATGATCAACATCGAGTGCCACACAACTTCCAGGTGGGCGACAAAGTGTGGCTACATTTGCAGAAGGAGTGCCTCACTGGACCCCACCGCAAGCTTCGCCCACTCCGATACAGGCCGTACACCATCACCAAGTCTGTAGGGAACAATGCCTTCGAGCTCAGTATTCCACCATTCCTTGGTCTACACCCAGTATTCAATGTGAACTGCATTCGTCCCTACTTCCCACCTCTACTGGACACCTCTGACATTGCAGAACAACTCATACCAACAGAGTTAAACCCAAACTGCATGGAACAGGCCACCACAGATTGTATCATGGACATGAAAATCAAGAACACTCGCCAACAGAAGATCCAACTGTATCGGGTTGTCAAAGCTGGCCAACTCCTGCACCAAGGAAAGTGGTTCACCAGGGACCAAGTTCAGCAGAAATTTTCTCATCTCATGGAGGAACTTAACGCAATGGGGACCATTGCTTCCTAAGGGGGGAGGAATGATCCAGGTGGATATTGGTGGTCACCCGCCTATTCCACTTGGGGCCCCACCATTATCTCTTTCAGTTTTTCAGTTTCGACACAACTTACTATTTTTAGCAGTTTTTTGGGTCCTGAACTTTCGGAGCCGTTTTGAGGCCCTAAACGACGTTTTTTGGGAAAATCGGGAGCAACATGGGTCCATGAACTGATGTTTCTCACTAAAAAAATTTATTCGTCGAATAGATCTCTCTAACAAGGTATGGTTCGCGTCAAACGGAGATCGTATGCCAAAGTTACGTCCCCGGGAAGTTGGAACACCAATTTGCCCAAACGGGGCCCATAGTTTTGGCCCTTCATCTCCTAGGGTTAGGGTTTTTGATGTTTAGGGTTTTCCATTGTTTCTAAATAATAAATAGGCCCTCGAGCCTCATTGTAACTCAGTTCAGAGGCCTGTAGCCACCACATCTCTTCTCAGAGATAGTTACCAACACCCTAGCTAGTTTATTTCCATTATGTCTGTAAGCAAATCTCAGTTCTTTGATAGTAATGAAATGAAGTGTTATTTCCACTGCATCTTTGTATTTATGGTTATATGTTTATTCTATTGCATTGCTACATAAATCCGGATCAGTGGTATCAGAGCGGTCTTCTTTTTCTCGATCCTTCTTTGCATGTCCCCAACGAGGTCGGGGTATAAGGAGTTAGGGCTCGATCTGGTGGAACCTTTGCAAGATCAGCCTTGCAAACCCTGACGAACACCTATGGGGGATGAAAAGAAATATGAGCGAGCAGGAGATCCTATCAAAATATTTCTCGAGGAGGCCCTCGAAAAACAAAGGAACGCGATGATGGATAACTTTGCCCAAATCCTTCAACGGCTGCCCACCGATGGCGCATCTGCATCCAGTAGCCACTCTGGAGGTGCGACTCCCTTTAAGGTACAAGAAAATTTTGAAATTCCCATATTTGAGGGTCAAATAGATGCAGATGTCATAGATAGATGGTTGAATATATTAGAAGGATATTTCTCGGTTCATGACTTTTCCGTCCGGGAGAAGATTATTTTTGCACTCCTCAAAGCTACCCCCCATGTCAAGGACTGGTGGGAAACCTACTGTGAGAAAAAGGACGAGACAAAACCCTCTTTGTTCTCAGGCGTACCCACTTGGAATTCTTTCCAAGATGCCATCAAGGAACAATACTATCCCAGGGGGAGCTATGAGGACAAGTACATACAATGGACCACGTTGCGACAACAAAGGGATCAAGATGTGCATGAGCTGACGAATTTGTTCCATACCCTGCGCACAAAGTTGGGTATTAAAGATTCAGAGAAACATCTGGTGCTAAAGTATTGCAGTTGTCTGCATAGCTACATTCAGGAGGAACCAGAAGATCCAGAGGAGGAGGAACGTCTCTTCCACTCCCAGATGTGGGTAAAGGGCCCCTCAGTATAGTTCATTGTCGACAATGGGAGCCAAAAGAACCTCATTTCAGCAGACACCGTGAAGCGGTTGGGCTTGCCGACCACAGCTCACCCACATCCATACACCATCAGGTGGCTTCACCAAGCACGAGATCTCTGCGTCAGCCAGCAGTGTCGCCTTCCCTATAGCATCAAGCCCTTCACGGATAGGGTATTATGTGACATTGCTTTTATTGATGTTTCTGATGTATTATTAGTACAACCATACTCGTGGAAGCGTCATGCTATGTATGAGTCTCGGCCTCGCGCTGTTATTGTTACTTTGGGAAATAATTTGTACACGATACCAAAGGTACCACCTCCTGCCGCTATCTCTTTGGTTACTGTAAAACAATGCAGTAAGCTCATTTCCCAAACCAGGAAATTTGTTTTCCTGATTATCCGCCCCTAGGGCAAGAAGAAGATTGTGGCCACGACCTCCAGACAGAGCTCCTCTGCACGACAACAACAAATGGACAAGTTTGTGGAGGAATACGGGGACATCTTCACCTCACCCACAGGGGTTCCTCTACACTGTCAGGTCAAGCACCCGATGGACTAATCTATCGGCGCTCTGTTCTAGAGAACAATGAAATCAAGAGGCAAATTCAGGAGCTGATGTAGAAAGGTCACATCTGACCAATTTCATCGCCCTATGGGAGCCCGATCGTGTTGGTACAGAAGAAGGATGGGACGTGGAGACTCTGTATTGACTATCAGGCGTTGAACAAGATCACTGTTCGGAATAGGTACCCGATCCCACAGATTGATGACCTTCTGGACCAACTCAAAGGGGTGAAATATTTCAGCAAGATCGACTTGAAGTCTGGGTATCACTAGGTACCAATCGAACCCTCCGATGTGTGGAAGACTGCCTTCAAAGCCAAGGAAGGCCTTTTCGAATGGCTGGTCATGCTCTTCGCGGTTGACGAATGCTCCATTAAACCTTCATGAGGTTGATGAGACATATTGCGGCCATTCACCAACTCATTTATAGTAGTGTACTTGGATGACATTCGGACCTTCTCAAATACATGTTCTTGGGAAGAGCACCTCCACCACATCCGACAAGTCCTCCAAACACCGCAGCGAACACACCAGGGAAGCACCTTCGAGAAGTGCACTTTGGAAGGACCAGGTTTCAATATCCGGGATACATTATTGATGAAAGGGGGGTGCATGTGGATCCAACCAAGATCCAAGTCATTCGGAATTGGCCAGCCCCAACCACTATAACAGAGCTTCACAGCTTTCTGGGTCTTTCTAATTTCTACCGTAGGTTCGTGTTGGGATTCTCTCATATCACTTGGCCCTTGAGTCAAGTCACCAAGGGAGGAGCGAGATAAAAATTATTTTGGTCGGAATCTCAACAGAAGGTGTTCGTAGAATTGAAAAATCACCTCTATTCTGCCCCAGTGCTCAGATTACCAGACTTGCAACAACCATTTGAGATCGAGACAGATGCCTTTGATTATGCTATTGGGGTAGTTCTTACTCAACAGGGACATCCAGTGGCATATCACAGTGAGACATTTTCTGACACAGTTTGCAAGTATCCCACTTATGACAAAGAAATGTATTCCATTGTGAAAGCTTGTCGACAATGGAAGCATTACATTTTGGGGAAGGAAACAATCATCCACAGAGACCACCAGCCCCTGCAGTTCATATAGACACAAGGGAAGTTGCAGAATGATCGCCATCAGAAGTGGTCCACATATCTGCAACAGTTTCATTTGAATATCAAGTACATGAAGGGTAGCACCAATAATGTTGCAGACTGCCTCAGCCGACCACCGATCGTGACACTTACCACCTTTTTCAACTCTTGTGGTCACGAGACTTCTACTTAGCCGATTGTCTACGAGAGCGACCCAGAATTTGGCCACACATACAAGGCACTCTTGGGGGGTATGCAAGTTCCAAATTTTCATCTCCAAGATGCACTTTTATGTCACCTTGGACACCTTTGTGTTCCTTCAAGTGAGCGTGCCAAGATGATATGGGAAGCACACTACAGTCAAGTCGTTGAGCATTTCGGGGTCGAGAAAACAGTAGCAGTACTGCAGAAGTATTTCTATTGGCCGAACCTTCGAAAGGATGTCGGGAAGCACATAAGATCCTACACTGCTTGTGCCATTGCCAAACCGACCATCAAGAATCAAGGCCTATATACTCCGCTACCTACACCTAGTCAACCTTGGGAATCCATCTCCATGGATTACATGTCGGGCTTGCCTTATACTAAGCATGGAAATGACTGTGTTTTTGTGGTCGTCAACAGATTCTCGAAGATGGCCATTATGGCGGCCTACAAGAAGAATATCACAGCAGAAGCCACTGCTAAACTCTTCTTTGAACGAGTGTGGGTGCACTTTGGGATCCCACAGTCTATCATATCAGATCGGGATAGCAGTTTCCTCAACACATTTTGGTCCAGCCTCTGGTCAATGCTGGACAACAAGCTCACCATGTCCACAGCTTTCCATCCCCAAACAGATGGCCAGACAGAGGTCGTCAACAGAATGATTATACACATTATGTGCATGTACAATTCAAAGCATCCACGCACATGGGACAAGAGCCTCCCCTATGTACAACATTGTTATAACTAGGCTCTCCACAGCTCAACCAGCCACAGCCTCTTTCAGGTGGGCTTGGGATTCCAGCCACTATGTCCCATTGACATAGCCATGCCATTTGCGGCTACTCAGGCTGATTCGACTCATGTCTAGTCTGAAGTTTACAAAGTAAATAGCTTCATCGAGCGCATTCAGCACATCCGCTAACAGGTTCATGACATATTGGATAGAGCCAATGCTAAGTACAATCAATGCCATGATCAACATCGGGTGCCACACAACTTCCAGGTGGGCGAGAAAGTGTGGCTACATTTGCAGAAGGAGCGCCTCACTGGACCCCACCGCAAGCTTCGCCCTCTCCGATATAGGTTGTACACCATCAATAAGTCTGTAGGGAACAATGCATTCGAGCTCAGTATTCCACCATTCCTTGGTCTGCACCTAGTATTCAGTGTGGACCGCCTTTGACCCTACTTCCCACCTCTACTGGACACCTCTAACATTGCAGAACAACTCACACCAACAGAGTTAAACCCAGACTGCATGGAACAGGCCACCACAGATTGTATCATGCACATGCAAATCAAGAACACTCGCCAACAAAAGATCCAACTGTATCGGGTTGTCAAAGCTGGCCAACTCCTGCACCAAGGAAAGTGGTTCACCAAGGACCAAGTTCAGCACAAGTTTCCTCATCTCATGGAGGAACTTAACGCAATGGGGACCATTGCTTCCTAAGGGGGGAGGAATGATCCAGGTGGATATTGGTGGTCACCTACCTATTCCACTTGGGGCCCCACCATTGTCTCTTTCATTTTTTCAGTATCAGCACAACTTACTATTTTTAGCATTTTTTTTGGTCCTGAACTTCCAGAGCCGTTTTGAGGCCCTAAACGACGTTTTTTGGGAAAACCGGGAGAAACATGGGTCCATGGATCCATGGACCGATGTTGCTCACTCAAAATTTGTAGTCCTTAGATAGCTCTCTCTAACAAGGTATGGTTTGCGTCAAACGAAGATCGTATTCCAAAGTTACGTTCCCGGGAAGTTGGAACACCAATTTACCCAAACGGGACCCATAGTTTTGGTGCTTCATCTCCTAGGGTTAGTGTTTTGGATGTTTAGGGTTTTCCATTGTTTTTAAATAATAAATAGGCCCTCGAGCCTCATTGTAACTTAGTTCAAAAGCATGTAGCCACCACATCTCTTCTCAGAGATAGCTACCAGCGCCCTAGCTAGTTTATTTCCATTATGTCTGTAAGAAAATCTCAGTTCTTTGATATTAATGAAATAAAGTGTTATTTCCGCTGCATCTTTGTATTTATGGTTATATTTTTATTATATTCGTTCCTGCATAAATCCGGATCACAACACTTCTATCTCTATAGATGTGAGTGGTAAGCTTCCTTGCGCCATAATTTTACATTCAATTTTTCTTGCCAGCCTGAATGCCTTCTCCAATGAATCAGGTTCCCAAAGGCGAACCTCATGTTGGATGTTATCCTTTAAATTCCCTATGAAGACATAAATCATGTGTTCCTATGGAATATCAGCTCCCCTTATATTCAATTTTTGGAAGTCCTCAATGTGCTCCACCATTGAACCCTTTTGTTTGAGATTTATCAATTGGCTAAATAAGTTGTTGCTCTTTGTATCCTCATAATGTGCTATCATTTCCTCCATAAAAATTGACCAAGTGACAATTTTTCTATGAGAGAAAAGCCATCGATACCATACAAATCCATCTGTAGTATCCATGTTACGGGATCCTTGCCATCAAACATCCTCATATCCATCTTTGGAATATGGTGGGTCTTCCATCCAACATTAGAGTTTATGAAATCACGATCAAAATTTACTTTGTTCTCATCATGAGTTTCCTCTACTATATTTTCTCCATTAGGAATCATTTCTTGTATCAACTTTGTCAAACCTTCCTTCAAAGTTTCCATTTCTGCTTTTAGATCATTCCTTTTGTCTTCCATGTTGTCTTTCATTTTTTCGTCGATGTCATCCATCTTAACTTCAATGCCCTCCATCTTAGCTTCCATTCCATTCATCTTAGCTTCCATGCATTTCTTCAAACCATCCATATTAGCTTCCACGCCTTTCATCAAAACTTCCATTTCATTTTTTGATGCTCTTTACGAGAGCGAAATTTGGTGCACTTGCTCTTGTAATTTTGATATATCATGTTGCACTTCCTCCTCTTCATGAGTCATAGTAGAGTATTTTGAGGGCTTAATGGGCATTGAAGTATTTTTAGGGGGGGTTTTAGAACCCAATACTGATATATATTCTTCAATATTCCCTTGGAATCACTTCAAACTGATTTTTCAAACAAGACTCATGCAATTTGAAAAAAAAATACACACCTTTTTCTTGCTTTTGAGAAGCTCGATATTGAAACTGAATTATCCTTGTGATTTCGGATCTTTAATATTTGAAATTCAGTCTTGTAGTAACTCTCTTAATCTTCTTTAGAATTCCACATGTCTGGTCTAATTTGGATCCTTCAAGGCAAAGTTATACACAATCTCCCACAATGACCTAATTATGAACTAGTTCAATAGAGCTAACTTGTACGGCGTGCCATGTGTCACTATTTCCTCCTTTGGCACTAAAATTGATACATAGGAAACTACAGCTCGCGTAATTTCAGCCACTTTTTACATAATTCCAATTTGATGCTCAAAGAAAGAGTTATGACGATTTTCCCAAGGTCAGCTATTTTAGATGAAATTCGAGAGCCTGCAAAAACCCTGACTTCCACATATCATATCTCCGAAAATATTGCGAACCAAGATCTGAAATTTTTACACGAAGTTCCTCAAGATGTATTTGAAATGGTTTTTTTTTTAGTGTCTGAACCCTCGTATAAAAAACATTATAGCGACAATTCCACGATGACCAGTTTGAAGCAAAACCCTAGAATCCAAAGCTCTCTTACCAAATGTTATGAAAACAGCTCCAAAAATAGAAGAAAAGAGAGATCAAAGCCTTAGAAATCAACCACTTCGAGGGGGGAATCTACTTTACATTACATAAATGAATAATTCTTGGATGATACAAATGAAAAAACCTCCTTGGGAATGCACGATTAGATTCGCTAGCTGTTTCTCCTGTGCTTGAGCCTGCGCGTAGCTAGGGTTCTTTCCCTGCCATCATGGAGGCTTTGGGCTCACCCCAGGCTCCCCCACCTCCCCCTCCGCCGTTAGCAAGAGATTCTTTCAATTCATTGTTGGCCTAGATGCTGAAGAAGAAGAAATATGAGGCTGCCAAATTCGTGAAAAAATTGGAAGATATTCCTGAAATCTCTCTCACATCGGACGGACCGATCCAGGTTGCTTTGTCCCTTGTTGATCGAGCCCTCGTGGGATAGTTTACAGGACTTTGGCCCTCTCCAAAAACAATGGTGAGTTGGGTTGTCAAAAATTGGACGCCCCTGATCAAGAACAACGTAACCTCGTATTTTCTGGGGAGGGGTTATTTCCTGTTCGAATTCATCACAAAAGAGGACAAAGAGATGATATTTCGAAATGGACCCTATTTCATGGGACCCCAAGGCCTATACCTCAACAAGTGGATGTCATATTTCGATCCAGCAGTGGATGTCCCAACGGTGGTCCCAGTTTGGGTCAGGTTGCCGAATCTCCCAATGCACTGCTGGAACTGGGATTCTCTAAAACACATTGGTGATGCCCTGGGAAAATTTATTGATTAGGAAGATAAAAAAGATCAATATGACTATGCCCGGATATGCGTCGAGGTGGATCTAGAAGTGGGACTTTCGGAGGCAATAAAAATAAATGTTGACAGTTGAATGCATCTGCAAAAGCTAGACTATGAGCAACTTCCCTTCAAGTGCCGGAAATTCCATGTCTACGGTCACTTTGCCAGGGGCTGCCCGAGCAATGGAGAAGCTGAGAAAGGCAAGGAGGAGGGTTGGAACCAGGTCAAGTGGTCAAATACCTCCCATAAAACCCCCAAATCTGGAGTCCCAAATGGTAAAGGCCCCCTGCCAGCTTCTGTCCCGCAAGACCCTCCCTCGAATGGCCATGAAAACAAGTTTTCACCCTTAAGCTCAACATCAGAGGAATTTCAAGAGGTCGAAATGCAAAATAAAGCATCCCCTGACAAAGGAACAACCTCAAGCTTGAGGCAAGGAGAGAATGCCTCAAAAATACCTAAGAAAAAACATGCAGAAGCCGAAGAGGAAGAGCAAGACTCGGAGGAATCAGAGGAGGAAGGAGAAATAGGGGAGTCTCAAATTTCAGCTATAATATCGACAAGAGGTTGAAAGTCTACCCAGGAAAAGAGAGAGTAGGAAACATATAAGGATAAGCTCCAGGGCAGTCAGCCTACCCTTGAGAAACTCTTAGCTAAAACTCTGAAGATGACTAGAAATCAGATCTAGGGCTCCAAGGAGCTCTTCACTCTCAAAAAAGTAAGTGATGAAGATCGTCTCCTAGAATTGCAGAGGTATGGGGAGAAAAGTGAAAGAAGAAGCCCTAAGAAGTATTCAAAGGATAGAAACCCCAGACATTCTACTAATCCAGGAGACAAAAATGGAGGACAAATACTTCCTCCAAATAAGCAAGAAACTTTGGAATAAAGGGAGTGGACAGGTAGTCCCTACTCAAGGAGCCTCAGGTGGATTGGGCTCTCTCTGGAATAGCAGAAAGTTCTCGAAGTTCACTGAGATCCTAAATACTCACTGGTTGTTCCTAAAACTCCAACATCTCGACACTAAGGAGGTCCTCTCTCTCTTCAACATGTATGTCCCTGTGAACGCAGGGGAAAAGAAGGCATGTTGGGACTCTATCAGAAATCTGGTAGAATCAGAGAACCTGGAAAACACTATCATTGCTGACGATCTAAATCTCACCTTGCATTTGTCAGAAAAGCGAGGAGGCAACATCATAAGGGATCCGGCAAGGGAATGGGTGGAGGACCTCATGTAGGATTAGGACTTGCTCGACATCAAGCCCTCTTCCAGTAAGTTTACTTGGTCAAACAAAAGAGTCGGTACGGGACACATTGCTGCAAGGCTTGATATATTTATAGTACATAGCTCCTTTCTTCTTTTAGGACTTGATTCTAGAATGCATATTCTCCCTTGTAGTGTATCAGATCACAAGCCTATCAAACTAGAGTTGTTGTCCCAAAAGGATCTTGGCCCTATTCCATTCAGATTCAGCCCTCTATGGATCAAGGACCCTAAATTTCTGAATAAGGTTAAGAATTGTTGGAGGCTGTCTGTCAAGGGCTCTCCATTCTTCGTTTGGGAAGAAAAACTCAGAAGAATCAAGGCTGTTCTAAAATGTTGGGCCAAATCCCTTCAAAATCCGGCCTTCGAGAGAAAACAAGCTCAAAACAATCTTGAGCTCCATATTTCTCAAACAGAAGAAACATAAATTACTAAAGAAGTCCTAGACATGGAGGCAGAATTAAAACAAAAGTTTCATAAGGCATGTTTGTCGGAGGAAGAATACTGGCGACAAAAATCTCGTTGTCTCTGGCTTAAAGCAGGAGATAGAAATTCCTCCTTCTTCCACAAACAAGCCCAAGCGAGAAGAGGCTTCAACTCCATCTCAGAAATCAAAGAAGAGGCCATAATCCATAAGGACTTCAATAGCATCAAAATAACAACATTTACTCATTTTAAAAATCTCTTCAGTGAAGATGGGGGGAGGAACTGCAACTCAAAATTTCTAGATGAGGTTCCTTCAAAGATCACTGCCGGGATGAACTAGTTCCTTGAAGCTAAGGTCACCAAACAAGAAATAAGCATGGCCCTTTTTTCCATGGAGCCTGAAAAAACACCCGGACCGGATGGTTTCACTGCCAGATTTCTACAAGTCTATTGGCAGATAATTCAAAAGGATCTGCATAAAATGATTTTGATATCCCAAGCCTGCCAGAAAATTATGGGCAGCACCAATTCTTCCTTTCTAGCACTCATCCCTAAGGAAAAGGATGCCAATGTCTTCTGCATATTTCTCCCAATTCCTCTTTGTAACATAGGCTACAAGTTGATTACCAAGGTGATTGCCAATAGAATGAAAAGTATCCTTCCTACCATCATCCCGGAGAACCAAGGTGGCTTTGTTCACGGGAGGCAAATTGTGGATAATTTCATCTTAGTCCAAGAGGCGATCCATTCAAGCCTGCAGCGTAAATAAAAGGGAATTGTTGTCAAATTAGACCTAGCAAATTCCTTTGATCGTGTCAGACACAGCTTTCTCTTGGAGGTAATGCACAAGTTTGGGTTTGGGTCTAACTTTATTAATTGGATCCGGGCTTGTATTTCTGAGCCTTGGATTGCTCCATTGGTGAACGGAAGAGTATCATAATTCTTCAAAGCGACAAGAGGGCTTCGTCAGGGGTGTCCTCTCTCCCCTCTCCTCTTTGTAATCCAAGCTTTTGTTCTAAGCTTATACTTGGACAAGAAGCAAACATATCAAGAGATCATGGGCCTTAACATCGCAAGAGGGGTCAAAAAGATAAATCATGCTCTATTTTCCGATGATTCTATTTTGTTGGGGGCTGCCTCTGTCCTCACGACATCAAGGTTCAAAGAGGTGTTGGAGGATTTCTATGAAGCTACTGGCAGCATCCTAAACAAGGGTAAATGTCACATCTACTGCTGGAACACTTCTGCCAGCGTCCTCTGAACCATCTCAAGATGTATGGGCTTTGCTGCATCATCAAACTGGTCATCATACAAGTACTTGGGCCTCCCAATCTTCCACATAAGTGCCTTTAGTAAAGACTGGCTCCCTCTGCTCTAAAAATTCAAGCTGAAGATCCAGGCTTGGGGTTTCTCATGGCTCAACCTCGCAGGTAAGTCTGTTATTATTAAATAAGTACTTAGCAGCCTACCTATTTTTCAATTCTCTGTTATGTTGGCTCCCTCATGTATTCTCAGAAAAATGGAGGATTTTATCCGACAATTTTTCTGGAAAGTTGGAAAACAAAAAGAGAATAGAATTCCTTTGGTAAGCTAGGACAAAGTCACCAAGCCTTTGGTGGAAGGAGGCCTAATTTTTAAAGATCTATGTACCCAAAATGTGGCCATGGGAGCTAAAGTCATTTGGCGTCTCATTGCTCCCAATCCTGGCTAGGCTCAAAAGGCCTTGTGGAAGAAATACTTCCACGGTTCCAAAAAATGTTGTCTTGACAATCCTTGCACAAAGACTGGATCGTAATTTACCAAGCTATGGGTTAAATCCACTCCTCTGATCAATCTGAATGCTTTCTGGATCCCGGGCAATGGCAAACAAACAAAAATCTGGGAGGATCGCATCATGGATAATTTGCTCCTTGCTGATTCAAATTTCCCTTCGAGTGTTGCAGATTTGGATGATTAACGATGGCCTCACAACTCTTTGGGACATGTCGAGCTAGAAATACAACCACTGGCACAGTTGGAAGCGGATCCAAGTTCCTTTGGAGTTGAAACATGACTGGGATGATTTGTTGAAGCTTCTTAAAGGAATGGCGCCGATCCACGAGTGTAGAGCTGAAAAACGTGGCTGGGGTCCCTAATCGGGCTCTTATATAGTGGTGTTGGGTTATAAAAAATTGTAGGAACTGCCTTACATCCCTCCAAACCCAACAACGTGGAAGGGACTCTAGAGACACAAGTCCATCATAAAAATATATATTTTTTGTTGGCTAACTTGCCACAATGGAATTCTGACAGAGGATATGTAGAAATTTGCTGAATAATGATTAATTATCCACCGAGACTATCCTGGTCACATACTATTTGAACTTCATACACAACACATAATCTCTTCCACTCAACTAACTCAGATCATCAAACATGCAAAAATAAAATCAAGCGATAACACATCAAATCATCATACACATTAACACAGTATGTATGGGGAAAGCTTATAGCTTAAAACCCCGCAGCTATTGTGTATATTATAATGGAGAAATCAAGTAACAAACTCAGTACAATACTCCTCACAAGTACTCAGTACTTTCTCATACAGTTACCCACAATCTAGCTCAGTTTTGAACAGGTTACTGGTTCAAAACTCACCACTAATTGCCTTGCCTCTATTGCGTGTTTCAATGCTATGGGATGGCCTCTTTATATAGATAAACCACTAGCCTGAACTGCGCAATCCTCATGGGCTTACTCCTCCTATCTGTGTGTTGCAAATAGCAACAGTATAGTCACAACTGATAGCTAACTCCACCCTTTCATCTACCTCTTTCATTGGTCTCCACTGAACTGATCATACACTGTAGTGAACTGATGTGTTCTTGAGTTGAATAATGAGTTACTAATTAATGAATTAAATAATATTTAATTCACTCCACTCACAACTAATTGATTAGCTAGTTAAACTAATCTCAATCAGTTCAACTAAAATAAACAGAACACAACTCCACTATCTGTCTCATTAACTCCTCCAAACTTCTGCCACTGAAGTCCAACCGAAGTCAACCATGCATGATGCCATCAAACCCTTGGGAACCACGTGATTCCTCTGTCAGATGCATGAGCCACTTCTGTAGCTCGAACTGAAGTGCTCCAAGAGAGTAAACTGTTGTTTATAGTCTAAATATTATTAAGGGTAAATAATATTTGACTTCCCAATTTTAAGGAGAGGCAGTCTAAAAATAGACTTCGACCTCTTTGACCTCAAAAATAGAGTCTCATCTATTTTTACCAATATGACACATACTTCAAGAATCTCAAACTGGAATCCCCGAACCATGCTCCATATGTCTAAAAATAGATTTTTCGCCAGAATTTTCCTGCGGGCCCACTTAGTGAAGGCGACTTCATTTCACTAAGCTCCATCATCTTGCTGCATTTTCAACACTCCCTCTCAGCAAGATATGGATTATCTGCAACCCCTATCTTGCCTCTGTGGAATTCGAACTTGCTCCTGGTGAGCGCCTTCGTCAGGATGTCGGCATCCTGATCCTCCGTGGGAACATATGAAAGCATCATGATTCTCCGCTGAACACAATCTCTGATGTGATGGTACCTGATGTCGATATGTTTGGACATATCATGAAAAACTGGATTAGCCGAGAGCTTGATGCAGCTCTGGTTATCACAGTAGATCACTGTAGGCTCCAAATGCAACCTGAACAAACCTGCGAGGATCTTCCTCATCCAAATAGCCTCACATGCAGCCAAGCTTGCTGCCATGTACTCGGCCTCTGCTGAACCGAGTGCCATGGATCTCTGCTTCCTGCTGTACCAGGAAACTGCTGTCGACCCAATGCTGAAAACTCCTCCAGAAGTGCTCTTCCGGTCCGTTGGGCTCCCTGCCCAATCTGCATCAGTGAAGCCAGAAAGCTTCGCTCCATCCTCCTATCTGTACCATAGACCATATCCCGATGTGCCTCTGATATAGCGCAATACATGCTTGCCTGCCTTCCAAAAGAGCTTGGTAGGCTTAACCATAGCTTGCGAAAGCTGGTTAACTGCATAGCATATATCGGGTCGTGTATTGACCATATACATAAGCGACCCCACCAACTGTCGATAGACAGTGGCATCCACTACCTCCACTGAAGTAGCATCCTCCTTCCTCCAACCACCAGGAAGAGGAGTGTCAACAGGCTTGCAGCCTTGCATGTTGAACCTCTCCAGAATCTCCCCGGCATACTTGCCCTGAGAAACAAACAGTCCTCCGCTGCGCTGCCAAATCTCCAATCCCAGGAAATAATGAAGGATGCCCAGGTCCTTCATCTCAAACTCTCGTGCAAGATCCTCCTTGCATGAAAGTATCAACTCCTCGTCGCCAGTCAAAATCAGATCATCTACATACAGTACGATGATCAACAGCTTCCCCTCCACCACAATCTGGTACAGGTTTGGATCCGCCTCACTCTTGGAGAATCCAAGCCCGGTGAAGTAGCTGTCTATCCGAGAGTACCAAGCACGAGGTGCTTGCTTCAGCCCGTACAGTGCTCTCTTGAGTCGGCACACATGCGACTCACTGCTGAAGATCTCAAAACCTTCAGGCTGCTCTATGTACACCTCCTCCTCAACAACTCCATTGAGGAACGCAGTCTTCACATCCATCTGATGAATGTGCCACCCCATCTGCGCTGAGAGAGCAAGGATCGTCCGTATGGAAGAGTACCTTGCGACAGGTGCAAAAGTCTCCCCATAGTCAATCCCCTCGATCTGTGAGAAGCCACGGGCGACAAATCTCGCCTTGTACTTCTCCACACTCCCGTCAGCCGCCTGCTTCACCTTGTAGATCCATCGCGAACCCACAACTGATTTCCCAACCGGTCTTGGGACAATCTCCCATGCACTGTTCCTGATGATCGAATCATATTCTTCGATCATGGCATCAACCCATGCGGGTTCCTCCACAGCTTCTTCAAAAGAGGATGGCTCTGTCACAACACATTGACTCATAAGAGCCATGTATCCAGTGTACCGATCCGGTGACTGTCTCTGTCTGCGCTGTGCTGTAGGTGGTCCCACAACCTTCTCTGCATCCCGAGCCAGTCGCTCAGCTTCTGTAGTGCGCATGCGCCCTCTGATGGTTGGCGCTGCCTGGGTGGTTTCTTCCACCTCCTGAACCTCCTCTTGTGGCTGATCCACATCCGGAAGCTCCTCCTTAGGAACTAACAGCTCCTCATTTGCATGCAAGTGTAGCTCCCTCTCAAGCGAACACTGCATGGCTTTCTCCTCCTGAAATTTTATATCCCGTCGCACAACAGTCTTGCGACTGTCTGACAAATACACCCGGTAGTTGTGAGGTGTATCAGTGTACCCCACAAATATTCCAACCTCAGCAATTGGATCCATCTTCCTTCTCGCATCCTTCGTCACATGCATGTAGACAGGAGAACCAAAAATCCGCAAATGGGAAATATCAGGCCTCTTGCCAAAATAAGCCTCCTCCGATGTACTCATGCCAAGAACCTTGTGAGGACAACGGTTCTGCACATACACTGCTGTATTGCATGCCTCAGCCCACAAGTGAAGGGGTAGGCCTTGATCATGCAACATCGCCCGTGCAGCACCCATGATCGTTCTGTTCTTCCGCTCAGCCACCCCGTTCTGCTGTGGGTTATGGGGTGCGATGAGCTCTCTCCGAATCCCTTCTGCGCTGCAGAACTCCTTGAATTCAGCCGAGATGAATTCACCACCGTTATCACTCCTTAGAGCAATCACCTTCTTCCCCAACTCCTTCTCGACCGTGCTTTGAACTCACAGAACTTCGTGAATGTATCGCTCTTCTTCTGCATGAAGAAGATCTAGCACTTTTGAGAGAAATCATCAACAAAGATCACATAGTACTTGTGCTTTGCTGTCGAAGCAACTGAGAAAGGACCACACACGTCTGTGTGAACTCTCTCAAGGATCGTCGTGGCACGACTATCCTTCTCGTGAAAGGTGGCTTTCACATACTTCCCTAAAGTACACCCCTTGCATTGATCTGACTGCGCAAGAGTGCCCTTAGGAAGCCCAGTAGAAATCTGCTGCAGGATCTTCAAAGCTCCATGGTGAAGGTGGCCCAATCTCCTGTGCCACAGTTCGCCCTCATCATCCCGGCTCACCACTTCTCCCGCCTTGCATGCCATAGCTGCGCAGCCATCTACTTGCAACTGATAAAGGTTCTTGGTTCGAACCCCTATCTTCCGGGTCTCTCCAGTAGTCTTACTGCGCAGGAAGGCTTTTCCTTCGATGAAGACCACATCATACCCCTTATCCTCCAACATCGCCATAGAAATCAGGTTCTTCTTCAATCCAGGTACATGCATGACATCCTTCAGTACAAAGGGTTTACCAGACTCCCTCTGAAAGGATATGGTACCGATACCAGTCGCACTGTATCTACCATCATCGCCCATCTCGATGTGCACACCCAAATCTTTGTCCTCCAGATCTGAGAACAAATCCCGATCTCCCATCATATGAAATGATGCACTGCTGTCCAAGAACCATACCGATCCCAACACACTTGAAACCAAGCATGCGATCAGTGAAAAGTCAAGCTCGAACTGTGAAGCCAAAGCTTCTCCATCTGCAGATCTTCCCGCTTGCTTGTTCTTCTTCTTCTTTGGACAATTTGTAGCATAATGTCCGTGATCATGGCAGTGAAAACACTTCACTTTCGCCATATCCTACTTCTTGCCCTTTGCACCAGAATGAGAGGTTTTCTTACCCTTCCCCTTCTTTGCTTTGGCCACCAAAGCGCAATTTTCTTCATCGGCTCCCTTTGATGAAGATCCATCTCGAGTAGTCCTCCTTATCTCCTCCTGCATGAGATACGCCCAAAGGCGCTCCCATCCCGGCAGCTTCTCCCGACCATTGACACTATCTTGATATGAGTGCCAAGCCTTCGGAAGACCAAGGAGAGCCAGGTCGACCATGTCCTCGTCTTCGACAGTCACCCCCACACTTCCCGGCTCATCTCTGCATTGAGTGAACTTCGTGAGGTATTTGGCGATACTGTCGCCTTTCTCCATCTTGATGTTCCTGAGCTTATCTTTGAGCGCCAGCTTCCTTTGGTCACTCCTACTTTGGAATAGATCCGTCGAAGCTTTCCACATTAAATATGGAGAAGCCTTTCCATGCAGGTTGGATACAATATGATCCTTGACGCCCTCCAACAGGATCCTTCGACATTTCGCCATCTTATTTTGCCATGCTTCGACTTCAGCAGGATCAGTGGGCTTTTGGACATCCGTATCTACGAACTCCTTCAGACCATTATCTTCTAATACTGCCTCCATGCGATCCTTCCATGCAACATAATTTGAACTACCTTCAAGAGCATATTCGAGTCGCAAACCGTTGAAAGACATTTTCAACACTGGCACCAAGAAAACAAAACTGCTGCAAAATTTCGAATTCCACCTCAAAGCTTAGCCACTCTAGATCTGTGAGAACAAATTATTTCTAGCACAGAGATTGACTGCAAGGGGCGTTTACCAGACCTTTCATTTTCCGAAGAAATATGAATCCGGAGGCTACCTGGCCCGCATGCAGACTCTGTCTACCGAAATAAGTTTGTAATCACTGTGATGATCAATCTGAACTTCAATAGCTCCGATACCATGTAGAAATTTGCTGAATAATGATTAATTATCCACAGAGACTATCCTGATCACATACAATTCGAATTTATATGCAACACATAATCTCTTCCACTCAGATCAACTCAGATCATCACACATGCGGAAATAAAATCAAGCGATAACACATCAAATCATCATACACATTAACACGGTATGTATGGGGAAAGCTTATAGCTGAAAACCCCGCAGCTATTGTGTATATTATAATGGATAAATCAAGTAACAAACTCAGTACAATACTCCTCACAAGTACTCAGTACTTTCTCATGAAGTTACTCACAATCTAGCTCAGTTTTGAACAGGTTACTGGTTCAAAACTCACCGCCAATTTCCTTGCCTCTATTGTGTGTTTCAATGCTATGGGATGGCCTCTTTATATAGATAAACCACCAGCCTGAACTGCACAATCCTCATAGGCTTACTCCACCTATCTGTGTGTTGCAAATAGCAACAGTATAGTCACAATTGATAGCTAACTCCACCCTTTCATCTACCTCTTTCACTGGTTTCCACTGAACTGATCATACACTGTAGTGAACTGATGTGTTCTTGAGTTGAATAATGAGTTACTAATTAATGAATTAAATAATATTTAATTCACTCCACTCATAACTAATTGATTAGCTAGTTAAACAAATCTCAACTAGTTCAACTAAAATAAACAGAACACAACTCCACTATCTGTCTCATTAACTCCTCCAAACTTCTGCCACTGAAGTCCAACTGAAGTCAACCATGCATAATGCCATCAAACCCTTGGGAACCACGTGATTCCTCTGTCAGATGCATGAGCCACTTCTGTAGCTCGAACTGAAGTGCTCCAAGAGAGTAAACTGTTTTTTATAGTCTAAATATTATTAAGGGTAAATAATATTTGACTTCCCTGTTTTAAGGAGAGGCAGTCTAAAAATAGACTTCGACCTCTTTGACCTCAAAAATAGAGTCTCACCTATTTTTACCAATATTACACATACTTCAAGAATCTCAAACTGGAATCCCCGAACCATGCTCCATATATCTAAAAATAGACATAGTCTAAAAATAGATTTTTCGCCAGAATTTTCCTGCGGGCCCACTTAGTGAAGGCGACTTCATTTCACTAAGCTCCATCATCTTGCTGCATTTTCAACAGGATAGATTGAAGACTAGAGGCATTCAGGGGCCTTCAAAATGTCAATTACGTAGTGAGAATGAAGAAAACGCAGGTCATCTCCTATTGAATTGCAAACTCGCAGAGGAAATTTTGCAGGACATTCTGAGCCCTTGGAAAAATAAAATTAATTTTCCCTCCTCCATCTCTGATTTATTTGCTACTCGGCTGCATATTTATCGAGGAATTTTTCCAAAGAATGAAAGCTTCAAAGCTGCCTGGCTCACCTTGCCCAAGATTGTTTGCTGGAAAAATTGGCTGGAGAGAAACAAGAGAATTTTTAGAGATAAAGGGCAGGATGTGAAAATCATCATGGTCAAGATTAAATGTCAATTGAAAGAAAGCCTGGGGGATCAGCTTGAGGATACTAATTTAAGTCAGCAAGAGTTGGATTGGGGCGCCATGATGGGCCTCAAGTTTTCCGAAATTGTAAGGCAAAGCAAGCCTTCCATAGAATGGAAATTTAGAAGCAATGATAAGGACTTCTCAATTTGGTCCAACAAGCAATCTAGACCTACTCTTTTCTTTGACGGGGCAGCCAAAGGCAACCCTGGATTAGCTGTTGTTGGAGGAGTAATCAAGAACATGGAAGGCATAATCGATCACAGTTTCGCTTGGGGATTGGGCCACAACACAAGCATACAAGCAGAAGAATTAGCTCTGTTCCAAGGCCTCAAGCAAGCCTATGACTTAGGTATCAAAGAAGTAATTGTAATCAGTGACTCTCAATCCGTCATAAAAACTATGGTGGAAAATTCAGTACCTTCAGATTTCAGATTTGCAAGAGTGGTGGTTAGAATCAAAACTCTGGTCAATTCCTTTCAAAGTGTAGAAATTTGAATAACTGATATATTATTCATCGAGATTCTCATGATCACACACTATTTTAACTTCATGCACAATACAGAATCTCTTCTACCATTTATCATTAATTGCGGAAATAATAAACAATCGCATGCGCACATTAAAACCATAAACAATCACACATATGAACACAGTATTTCATGGGAAAGCTTGAAGCTGAAAACCCCCAACTATCTGTATATTACATGTCATAGAGATCATGTAACAATCATTGTACAAATCTCCTCACAAGCTCTCAGCACCACCTCCAATTGCTACACACTAATCAAGCTAGATCTAGCAAAACACATGCTCCAATCTCTGCCACCTGATAGCCAGCCTCTATTGCGTAATCAATTCTAAAGAATGGCCCATAAATAACTTCAAACCACCTGGCTTGTACTGCGCAATCCTCATTGGCTTCTCTAATCACTGGTTGTTGCAAATATGCAACAGTATAGTCACAACTGATATTTAACCTGCTCTTTCACCTATCTCTTCACTGGTCTCCACTGAAACTGTCCATGCACTGAAGTTAACTGATGTATTCTTTAGTTGATTAATGAGTTTATAATTAGTGAATTAATTAATAATTAATTCACACTACTCTCACTAATTGTATCAATCATTTAAACTAGATACAAATAGCTCAACTATGTTTAGATTAGTTAAACTGAATACAACTCCACTAACTTCCTCAATCAACTCCACCAAACTCTGTCACATGAGTTCTAAATGAAGTATCCATGCAATAGCTCCACTTAACCCTCAGGAATAGCGTAATTCCTTCTGTCAGCTCCTGTGCCACATCTGTGCACTTAACTGAAGTGCTCCAAGAGAATAAGATAATGTTTAGAGTCCAAATATTATTAAGAGCTAATAATATTCGACATATCTATTTTTAGACTAGCAATCTAAAAATAGATTCCGCCCAATATCTCTAAAAATAGAAGTCCATCTATTTTTTCCGACTTGACCAACCATCCACAAATAGCATCCTGCAACTCATAGAACATGATCCATATGTCTAAAAATAGACATAGTCTAAAAATAGACTTTGCGCCAAAAATAGCATGCGGGCCCACTTAGTGAAGGCGACTTCTTTCCACTAAGCTCATCATCTTTTTGCAATCTCAACACTCCCTCTCTCAACGGAGCTCACGGTCATCTACACTATGCCTTTTCTGTGGTATTCAAATTTGCTCTGGTGGCGCCTTCGTGAATATCGGCATCCTGATCCTCAGTGGGAATGTATAGAGAAAGTAACATGATCTTAAGTGCACACAATCTCTGATATGATGATATCGGATGTCAATGTGTTTAGATCTATCATGAAATGTTTGGATTAACAGGAGGTGGCCACAGCTGTAATTCTCTGTCAAATCACAGTAGGATCTAAGTGTGGGCCGAACAACCCGACCCCAGGATCATACCTCATCCATATAGCCTCGCATGTTACTGCATCCAAGCCATTTGCACCATATACTTCAAACCTACTGCTGAAGCCCATTTGGATCTACCATCCTGTTTGTGTAAGCTAGCATCGGGCAGAATCTTGAAATCCCTCCAGATGCTCTTCCTCATTTGGGCTCCTGCCCAATGTATGCATCCCGTCGAAACCACATAGCCTCACCTCATCTGTTGTCTGTCTATACCATAATCCATATCCCGATGTGCCTCTAAGATATCTCAATACATGCTTGCCTGCCTTCCAGTAAAGCTTGGTAGGCTTAACCATAGCTTGTGAAAGCTTGTTAACAGCATAGCATATGTCGGGTCGTGTATTGACCAGATACATAAGTGACCCCACCAGCTATCGATAAACTGTGGCATCCACTACCTAGCATCCACTACCTCCGCTGAAGTAGCATCCTCCTTCCTCCATCCACCAGGAAGAGGAGTATCAACAGGCTTGCAGCCATGCATGTTGAACTTCTCCAGTATCTCCCGGGCATACTTGCCTTGAGAAACAAACAATCCATCACTGCGCTGCCAAATTTCCAATCCCAAGAAATAATGAAGGAGGCCCAAGTCCTTCATCTCAAACTCCTTTACAAGATCAGCCTTGCATGAGTGTATCAACAGTTCATCACCTGTCAAAATCAAATCATCTACATAAAGTACAATGATCAGCAACTTACCCTCCACCACAATCTGGTATAGGTTAGGATCCGCCTCACTCTTAGAGAATCCAAGTCCGGTGAAATAACTGTCTATCCATGTGTACCAAGCACGAGGTGCTTGTTTCAACCCATACAGCACTCTCTTGAGCCTGCACACATGCGACTCGTTGTTGAAGATCTCGAAACCTTCGGGTTGCTCTATGTACACCTCCTCCTCAATCACCCCGTTGAGGAACGTAGTCTTCACATCCATCTGATGAATGTGCCACCCCATCTGCGCTAAGAGAGCAAGAATCGTCCATATGGAAGAATACCTTGCGACAGGTGCAAAGGTCTCCTCATAATCGATCCCCTTAATCTGTGAGAAGCCTTGGGCAACAAATCTTGCCTTGTACTTCTCCACACTCCCGTCAGCTGCTTGCTTCACTTTGTAGATCCATCTCGAACACACCATTGATTTCCATTCCGGCCTTGGGACAATCTCCCATGCATTGTTTCTGACAATCGAATCATACTCTTCCACCATGGCATCTACCCATGCAGGATCCTCCACAACTTCCTCGAAAGAGGATGGCTCCGTCACGATACACTTGCTCATAAGAGCCATGTATCCAGATACCGGTCGCATTCTGCTCTGCCCCAGACCGTGATGTAGGTGTGCTCCACAACCTTCTCTGCATCCCGAGCCAGTCGCTCAGCTTCTGTAGTGCGCATGCGCCCTCTGATGGTTGGCGCTGCCTGGGTGGTTTCTTCCACCTCCTGAACCTCCTCTTGTGGCTGATCCACATCCGTAAGCTCCTCCTTAGGAACTAATAGCTCCTCATCTGCATGCAAGTGTGGCTCCCTCTCAAGCGAACACTTCATGGTTTTCTCCTCATGAAATTTGATATCCCGTCGCACAACAGTCTTGCGACTGTCTGGAAAATACACACGATAGTTGTGGGGTGTATCAGTGTACCCCACAAATATCCCAACCTCTGCGGTCGGCTCCAACTTCTTCCTGGCATCCTTCGTCATATGAATGTAAACAGGTGAACCAAAAATCCTCAAATGGGAAATATCAGGCTTCTTACCAGAAAACGCCTCCTCGGGTGTACTCATGCCAAGTATCCTGTGAGGACAACGCACCGCACATCGCGTATTGCATGCCCCAGCCCATGCGGTAGTGGAAGTGGCTGACCGCAACATCACCCATGCGCACTCCACGATCATCAATGTCTCTTTCCGCCCAGCTGAACCCGTCCTCTGCTTGCGGGTAGGAGGTGTTATGAGCTCTCTTCGAATTCCTTCTACGCTGCAAAAGTCCTTGAATTCGCCAGAGATGAATTCACAACCATTGTCGCTCCTAAGAGCCTTCACCTTCTTCCTCGATTCTTTCTCAACCAGTGCCTTGAACTTACAAAACTTTGAGTATGTCTCGCTCTTTTTTCTGCATGAAGAAGATCCAACACTTCTGAGAAAAATCATCAATAAATATCACATAGTACCTATGCTTTCTACAGACGAAGCGACTGAAAGGTCCACACACGTTTGTGTGAATTCTCTCGAGGATCATTGTGGCGCGATTATCCTTCTCGTGAAAGGTGGCTTTCACAAATTTTCCCAAAGTACATCCCTTGCACTGATTTGACTGCGCAAGTGTACCTTTGGGAAGCCCAGTAGAAATCTGATGTAGTATCTTCAAAGCTCCATGGTGAAGGTGGCCCAATCTCTGGTGCCACAAATTGCCATCATCCCGGTTCACCACTCCTTCTGCCTTACCTGCCATTTCTGCACAGCCATCTACCTGCAATTGATAAAGGTTCTTAACTCGAACCCCTATACTCTGGGTCTCACTAGTTGCCTTACTGCGCAGAAAAGCCTTTCCCTCGCTAAAGACAACATCATATCCCTTGTCTTCTAACATCGCCACAGAGATAAGATTCTTCTTCAATCCTGGAACATGCATCACTTCCTTTAATACAAAGGGTTTACCAGACTCCCTCTCAAAGGAAATGGTACCGATACCGGTCGCACTGTATCTACCATCATCGCCCATCTCGATGGGCTCTCCAAGATCTTTCTCATCCAGATCAGTAAACAAATCTCGATCTCCTGTCATGTGAAAAGACGCACCACTGTCAAGAAACCACACTGAACACATCACACTTGAGACCAAGAATGCGATCGGCGAAAAATCCAGCTCAAACTGCGAGGCTAAGGCTTCTCCAGCTGCAAATCCAGCAGCCTACTTATTTTTCTTCTTCTGTGGACAATTAGTGGCGTAATGTCCGTGTTGGTGACAGTGAAAGCACTTCACCTTGGACATGTCCTGCTTCTTGCCTTTCGCACCGGATTGGAGGCACCATCCAAGCTATTCCCCTTCCTCGTGCTTGCAAGGGGCCTGTGTTACTAATTTCTTCTACCGCAGCTTCTTCATGAAACATCCGTCCCTGGCATTTCGCCATTCTCCTTGCATTGATCCCAATTAAAGTCACTCCTGCATCCCGGGCAATTTCTCCACTATCACAGAGTCCCGATAGAACAATATGCCAACTCTTCTAAGCCCAAGGAGACAAGCTTCACTAAGTCTCGTCATCAATGTTAACCCCCCACACTCCCACCATCCCCGCATTGTTGTTCTCTGAGGTACTTGGGGCATATACTCTTTCTCCATTTTTATGCCCCCAGTTTATCCTTGAGCGCTAACCTCCTCTGGTGGTCGCTCTTGCTTTGAAATAAATATGTCAAAGCTTTCCACATCAAGAATGGAGAAGCCTTACCATGAAGGTTGGACACTATGTGATCCTTCACACCTTCCAACAGAATCCTTTGACACTTTGTTGTCTTCTTTTGCCATGTGTCAAGTACGGCAGCATCACTAGAAGTAGGTTTTGGAATTTATGCATCTATGAACTCCTTCAAACCATTGTCATCCAGCACCGCCTCCATCCTGTCCTTCCATGCAATATAATTCGGGTTTCCCTCAAGGGCATACTCCAATCGCAATCTGTTGAAAGACATCTCAACTTCGACACCAAGAAAACACTACTGCAAATTCGAATTCCACCAGCTCAAAACTCAACCGCTTCAATGTTTTGCGATTTCTCCAATGATCAATATCGCTCTGATACCATGTAGAAATTTGAATAACTAATATATTATTCACTGAGATTCTCCTGATCACACACTATTTTAACTTCATGCACGATACAAAATCTCTTCTACCATTGATCATTAATTGTGGAAATAAAAAACAATCGCATGCGCACATTAAAACCATAAAAAACCACACATGTGAACACAGTATTTCATGGGAAAGCTTGAAGCTGAAGACCCCCAACTATTTGTATATTATATGTCATAGAGATCATGTAACAATCATTGTACAAAGCTCCTCACAAGCTCTCAACACCACCTCCAATTTACTTTGCACACTAATCAAAATTTAAAGATGCTTAAAACGTCTCCATTTTGCCGCATTAATACGTTTTCCTATTGCATAATGGAAATCTTTGAAAATGCTCATAAGCCTTCAAACCACTTTTTGAAATCCTCATTGGCTTCTCAATCAGCTGGTGTAGCGGTCTCGTCACAATTTGATAGTGCTTTCTCTTTCCTTATCGCAGTCTCCTTTAAATTATTCATACGCTGAGTGCTTGATGTAATTTAACTAGTTGATTTATGAGTTAATAATTAGTGAATTAATTAATAATTAATTCACACCACTCATCACTAGTGTGTTAATCAGTTAGACTAAATACAACTAGTTCAACTAAGTCAAACTGAACACAACTCCATCAACTCCTGGTCCATTTCCACGAAACTAGCGAAGTATGCAATAATTCCACTTAACCCTCAAGAATAGTGTAATTCCTTCTGTCATCTCCTGTGCCACATCTGTGCACTTAACTGAAGTGCTCCAAGAGAATAAGATAATGTTTATAGTCAAAATATTATTAAGAGCTAATAATATTCGACATATCTATTTTTAGACTGGCAATCTAAAAATAGATTCCGCCCAATATGTCTAAAAATAGAAGTCCATCTATTTTTTCCAACTTGACCAACCATCCACAAATAGCATCCTGCAACTCATAGAATATGATCCAGATGTCTAAAAATAGACTTTGCGCCAAAAATAGCCTGCGGGCCCACTTAGTGAAGGCGACTCCTTTCCACTAAGCTCATCATCTTGTTGCAATCTCAACACAAAGTATAAACTTCTTTCATGTGTTAAGGGAGAATAACAAGGACGCAGATTCGGAAGCCAATAAAGTTGTCCATCTCTCTGTTGGCTCTCTTTTAAGAGACAGGGTCGAAGATTGGGATCCCATTCCCTAAATCCTTGTAACCATGTTTTATCGCATTTTTCTAAACCAATTTGTTTGTATTCACAATTTAGGGAAAATCTCGGGGATGGACTCAATCGCTAATTGTAAGAATCACCGGCTCTTAACTCTCTGGGCCAACGAGCTCCAGGCAAGAGAGGAAAGCTGGGCTTTGAAGCTGCCTTTTGTAATATGTTTTGTGGCATTTTTGGCCATGGCTTTAATATAAATCACTATCCGTTCCTGTAAAAAAAATACAAATGAAAAAACCTCCTTTCTATATATAGGATTCCATGGGGTCACAATATAATCCTAGCCGACCTAACAATAATAATGTAAGGGCACAATAATAACAATATGGGGGTTACATGGGTACAAAAATAACAATAAGGGAGCTACACTAACAACAATAAAGGACTACACTAGTAATATAGGGACCTAACAATATGTGTCAGGGGTACTCTAAGAATGTTATACACTTATTCCTTAAATGTCCATTTGTTGCGCCCATTTGGATTGGGGTTTTACAACAATTGAATATTGATGTTGGTTGGATATACACATATATTAATGTGTGTTAAGGATTGATATATTAAATGCATGATTATTAAAACTCTTGCTTTATATTTTGGGGTATTTGGAAATTTAGGAATGCTCTCATTCTTGATAATATCCCTTTTAACGTTGACAGGATTTGTAACAACATTTGCTCATACTTGAGGAATATATATATGGGACTAAAAAAGTGTCAAACAAAGTTTTTCAACTAATCGATTGTTGGAGGAAATATTTATATGGATTTATGCGGGAATGAAATGAAATACAACTATAAACAAAAACATAGAGCTACAGTGAAAACAAAACTTAATTCATTAATAAAAAAAGTATTGAAAACTATTACATGCATAATGGAAATAAACTAGTTCAGATGATGGTAGCTTATCTCTGAGAAGAGATGTTGCGGCTACAAGCCTTCTGAATTGTGTTACATTGAGGCTCAGAGGCCTTTTTATCATTAATAAATAATGAGAAACCCTAAACATCCCAAAACCGAACCCTGGGAGATGAACTGCCAAAAGCTTGTGGGCCCCGTTGGGGTTAGTTGGAACCTTCCCAGGGTCGTAACTTTGGCATACGATATATGTTTGACTATTATAATACCTTGTTTCAAATATCTCCAAGAGTAGGTAAAAATAAATTTAGTAAATCAATATTTCACCTTTTCAATCTCTTCTTTTTCCCCAAAAAACATCTTTTAGACCCTCAAAATGGCTCCGGAAGTTTAGGACCTGAAAAACTGCCAAAAATAATAAGTTGTGCTAGAAGTAAGGAATCTGAAAGAAAAATGGTGGGGGTCCAAGTGGAATAGGCGAGTGGCCACCAATATCCACCTAGATCATACCTCCCCCTTTAGGAAGAAATGGTGTCCATTGCGTTGAGTGCCTCCATAAGATGGGGACACTTCTATTGAACTTGGTATTTGGTGAGCCACTTTCCTTAGTGCAGGAGTTGGACAAATTTGACAACCTGATACAGTAGGATATTCTATTGGTGAGTGGTCTTGATCGGTGTGTCCATAATCTGATTAGTTGTGGCCTTTTCCATGCAGTCTAGGTTGAGCTTTGTTGGTGTTAATTGTTCTGCGATGTCTGATGTTTCCAACAATAGTGGAAAGTATGGCCAAAGGCGATCCACATTGAAAACTGGGTGCAGGCCAAGGAATGGGGAAATGTTGAGCTCAAAAACGTTCTCACCCACAACCTTGGTGATGGTGTAAGACCTGTATTGAAGTCGTCAGATCTTCCGATAGCCTCTGACAAGGCGTTCTTTCTGCAAATGCAACTAGACTTTGTCACCCACCTGAAACTTATGTGGCACCAAATGTTGATCATGTCGTTACTTGTACTTGGCATTGGACTTCTCCAAGATGTCGTGAACTTGTTGGCACGTGTGATGGATGCATACAATAAACATGGTTTCTTTATCATCCTTAAACTGTACATGTGTGGATTATGTCTGTGTAGTCATATGAGGCATGTCAACATCAATCAGACACAATGGTTGAAATGTCAGACCCACTTGAAAGGGACTGTGACCAGTCGAGCTATGGAGAGATATGTTATAGTTATGTTGCACATAGGGAAGGCTATCATCGCAAGATCGTGGATGCTTGGATTTATACATGCAGAGTATCTGCACTATCATCTCGTTGACAACCTCTGTCTGGCCATCAATCTAGGGATGGAATGCAGTCGACTTTGTGAGCTTGGTGTCCAATAGTGTCCAAGGGCTCGACCAAAATTTTCTTAGGAGCCTATTATCCCGATATGATATAATGGTATGCGGGATCCTGAAATGTACCCACACTCATTCAAAGAAGAGTTTGGTGGTGTCCTCAATTATGATACTCTTCTTACATGTCACAAATATAGCCATCTTAGAAAATTTGTTCGCGACCACAAATACACAGTCATTACCATGCTTGATAGAAGGGAGGCTAGACAAATAGTACATGGAGATGAATTTCAAGAGCTGGATGGGAGTGGGAAGAGGAGTGTACACGCCTTGCTTCTTAATGGTTGGCTTTGTGATGGCACAAGTAGTGAAGGATATGATATATTTTCCAACATTTTGTCAGAGTTTTGGCCAATAGAAATAATTTTGTAGTATGACCACAATTTTATCCATAGCAAAGTCTCTTGCGACTCGACTGTAGTGCACCTCCCAAATAATCTTGGCACGCTCGCTTAAAGAAACACAAAGGTGGCCCAAGTAGCATAATAATGTGTCATGGAGGTATAAATATGGAACTTGATTTCCATCCACTACCATCTTGTATGTGGTGGCGAATTTTGGATCATTTTTGTACATTTGCGGCCATCTAGAGGTCTTGTGGCCAGAAGATTTGAGAACAGTAGTCAATGCTACAATTGGGGGTCGACTAAGTCAATATGCAACATGATTGGTGTTTCCATTTTTGTCTTTAATGTTCAAGTGGAATTGTCCCATATATGTAGACCACTTCTGATGGAGATCGTTCTGCAACTTCCATTGTGTTTGTATAAACTAAAGAGGTTGGTTATCTAGGTGGATGATCATCTCCTTCCCCTGAATGTAATGTTTCCATTACCGGAAATCTTGCATGATAAAACACATTTCTTTATCGTAGGCAAATTACTTCTGAATTATATTAAAAAGTGTCTCACGATGATAGACCACTAGATGCCCGTGCTAGTTTAGGACTGCACCAATAACATAGTCATATGCATCTATCTCAATTTCAAATGGTTGTTGCAAGCCTTGCAATGTGAGTACAGATGCAGAGTAGAGATGGTGATTTAGCTCAATGAACACCTTCTGTTGGGACTCAAACCAAGAAAATTTTTCTTTCGCTCTGTCCTTGGTAATTTGACTCAAAGGCCAAGTGATATGGGAGAATCCAAACACAAATCTCTGATAAAAATTGGCAAGGCTCAAAAAGGTGCAAAGCTATGCTAGAGTGGTCGAGGTTGGCCAATCCCAAATGACTTGGATGTTAGTAAGATCCACATGCACACCTTGCTCATCTATGATGTAACCCGAATAATTAACTTGCCTCATGTCAAAGGTGCATTTCTCCAAGTTGGCACACAGTTTTTGTTGCTGCAATTTTTGAAGGACCTATCGAATGTGTTGCAAGTGCTCTTCCCAACTCTTGATGAAGATGAGGATGTCACCCAAATAAACAACAATAAATAAGTTGGTGAAGGGCCACAAGATGTCATGCATCAACCTCATAAAAGTATCAAGGGCATTTTTCAACCCGAAAGGCATGACAAACCATTCAAAAAGGAATTCCTTGGATTTGAAGGCAGTCTTCCATACATTTGTGGGCTCTATTGGAACCTAGTGATAGAAAAACTTCAAATCGATCTTGCTGAAATACTTTCCCCCCTTGAGCTGGTCCAAAAGGTCATCAATTCGTGGGATTGGATACTTGTTCCTAACATTGATTTTTTTAGTGTTTGGTAATCAATGCAGAGCCTCCAAGTCCCATCCTTCTTCTATACAAGTACAATCGAGCTCCCACAAGGTGAGGAACTTGGTCAGATATGCCATTTTTGCAACAATTGTTGTATCTATCGCTTAATCTCTTCATTTTCCATAATGGAGCAGCGGTATATCATCCCATTGGGTAGAGGTGCTCCAAGAGTCAGATTGATCGAATGTTGGACCTAATAGTGCAAGGGTACCCCTATTAGTGAGGAGAAGATGTCCTTGTATTCTTCCACGACCTTATCCACATGCTTCTGTTGTGTGGAGGAACCCTTCCCAGGGGCCATGGATGTGGCCACGAAAGAAAGAAAATTTATCGGTCTAGGAGATGATCTTACTGCATTCCTTAGCAGAGATCAAAGAGATAGTGGTAGGCGGGGCTACCTTTGGTATCCTATATAAATTATTTCCCAAAGTAATAATAATAGTGCAAAACGTAGACTCATATACAACATGACACTTGAACAAGTATGGTTGGCCTAATAATACATCACAAACTTCAAGAGGAGCATTGTCACACAATACCTCATCCATGAAGGGTTTGATGTTGTAGGGCAGGTGACACTGCTAGCTAACACGAAGATATCTTCCTTGGTGGATCCACTCAATGGTGTATGGTTGCGGGTGTGGTATGATTGGTAGGATTGGTAGGTCCAACTTCTTAACGAAATCTACTGAGATGAGGTTCTTTTGGCTCTCTCTTTCGACAATGAATTGCAATGGAGACCCCTTTACCCACATCTATGAGTGGAAGAGACGCTCCCCTTCCTCTGGGTCTTCTGGACCTTGGTGGTGGAAATAATGGCACTAGGCTCTACATTAAAAAATTTCTTCCCTTTGTCATTCCCCTTGTTGGGGTTTGACTCCAAGTAGAAACATGCATCTGACTCTGAAGCCTCCAGCTCCACCACTAGTGATTGCTTGGCATGACACTCACTTGCGTTGTGAGTGGGGCTCTTGTGGAGCTCACACCGCTTCCCTGTGCACTTCTTCATCTTCGTGGTGTTTTTATTTTCTTGTGACTTCAATGGGTTGTCCTAAGTCACCCCGCTTTATCTTTGTCCTTTATTTTGTGGTTTGAGGGCACCTTTTCCCTACTTTGGATTCATAGACTTTAAAGTCTCGCTTATTTTGTTTAAATTTTTGTTCAATCTTGGAATCATATCAGTATGCTACACCAAGCGAGGAAATGTTCAGAAACCCCATTTCTTCCTGAATCTATTTGTGTAAACAATCGCGGTACTTGAGCACCAAATGTCGCTCAAAGTCTTTGACACCCAACTTTGTGCATAGAGTATGAAAAATATTTGTGAACTCATGCACATATTGGTCCCTTTATTGACGTAGTCTGGTCCATTATATGTATTTGTCCTCATAGCTCCCTATGAGGTAATATTGTTCCTTGACAACGTCTTAGAAAAATTTCCAAGTGGGTGCAGCTGTGAAAAGAGAGTGTTCCTCGAACATTTTATTTCATTAAGTTTCCCACCAGTCCTTGACATGGAAGCAACCTTAAGCAATGCAAAATTAATCTTCTCTCTATCAGAGAAAATATGGACTAAAATGTAACCCTCCAGCAGATTCAACCATTTATCTACAACATATGCATCTATTTGACCTTTGAATATAGGGATATCGAAGTTCACTTATACCTTGAAGGGAGCGATGCCTCCGAAGTGACTACTGGATGAAAATGAGTCGATGGTGGGCATACACTGAAGGATCCAGGAAAAGATGTCCATCATCTCATTCCTTTGTCGCTCGAGGGCTTCTTTGAGCAACAATTTGATAGGATCTCCTGCTCCCTCATATTTCTTTTCTTTCGCCATCAAAGGTCGTTGGTGTCAGCGGGGACGGCCTTCCAAGGGTTCAAATAGTTAAAGTCCCAACTCCTTATACCCAAACCTCATTGGGGACATGCAAAAAAAAAAAAAAAAACCACTCTCATACCACTAATCTAGATTTATGCAGGAACAAAATGAAATACAAATATAAAGAGAAACACAGAGCTATACGAAAAATAATTTTAATTCATTAATAACAAAGTATTGAAAAATGTTACATGCATGATGGAAATAACTAGTTTAGGCGATGGTATCTTATCTTTGAGAAGAGATGCGGTGGCTACATGCCATCTGAATTGTGTTACATTGAGGCTCAGAGGCATTTTTATAATCAAGTAATAAGGGGAAAGCCTAAACATCAAAAAAACTAACCCTAGGAGATGAAGCAGCAAAACCTTGTGGGCCCTGTTGGGGTTAGTTGGAACGTCAAATTCCTGGGGGCGTAACTTTGGTGCTAGTTTTTGTAGCGTCAGATGTGTTCTAGTCACGAAACTTGGTGGAGAGACTAAAATACATGAGATCTCCACAACCCATAAATCGTTTTTGGAAATTCCACCTAGAGATGGCTTAATTGGATTATTAGTCGATTTTTAAATATTTCCTAAGTCTAAACTTAGGTAATATGGTTAATTAATCATAATTAATTAAGTCCATGTGAGAATAGTCTAGAAAATCACACGAATCGACTTCAAAATGATCCTAACCCTTGATTAATATTTAATCTTAGTCATTGGAGCCCCAACAGAGGATTACAAGAAGAAGTCGATGGGCAATTGGAGAACACACTTGAGAAGTTTGATTTCCTTGGCAGGTCAATTTCCAGAGAGTAACAACAGTTGTCGAAGAGCCAAAGATCGAAGCAAAGACAGTGAGGGGCAAGGATAGTGATCTGGAGGAAGTTTTCAAGACCTGGAGAGGCAGCAACAAGAGGCCAAGTTATTCCCAGTGAGGCAGCACAGAGGACTGCGCAGTTGCTTTAGAAGAGCAATTCAATTTGGCTGGAGGAAAATTTGATTCAGCTACTAGAGGGCCGGAGAATCAGTTTCCTCGGCAGAGAGAGGAAAAACGACTTGATCAGAGGAAGTTCCAAGCTAGACGTCGAAGGGTATGAGTAAGCACTGCGTAGAAGATGTCGTAGAGGGTCCAGGAGGACGATTTTTCTGAGGTAGAGTTGTCCCGGGGTTGCTTGTGGAAGAAGGGAAATTCCCTTAGATCATTTGGCTAGATTTACTTATTATTTGGATTTCCAATTGGGCATCCGTAGATTGTACTCATACTTCACTATTGTATAATAATAAAAACCCTCAGTTGTTGCATCGATTTTCCCAAGTTAGGTTTTTCCGGGGACATTTTTCCAAAAATAACAGTGCCCCATTTTGTGTGTGTGTGTGTTATATTTTCTTAGTTTCCAACGCTACTTTTCTTCCACAGTTTATTTGCGAAAATCATAATATGAATTATTTGATATTTTTCGTAGCAAACAGCAAATAAATTGTTAAATAAATTAACAGCAATTAGGTCAATAATTTCCAATTGTTGTGATACAATGAAATTTTCAGATTTGGCATATGATCTCCATTTCACTATCATAACACCTCGTTTCGAAGATCTTTGTTTTCCCCAAAAAACGTCTTTTAGGCCCTCCAAATGGATCCAGAAGTTTTTGACCCAAAATATTGCCAAAAATAATTAGTTGTGCTACAATTAAGGAAACTGGAAGAAACAACAGTGGGGGTCCAAGTGGAATAGGCGGGTGGCCACCAATATCCACCTGGATCAAATATCCTGTAGGTTTTTTCGATGGGGCTGCACAAAATATGGTATGTGGTTGTGGTGCATATATTGTGTTGTATTTGGAACAATATTATCTATTCAACTGCAATAATGGTGTTGGGACCAATTCTAGGGCAGAGATCACGGCATATTGGAGCCTTCTTTTCTATGCTAACTGGTTATCTATCGAGATTATGTATGTATTTGGGGACTCAAAAGTCACGATTGACTAGGTCAATCATGGGTCCAAGTTTTATCCTCCGCTTCTATCCAACTGGATGAACCGAATCAGGACATTGATGAGGATTTTCAAAGAGCTCTCTTTTTCCCATATTTACAAGGAGCAAAACCATACTGTGGATGCACAATCTATTTTAGGATTATCTTATTAGATGGGTAAGATATACTACCATGTTTTCAGCTACAAATGTTCCCTTTTCTCTGGCAAGATTATAGTTTCATGAAATTCTCTTTTATGGCTATGGATTTCACAAACTCATAGGAAACAATTATGATTAATATTTATGTTGTTGTGTTAAGAACTATTGGTACTTTTTTCATGTGTTATCATCTTTTTGGTACATGGTTCACATGGAACATTTCTTCATATGATGATATATTCTAGAATATGTATTCTTCTTAGTGTTTTTTCTTTCTCGATGATGTTTTTCATTAGTTATGATAGAGAATTTTGATTATTTTAGCATGAATATTTCCAAAGTTAATAATTTGTTGTTGTTGAAGACTTTTGGAAAACTGTGTGTTATTTTCAGGCATTTGCCAATGTTTTCGATGAACCCTTTAGCAACAAAATTTTGATTATATCATAATGTTAGATCATGTAAATCGATCTTTTATATAGTATAAAACCAATTAAAAAGGGATTCATTGCAACACATTTTTCAATTTTGTGTCTTTGCACCGAGATACGCTCTATAACCTAGTAGATGAAGGAGATGTTGTCATATATATATATATATGTCGGCTAATTAATGAAAAATAAAGACTAATATTTAATATGTTGCTCAATTAAACTTTTTAACAAAAATCACATATATAAAATTTTATTGTTAAACATAAAAGGAAATTAAGTGTGGACAAAATTCAAGAAAACAAAAAGAGTATAAGGTTCATTTATTGAAGGAATATCGTTGGTGAAGTTTTAAGGTATGTTTCATCTTGTAGTAATGAAATAAGATTATTTGTTTGTAAATTTTGACTTTCTTCCCATTGGGACAAAAAACTCTTCAAACTTTAAATGTTACCAACAACCCATTCCTCATTCCAATTAGATTAGGTTTTATTTGTAATGTTTAAAACCATATAAGATTATTTGTCAAGACATCACAAGATAAGTCTTATTACATGTAAAATTTAAAGTGAAATTGGAATACTTACAAAACTAAAATGCTAGCTCCTATTATGTGTAAAATGTTGCATGAGATTGGAATATTTACAGAACTAAAATATTTTGTGTTGCCTGAAAAATGTTACATGTTGTGTGTAAAAATTACATTGATGTGAGGTAAATTTTATTAAAATAAAATTAATTAGTGTATCATAGTTAAAAACACTTTTGTTTGACTTAGATTTTCTCAAAGTAAAATACAAAAAGTATTTTCTATATATAAAGCATCATATTGTTGAAAATGGAAACAAGAAGAGGCTTCTAATTTAATTGTCCCTTAATTAAAATAGAAGTAAATTGCAATTCAACATCACATGACAACTTGTACAAGTTAACTAAGTGAGAAAGACTTAGTTAGTTCAGTTAATTCGAGTTGAGGGTCAAACTAGAGGCATGTAGAGTGTCTCCTACCTTTTAGGAGCCCTGGTTGAGTTTATTTTGAGTTGTAATTAATTAACTTAATTTATTTGAGTTAAAATTAGTGTAACTAGTTCTAACTTATGGAGGAACTAGTGAGAGGTTAAGTGAATTAAATTAGATTTAATTCACGTGCAGTGACTAATTAGATGACTAATAATTCACTCATAAATAACTCATGCATGTCAGTTCTGAGAAAGACCCGGTTGAGGTTGCAGTTAAAGGGAAGTGTATTGTCAATTGTATAATTAGAAAATTGTACAAGTGGTGCATGGAGTCAAAGGAAGAGCCTTGATGTTTCGCGCAATCATTATTGGGGAATTTCCTTGTTAATAGGAGCTTAATTACTCAAGAAACTGTGCAAGGAAATAAGGAATCATGAGGCGAAGAAATTGGTTAAGTATTGAACCAAGCTTGCCTAGGAATCAGTGAGACAGACAGAGATAATGCAAAGAGCTCTCAAGCCCGAGAGAAGCATTGCATTGTTCTCATATTCTTTGACTTATGCAATATACAGATAACTAGATTTTTAGCTGAGGCTTTCCCCAAATAAATATTTGTATTGTGTGATTGAAATTCTTTCTCTTTATTGTTCGTGTGATCTTATAATCGTAATTGGTTTCCGCAATTTGTAAAGTAGATTCAAGTATTTTGTTTTAGCATATTACAAATATCAGTTTGAATCTATGTGGATTTTCTACATGGCATCAGAGAAGGAATAACTATAGAAGAGAATAATACGAGTTTGTTTTGAACAGGTGAATCGAATTTGCATATCTACTCTTCAGGACCAGTAGCAGGATGATCAAGATGTCTTTCTGTGGATTGAGACTTGAATATTCCCTTGAGGGTAGTTCGAGTTACATATCTTGTAAGGACATGATGGAAGTAGTGTTAGAAGACAATGCGTTGAAGGAGTTCATAGACAATGATATTCCAAGGCCCTTTATAACATATGCTCAAAATCTAGATGCATGGAAGAAGAATGTAGCAAAGGCAAGACAGATTCTATTGGAAGGAGTTTAAGATCATATTGTCTCGAACCTCCATGGAAAGGCAACTCCGTATGATATGTGGAAGGCCTTAACAAATTTTTTCAGAACAACAATGACCACAGGAAGTTGGCGCTGAAGGAAAAGCTCATAAAAATCAAGATGGAGAAGGGTGACACAATACCAAAATACTTGAACAAGTTCACTCAATGTTGGGTTGAGCTTAGAAGCATTGGTGTTAAAGTTGTCGAGGATGATCCAGTGAACATAGCACTTCTAGGCCTTCCCAGGAGCTGACACAACTACCAGGATTCAGTGAATGGGAGGGAGAAGCTACCAAAGCGGGAGTGATAGTGGTTTGACTTGGTACAAGAAGATATTTGACGGAATACCATAGTTGGATCCTCATCAAAGACTAATGATGATGAGAATTGTGCCTTGGATGGAGAGGAAAAGAAAGGGAAAAGGAAGGCATCCCACTCCAAATCAGATTCTTGTTAGGCAGGCAAGAAGAAGGACTTGTCGAAGATTAAATGTTGAGCTGGGACACTATGCCACAAAGTGTCTTCACAAGAAGGCCGACAAAAATCCCTTAGGAGGAGACACAGGTGAAGCTCTTGCTTCACAATTCGAGTTGGATTTCACTCTCATTAGATGCATGGTGTCATCGGTGATGGGTTCTGTGTGGTACCTAGATAGTGGAGCTTCATTCCATATGACCGAAAACAAAGAATTCTTCAGCAACTTGGAGGAGAAGGATCTCTAGATGCACATCGAGATGGGAGATGACGGGAGATATAACACAACCGACATAGGTACTGTTAACTTTCAGAGGGAGTCAGGTACTCCTCTCACATTAAAAGATGTCATGTATGTTCATGGTTTAAAGAATAATTTAGTTTCAATTGCTATGTTAGAATACCATGGCTATGATGTGATATTTAGCAAAGAAAAGGCGTTTTTGTCATAAAGCCATGAGATAGGTGAAGAATATTGGGGTTCAGGTAAAGAAAACCTACAAATTGTATGTAGAAGAATTTGTTGCCTTGAGCACGAAAGCAGAGAAGGTTGTAGAAAATCTAACAACGAGATTCAAATTGATCTTGTAATGTACTAAAACAAGATACTGCATCCTTCTACAATTTGTGGAAATAAAATATGATTGCACAATCACATAACAAGTAAGAGAAAGAGACAATCAATCACACAACACAAGATGTATATGGGGAAAGCACGCTGCCTAAAACCCCGCTATCTGTATATTGTATAAAGTCAAGATCATGAAAAAATACAATGATTTTCTCTCTCAGAGAAACTCCTGCACTTTGCCAACCGTCTCACTCTAATCTAGGAAAAATCAGTCAATTACTTAACCAATTCTCAGCCTCTACTCAGCCTACCTTGCTTGTGCATTCTTGGAGGAAATTTTGCCCTATTAAATAGGAAATTCCCTTGAATTTATTGTGCAATGCATCCTTGGCCTCCACGTGACTCTATAACTGACCTGTACAGTTTTCTAATCATACAACTGATAGTTATCATCCCTTAACCTCAGTCTCAACTAGGTCTTCCTTAGAACTAACATGCAACAATTATTTATAGCAAATTATCAGTTAATTGATTGATCACTACTTGTGAATTAAATCAGATTTAATTCACTGGACCTATCACTAGCTTATCTCTCAATTAGAACTAGTTAAACTGATTTTAACTCAAATAATTGAGTTAATTAATTACAACTCACAAATAACTGTAACTGGACCCCTTTAAACCATGGGAGAACTCTATATGCTTCCTCCTTGACCCTCAACTCAAATTTCCTAAGCTAACTCACTCATTATGACTTAGTTAACTAATACAAGCTGTCATGAGATGAAATTATAATTTCACTTCCAATTTAATTAAGGGAAAATTAAATCAGAAGCCACCCCTGGGTGTCATTTCTTAGTGTCATTTCAACACTCCCTCTCAACAAGAAAGGGATTATCTGCTACCCCGATCCTGTCTATGTGGAATTTGAATTTTCTTCTTTCCAGTGCCTTCATCAAGATGTCTACATCTTGCTCCTCCATGGGAATGTACTCTAATGACATAATCCACCTCTGAACACAATCTTTGAGATGGTGATACCGAATATCAATATTCTTGGACTGTCATGAAATACTGGATTATCCAAGAGTTTGATGCAACTTTGGTTATCACAATGTATCACCGTCGGATCCATCTATTGACCAAACAAACCAACAAGTATCTTCCTCATCTAGATGGCCTCGCATGATGCCAGACTGGCCACCATGTACTTTTCATTTGCTGAACTGATCTCTGTTTCCTGTTGTACCAAGCAACTTCTAATGATCTTATGTTGAATATGCCTCCTGATGTGCTCTTCCCTCTGTCCATTTGTACCATAATCCATTCTCTGTAGTGCCCCTAAGATATCTCAACACATGCTTGCATGCCTTTCAAAAGAGCTTGGTAGGATTAACCATCGCTTGGCTCAGCTGGTTAATTGCGAGCATATGTCGGGTCGTGTGTTCACCAAATACATGACTAAACCCACAAGCTTCCTGTAAACAGTAGCATCCACTACTTCGCCTGAAGTAGCATCCTCCTTCCTTTAGTTTCCAGCTAGAGGAGTCTCCATGGGTTTGCTTCCCTCCATGTGGAACTTCCTGAAAATATCCTTGGTATGCTTGCCCCTGAGATACAAATAGCTCCCCTTATATTTGCCATATTTCCAATCCAAGAGAATAGTGCAAGAGCCCCATGTCCTTCATCTCAAATTATCTTGCAAGATCCTCTTTACAAGATTTTATGAGTTGCTCATCACCTGTCAGTATCAGATCATCGACATAAAGTACAATAATCAAAAGGTTAACATCAACCACAATATGATATATGTTCGCATCCGCTTCACTCTTAGTGAAGCCAAACCTGGTGAAATAATTGTCAATACTGGTGTACCAAGCACGAGGTGCTTGCTTCATCCCATACAGTGCTCTCTTGAGTTTGCACACATGTGACTCCCTGTCTAAGGTCTCAAAACCTTCTAGCTACTCAAAGTACACTTCTTCCTCAATAAATCCATCGAGAAAGGTTGTCTTTACATCCATCTGATGTATCTTCCATCCCATCTACGCTGAGAGTGCAAGGATGGATCTAATAGTTGAGTACCTTGCGACTGATGCAAAAGTATAATCATAGTCAATCCCCTCCACACTCCCATCTGCTGCCTGCTTCACCTTGTAGACCCACCTGGATCCTACAACTGACTTCCCCACTGGTCTTGGGACAACTTCCCATGCACTTTTTCTAATAATCGAGTCATACTCCTCAACCATGGCATCAACCCACACTGGTTGATGCACTACTTCCTCGAAAGAGGATGATTCTATCTCAATACCTTTGCTCATAAGAGCCATGTATCCAATGTACTTCTTTGGGGACCTTCTCTACCTGCGCTGTGATGTGGGTGCTCCCACATTATCTCTTGCATCCAACAATAATTTTTCAGCCTCTCTGGTGCACTTCCTTCCATCTCTGGTCTATGGCTCTGCGTGAGTGGTTTCTACCACTCTTTGTTCCTCTACTTGTGGTTGCTCCACATCTTGAGGTTCATCCTTTGGAGCCAAGAGCTCCTTAACTGTACGCAACTCAAGCTCCCTCTCAAGGGACAACCACATGGCTTTGTCTTCATTAAATTTCACATCTCTTCTGACCACTGTCATCATGTGTGCTGGAAAGTACACCTGATAGTTGTGAGGTGTATGTGTGTACCCCACAAATATCCCCAACTTTGTTGTTGGATCTAGCTTCTTCTTGGCATTTTTGGTCACATGGCAATAAACAGATGAACCAAAAATTTAAAATACGACACATACGGTCTCTTACTTGAAAAAGCCTCCTCTGGTGTACTCATCCCAAGTATCCGATGAGGACTTCTGTATTGCACAAATATTGTTGTATTGCATGCTTCCACCCACACATGCAACGATAAGCCCTGATCATGCAACATAGCTCGTGTTGCTCCCACAATAGTTTTTTTCTTCCTTACTGTAACCCCATTATGATGTGGGTTATGAGGTGCTATCAATTCTCTTAAAATTCCTTCGGAGGCATAGAAGTTATTGAATTCATTAGAGATGTATTCTCCACCATTGTCACTCCTCAGAGCCTTCACATTCTTCCCTGTATCTTTATCAGCAAGTGCCTTGAACTCACAAAACTTGGAGAACGTATGATCTTTCTTCTGCATGAAGAAAATCCAATACTTTGAAAAATCATAAAAAAAAATCACATAATACCTGTTCTTTGCTATGGAAGCTGTCGAGAATGATCCACACACGTCTGAGTGGAATCTCTCAAGGATCACCTTCGCTCGGTTTTCCTTATCATGAAAGGTGGCTTGGTATACTTCCCCAATGTACACCCTTTGCATGTATCTCTCTATGCAAGTGCACCCTTTGAAAGTCCTGTAGAAATCTACTGCATGATATTCAAAGCGTTGTGGTGTAGATGGCCCAACCTCTTATGCCATATTTCACCGATGTCTCGGCTCTCCACCTTCTCTGCTTTAGTGCTTAGTGCTACGCAGTCTTCCACGTCCAGTTTGTAGAGATTATTTACTTGAATCCCAATATTTTTCACTTGTCTCATGGCTTTGTGACGAAGGAACACCTTTCCTTCACTAAAGATCACATCATAGCCATGATCTTCCAACATAGAAACAAAAACCAAAATTCTTCTTTAAACCAGGAACATACATGACATCTTTTAATGTGAGTGGATTACTTGAATCCCTCGGAAAGGTAACTGTATCTACACCGATAGCGCTATACCTCTCGCCGTCACCCATCTCAATGTGCATATGAGATCCTTCTCCTCCAAGCTACTGAAGAATTATTTGTTGTCGATCATATGGAATGAAGCTCCACTATCCAAGTAGCACACAGATCCCATCACTGATGAAACCATGCATGCGATGAGGGTGAAGTCAAACTCAAACTGTGAAGCCAATGCTTCACCTGTTTCTCCTCCTGAGGCCTTCTTGTTGTTCTTCTTTTGTAGACAATTTGTGGCATAATGTCCATGCTCATGACAATTGAAACATCTTACCTTTGACAAGTATCGCTTCTTTCCTACCTTTTCGGACTCCGATTTGGAATGGGATGCCTTCCCTTTCCCTTTCTTCACCTTTCCAGCTAAGGCACAATTCTCCTCATCATCAGTATTTGATGAGGATCCATCTCTGGTGCTCCGCTGAATTTCTTCTCATACCAAATTGGACCATAGTCGCTCCCAATCTGGTAGCTTCTCCCTCCCATTCACAGAGTCTTGGTAGCTATTACAACTCTTGGGAAGGCCTAGAAGAGCTAGGCTCACCAAATTATCGAAGGCAACAATTATCCCAACACTTCCAAGCTCATCTCGACATTGAGTGAACTTCGTCAAGTATTTTTGGATCGTGTCGCCCTTCTCCATTTTGATCTTCTTGAGCTTGTCTTTTAGTGCTAGCTTCTTATGGTCGTTGCTATTTTGAAACGGATATGTCAAGGCCTTCCGCATCGCATATGGATTTGCCTTCCCATGGAGAATTGAGACAATATGATCTCTAACTCCCTCTATCAAGATCCTTCTCGCCTTTGCTACATTCTTCTTCTATTCATCAAGTTGTTGAGCATTTGTTGTTGCGGGCTGAGGAGTATCACTGCCAATGAATTCCTTCAGTTTGTTGTCCTCGAGCACTGCCTCCATCATGTACTTCCATGCAATGTAATTAAATTTCCCTCGAGTGCATAATCAAGTCTCAAGCCATTGAAAGACATCTTAATCTGTTGTTGGATCCTAAAGAATAGATCTGCAAATTTGAACCTGATAAAAAAAAACTTTGTTCTTCTCTTCTTATTGTGATTCCTAGCCCTCTAATACCATGTATAAAATCTAACAATGAGAATTAAACTGATCTTGTAATGTACTAAAACAAGATATTGAATCCTTCTACGATTTCTGGAAACAAAATACGATCACACAATCAATGTTGGCCCTCGTTTTTTATCCAAATTTGTTTAAGTAAATACACTTTATTACCATGCTATACATCCATATACCATCATATTCACTCTATTTTTTCCAATTAAGGCATATCCAGGTATATAAATTAAGTTTTGCAATTTTTAGAAGTTTTTATAAAAAATGAATTTTAAGTGCATTTTTGGACCAGACCATAAATTCCCTTAATGGCTTCATGGATGTCATATTTGCAGGACACCTGGGCTCAAGTTGGATAAATTTCTATAAATATTGGGAACTGAGATTGGATGTACACCTATTGGAACAGTCAAACCGAGCTTAAACAGGCTCGGTCAAAGGCGGTCAAACAAGGCCTGTTTTATGGAAATCCCTAGGAAATGGGTCAAATTTAGCATTTTATGAGATTTTCCAGATTTTGACAAATTAGATGGATGAGCTCAACTTGAATAGATAGGATAAGGATATCCATGGTTGTAGGAGACACTTTACATGAGTTTGTTTCATATTTTATCTATTTAAGCCTAAGACATTGAAGGCATTGATATGTATAATTTGTATAACTTAACTTTGATATTTCTGAAACTTTGGGAGCTAATTGAAGACCTATTCTATTTCCTTTGCTACTGTTCTATATGGTGAATTATTGATTGATTTTCAGTAGCTGAAAGTAATTACAGTGTGCGAGGCAAGGGTGGAGGGCCCCCACACCTAGCTAAGTGCACTTTCTGGTTATTTTAGTTGCAATTTCCTGAACTAGTTTTGTTTTATGCTTAATCTGTTAATTAGATGTATGATGATGTGTTATGATTTCTAATGAATCTAATTCTAATTTATATTCTGCATATGAAGGGGAAATCCAATTTTTAAGTTAAACATTCCTTCTATCTGATCAAGAGTTATAACTAGAATTCATCTTTCCTGCTTTTAAATGATTTTATGAGGTTCATGTTTTCTAACATTGGTATTAATGATGAATAAATATGTAATGAAACACAACCATGATCTCCTTAGTTAGGAGCCTCTTCAGTTATTATTTCATGCATCTTGATCTATTGTTCATTAGTGGTTTTTGGTTTCTGATTCATGAAGTAGTTTTGTAGAGAAGGACAAACAAGTTCTCCTAAGTTAGGAGGTTTTTTTTTTTTTTTTTTTTTTTTTGTATGTTAGTCAGATCTATTCACATTTAAAAATATACATAGATTACATCACTACCTGAGGAGGCAGAGTATTCGGACTTGCCTTTGGCACAAAATGATTCTCGCCCTTTGGGAAGGAATTTACATGGGAGATGTTTAGAGGGGAGAAGTCAAAAACCTTGACAGAAATAGAGAGACTGAAGCAACGAGAGGAGCCAGCAAAAAGGCTTTTAAGTCTCAAGTACAATAGGAAAAACATGTAAACAGAAAGAACCCAATTTAACACCGAGAGGCTATAGCGTGGGGGAGTGCTGCACTTCCACTTCATCATTCAGGTAATCCTCAACACTAATTGGTCTATCTGGGGTGCCTTCCTCCTGACCGTAGATGTGTCGACGCAGTGATGAGGGGCTAGCTTCCTGGTGGTCTTCCTTGGAGGGAGCCTCCTCTTCAATCTTGGGCCCCTGGCGATGATGCACCATTGAACTGCGCTTCAGCTGGGCATAGTGGGGAGAATTGCGATCAATAAACCTCATATGATGGACCTCCTTCACATACGCAACAAATTTTTCAGACAGAGAGTCGATTTTCTTTTCAAGCTCCTTATTGGTGTTCTGCTGCTCCTGCAAAGCAATAGGCAGAAGCTTTTTCGTCTGCCAGTGCAGATCGATGGTGCAACTGTATAAATTCTCGCGGGCTCTCGTAAGGGCAAGATCTGAAATCCAGCGAAGAGAGGTATCGACCACTTCCGTAGGCACAACCCTTCAACAGATGTGGGCTTCTGACTCCATGTCTGCAATGCGCCACTGTAGGATCTCGAGAGTTGTTTCAACAAAGGTGCAGGTAATGTTTCTTGCAGAGGTCTCAGCTTTGGTTACAGGCGGGCGAGAGGGATTGGCCCAGTAGGCCTGGCGACCGCGACACGCGAGGGTAGTGGGATGAGGATGAGGGTGCCTTGGAGCCATGGAGATGGGACAGTGATGAAGGGTGGCAGAGGAGGCGAGGAGATGAGAGGGGACATTGCTGAGAGGTCAAACGGGGCTGAGAAAAGAGGCAGCGGAGAAGCCAAGTGGAACAGAGGGGTGTGAGGTGCAAGGATAGGGGGAGGGGTATATGAAGGTGTTCACGTGAGGTGAAGGCCCAGGAGGGCGGTTGGAAAGCGTACCAGAGAGGCGAATTGAAACATGTGTGGGATTAATTCACGAGGTGGGATCGTACTGGAGTGAGCAGATCAATGGAGAGCCATCGTAATGCTTAAGCGTGAGAGGGGGAGTGTGAGATGTGGTCGTGATGACTGCAATAATTGGGAGGGAGAGCTGAGGACGAGGATGTCGTGGCCTGCTGTAGATCTTGATTGCTAATGCGTGTACAGTTTGTTTTGACAGATGGATCCTTGATTGAATTATACTCCATGGAAGTGAGCCTTTTGGTGTCTCCCACACCAGTGTTTGCAAGAAATTCGGCAAGAGTGTTGGCCTTTCTTCGGACGGCAGCAAAGCAGATGCCTTTAGCATCATCAATGCGAACTTTGATCCTTCGAAGGATTTTAACGAGTCACCAACATTCAGAAACCTGCCAAACGCTGCGACCTTGTTGAAGTTTCTGACAAGCTCGGGTAGCGAAAGTTAGGAGCTTCTTTTGCTTCTTATTACATAATTGAATTAGAAATTATTTAGTTAAGATTTATATTTGTAATATGCATTTCCTTTATTATTAATAATTCATCTTCTAAACTTGACTATAGCTGAAACCCATATATCTTGGAGATGCTTCTAAGTTCTACAAGCCCATATTGATAATAAAATACTTGTGTTAGTTTACCCAGTAAACAACCCAACAATCACATAACAAGCAAAAGAAAGCGGCAATCAATCACACAACATAAGATGTATCTGGTGAAAGCACACTGCCTAAAACCCTGCTACCTGTATATTGTATATAGTTAAGATCATGAAACAATACAATTCTTTTCTCTCTTAGAGAAACTCCTACACTCTGCCAACTGTCTCACTATGATATAGGAAAAATCAGTCAATTACTTCACCAATTCTCAGCCTCTGCTCAACCTGCCTTTCTCACACATTCTTGGAGGAATTGTTGCCCTATTAAATAGAAAATTCCCTTGAATTTAATGTGCAATGTGTTTTTGGACTCCACATGACTCTATAATTGACCTGTATAATTTTCTAATTATACAAGTGATAATTATTATCCCTTTAACCTCAGTCTCAATTGAGCTTTCCTTAGAATTGACATGCAAAAACTATTTATAACAAATTATCAGTTAACTTATTGATCACTACTTGTGAATTAAATCAAATTTAATTCAATGGACCTCTCACTAGCTCATCTATCAGTTATAACTAGTTAAATTGATTTTAACTCAATTAATTGAGTTAACTAATTACAACTCACAAATAATTGTAACTGGACCCCCTTAAATCATGGGATAACTCTACATGCCTTCTCTCTCATCCTCAACTCGATTTTCCTAAGATAACTCAGTCATTCTGACTTAGTTAAGTAATACAAGTTGTCATGAGATGAAATTACAATTTCACTTCCAATTTAATTAAGGGAAAATTAAATCAGAAGCCCCCTTTGCATGCCATTTCAACAAAGGTGCAGAGCTGAAACATCGGTGAGTTATGGCATAGAATATTGGGCCATCTACACCATGGCGCTTTGAAGATCATGCAACAAATTTCTACAGGACTTCCCAAGGGTGCACTTGAGTAATGAAATACATGCAAAAGGTGTACATTGTGTAAGTACACCAAAGCCAATTTTCGTGATAAGGACAGTCGAGTGAAGGCAATCCTTGAAAGAGTTCACACATATGTGTGTGGATCATTCTCGACAGCCTCCACAACAAAACACATGTATTATATGATTTTTGTAGATGAAATTTCACGCAAGTGTTGGATCTTCTTCATGTAAAAGAAATATCAGATGTTCTCAAAATTTTGTGAGTTCAAAGCACTTGTCGAGAAATATACAGGGAAGAAGATGAAGGCTCTCAAGAGTGATAATCATGGAGAATATGTGTCGAATGAATTCAAGAACTTTTGTGCTTCAGAAGGCATTCAACGAGAATTGATAGCACCTCATAACCCATAGCAGAATGGGGTTGCAGAAAGGAAGAACATAACAATTGTGGGAGCAGCACAAGTGATGTTGCATGATCAGGGCCTACAGTTGCACTTGTGGGTTGAAGCATGCAACACAACAATATTTGTGCAGAACATAATTCCTCATCGGATTCTCGGGATAAGTACACCAGGGGAAGCTTTTTCAAGTAAGAAACCAAATGTGGCGCACTTTAAAATTTTTGGTTCATCAGTTTATTGTTATGTAACCAAATATTTTAGGTAAAAGCTAGAACCAACAACTGAGTTGGGAGTATTTGTGGGGTACACCGATACACCTCACAACTATCATGTGTACATGCCATCTCACAAGATGCGGTGGTCATGAGAGATGTGAAATTCGATGAAGAGAAGGCCATGCGAATTTTCCTTGAGAGGGAGCTTCAGTGGCATGCAGTTGAGGAGCTCTTAGCTCCAAAAGAAGAACCTCAAGATGTGGAGCAGCGACAAGTAGAGGAACAGAGAGTGGAAGTACCCACTCATGCAAAGACATCCAAAGATGGAAGGAAGCACACCAAAGAGGCTGACAGGTTGGTGCTTGATGCTAGAGATAATGTGGGAGCACCCACATCACAACGCAGGCAGAGAAGGTCCCCAGATAGATACACTCGCTACATGGATCTTATGAGTGAGAGTGTAGAGATTGAGTCATCCTCATTCGAGTAAGCAATGCAACAACCAGTATGGGTCGATGCCATGGTAGAGGAGTATGACTCCATCATCAGAAACAATGCATGGGAGGTTGTCCCAAGACCAGAGGGCAAGTCAGTTGTAGGATTCAGGTGGATCTACAAGGTGAAGCATGCAACAGATGGGAGTGTTGAGAAAAACAAGGCTAGATTTTCGGCCAAAGGGTTCTCTCAGGTGGATGGAATTGATTACGAGGAGAACTTTACTCCACTTGCAAGGTACTTGTCTATTAGATCTATCCTTGCACTTTCAGTGCAGATAGGATGGAAGATACACCAAATGGATGTAAAGACAACCTTCCTCAATGAAGTGATTGAGGAAGAGGTGTACATCGAGCAGCCAAAAGGATTTGATACCTTCGACAAAGAGTCGCATGTGTGCAAACTCAAGAGAGCGCTACCTAGACTGAAACAAGCACCTCGTGCTTGGTACACTAGGATCCACAACTACTTCACCGGGCTGGGCTTCACCAAAAGTGAAGCAGATACAAACCTTTACCATATTGTGTAGAAGGTAAATTATTGGTTATAGTATTATATGTCAATGATTTGGTTCCGACATGCGATGAGCAGCTGATAAAATCTTGCAAGAGAATTTGAGATGAAGGATATGGGGCTTTTGCATTTTTTCCTTGGTTTGAAAATTTGGTAAAGAGATGGGAAACTGTTTGTATCTCAGGGAAAATATGCCAACGAGATTCAGAAGAAGTTTCACATGGAGACTCCTCTAACAGGGAATTGGAGGAAGGAAGATGCTACTTTAGGTGAAGTGGTAGAAGCTACCATCTATAGGCAGCTTGTGGGTTCACTCATGTACTTGGTGAACACACGACCAAACATGTGTTATGTAGTTAACCAACTTATTCGAGCTATGGTTAAGACTACCAAGCTCTATTGGAAGGCAACCAAACATGTGTTGAGATACCTCAGAGGCACCGCTTAGTTTGAGCTATGGTAGAAGCAGACAAAGGGAGTGAAGCTTCAAGGCTTCATAGATGCAGATTGGGCAGGGAGTCCATCTGACAGGAGTAGCACATCCCGGGGCATCTTCAGTAGTGGGTTAGCAATAGTTTCCTGGTACAACAGGAAGTAGAGATTAGTTGCACTCAATTTAGCAGAAGCAGAGTATATAGCTGCTAGTCAAGCAACTTGTGAGGCTATCTGGATGAGGAAGATCCTTGTTGGGTTGTTTGGTCAAAATATGGATATGATGGTGATTTATTGTGATAATGAGAGTTGCATCAAACTCTCAGTTAATCCAGTTTTTCATGACTAGTCCAAACATATTGATATCCAGTATCACCATCTCAGAGATTGTGTGCAGAGGAGGATTATGTCATTAGAGTACATTCCTACAGAGGAGCAAGATGTAGAGATATTGACGAAAGCACTGTAAAGAGGAAAATTCGAGTTTCATAGAGGCAGGATTGGGGTAGCATATAATCTCTTTCTTGTTGAGAGGGAGTGTTGAAAATGGCAATAAGAAGAGGCTTCTAACTTAATTTCCCCTTAATTAAACTAGAAGTAGATTGTAATTCCACATCACATGACAACTTGTACGACTTAAATAAGTCAAGAAGACTTATTTAGTTCATTTAATTCGAGTTGAGGGTCAAACTAGATGCATATAAAGTGTCTCCTACTTTTTAAAAGCCCTGGTTGAGTTTATTTTGAGTTGTAATTAATTAACTTAATTTATTTGAGTTAAAACCAGTTTAAATAGTTCTAACTGATGGAGGAACTAGTGAGGGGTCAAGTGAATTAGATTTAATTCACATGTAGTGACTAATCAGATAACTAATAATTCACTCATAAACAACTCATGCATGTCAGTTATGAGAAAGACCCAGTTGAGGTTGGAGTTAAAGGGAAGTGTACTATCAGTTGTTTAATCAGAAAATTGTACATGTGGTGCATAGAGTGAGAGGAAGAGCCTTGATGTATTGCACAATCATTATTGGGGAATTTCCTTGTTAATAGGTTCATAATTACCCAAGAAACTGCACTAGGAAATAGGGACTCATGATGCCAAGAAATTGGTTAAATATTAAACCAAGTTTGCCCAAGAATCAGTGAAATAGACAAAGATTGTGGAGAGAGCTCTCAAGCTTAGAGAAACATTGTATTGTTCTCATATTCTTTGACTTATGCAATATACAAAAAATGGGGTTTTTAGCTGAGGTTTTTTCTAAATAAATAGTTGTGTTGTGCGATTAAAATTCTTATTCTTTCTTGTTCATGTGATTTTGTGATTGTAATTGGTTTTCACAATTTGAACAATAGATTCAAATATTTAGTTTTAACATATTACAAATATCAATGTGAATCTACGTGGATTTTCTACACATATATCCATTTTAATTCCAAATCTATGAAATGCCCAGAAGAATCAAATCTATAGAGGTACAATTTTTCCTCAAGTTTTACACTCAAGAAATAGGTTTACACCTTGAAAAATTTGATATCTCAACGCTAGATAAACCATGCTGATGTAACAAAAAAACTATACGATAATGGATAAATAATTATAAAATGAACTATATTTTATATTTAATGTTTGACCGATTAAACATAGAAATATGTTAAAATGTACCCTATTATTAATTTTTTATTATTTTAATCATATATATATATATATTAAATATTCAATGCGAATTAATTTTTTCCCACCCTATTTTATCATGAAGAGGACAGACCGCTCTTGCTGTCGGTTGTCCAATGCGTTTCATCCCTTTGACGCAATAAAGAATTAAGCGTTCCTTTTGTAAAATGGATCGGCCCTTCTCAGTCTACTATATGTGGATATAACTGCATCATTTACTTAGGGTGAAGCAAACTTTTCTTGGCGCAGGAGAAATATATTGTGCGTTGTAACCCTGTTTCGGAAATTTACCCGGGTATTGGGATGGGCCTGGTGAACTCTCAGCGGATTCCTTAGAACGAACAGCGGAGAACCACCATTCCGACCAGATTCACCGAAGCGGAACAGAGCTCTAGAGGGTTTCAAAGATGTCGGGCGGTTTTTTTAGAGTAAGCAATCTCGCTTACTCCCCCTGAAATGTTTTCGCTTCTGAGGGTTTTGGGGATGTTTTAGTGTTTAGTTTGGGGCCGGGCCTTAATTTCCGAGTTGTAGCCCTCAGTTTAAAAGGCTATTAGGAGACATTATTTTCAGCCGTTTCTCTGATGTTTCGGCGAATTTCTTTGGTTTCGATTTCAGGGCACCTCTGCAGATCAGGATACTCGTTTTTCTAACAAGCAGGCAAAGCTTCTGAAGTCCCAGAAGTTTCCGCCCGAGTTGGATCAGTTGGTAAGTAATTATTTCAAACCCTACCACCAAAGATATCGTATTGCAGGTTTTGAAAGTTTGTGATTGAAATCATACGGTTAGGGTTTCGATGCTTGAAACCCTAGCATCGTGAAAATAAGTAGCATCGAAATATACCGTATGTGATTTATAAAACATCCACCGCCAATTTATTTTTTTTCGCCAGAAGCCCCACACTGGGGGCTTTCATGTTTGAAGGTCTATACAGAAGTAGTAATTGCTTGCAATTTTGCTTTTAAAAGCAGTAGTAAAAAACCCGAGCGATCTTTGGGTACGAGATTGAATTTCCTTGGCTTTCAAAATCAAATGTTATTAGCATTGATCGTAGGTCCAAACAAAATTTAATGTCGGATGAACTAGCACTGTTTTTTGCACCATGCGACTCTTAAATAATTTGATTGGGAAAAATAATTAAAGCAGCGAAAGACACGGACCCTGGAAAAGGGGAATGCATGCTCCTTGCTGTTCAAAACTAGTGGAAACCATTACTTATTGTTTTTAGAAATGCTTACAAAACACCTTTGCCCCAATGGGTTCTCACACAACGACGTGAACTTTTGTCATTTTAAATGCCAGATCTGAGGGGTATTTACTCTGCCAAATTTGGCTTGGACTTGTACCTATCCTCGTCCCTATTGAATATGCCATTCAGCCGATGCAGACGACAGAGAGAGTGGAATCCTTGTGGACAGCTGAACACCCTGTCAATCTTAACAGTAAACTGTGACTCGTTGCAAAATCGTAACTCGTTATTTACTTAAGATACACGGTTTTAATTTATTCTGTAGAAACAAAATTATGTTAGAAATGCTGTTGGTGGATTGAATTTCTGCTTACAAATCTTTCAACCAAGATTGAAAATTGCATGTCTTATTCTAATGTTATAAAAGTTTTCTTATTGATAAAAATGGAAGGATCTGGCATGGGGTCATCTAGATGCACTTTATCTTTGGTGAGTGAGTTTTTGTAGTATCATTGTCTGATTTCTATTGCATAAGTAGACTTTGGGCTACTTCGCACAACTTGATAAACCATTGTAATTGTAGATAATAATCTGTTTTTGAACTTTGACCTTGGACATCAATCAATTGTGCTTAATCTAATGTAAAGTATCGCAAGATGGTTCCTTAAACTTCAGTGTCGGATGCACTGTTTATAAAGATATGAAACACTGTGATAATGTATGTTTAATGCTTATGATGGCTATGTTCGCTTATTTCACTGGATAAAACATACCACATTTTTTGGTGGGAATTGAATCCAGGTGTGTGTCTACCATTACCCCCTCTTGGCCAACCGGCTTTTGTAAATGCTTAATTTTACTCTACAAACCAAATGAATAAATAATACCTAATCTTGATTTAGATCTTAAATTACTTAAGAAAATCAATGTGGGTTTTTATTTTCTTTTATACCAAAACTGGGAAATTTTACTTCAAATAAAAGGGTATTGTATCAGAGCTAACAGTGCTAGCATATCCATATGGAGTCTTCCAAAATTATACAGACTGAGCATATCCAAACCAAAACCTCCCAGCAGCTACTTGTTACTGAAGATTCTATAAAACTTACCGAAGATATATAACCCTAATAAGCAGAATAATTAGAAAATGTTGCAGCTGGTAGCTTCTTCCATTCCCTTGTTAGATAATCCTGGCTCACGGTCACCTATCTCCATGGCTACAAAAGCCGCTAAATGGTGCCCCTGGTTTTCTCCCTGTCTGCCATCATTAGCAAAAGTGTCTGCTTCATAATTGTGCTCTTTTAGAACCTGATTTTTAAAATTTTTTTTTTAGAACCTTGATAAGTTGATACCTTTTTCTAGATCCTGTTCAAGATTGATGCTATTTTGTAATTGACTAGCTGAGGAGTTTTGTACATTGCTTGATAAGAACCTTGTAATGCCCTATCCAAGAGCATGAGATGATTCTTTGTTTCCTCAGGGGTTGTAGAGTATTCCCTCAGCCCCTGACACCCCTTATGCAGACCATATTTAACCAAGTGGTGTAGGGGTTGAATTTATGTTACAGAGTTATATAGCCAAAGGAAAATGGGCATTAAAGAATTTTTGCATTCATGATTATCGATTTTAATTTTTTAACAGAGGTTCCTTCTATTTATGATTTCAATATCTTGTTTAAAACTCAAAATACAAGGTTCCTTTTTTCTTCTGGAATTTGAATATATTGAATTTTCAAGCATGTCTCTGTGTTCATGTCATTAAGTTGTTCCTATATCAAGCTGTAGTTTGAAGCAACGAGTGTGATGTTGCTATTTTTTTTGGTTTTTATTCTTTTATTTTAATATATAACAATCATTTGATTTTAGTTTATTGCTTCACCTGAACATGCAGGTTGATATGACAAAAGTGAAGATGGATGTTATTAGGCCTTGGATAGCCAATAGGGCTACTGAGTTTCTTGGCTTCGAGGATGAAGTGTTGATTAATTTCATATATGGACTCTTGGATGGGAAAGTATGCCTATTTCTTTTTCCATCTACAAAATCATTTTGCTTTTTATTTTTCCTAATTGTTATTGGAGGATATGGATGCTGCAGTGGTGTCTTGTAAACATTTATCTTATGAGACCTGTTGTTATCAATCGCGGGAAAGTAGAGAATCACAACATTGTGTATTAGGGAGGATTATCTGGTTTCAAACCAAAAATAATATTCTATTTTTGTTTTCCATAGGAGGTGGATGGCAAGCAAATTCAAATTCAACTCACAGGATTTATGGAAAAGAATACAGGGAAATTTATGAAGGAACTGTGGAGTCTTTTAACTAGTGCACAGAAAAATGCGAGTGGTATACCTCAGCAGTTCCTTGATGCTAAAGCTGAGGAAACAAGGAAGAAAAAGGTGATTCCTACTTCCTAAAAGTTCCTATTTCAGTTTGATGAAGTTAGCCTGTTGTTTGATGTTGTTATGCATGTAGGATTAAGTCTGATTTGGTATTTGAGGAGAGCTATTTTGCTGAGCCGTGCTTCTTGTTAGCAGTTCATCGTAACCAGTATTTCTTGGTGGCGAGCAGGCAGAAACTGATCGTATCAATTATGAAGTTCAAAAGAAGAAAGAACAAGAGGATAAGGAAGCGGAGCAGGAACGGAAGAACAAGATAGTAAGTACAGATTCAAGTTCCAAGTGCCAGTTATTCTATTACACATTGCCTTTGATTCTCAGAGGCATTCATCTTTATAATTCTCATGTATCTTTTTTAATTCAATCCCCACAGAATGCTGACTTAGAGACAGCAAAGAATGCAGCAGCGGCAGCAGCAGTTACAGCAAAGGTTTCTTTAGGAAAGGCCTCATCACATTCAAATCTAGATGAAGAGAAGTCAGATGGGAGGCGTTTGGCACGCTCAGGAGGCAAGAATGGGTAAGCTCATTTTCTAATATCTTGGTTGATCTGCATTCTAGGATCTTCTAGAATTTACACGCTAAAATGTCGGGCATAATTTAAGGAATAATAGTTTCTGATTGTTGCTGTGACATTAATTGCAGCTATTGATCTACAGCCTTGTTTTGGTCCCAATTTTTCTTCTAAATTGAATAAAGGGAAACACATCAGCAAGTCTTCTTGATTACTTACATGCACTTAAGGTAGCAGCAGAAATGAGCCACTTAGTTTCCATGTGCTGATACTTTTCCTTAAGGAAATAATCAGGCTGACATATTTTGATGTGCCTCTATCATATCATATACTGACATCTTTTAATGTGCCCCTATCGTAACCTTGTCACATGGTGTGTATTGCCTTTAGGATCAGTAGATTTCACAAAAGTGTACACTATGTTTTATATGGAATATCTAACTTGTGTTCATAATATATACATCTATCACCAAATGGTATTCTGATTTTGTTCAAATTATTCTCATCATTATTAAGGAGGTTGACAAGTACAGTCTTCTGAGAGAATGTTCTTCCATCAGCTATGATTGAACACACCTCGATTTAGTGATATATACTCAACCTTATTCACATCCACGTTATCTACCAATGATAAATTTAATGGGTTGCCTGCAACTGTTTTTTAGGTTGCATGGACAATTTAGTCCTATTTCATATTGTTTGTGTAGAATATGATTTTTAGAATATGATGTCTCTGTTGTTATGCAGATAGTTTTGTAAAATTAATTATGACTCTCTGGGTGCGGTGAATGTCTTATTGGACATGTCACTTGTAAGTCTTTGCTCAGATTGCATTAATGTTTTAATGGTTGGTTTTCTTTCAGGGACACAGGATTATCACATGATGGTGATTGCTCCCCGCTATCTCATCGGTAAGAGTAATATTTTCATTTATCTTAAACTATCTAAGTAGAGCTTTCCAGTGTCTCATTGCCATAACGTAGAAATTTTATTTGTGCATATTAGTAGTGCGTCCTCATTCTCAAGATCAAGGAGCCACTCGTATTCTCCATCAAAGAGTCCATCCAGGTATTTTTTTGTTTGGTGTATCTAATTCTCTGTTGCTTTGCTTCGTTGCATGAATTTAATATCTTGGTATCTTTTTCTAATACTTTTGGTACACATCACCATAAATCTGGCTTACTTTTCTGTCAGATGTTGATTAAGACACTTCCATATTTTGTTTTCTGATCTGGGTATCAGCATCATTGATGTAAAAGTCTTTTTTTTTTAATTATTATGGCTGATTGTTTTATGATTGTTATTTTTCTGTGTAGAGTTTGCTTATTTATGATTGGTCTTTCACTCGTCACTAATTTCTTATTTTTGTTTAACTGTTCAAGGTCACCTCCTTTGCTCAAAAGCCATAGGTCAGAGAACATCTCTAGATCACCCCGACATCGCCAGCGATCCACATCCCCTGCGAGACGAGTTCGTTCTCCCAAGCAATCTCCACCTCGACGGAAGCGCTCGCCATTGTATACTCGGTCTCCGAGGCGGAGATCTCCATCCCCTTGGAGGAGACGCCCATCGCCTTCAATGCGTCGGCGATCACCAATGGCACCCCCACGGCGGCGTTCTCCATCTCCACCTTTACGGAGGCATTCACCATTGCCACCTTTACGGCGACATTCACCATCCCCACCTTTACGGCGACGGTCACCATCCCCACCTTTACGGCGGCGATCGCCATCCCCACCTTTACGACGACGGTCACCATCCCCTCCGTTGCGGAGGCGGTCGCCAGTGCCAAGATATCGTAGGCGATCACCAATTCCTTCTCCAAAAAAGCATCAAGTGGGTTCTCAGTCTCCTCGCAGGCGGAAGAGGTACATCAATTTGTTTTTTAACCCTATTAATAATTATAGCTTTGGACATTATATTATCAATACTATGGTATTTTTCTTTGGCACAAATTTTTACTCTGATTGTAATCATTATCCAGCAGTCGTAGCAGAAGCCCTCAGTACAGAAGTTATTGGACTATGAATAGAGAGCATGGCAGCCGTTATAGTGACATGGAATCCAGGGGATATCGAGATAGGTATTACTATGCAGCTGAAGTATAAAATTTACACTGATTTGTTGTTGAGTTGTATTATGCATATTTCAGGGTTACACATTTTCATTTATTTTCCTAAAACTTTGTGCTAGACCTCAAACTAAAAGATCTCCTGATCACGAGTATCCTGTTCGAGAGGAGAATGAATATGATAGACCTCAACATGTACGTTCTGGAGGACGCACTTTCATAGAATCACAGAATTACAATCGACATTTGCCAATCCAACAATCACGCTCACCTAAGCGTGATGTTAAGATATCCAGTGGAGGGCCCTCCAATGTACCAGACAAATCATCTCCTTATAATCAAAGTTCACCAAGTCCATCACATTCTCCTGAGCACAGTAGAAGAACCTATATGAATGAAGAAAGGAGGTTGTTACTTCTATTTTTGTGTATATGCAGCTTTAATTGATATATTCAACCAGTATTATATCTGAGTTTAGTTTTTAACCATCCTATTATATTTTATATTACATTCCAGGCGGTTGACTCCACAGCGCAGCCGGATTGAACCAATTCGAGAAGAAAGGAGTCATCGTGATAATCCTGAAATAAGAAAAACACAATACAATTTTGACATGTATGCTAGTAATTTTTGGATTTCTGATTCTTTTATCTGGAATTTGGTTTCAGTCTTGTCTTTGTCTGCAAGGTTATGGTCATTTTTGTTTTCTGATCTTTGCTTCAGTTTCTCTCCCTAATGGAAGTGGCATTTGGTGTTGCAGTGAGGATGTTGATCGCAGGGTTAATAAGGTCAACCTACCTAAGAGGAGGGATGTGCAAGCACCTCATTTACCAGATAGAAAAGAGTATGGTCCTAGAAGACCAGACCGTATTCAAGATACTCCAAATGAGATGCCATTGAATCTTTCTGTTGAGAATCATGATCGTCAGGAGATCTCCGAGCCAAGAAGAAAAGAATATCATGCACGCAGCAGGTAGCATTCAATTACACTATTCTCTTTGGCCTTCTGAATCTTGAATTTATGTCTGTAGGTTGTAATACGTGGTTGTATGAGTCTCTGTTTCTTCCAGTGGTGGATTGTTTCAGGCCAGTGCATTTATTATATGATTCTTGGTTTTGTAGTGATAATGTTGATCGCAGTATTGACCATTCTCAGAGAAGGAGAAGTATTCAAACCTATACATCAGAAGAAATTGAATATGGACCCGGGAGATTGGATCATGGTCGTCTTTCACCAAATGATGTTCCAGCTAACCGTTCTGGTTTAAATCGTCCCATTCTGGATTCACTATCTCATATTGAATATCGTCGTGATGAGGAACCTACAAGGGATAGTTATGGTGATGGTGATGGCACACTTTCTAAGGTTGGTGCTGGTCGCAAGCCAATACAAAAGCTGGAGTCAGTAAAGCAGGTGGTTGGTTCTGATTCTGATGCAGAAGAGGGTGAGGATCATAGAAGAAAACATGTGGAGAAAAGAAAAGCAAGGAGGGATGAAGATGAAGACGGAAGTATGTCTCCAAGATCGAGTGAAGAAAGACGCGAGGCCAAAAGGAGGAAGAAAGAAGAAAAACGGTTACGCAAGGAGGAAAAACGTAGAAGACGAGAAGAAAGGCACAGAAGAAAAGAGGAACGTAGAGCAAGCAAAGCAAAAGGCAAAGCTGTGGTAACTGTTACACCACCTGAGAAGGATTACAGTGGAGCAGATGACTCAGATGACGATTGTCATGATAGGGATCAAACTTGTAAGGGTCAAAATGAAGAAGTGGAAAATGAACAGCAGAGGCTGGAGATTGAGTTGCGAAGAAAAGCTTTGGAATCTTTGAGGGCAAAAAAGGCTGTTAGCCACTAAATGTTCTCATTGATTTGTTCATGAAATGAATCAAAAACTTTGTTTTCTTTCCTGTGCAAGCTATTGCATATTTCTTTTTCTGAAGATCTGAGCCAATTTGGATATTTCATTGAGGGGGTGTTGTACTCTCAATGTTTCTTTTTTTTGATGTCGTGTATGTTTTACTTCTGGCAGCAGGAAGTTGAGCTCTATCCATCTTGAGAATTTGAAGGATTTCAAATTTTACAGGGGCTGTATATTAGGGTCCTATGGTGCCAATATTCTGGTAACGTGTGCTGTGTTTGTGGCAATTTCACTTGTTAAACAGTGGATGTATTCTTTCATTATGTTTTTATTACTAAAATCTTGCTTAGTGGTGCACAGCCTCGGCAAAGTTGGCATCAAGTCAGTTATTGCAGTTTTGAGTACTCTTAGTTCGATGATATGGCAGGTGCAAGACGTTTAGCTTAGTAGGATCCGGAATCAACAAATGCAATATCATTGCAGTGGATGCGGTTAGTGTAATACGAGTAAGTAAACATATTATGGGTAAGCAGCATTGGAGGATTTTTAAAGAACTACAAAATCAAATGTTGTTACTGCTAACAAGCGTGAAGGTCTAGCCAGTATTACGTATTCTGAAGTTAATACTGAAACAGATTTGTGGTTGGTTGGTAGATCAGAAATATGTCAACTAGATGATTTGGTTGAGCAAGCCATGTGCAGAAAGAACCAATTTATGGTCTACGGAACAGGTGATTACTAGAAATAGTTGATTTGTGGCCTTTCAGTCAGGGAAGACTTGAAACATGAACTTGGTGGAACATTTTTCCAAAATTAAGACATTAATAAATTTGAAGTTTAGTTTGGCTTAACGTCCCTTTATGACTCAATACGTTGGCAGCTTTTAGCAAAAGTCGTTGGGGACTTGTCTTTATTATGTATCATGACGATCTGTGCTCCTTTCTTACGCTCTCCTGAGTATATGCACCGTGCTTATCTCAGCCGGTGTAACTTTTTTATGCTGAGGTTGGCTCGTTCCATTTGCTCTTGCCATTTTTGTACCATATTTTTTCTAAGAGAAATGAAATTTATTTTTCAAATCTCAAAAGTGAAAATACAAACAAGATCTGAAATTTTCTCTGAACATATTTCTGTTTGGAAAAAATGTAAACTTCATTGTATTTGTCAACCTTTTGATTTTTGCTGCTTACTGTAAGTTTACTTGCTACAATCTGGTTGGTACCTGTAATTGTTGGCTTAGTCACACCAGATATCAACAGTTTTCTTTGAAATTGATATTCTGTTTTGATGTTTAAATGTTTGTTTTTTAAATTACTTCGAATTGTACTTTGTTCAATGTTTGTTATATTTGTGCGGTTGTATAGTCTAGATAATAACTCTACCGTAGCAAAAAGGGGAAACGGTCTTTACTGTCATTGATATGCTTAGGTGAGTGGCCTGACCTCCTTTTTGCTTAGGCAAAAACTTCTGTTTGATGTCCTCGGGTGTTGAACTGTTATTTGTTTTGATAATTGTCTAGGCAAACAGGAGGGATAAACTGTCATTTGTTACAACAGCAAAAACTCAGGAAGGATAACCTTGGTCCTGAAGATGTATCTCATTAGAAGGTTCGAAACGTCGACCAGAAAAGTATTCTATGTGATTAATCTGAAAGTTAGTCTCAAATCATTATGGATCACAAAAGTCTGAGATAAAAAATGAAAAGAAAGGATAACCTTTTCCTTTGGATATCCTTTTCAGTGTAGGCTGAAAAATATGTTCTATTATTTTACAAATTCCTTCTGTACCATTCTTTCCAAGCCACATAATTTGACAATTCAGAAAGCGTGCCCACCTGTCCTGTGGGCAAGGGCAGGTTGTTGAGATTGTGCATCATCACGATCGATTGAGTATACGCGAAAACCAATATATATTTTCCAGTTCAGAAGAAAAATGTTTACTACGAGCTGGTGTAATTCATTCTGTGTTTGCCTTGATTTTGTCCACCAAAAACTTCTTTTTCATCATGGCTGCTTATGGATTTATGGCCACCCTTTGGCATCAATGACAAATTCTTCCTACAACAACCATGGTACCTTGACTATGCCATGTCATACATGTCTAGTGTGTACTAGTACGCAATGCAACATTTACTGAAATTATAAATAACATGTACTTGTAACAACACAATTCAACATGAAGAAACGCAAAGTATAAATAACACAACTCAACATGAAGAAACGCAAAGTATAAATAACACAACTCAGCATGAAGAAACGCAAAGTATAAATAACAACTCAATTATAAATAAACATGTACTTGTAACAACACAATTCAACATGAAGAAACACAAAGTATAAATAACACAATTCAACATGAAGAAACACAAAATATAAATAACAGGTAAACATAGGAACTATACACTATTCAACATGAAGAAACACGTATAAATAACAGGTAAACATAGGACGTATACACAATAGAAGCATAACATACATAAATTGAAAGTATTTGTGGGTCACCTTCGAGTTGGGGCTAAAATTCAACATGAAGAAACGCAAAGTATAAATAACAGGTAAACATAGGAAGTATACACAATAGAAGCATAACATATATAAATTGAAATTATATGTGGGTCACCTTCGAGTTGGGGCTAAGATTCCACAAAGGGAAAAGATTATCTAAATTCAACTAAAGTTTACAGATAACGTCAACAAGGTCACAATTCAAGCTACTAGACTCTAATAGCCTTTTGGTTTACAATCTCTCATCCCTCGTCAGCCTGCATAGCCTTTTGGGTTACAATCTCTCATCCCTCATCAGCCTGCACAACCCAAGGTAGTACCATTTTGTTTTTGTTTTTGGTAACTGTGATCCTTTGAGTTGAGCCACTGCCATAGGCCGGCCGACTAGGGAGTATTAGAGCTCTTTGGCTTCTAGGAGTTAACATAGCTAGATAGGAGTTAACATAACTAGATTCATGTAGGATCCACAAGGTAACAATGTCACAAGTTCACACCACCCTCAGAATGGTCAGAATGGGATGAACCATTTAGAATGATGAGAATTTCATTATGCTCCCATTTTTTTTTATGTGATTGTGCCTTTTGACAAGTGGCGCCTCAGGTTGGCACTTGTCCCACTTTTTGGATATTTAATATGAAAACACAACTTTATACTTGGGCACACTGGTCTAAGTGGTCTTTAGGACATAGGTTTACCGTTCTAGATACTCTAACCTCTAACTTACATATACATAGATAGGTGCATGGACCCGACATAGGTTTACCGTTCTAGACTCTCTAACCTCAAACTTACATATACATAGATAGGTGCATGGACCCGAAAACAATGGTTTACATGGGCACACAGGCTCCACACATCTTGTCCCACTGGATTAATCATAACATATACAAATGTATAAAGGGGTCAACGTGGGGTATAACATACACAAATATACGCAGGGGTAATCTCGAGGTCATAACATATACAAATATATATAGGGGCCATTCAAGGAGTATTACGTTACATTTATTTTTTATTTATTTTTTGTTATTTTTTAATTTTATTTTATTTAAGATACAAATATACATAGAGGTCATCTATGGGGCACAGGGTATTATATTAGTTATTGGTTGTTTGTTTAAAAGTTCCTTATGTGCCTCGATCTATCTTACTAGTATAGAAAACACGGCTGTCTAAATCTTGTGAAATTACGAAAATCAAGGTCACTTTGGGCTTTGTCGATTGTTATCATCCTGGTTGTTCATCAGTATTTTAAACATGTATTTCCCACTATTTCCACTACCATAATAGACTCTTCATCATGATTTTAAACATGTATTTCCCACTATTTCCATTACCATAATAGACTTGTAGAATTATTAATATATGATGAGGACCCTTTTAGTTAAGGCCATGGATGAACCACTCGTTAGAAGATTCAAGCCATCTGTCGATGTTGTTTATAGTTTATACTTGGATTAATTGAGATTTCATGATTAATGGATGATATGTCTCCCTCCATTGTTATCATCCTGGTTGTTCATCAGTATTTTAAACATGTATTTCCCACTATTTCCACTACCATAATAGACTGTTCATCATGATTTTAAACATTTATTTCCCACTATTTCCACTACCATAATAGACTTGTAGAATTATTAATATATGACGAGGACCCTTTTAGTAAGGCCATGGATGAACCACTTGTTAGAAGATTCAAGCCATCTGTCGATGTTGTTTATAGTTTATACTTGGATTAAGTGAGATTTCATGATTAATGGATGATATGTCTCCCTCCATTTTCCTACTGACTGATTGGCAAGCTCGACCCTTAGTTTGCAAGTTTACCTGCACTAAAGTTAAAGTAGTGTATTCACACATTGTTGGCCTCTATACCTTTGGTTTTCTTATCCTAGCAAGCTGAAAGTTAGTTTTAAGCATAATTACATATACGGAATAAAAAAGCAAGTGACACTAACATATTCTAATTGCTTCTAGTTTTCTTCATTAAAACTCTGAACGAATTTGGGCTCCCTTGGAAAAATGGAACAATTGAAGAATTACATACAATACTTGGATTGATCCTGCTGATCACAATTGAAGAATTACATACAATACTTGGATTGATCTTGCTGATCACAATTGAGGAATTACACACAATAGTGGAATTGCCTCTTCCTCGAACCCAACACAGTCATTGAGAATCTTCTCTCAATCTGTAACCCTAACCTTCAAAGTGATTAACCATTGACCATTGAGATTAGATCTTGTCTTATTTGAGATAAAGATCTAAGATTAAAATAATTTATTTTACTTCTCCCAAGTTTACTTTAGTTCAATAAGCCAGTATAATACTTACTTTAGTTCAATAAGCCAGTGTAATACTCATGTGCTTCTCCTAAGTCTAATTTTAAACCAAGTTACAAACACAACTTGCTCACAGTACAAGTAGTATCGAAGGGTCCTGTTGGTGCGTGGGGTGCCCACACATCAAGTGCTTCCCTGAACTACAAAACATCAATAAGTTTATAAAAGGATGAATTTGTTTAATTATTGTTATTATTATTATTATTAAAATTGTAATATTTATAATTATTAAATTTATGAATTTTACATTTTAAAATTGTAATATTTCTACTTGATTGTATCTGATTTTATTTATTTATTTGTGTTATTTTAGTTTGCTTAAAACTTTTATAAGAAATGTTGATGATGAGTTCAACATGCCACATAAAGGGATAAATGTGGCTAGCAGGATAACATTTTTTTTTCCACTTAATAATAATGATTTAATTTCAAAATCTTTTTAAATTAAAAGACATCAAATTAGTGAATGCTATTTTTTTTTTTTATAAAACAAATTTTTCTCCCCATGTAATCATTGGTTGATTATGTTTATGGAAGTTTATAATAATTTGACTATCTTTAGATTTCATTATTGAACTTTATAGTCTTTCTTTGGCAGTAACTAATAAATTGAGATGTGAATTGGATAATTGTATAAATTTTGGGGGGCAGTAACCACTAGTAAGTCTACACATTTACAATATTACTCCCTACATAAATGTTGAAGAAAACATAGAAAACATAAATAATGGTGGGAAGTAACTCCTATATAAGTATATTTTTTACATATTCCTACGTATTTTTTATGCAAAGAATTCTTTAAATTATAAAGAAAGTAATTGATGGTTGATGGTTTTCCTACAAAGCTTTTTCACTACACATATTTAAAAATCACGAGGATATCTATAAAATATGGTATAAAATATGTAACCTATTTATGGTCCAAACAAATGTTGAATTTATTTTATTTTAAATTTATAATAATATTGAAAAATAAATATTATAATTTGCATTTGTCAATGCTAAAATAATAGTGATTAAGAGGCAAATTAATTGTTAGAATCCCACCTTGGTAGGGACCAATAATGATTCCATAACTATATTTAAATTTGATAGTGATCAAGAGACAAATTGATTTTTAGAGTCCCACCTTGGTGGGGAATAATAATGATTACATAATTATATTTAAATTTAATTAAAAAGCACATAAAAACTAATGTTTACAATAAACTTACATTATAACAAGTATCTTAACCATGGGTATCCACTCCCATATCAACTTGTATTGTTTCGTTTCGTTTGAGGGCGCCCGTATCAAATTTGTTAAGTTGTGACCGCACGGGTGTCTTGTGCACGTTTGTGCGGCCCGTTTGCCGTTTGTTGTTTTCTCCTTTGTGCCTTTGTTCGGTCGGGCGCATCGTGTTGCGCCTTCGGAGGGCGCCTTCAAACGAAACGACCCAACCTGAACGCGTACCATGGCTTATCAATACCCCATGTTGATTAGCGTTGATTACTGTAAATTTATGTAGATGTTTTATGCTTGATGTAACTTTACTTTTTACTACAACAATCACATAAACAATCAAGTAAAACGCTGGTAGAACATACCAGTGGATCTACAGAAGATAAACTAGAAACAGAGAAATGTGGTGGTGCGTTACGGCGGTCAACAGGATGCTTCAACCAACAAAGTCTCCTTGGTCAGCCAACCCAGCATGTGTCACAACAACCCTCAAAATAGCCACACGGTCAACTCAAAGTCAACCCTAGAAAAGTCAACGCTGTCCAGAAAAGTCAACGCATGATAGCAGCAAGAAAGTCAATGCATCTCGATCTTCAGTCAACCTTTTGACCTCGGTTCTTGTGCCAATATGTACGGCCTTCCAAAATCGAAGTCTCCACCAATTTTCAACCTACTTGGACCATGCGTTGACCAAAGTCAACGTTGGTCAAACTTGCGTAGAAACCCTAGCTGCAGTAAATTCGTCCAAACCCTAGTTGCAGTAAATTTGTCCTTCTTCCCACGTGTGAATCGAAATTGCTTCCAAGGAGCTCGTACTAAATCAAAGGAGGAGATGATTTGTGAGGATGAGATGAGTGAAAAAGTCCTCCAATGTTGACTCTATTTATATCAATCACTTAGGTGTGTGACACATTTGCTGGGGGTGTAAAACCCTAAGGCCGACCTGCGCATATTTGAAATTATTAAAAATAAATTCAAAATAAATGTTCTGCTCATTAGATTAAGATCAAATTTAGATCGATCTTATACCTCTCCGAAAGAGGAACCCAATACAAATATTGGTATCTTCCTCTGAGCATCACCACATGGAGTTTGGACCTAGTTGTCCAATTTTAACACTCCCTCTCAACTAGCGAGAACTCCATCCACTTGTGCAATCAAACATCGTGCGTCATCTCGCCGTAACTTGCTTTGCCAGCCTCTTTATTTCAGAACATAAGTGGGTCAGTCACAAAGACATCATTCCCCGGCTGACAGATTCAGCCCAGAGATCCGAAACCTCTATTGGACTCACATATTGGACTCACAAAGAGTCTCATACCAACCCGAAGTTGGTTTACCTGACCTGAAGTCAATAGGAGGTTTGAAACCTCGCTTGGACTCAAGAGAGTCATATATACTGACCTGAAGTTAGTTGGAGGTCTGAAACCTCACATGGACTCAAAGAGTCACATACCAACCCGAAGTTGGTTTATCTGACCCAAAGTCAGTGGGAGGTTCGAAACCTCACTAGACTTGATCCTAGATCAAGTGGTTGGACACATGTCATCCTAGATAGAGAGTACGACAATCTCTGATGTGTCCATTAGTCTTTGCTACTAGTCTTTAGCTTTTCCCACCTCCTTGGTCAAATGAGAGGTACTCCCCATGAGTCCGGAACTCAAATGGGTAGGATGCATACGGGGCACAAATCATGAGAGGTGAACCAACTCAATCATCACGGTGGGGTTCAAACACACCAACAAGGTTCAACAAGCCTAGCCCTGTGGTTGCTTATAGCTCCGAGAAGCTATCCCCAAAGACCCCAAGAGCTCCCAGAGCTCATCGTCCAACATGACCCTCAGAATAGGGTCATTCCAAAATTCCAAGATTCTCACGGAAGGTGAGGAACATGACCTTCTCCAAGGGCATAGTGAGAATATCCGCGACCTGCTCATTAGTTCCTATGATTGAGCCTTACGACGCCTCGCTGTACCATATCCCGGATAAAGTGGTACCAACAATCAACATGCTTAGATCGATCATGGAACACGGGATTCTATGACAAACGAATCCCCCTCTAGTTATCACAAAGGATAATGGTGGCATCTAGCACATGCTCGAACAGCTCACTGAAGAGCTTTCACAACCAAGTGACTTCACCGCAGGCCATACATGTTACAATGTATTCGACCTCAGCGGTGCTCAAGGCTACCGACTTCAGTTTCCTGACTGAAGCAGATATACGTATGAAGTAGCATCCATATGTGCTCTTGCGATCCACCACACTGCTAGCCCAATCGGCATCAGTATAACCAAGGAGTGTCATGCTCCTGGTAGTGTATCTTAGCCCAAGGTCTTTCGTGCCCCAGAGATATCTCAAGAGTTTCTTGGTACCAACCCAATGAATGTTATGATCAACCATGTGTTGACTCAAAGTGTTCACTGCAAAACACACGTCCGGACGGGTGTTCACTAAGAACATCATGGCTCCTAAGAGTTGATGATACTCAGTAGGATTTGTCAATACGGGCCCAACAGCGCTGCCACTCAACTTCTTGAAGTTGAGCTCCATCGGTGTCGACACAGACTTGCAGTCCACCATACTAAATCTTTCCAGAAGCTTCACAATGTGTTTTCCTTGAGAAAGGAAAATCTCGCCAGGTCTCTGCTAGACCTCCAGGCGTAGGAAGTAGTGCATCAATTCTAGGTCTTTCATCTCAAACTCAGCAGCGAGCTCCCTCTTGCACTGATGAATGAGAGGGTCAACACCTGTCACAAAGAGGTCGTCCACATACAACACCAGAATGAGAGGCTTCTCTCTATGAACTTTGAAGTAAAGGTTCGGATCAACATTACTACGAGTGAAGCCCAGTTTCATCAGGTAGCTATCTATCCTCTCGTACCAAGCTCTGGGTGCTTCCTTCAACCCATAGAGGGCTTTCTTCAACCTGCAGACGTGGGTGTCTTGATCCTGGACTTCGAACCCCAGAGGTTGCTCCACATACACCTCTTCCTTTATCGCACCATGCAGAAGTGCGGTCTTCACATCCATCTGATGAAGACTCCATCCTTGCGTAGCAGCAAGGGCTATGATAGATCAGATGGTGGTCACAGGTGAAAATATGTCATCATAGTCTATGCCCTCTTTTTAAGAGAAGTCACGAGCAACGAATCTTGCCTTGAAATTTTCAGCACTTTCATCAGATCCATGCTTGATCTTGTAGAGCCATTTTTGAGGTGACAACTGCTTTGACCTCCGGTCTAGGAACCACATCCCAGACATCATTCTTCATTATGGACTCATACTCTTCGTGCATAGCATCCTTCCAGACTTGATGCTTTATGGCTTCCTAAAAAAGATCCAGGCTCGGATTGTACAATAGTACTCATGGCTACGAGATATTCTTGGTATCTACTCAACTTCTTGCTTTCACGGAATGTCCCCCTTGGGGCCATATGTCCCTCGGCATCCTCGAGAGTGTCCCTTAGCCATGATGGTCTCTTTCCCAGTGAAGGAGGTGGATCAATCGAGTCCATTGGTCCTTCAACATCAGGCATTGTCTTATCCTTCGGTTCCTCTTGATTTCCAGGGCTTGCTTCATGACCTTCCTCAGATCTCGGAAGATTGACTACTTTCCTCAGGGAAGTATCCTTATCTAAGGTGACATTGTTGCATATCTTCGCTTCCCTTTGACCAGGCACATAAAATCTATAGGCCTTCGAAGTTTTGCTGTAGCCCACAAACATTGTGGTCTCCCTCTTGATGCTAGCTCCTCTGAAAAAGTTCTTGAACTCGTTCGTCTCATATTTAGTGCCATTATCGGTCTGTCGGATAGCATCTCATGTCATTGCTCCCAGTGGACTTCCTCCAACCTGGTAGAGTGTATCAATTCTAGACCCAAAACGTGATAGCTTCCTTGAAGCTCTTCTTCCACATGCACACCTTTCCATTAGTGAATGCCACATTGAAACCTTTGTCTTCCATGGTTGATATAAACACGAGGTTCTTCTTCAAATTAGGTACATAGAGTACATCCTGTAAGTGGAGAGCTTGACCTTGAGATAAGTGGAGGGTCACAGTTCTTGTCCCTTTCACGAGATATGTGGCATTATCTCCAAGGATAATTTCCAGATTAGTATCCTTCTCAACCATATCAGAAAGTGCTTCTTTGAACCTAGTGATGTGCCTTGAAGCACCACTATCTACCAACCAGACATCCATAACGTCGGGTGGAGATGCAGCAGAGAGGGAAGATACAAGAATGAATTCATTTCTTTTATCAACAACATTTGATTCCTCATACCTGGAATTTCTTGACCTTTTGAAAGGTTGATCATTTCCGCCGGAGGGAGCCTTCCTCTTTCCCTGGAACCTATTGTTCCTTTGATTTCCATCCCTCCGGTTGTTGTTGTTGTCATCACCATCGGGAGAATCCTTCTTGAAAGGACCTTCTCTAGCATAGTGATCAGGCCCATGACAAGTGAAGCACTTGCCCTTCTTTCCTTGAGCCCCTGCTTTTCCTTTGTTCTTTGGGCCACCAGAGTTCTTCTTTCTAGAATGAGCAGTGTATGCAACATTTCCTTCATTTCCATACTCCTTCATTTTTTATTCTTCTTGAACGCATCTTGACAGTACTTCGTCAAATTCAGGGATCACATTATTATTTAGAATGGTAGTGTTGAGCACATGCCATTTGGGTGAGAGCCCTCCAAGTGCGGTGAGTACCATCTCTCGATCAACTATTGTCTCCCCAATAGCCAGCAGATTGTTCCTGATCTCGGTTAGCTTCAGAAAGTATGATTGGACAGACTCATCCCTACCCTTCTTCAGATTCTTGAATAATAGTACTTGATTTGCATTGTTGGCCTTGAACATGAGGACCAACTTATCATACATCTCTTTGGATGTGCCCAACTCAGAGATGTAGGCCACCAGAGTTTTATTAATGGATTTCCTGATCATTAGCTTTGCTTTGATCTCCCCCTTCTTGTACTTTGTTTTGGCAGCAACAGTAGCAGTGGATGGAGGTTCTTGGATTTTACCTTGCACATAGTCCATGACATCTTGGTCTTCCAATTTGAGATCCAATATCATCTTCCAAGCATGGAAGTCATCCTTCCCAGTCAATTTGTCATCTTCCTTAAAGCCATAGTTTGTGGAACCCATTTTCCTCTTCTGTGATAGCAACAAATAGGGCTTGTCTTCACTTCAACTCTGATACCATGTAAATTTATGTAGATGTTCTATGCTTGGTGCAACTTTACTTTTTACTACAACAATCACATAAACAATCAAGTAAAATGCTGATAGAACATACCAGTGCATCTACAGAAGACAAACCAGAAACAGAAAAATGTGGTGGTGCGTTACGGCGGTCAACAAGATGCTTCACCCAGCAAAGTCTCCTTGGTCAACCAACCCAGCATGTGTCACAACAACCCTCAAAACAGCCACACGGTCAACTCAAAGTCAACCCCAGAAAAGTCAACGCCATCCAAAAAAGTCAATGCATGATAGCAGCAATAAAGTCAACATAGCTTGGTCTTCAGTCAACCTTTTGACCTCGGTTCTTGTGCTAATATGTACGACCTTCCAAAATCAAAGTCTCCACCAATTTTCAGCCTATTTGGACAATGCGTTGACCAAAGTAAACGCTGGTCAAACTTGCGTAGAAACCCTAACTACTGTGAATTCGTCCAAACCCTAGCTGCAGTAAATTTGTCCTTATTCCCACGTGTGAACCGAAACTGCTTCCAAGGAGCTCGTACTAAATCAAAGGAGACGATGTGTGAGGATGAGATGAGTGAAAAAGTCCTCCGATGTTGACTCTATTTATATCAATCACTTAGGTGTGTGACACATCTGCTGGGGGTGTAAAACCTTAAGGCCGACCTGCACATATTTGAAATTATTAAAAATAAATTCAAAATAAATGTTCTGCTCATCAGATTAAGATCAATTTTAGATCGATCTTATACCTCTCCGAAAGAGGAACCCAATACAAATATTGGTATCTTCATTTGAGCATCACAACATGGAGTTTGGACCTAGTTGTCCAATTTTAACAATTACATAAATGAAAATTCTCTATCATCAGGGGAGAGAGTGGGAGAGAGAGAGAGAGAGAGGGAAGAACAAATATGTTTTACGGATATCAAACCTACGGATAGATAAGTTTCCCCATGTGTGGAAAATGAACTTAGAACAACAAATGAAAGACATTTGACCTTTTCCTTAAGATAAACAGATAAGAGAAGAACACCTACTTGTGATCCTTTGCTTTTCTTCGTCTCCCTTTTCTCATTTCCGTCGCTGTCAATCGAATTGAACTCGTTTGATTGATACCTGCAATTGTTAACAGTAGACAGAAAACAACATAAAGGCATATGATCTATTCATCTTAATCAAATTGAATCGATTGCATTTGAAAATACATATATAAAAGCGTGAGCACATGTATTAGGAAATGAACAAATCTCTTTATTATACAGTAGAAGGAGAAGTTACAACTAGTTGGATCAATTCGATGTCAACTCACTCCAACTTCAACCCTATCCTCACCACATCAGCAACATTACTCCAATAGCATAACAATATTTGCAAACAATACCTCAAGAGCTATAATCTTACCAGCATAACCCTACAAATTCAAACTCTTGCTCCTCTTGTGCACTATGATCAGTGCTCAATTTATAAGAAACGAGGGTAGTTTGACATTAATTGGTCATTGAATGGCCATTTCCATTAATGGATGAGGAAGTTTCCTTGTTCTATGGAATATGAGGAAAAGTGATTTAATGGCTTCATGGTGTTCATATTTGCGGTTATCAAATAACATGATAGTTGGAAAAATTTCTAGAAACCACTAGAAAGTGGGAAGAATCCCGAAATCCTCTAAATAATTCGCTCCCAGTCGACCAAAACGTTGTTAAGTGGGCCTAGATGCCCTACAACATTGCTTTTCATGGTAGTAAGTGCTCTGCAAAGCACTTATTGCAGTCTAGGAGTGTGTTGGTGGCTCAATGGAGCATTTTAACTGGACTTCAAGCAATGAAACTCTCATGCATAGAAACCATCAATGAGATGACTTGTTTAAGGCAAGTAGCAACTGATTTAGAGTACGATAGACCCTGTTTGTACTGATCCGAGTTTCGGCATTGATGCCCATATTGACCTGTAACAGCGTCCCCCTAAAGCATGAAGTCAAGAATGATAATGTTGAGTGATATGGTCTACGATGTGATGAGTAGGATTTAAAGCGGACGGTGACTTGCATCAATTACAATACATTACATCACGATATCTTTTTCATCTTGGACATGAATTGCTGAGGGAGGCATACCCATAATTTTCACATAAACTATCATAACATCAGAAAGTTGTCTACAGATATAGACCCATGATAGGATGAACATCTGGGTAAAGCCATCATGCAGATGATGTGGTACTACTCTTGAAATCGCAGCTTGGATGGATGAAACTAGATCCAGGGTCTTCTATCTCGTTCACTTGATCTATCTAGTACGAGTCTAACCATGCGAATATGTGATCTGAAGTTAAACATGGGAAGACACCGTCTGATTACCAGCCAATGATGTAAGCTGTTAACAGATACGAGAGAAACCACCGATGATGATAATTGCTCTCAAGGTACGACAATACAGTGTGCATGGTGTGAATAGATGATTTGATGTCGAACACCATACAAATTCTTTCGGTCAAAGGCCAATGATGTCAACCTATCGCCGAAAGCGAGAAAATTTCCATTGATGTATGAAAAATTCAAGGTACTAGAATGGTGTTTCTAACTCAACTTCCTGGATGATGAGCTGATGTTGGCAGGTAGTGACTCGTCACATGAGGGCCTTGATGTGTCCCCATAAACGACATGAAACAAGAGTAATGATTTCAGAGACAAAATGTAACTGATGAAGCAATGTTCAGGGATGGCGGTCATGAAATGAAGGTTTATGAGTATTGCAAAAGATGAGGAATCACCAAGTGACTTCTCTTGAACCTATCGGCGAAATTGAATAAGTTGGTAGCATTGACCCTAAACCAAAGTGATGGATTGTATGATAGAACATCAAGCAGATAACCCAACCCAACAACCACAGAGATGAAGTGAATGAGTGTCATGTTCAAAAGCGACTTGCTATCATAAAATGATTTATCCATTTCCATTTTCCTCGGTCATTGCTGACCAATACCTCTTTACTTTTTAACAAGCTTGAGGAGGATCCGCAGATGCAGCGGTGGGTAGAGTTGATGGCTAGACATGTTGGCCAGTTATCAATCTCATTCTCTACTGCATTCTTTTCTTGGCTCCGACGACAAAATATCTTCATAGAGGAGCATCCATATCCAGGGGTGGATTTACGTGGAGACCCAGATTTGATGTTACCAGCAGGCGCTTAATGGGGTGTTATAGGTAAAATGTTTTGTCCATGTTTTTTGATTTTTTGGGTTTTTCCATAATTTTTTGTTTTGTTTTGTTTTTGATGTTTCCAAGACTAAACTAAATATGTTTTATGTATGCAGATGTGGGTAGTGTTCGACCAGTGGGTCGTGCACAGCAGGCGGATGAACCAGCAGAGAGGGCCATCGATAGAGCAGTCATCGGGGATTTGGATTTGACCGAGACTCTGGCTGAGTTACTTCAACATTCTGAGGGGCTGACTCTCGGGATACCAGATATCCGGATTGAGGAGTTACCGATGAGGCTGCAGTGCCATACTATTGGTGTGCCTAGTCGATGGATGAGGCTATTGAGCATGATAGCTAAAGTAGTGACCTGCTATCATGAGCACCACTAGATCTACTTAGGATATGTTATATCTGCATACATTTTGAGGTCATGTGACCAACATGTCTTGGACACCATTTTTTGTAAAAAACTTGATTATATATCTATTTTACTTTCAATATTTTCGTATGGTTATGTGCAATTCTATTCAATTGTGTGATGTGAATTGAAACTCTGTTTTTACATGTTGCAAATGTATGTTTAACACGTAATTCACTAAAGAATCAGTCAATGTGTTAAAGTTTCTGGAAATGTGTTAATATTGGATGTAAACAAAATTTCTTTCCAAAAGACGAACTCTAAGGAACATGTAATGAATAGTTGGATTTCATACAATATAAACACTAGTAAGTTGTAGTACGACAAGTTGTGAGTCCAACCTAATGATGATGCGGTGAATGCCAAGTGAAATGGCATCCGAGAGGAGTTCGATCAATGCGCTATACTCAACAATATTGTTGGTGGATCGACCGATACAAATCCCTTGGAAACTCACATACTCGTCACTTGGAGCGAAGATGGCCCATGCTGCAGAAGATAGATTCTGCACACTACGACTAGCACCATCGGCATAACCAACAAATGGTTCCAAAGATTATGACATCTGCAATCAATATGCAAAGCGGATTACTAACCACATGAAAACTCTTAAAAGACACACTCTGGCACACAAAATCAAAGCATATATACAATATCATACAGTGTTTACTACGCAGAGTCAAGCATACTAACATTTAAGATACAACCCATTCTGAGGTTGCGACAATGGAATCACATCATAATCTACCAACTCATAGGCGCCCTTTTCCAGAACACGCTTGACAATATAGGGGCCATGCCATAATGGTTCGAATTTTCCTGTTCCTATCTTATCAGCGTCTTGATCATAAAGCAAGACCAGGTCTCCTTCTGAGAAGTTGTGAGGCTTGACATTGTGGTCATATTGTGCCTTGATTCGTCTCTTATGTGCTTGTTGTCCAATGCAGCGTCACGACGCGTTTCATCTAGATGGATGAGATCTAAAAGACATGCCTATTCGTCAGAAGTGTCAGGTAGAAGGTCAATCGCGAGTTTCAATGATGCAATTTCACATTGAATAGGTAAGATAACTTCCAGACTGTAAACCAACTGAAAGAGAGTAAATTCGGTTGCGTTTATCACCGAGGTTCGGTAAGCCCACAAAGCTGAGTACATGATTAAATGCCAGTTTCGTTTATGAACCCCAATAATTTGTTGAAGCATACACTTAAGAATTTTGTTGATAGCTTCACACTTGTCCATTAGCTTGCAGACAATAAGGGGTAGAATTATCATGTGATAGTCCTAACTTGATAATCAACTCAATCATCATGTAGTTGTGAAAGTGTTTTCCATGATCTGTAACTATGGCTTGCGGCACACCAAATCGACTAACTGCATGGTTAAATAAAAACAATGCAGCTGTCTTGCCTGTGTTGTTAAATGTAGGCATCGCTTCGGCCCACTTGATAAAATAGTCGACGACGACAATAATATAGCCATGCCCCCCGGTCGAGCGAGGGTTACATGTCATGAAGTCAATGCCCCATTTGGAAAATGGTCCAACAACGATGACATGATGTATTGGTGCTGGCGGCACACTGGTTTTACGATCAAATATCTGGAAAGCATGACAACTGTTGACCGCGAGAATGCAATCGCGAAATATGGTAGGCCAGAATTAACCAGCGCGGAGAATCTTCTGCGCAGAAGAAAAACTGGACAAATGTCCACCATAGGTACCAACGTGGTAATCATTTAAAACTTTCTCGGCCTCCTCATGAGTAAGGCATCTACGTAAAATCATATCGACACCACAACGATAAAGTGTATTGCCAACAATCAGATAATATTTGGCTTGGTATCGAATATGTCGCTATTTTCCACCACAGGTACCGCTGTGGCAATCATTTAAAGCTTTCTCGGCCTCCTCATGAGTGAGGCACCTTCGTAAAATCGTATCGACATCACAACGATAAAGTGTATCGCCGACAATTAGATAATCTTTGGCTTGGTATCGAATATGTCGCTGTTGCGAGCGAGAGGTATTGGGTTGGAAAGTTTGGGTCTGGAGATAGATCAGAAAATATCCATACCACGGGTCTGATGACGCGATCAGAAACAAAGACTCGTCCGGAATGGATGGTTCCAATGTAGACTCGGTGTTACTCGAGAGAAGGTCGCATATAAGCTCAGTCAAAACCAAAGACTTCTTCCACTTGGATTTGATGAATTCCAAATCAAATTCCTGCAAAATGACTATCCATTTTGAATATTTTCCCCCAATAATCGGCGTGACAAAATGTATTTCATAGGGTTGAAATCCGAAATGACAATGGTCTTCCGGAGCAGGATATAGTGGCGAAATATTTGTACATCTTGAACGGTTTCCATAGCGAGCTTTTCAACATAACTGTACTTAAATTTCATATCATTGAGATTGCGACTCAAATAATAGATCGGATTTTCAATCCCATCATATTCCTGGACTAAAACCATGGCGATGGTCATATCTGTAGTGGTGGGATACATGAAATAATTACTATGATAATTTGGAGGATACATTAATGATGCTCGAATTAGGGTATATTTAAGAGCACCAAAGGAAGCTTGCGCAACCTCATCCCAATGGAAGGGAGTCCCCTTTTCAAGAGACGAGTAAATCCTTTAGCCATTTCAGCGTAGTTAGGAATGAATCTTCTTATCAAGTTAGCCTTCCCTTGGAGTCTATGTAATTGTAGTAGGTTGGAAGGCCCATACAAATCTAGAATGGCCTGGACCTTCAAGGGATCAAGTCGAATTCCGTCTTTCGACACGACGAAACCAAGAAAACGACTAGAACCGACACAAAACACACATTTGTGTGGATTGAGGCGTATTTTGTAGCGACGACATCGTAAAAATATGGCTCTCAAATATACCGGGTGGTCAAACCGTTTCCATGAATGGGCAGGTAAGTCGTCCTGATAAGGTTGAACAATGTGTTTGATGTCATGGAAGGCATAATTCATTGCCATTTGAAAGGCTGCCCCAACGTTCATTAAACCAAAAGGGATTTTTCAATAAGTGAATGTGCCCCAGGGACATATAAAAGCTATTTTATATTGGTCCTATGGGCGAATATTGATCTGATTGTAACCGAAAAAACCATCCATGAAGGAAAATATTTCACATCCGACACATTCGTCAATTATTTGGTCGATAAAGGGAGTGGAATAGTTTTCCTTTGGACAAGTATGATTAACATTTCGATAATCAACACACACTCTAATTGTTCCTTGTTTCTTCATGACAGGAACAATGTTGGAAACCCAATCAGTAAGCGGAAGAGAGTAAATAAAACTAGCCCGCAAAAGTTTTTCAACCTCTACTTTAATGACAACAACCTTCTTAGGATGAACAAGATGGAGGTGTTGTCACACAGGTTTGACATCAGGGTACATTTTAATCTCGTGCTCAATGATACTGGAATTTATGCTTGAGATTTCCTCATATGACCAAGCGAATACATCATGAAATTCACAGAAAAGAGAGCTGTAAGTGTCAAGTTTAGATGGAGAACAAGATGCGCAGACATGAATGTTTTATACTACACTAGGTTTGGTTGAAATATCAATAGAAATTGTTTCTTCGATATTTGATGGGTTTCGATCATAATCGACAGTGTGGATAGAAATGGAATTCGTAAAGAAATCAACGATAGTTGGGTGATATGGTTCAGTTGGAATATCTTCAATATAATATGGAAGATGGGATCGATGATGAGAATCTGCCCATGGCTCTTTCGACATCATGGATTCCATAATGTTCTCATTAGTTGAGAATATATGTGAAAAAGAGTCAGAAGAAGTACCATTAAGCCAAAGAACGATCGATCCAAACAATAGGCGACAAAGGATCAGGATTGGCCACATAAGCCAAAAATATTGATTGCTATGCGAGCTCAATTGGACTTAGCGGCATAGTTTCACCCATCCTATCTATTTCAGAATTATTGGGAATCTTCCATAAATCAGATGAAGTGGAAGATATCATATTGCAGGTTTTTATTTTTGCGATTTCTACCGATCTCGCAGGCGATGGTAACGAAAAGGTGCCCATTAGGGAAGAATCCTTAAAGAGTCCTACACCAATATTCTGAAGAGATGGCGAGGTTTCGTGAATGAACATAACACTTCCAGTTGCCTGGGAACCAGAGGCGAAGAAGGTGAGTTGATCAATGACTGTGATGATGCCTTTGTGGGGGAAGGCAACCATGTGAAAATAAGTAGATACAACTGCATCCATAACATAAACCCATGTTATTCTAATAAGATATTGTAGTCAAGGGGTCCATCAATGACCTCAAATTCAATAGTAACAAATTTTCCCCCTAGTTCGACTTGCAAGTTATTGAGAATTCCACAAGGCTTATATGTACGACCGTCAAAATATTTCAACATCATAGGTGATTGTGATAAAAGTGGCGAGCCAAGTGACTTCCAGAAATTCATAGACATGATATAAGTAGATGCACCTTCATCAATAATAATTCGATGAATGAGGCGATTCAGGACATTTACTTGGATAAAAAATGCTAATTGTACTGGCAATTGTGGCACATATCCTGCATTGTTAAAGACTACAAGATTAGAATCCGTTGGATCGATTCCACAAATTTCCGACAACAAAGCGTGATTTTGGGAGGGAAAATTATGAAGAACCTCAAGCGTTGACATCGCAGAATGTGACTGAGTCAGATCTTCGACTACGTTATAATTTTGGGCTGCACGAGCTTGAGGGTTGAAAGTCGATTTATGAATGAATCCCTTTGGCGGATTTATTGTTAACTCACGAATAATAGGCAGCGTAATTGAATCAGACGAAGTCGAATTCAAAGTAGTAGGTTGATCTGTAGCCTGACTATTTGATGGCGAAAGAGGATTACTGTAATCTTTACTTCAAGTAGGCACCAAAACATTGGTTTTGAGCTTAGTGACGGATAACATAAGTACTTGTGAACTGGAAGTGGGATCCATAGCAACCATATGTGTTTCTGGGTTCAGAAAAGGGTTTGTTAACACTATAGATGCGGGAGAAGTCTTAAGAAGTTTCAAGACTTCTGAGCGGTGAGGATAGTCTCGCGTGAAATGCTCCTCATTATATATCAAACAAGGGTAACGACGTTTCCGAGAAGTACATGGTGTATCAAATGATTTTTCCTGTGGGGGTGAATTTTGTTTTTTCTTATCTTTTCCTTTCTTCTTACTTTCGGGTTGCTTGTCACTTTTTCCTTTGTCAGATGACATGACATGTATTTCGGAAGCAGACGCAGGATCAGATGAAACAGGGGTTTGATTGGACACAACAAGTGTTGAAACGGATGGTCGAATTGCTGGCTGAGTGCTAGCAAAATTAATCACACCATCGCCAGCAAGAATTTCCTTACCAAATGGAGGAGGAACAGTAAAATTTGGTCAGTGCATTCATTATATTTTCATAGAACGTGCTAGACTGAGTATAAATCAAATCCAGATACTGGGCATGAGCAATTACTTGCTCTTCAGTGACAACACCGCCTTTGACCAAGTCCTCGGTGATATATGGAAACAAGGAATTTATAAACCACTCAAATAAAAGATGATCCAGAACAAAGGTTTTAACCATTCGACGACGATGACACCACTCATGAATGTGATCTGATATGTAACAGTCGTCTGTTTAAAGTTGGTCAAAAGTTCTGTTCCAGTTTCATATTTGATGGGTAATTGTAAGTGGGTTCAAAAAGTAGTGGCTAAAGCTGTGAAGTTAATGAAAGAAGCTCTTGGTAATCATTCTGGAAAAGACAGATTCTAACAAAATAATCATTCAAGGAGTTTGATGAACACCATAAATGATAAGTCATAATGTGCGTAAACGGATTTTCTCCAGAGTTTCCATTGAATTTCAGAACATCAGAGGGTAATTTAAGAGGAATCATTGGCCACCAAGGTAAATAATGAATGGGATCATTAGTGAGTCGATTTAAATAAAGTAACTCTAGTGTTGCAGCAAATGAAAATTGTCGGTTTAGACCGGGTTGAGCGTAACCAAGGTAAGATGGAATTGCTTGGGAAATAGGCAGTTGTGCACGAGCATAAGGATTTTGATGCTGGGAACCCTTGTTAGTGTCAGTATTTTCATCCTGCCATTAGTGATAAAAATATCTCTTTTCACATCATATTAGGGTCCCATTCTGAAATTTTTGTCATTCCATTAGGTCATCATGCAAAAATTTGGTCACTGGAGGTAGTCCTAGTTCAGATCTCACTCTTTTAAAAAATTTCATCACTTGCTGACTCATTTCACCACTTTTCTTAGTATACCATCATTAAGAGTTGTCATTATTATTTCAGTCATTTTCATCATGGTTTCATTCAGTCAGAGTCTCCATTAGGTATTAGGGTTTTCAAGGTCATCAAAAACAAAATTACACCAACCTGCACCAACAATTAGAGGAAATGTGGGTCCCAAGAAAGTTCATGAAATTTCATCAAGTATGAGGCCATTTCAGCTAATAAACATCATGTCTCCATCAATTTTCAAGAAGTCATTCCAAGGGACAAATCATTTGTCACACATAGGGCAAATTTTTCTTCAAAGTATGTTTCTGATAAAATGGAGATGAATCTAAAAAAACTGAAAGAGGTTTTTGTTAATCATAGAACAAGGAAGAAAAACATCTTTCAGTTTTTACACAGGTATTATGGTTTGGGAGAAATTTCAAAAATCTAGTTGCTACAAGAGAGTTGCTGCACTTCTGGAGTGACCTTGGGAAACTCAAATTTTCTTTTAGCCGGAGTGTCCAAATGACTTTTTCGATGAATCAAAAGGTAACTATATAGATATATATTTCCAATGAGATATCATGAGCTCAATTTGGAGTTTAGGAAGGCCTCCAAAAGTGGCCTGCAAGAAAATGCTACATTTTTTGCACCCCATTTTGCACTTTTTGACCAGTCTTGGGAGAATTGATTTTTGAGGGGCTATATTGATAATTTTCAGTTCTTGATAGGTACATTGTGTATCAGACAAAAATATATTTCCAATTAGCTATCATGAGATCAATTTGGAGTTCGAGAAGGCCTCTAAAAGTGGCCTGCAAGTTGGCGTTGCGCTCCTCGGCTTGGCGCTGCGCTCCTGCCAGAATCTCATAACTCCTCCCAAGCTCCTTTGCAAGTGCTCCAACCTGAAATTAAAGGTCTCCTCACCTCCAAACAAGTAAGTGACACCCTTTTATGCCCTCATCTCATTTCACAATTGCAATTTTATGGCATAAACTCTCTTCATTTACCATCACTAGTGTTGAGCTAAGAAACCCTAATTATCACCACTACATTCCTAAATTGTTTCCCTAGATCCTATTTCTTCCTTCCTTACACCCTATTTTACTCCCTAGACACTTCCCTTTTCCCTAGCTGTATTCCCAAAACCCTAAATCTAGGTGGCATTTCCTAGCTACCTAAACAAAATCCATGTAATTTAATTTCCTAGCCTATCTCCCTAAGAATTTTTCCCTCCAATCACTTCCCACAACTCCATAACTCCCTTACCTACTTCCCTTAGCCATCCCAAATCCCTAACCCCACTATCCTACTCCCTTTCCCTTCCCCTTCTTCCCTAGGGTTTTTCCCAAAACACAACTGAAACATGGAAGAAGAGGAAGACCTTCATCATGAGCAAGAGAGAGAGTTTGAATTGGTGGACTTGTATGAACTAGATTACATGAAATCTCAAGACTAATCATCCAAGAGAACACTGCCAAGATTAGGGAATTACAATATAATATGGCAAGAGCCAAATTTGTTATCTCCTACCTTGAGCAAGAATTAACAAGTAGCTCAATGACAAGTAGAGAGAGAAGGGTAAGTTGGATTTTATTACTGATGCTTCCATCATGGCATAGAATACCATCCTAGGTCTCCATGAGGCAATTCTGGAGCAATTTTGAGGAAATTTGGAGAAAAAATGGAAATTTGAAAAAAATCTTCAAAGGCACATTTTATGGAAAATTCTTGTTTGGACACATTTTTTCAATAAATATAATTTGTGGACAATCAGAGAAGAATCATGAGAAACAGGAGGAGTTTTTTGTTCACAACATTCCAGTTAAAAAAAAACCTCTCTCCATTTTTCAAAAAAGTGCATGGCTAGTGAGATATCGCTCCATCTCTGAGGCCTTTTTTTGCAGAAAATTCAGAATTTTGGCACAGAGAGTCTGTCACGAGTGTAGTGCCTAAGGCGCTGCAATTCTTCTAGAGGCCTCCAAATGCAAAACCAAGAGCACCATTGGATTCATAAGGTAGAAAATATTCAAGATAGGCACTTTTCTAAGCAAATTTGGGCAAACTGGCAGGGAAAAAGGTCAAAAAACACCCTAAAAATCATGTTTCTGCCTTGTTTTTCAGTTAGGCGCTGCGCTCTTGACCATTCTTGGGACATTGACTCTTTGGAGGGTCAAAAATTATCATTTTTGGAAGAAAAGGACAATTTTGGAAACTAGAGAGGACATGCTTTCCAATGAGCTATCATGAGCTCAATTTGGACATCATCAACCCCTTCAAAATTTGAGCTGAATATGGCGCTGCGCTCCTGACACTGACGCTGTGCTCTTGACAATTGTCTGGTTGTTCTGATTTTTTCCTAGTTTTATGAGTTTGACCATGGATAATCATGATTTTACCAATGTAAATGATGGATGTAAATGTAATTATGATTTTTTTGAGTTACCTAGGGGTAAATAAATTAGGTAAATGTCTTTTTGAGGAATGATGAATCATTTTCACTAAAGTTAGGGATGAGTCAGTTTGACCTTCCTACACTCTAGGTTTGCAGTTCAGACTTTTATGTATCAGCTCCACAACTCAGGGATTCGACCCCTAAGGTTGGGAGAAGTTGTTTCTTTCCTATATATTTCACCTCTTCACTCATTAGAAAAATTTGGATGTTGTTGTATTGATCATCGACACTAGTGTATTCAAATTTTGGCAGGAATATATTGGATAAGTTGTAACTATTTTGGTGGGATTAATGTGGTATTGTACTTTGGCATAGTTTCTTCTTTTGTTTCATATGTATGAATGTTTTGTACCTTCCATGTTCATTTCAGTTCTATGATATGTTTGATTCTCAAGTGTGATAAGAAAAATTCATGTTTAATGCTCTGTTTTGGGACAATCATAATAATTTGTTTCATTTCTTCAGTTTAAAAAGAATTCTTGTACTGTCATGCTCTTTTTAGCACCTCACCAGTTTGATCCATTTCACCTAAGAACCCTAAAGTGTTAGAGTTCCTACCTACCTTTCCCCATCATATGCCTGTAATTCTGATCTTATTTTCCTTGACCTAGCTACCTCTTCGACCTAATTCACTCATCCAATACCCAAATAAACTAATCAAAACCCATGTGCTACTATACTTAGCCTAAAACCTAATTGATCCAACCCTCTTGGTTGTGATCCATTGGAGAGAGCCCTTTCCTGCCTGTCAGGGATAGCTACCTAGAGAGAGCTTAGTCTGTGGTTACCTTTGCTGGTCTCTTCTCAGCCTTAGAGATCTGGTGGAGTTTTAACAATCCTGATAGGGGTAATTTTGTTGACCAAACCCTTGATAGGCCTGTCGACCAGGACCTGGATAAGTTTGATACTGTTGGAATTGATGTTGTGGATGCCACAGGATTTTATAATATGGATGTTTCCCACCAGGATAGGTTGGACGAGGTTGTGAATAGACAAGACCAGTAGAATCCTGTGAAAAGGGTAAACTGACCTATGGTTGTGAAATTCTCGATATAGATGGTTGTTGTAAACCAACCTGGGAAGACCGAGTCTGTGGACTCGAAATTTGAGGGTTAAGGGTTGAAGGACCTGCCTGAGAAGGCTGAGCTATGGGTAAGGAATTAATAACAAGCGTAGTAGGTACATATGGAACATGTTGAACTGGTTGATATTGGTACATAAGCGTTTGCGGTTGAACAAGAAAAGTAGGATGCCATTGACAAACATGCATTCTAGCATAAGATTGACCTAAAAATGAAGGAGTACAACCATACGGGGTAAACATGGGTTGCCCCGTAGGATATGGAGTATAAGGAAATTGAATATACTGACCTTCATATGATGGGAGTCCAGTAGAAACTGGATAATATGGACGGTAATTGGATGGAACAACTTGATATTGAGCTGAAGATGTAAATAAAGGATCATGCCATTTAGTACTCGTAAGAGAGGAACCAGATAAAATTCCAGATGACAACATGGAAAAATTCCATGGACTAGAGGAGGCACTAGAGTAGGTTCCATTTAAATTTTGGTAACCTTGTGGGATGGACGAACCACCATAAAGATGAGACTCAGGTGTTGTAGAAAACATCGAAGAGGTAGCAATAGTAGATGCTGTTGCAACTGTAACAAATGGTACAGTCTGGGATGCTCTCTCAGCCATGGTTAAATGACCCAGTAAATACCCTAAAGAATATTCAAGAACTTGAGACTGAGTAGGATCAACAGGAGCAGTGTATATCCAAGGAGGAAATGACGGGTAAAGATGAAGCCTTGACCCAAAATGAGTTGGAGTTGTAGCGGGTGTCTCTTCCTGAGGTTCTTCCTCAATTGAAATCAAACCAGGTGGAAGTACTTCACCGTTAGGCCCAAGATGAATTTTAGGCGGTAGACTCTACGGTAAAGAGGAAGACTCAATAGTTATGGATGACAGAGGATGAGCCAGTTGGTCATCTTCCGGCACGGGAAAAACTTCTTGTTGTTCAACTTCGGGATCAAGATGTTCTGGTAAAAGAACGACAGTTTCCAGATCAACTTCTGGTTGAACAACTTCGGGTTCTAGATTTACGGTTTCACTGCATTGAATTTCAGTGTCCTTAGGTAACTGTGTGGGTTTTGTCTTGGTAGTAGCAGGTAAACTGAGATCGGTAGAAATGACTCGAGACTCGGTACTCAAAATATCAGATGAATCTGGTAAATTAAATGAAGATGAAGTACCAGAGGTACCAGACTCGGTAGGACGAGCTCGCCTTCACCGACTAGGTGTAGCTTATGGCGGTAAAGGAGGTTTATTCGCTGTCCTACGTGAACGATGGGGAAATGATTGATCTTATTCCACGATTGCTGATTGATTTATTATAAAAACCAAACAAACAAAAAGAGGGTAATGCTAGGCATAAGGATTACCAAGCAACTGTGAATTTCAATATATTGCCCGAGTAAACCAAGGACTTAGATATGTGTAGGAAATCTCCCCGAATGCAGTGTTCAGTGTATCATAGTGTACAAGGCGACTGATTTGGTTACCTATGGATGGTAAGAAACCTAAAGTTGTCCTCCCAAATATACTCGATGGTACGTGGAGGCCCAATCCGTATTAGCGTTGTCTAATGCGAAACCACACAGTGAGAGCATCCCCTTATACGTTTCATACCAGAACACCACCCGATATACTCAAGGTACGTGGACGAGCTCTAATATACTTACGTACGTGGGATGAGGTATCACACTCGGAATGTATCGCAGAGAATTAACGACAACTACTATGTTTTATGACACCGGAACACGTATCTAGCCTAGACCTCTAAATGTTATCGTTAAGTGACAATGCACCTTTAGGTTAATTGATATAAATTTTAAGTTGATATTTCTTAGAATTTTGCGTTTCAGGTTCATCGCGTGATGTATTTGAAATTCCTAGAATGCAAGAAAGATGATAAGCATTTGTTTCGATTCAATTTCGACAATGAAAACCTTAGCTACAAGGGATAGAGGAATCAGATTGTAAGCAATCAGAAATGTGCACATCTAAATGCAAATTCCCTAACTATTCCTATGCAACACTCACAAACCCTATATGGAAATGCATGTTTTTCTTTTTGATTTATTTTAAGTGTGAATGAACGAAAAAAAACTAAGATGCACAATCAATCAATCAATACTTTCCAGAGAAACGAAGATTAGAACTAATCAAATGTGACTTTAAAATTTGGATCTATTTCAACAATGATAAACAAAATAAGAAGAAACATTGAACAAACATACATCCAAAGTGAGCAAGGATAACAGAAGCAATCTGGACTCTAGAGGCAATCAGGCACTTGAAAAATTAGCAAACAAGACACTGAACTAAATAGCAAAATAAAAAAATATGATGAATTTTTGGTTGGTCACAGGAGAAACGCGCCCGTGAGTGGGAGAAAGTGCCTTGCAGAGCATTGTCTCTAAGCCAACAGTGCTTTTCATAGCACTGTGTCAAAACCAATAGTGCACTGGTGCCAAAGGAATCTCAATATAGGTAGGTAAACACACTTCTTTCACTAAAACACATTCAAATGACAGAAATGAAGCAAGTAAAGTATACTAGAGGCTAACAAACAAGGATAAAACCACCAGGGACTTGCCAATTTGTTTTACAGAAATCAAACCTATGGATATATAAGTTTCCCGAAGTGTGGTGGATGCATTTAAAACAACAGATGAAAGACACTTGACCTTTTCCTTAAGATAAACAGATAAGAGAAGAACACCTACTTGTGATCCTTAGCTATTCTTCGTCTCCCTTTTTTTCCGTTGCTCTCAATCGAACTAAACTTGTTTGATTGATACCTCCAATTGCTAACAAAAGACAGAAAACGACATAAAGGCATACGATCTATTCATCTTAATAAAATTGAATTGATTGCATTTTAAAATACACATATAAAAGCGTGAACATATGTATTAGGAAAGGAACAAATCTCTTTATTATACAGTAGAAGGAGAAGTTACAGCCAGTTGGATCGATTCGATGTCAACTCGCTCCAACTTCATTCCTATCCTCATCACATCAACATCATCACTCCAGTAGCATAACAATACTTGAAAACAATACCTCAAGAGCTATAATCTTACGAGCAGAACTCTACAAATTCAAACTCTTGCTCCCCTTGTGCACTATGTTCAATGCTCAATTTATAAGAAATGAGGGTAGTTTGGCATTAATTGGTCATTGAATGGATTTTCCATAAATGGATGAGGAATTTTCCTTTTCAATGGAATAGGAGGATAAGTTATTTAATGGCTTCATGGTGTTCATATTCGAGGTTATCAAATAGCATGATAGTTGGAAACACTTTTAGAAGCCACTATAAAGTGGGAAGATTCCCGGAATCCTCTGAACAATTTGCTCCCAGTCGACCAACACACTGTTTAGTGGGCCTAGATGCACCACAACGTCGCTTTGCATGGGAGTAAGTGCTCTGCAAAGCACTTAGTGTAGTCTAGGAGTGTGTTGGTGGCTCAATGGAGCATTTCAACTGGACTTCAAGAAATGAAACTCTCATGGATAGAAACCATTAATGGGATGACTTGTTTAAGGCAAGTAGCAACTGATTTAGAGTATGATAGACCCTGTTTGTATTGATCTAAGTTTCGGGAGTGATGCCCTAATTTACCTGTAACAAAAGACATAAGATAGAGGTAGATAGAGGGGGAGTGACGAGGGAGAGATGGGGAGAGGGAGAGAGGAGAGGAGGGAGGATAGAGAGAGGACATAGAGATGGAGGGAGAGAGTGGGGGAGAGAGAAGGGGAGAGGGAGGGAGATAGTGACAGAGACAGAGGGTAGAGAGAGAAGGAGGGGAGAGACGGAGAGAGGTGGGAGGGAAAGGGAAAGAGAGAGGACTTGAGAGAGAGAGAGGAGAGAGTGAGGAAGAGAGTAGCACATGACGAGAGAGACAGAGAGGAGAGAGAAAGGGAAAGATGGATCCAACTTAGATATGGTATGTGTGTATATAAAAACTAGCCTAGATCCATCTTAACCCTTGAGCTATCAAGTGCCGAGAAGGATCAAATCTCTTTTGTATCTCAAGAGATTTGATCCCTCTCGACACCTGATAGATCTGGGGTTAAGATGGATATAGGATGGTTAATTTCATTTCATTCATTATGAATGAGATTCTAAAAGTTCACCAAGAATTTAGATTTAATTTAGTTTCCATTCCTAATTTAGTTTTAATTTAGATTTTGAAATTAGTTGTTATTTTATTTAAAATTTTGAAATTAGTGTGTGTGTGTGTGTTTTTGAATTTTGTAAGTAATTTTAAAAAATAAATATGAAAGGCAGGCTAGCTCAAGGATGAATCACAAAATGGTTTGGTTTACAAGTTTATCATTTTTTTTAGGATAGGATAGTGAAATTGGAAATTTTGTTATCATAAATTTGGTTTAGAAGTTTATGAATCTTCCTAAGTAATTTATATTTTGAAATTAGTTATTATTTTGTTTCTTCTTTTAGATTTAGATTTTTTTTTTGAAATTCGTAAGTAATTTAAAAAAATAAATATGAAAGGCAGGTTGGCTCAAGGATGAATCATGAAATGGTTTGGATTAGAGGTTTATCATTTTTTAAGGATAAGATAGTGAAATTGGAAATTTTGTTGTAATCAATTTGGTTTAGAGGTTTATCAACATTTCTAAGTAATTTAAGTAATCTGTAATAACGTAATGTAATACTGTGATTAAAAAAAACATAGTAATATGATTATTATTAGTGTAGGATATCAATAAATTAATCAATATTATTTCAAATTTAAAATATTTAAAAAATAATTCCTATAAAGTTTCAAAGATTATTTTATGGTCAATGTTATTTGTACATTTATATTATATGAATTAATGATTTTGAAGGATATCTTCGATAATGATTTTACTTTTAATAATAGCCACATAAAAATATAGTGCTTAGATGAGCATTTGAACCTCCATATTTTTTCCCACTACTATCATTGTGGTGGTACTTCTTCCTTTGTAATAAGGGTTTTATCATACCCTCTCTTTGATATGTCCTTGATGGATTTGATGTTTGTACAAAAATATGTTCCTCATCCTTGTCCCTAATAGCTACATTTTCCTCCCTAAGACCAATTTCCGGCAGGAAAACCATTCTTAATGCCATATTGTAGTTATGTTCGTATGAAGTATTTGAGACAAACTATATATGCCTGTGGACCTCAAAGGCATGATAATATGTTGTGGAAGCTTGTAATAATGTCTACCAATGAGAAGACTAAAAACCATTATTTTCTAAATGATAGATACATTATTTAAACTCTTAATAGAATCCCATATATAGGCTTCCAATGTTTCAAGGGAAATATATTTCTCCTTGACCACATGAGCTCGTAATCCATTACCTTGAAATAATCTCTAGACACTCTTTTTTCAATGAAATCCTTTTACAATAAAAATATATTTTTGATACCCTAGCTCCCTTGTGCCTTTCGCATTGCGAATATCATCTACCAGCGAGTGGAATACATTTCCTATCTTTACAACTTGACTAAATAAATAAGTAGCATGACCTAATTGTTTCAAAAACTCCTTTAGATATATGGGATAAGGGATTGAAGTACACTAGAATGGTCTCTAAAATTGCTTCTACTAAGACCAACCTGCTATAGCCAACCAATGAATACACCAAATTCAATTTTTACTCAACTGTTGTGATCAACAATCGTCGATGTTTTTTTTTGATAATTATTTGGCTTGAGCATGAAACTTAGGTATTTAATTCGTCTTTCCACTTCATATCGGTGATAATCTTAGCATTAATGGGACAAAAAAACCTTGTGCCTTTTGCATGCAATATTGCATGCTCTTTATTAATATAGGCTTGCCAATATTGCATGCTCTTTATTAATATAGGTGCACCAATATGTCATTAGATAATAATGTTTGTCTTACCTTATTGTATTAAAGAACTGCTTTTATATCTTATGGGTCAATAAACATTTGTTTTAGCTATTAAATAAAAAGATTATTTTATTGGATGACTTGGAAAACAAATTTTTTTAACATTTAAATAAAATTATTTCAAAATATATTTGTTATTGATATCTTTAATTAAAATTAATCAAATTTATTTATTAATTTATAATTTTTTGTTTAATTATTAATAAAATTCATATTGAATATATAAAATGTTAAATTAAAATAATAATATTATAATATTTATAAAATATCAATACTATTTTCCTTATATATAGTCATTATAATCGTATGATAATATAAATTTTAATAATGAAATAGGAAATAACTAAAATATTTATAAAATATCAATACTATTTTCCTCATATATATATAGTCATTATAATAGTATGATAATATAAATTTCAATAATGAAATAGGAAATAACTAAAATATACAATAGTTTGATATTTAACAAATAAGGAAAACTAAAAACTTTAATATCGAAAAATCCATTTTTATTGATTGTAAGAAATGTTTTCATTACACTTAAATTATTTATAATATTTTCACTTTAGGGAAACATCCACTCACTCTTTTTTAATCAAACTTAATGGATGTAATTCATCCTAATATGGATTTAAACTTTGTTCTTATATTTTCATTAATATTTATATATTTCCATTTTTTTACATATTCTTAAATTTCATTGTTATGTCATTGTTTGTGTAGTGACATATAGTATTGGAGTTGTCTATTCAGCCAACAAAATAGTTTGGACGGTAGTTTCTTGCTGGAATCTGGTTAAAAAAAATTCAAAAAATCAGGTAGTTGGAGTGTTTGAATTGCATTTTTGATAGTGGAAATTGTTGACACCTAATCCTAAGGGATTGGGTGATATTGTATATTATTGTAATTTAGTAAATAAGGAAGGCGAAGAGACATTGAGAAGTGAATCCCAATAGCCTCACCTTCATGTATAAGTACACACAATCTCCATCTAATTCATATTCAGTTTTGCGGAGTTACCTCCTGGTCTGACATGGTATCAGAGCCAGTCCTATTTTTGGCATTCCTGCCTTTGGTGTAACTCCCTCATGTTCTGCATTTTTTGTAGACTTTTATTGTGCATTCAGTTTTCTATTTTACTGCTCCTGGTACTTTGGTATTCTGGAATAATTTTGCAATTTTATTTTATTTTTTATTTATTTTTAATTTTATTTATTTATTTATTTTTAATTTAATTTAATTAATTAATTTATTTATTTTTTTAATTTTTTTTTCTTCTGCACATTCTGCCTATTTTTGTTTCTGCACACCACTGTGCAATTTCATCTAAAATTCTGAGCACATTTAAATTTACTGTGCAATTTTTTTTATTGTTCTCACAGTCCCTCACATCTTCGCACTCACTCTCACCATTTCCAACTCCGCTCACTTCCCTCACCCCCCCTCATGTCCACCCTCCCATCACTTACATCACTCCGCTCTCGACCCCTCGACCCCCGCCCCCTCACACAGCTCGACCTCCCGCCCCCTCACACTACTCGACCTGTCGCTCATCCCTGCCCACCCCTCGCACCACTCGACCGTCCCTGCCCACCCGCGCTGCCCATCCCTCACACCACTCCGCCCTCCTCTCCCACCCTCGCTGCCTACCCCTCACACCACTCGCCCTCGCCTCCCACCCTCACATCTCTCCCCGCTCACGGTTCCTCAGCCCCCGCTCCCCTCACACAGAACCGCTCCCCGCCCCCTCACGCGCTCACCCCTCCCTCTATCCGCTCACCCCTCCCTCACTCATCTGCTTGGCCCGCTCACCCCTCCCCTCGCGTCCTCTCTCATCCGCCTCCCCCATCCCTCTCGTCCCATCTACCTCACCCTCCAGCCATCGACCTCCCTCGACCTTCTCTTCCCCTTCCAGTCCTCAGCCTGTATGACCTTTTTTTTTTTCAAATTTAATTTTTTAATTTTTAATTTATTTATTTATTTATTTTTTTACAGAAAATACCTCCCCTGGTAAACACCCCCCAGAAAATACCTCCCCTAGTAAACACTTTCCCCAGAAAACACCTACCCTAGAAAATACCTCCCCTGGTAAACACCTTCCCCAAAAAACACCTCCCCCAGAAAACACCTCCCCCAGAAATACCTCCCTTAGCTAATATCTGTTTTCCCCAATTTTTTTTTTTACAAAAAGAAAACAATATATATATATATATATTTGCAGAATTGAAACTAGAATTGAGTTTTTACAGTGACAACAAAGTATTTTTTTTTTTTTCAAAATAATGCATTCTGTTACACCATTTTTTGGTCATCTAACCTATTATCATTAGATGGACCCAAGTACACCATGTAAGACCAATTTTACCCTAAGTAAAATTGCTTTCACTATGTAAAATAACTTAATAAAACACATTTATTAGGTTGTTTATGGTCTAAACAGAAAACCCCAAAAGGAAATATTAAACAAACCTATATTTGTTTGATTTTCCTCAAGGAATAATTAATTAAACAATAATTTAATTATTATTCCCGGTCATGTTTAACCCAAAACAAAGAAATTAATTAGATAAATCTTTATTTATCTTATTATTTTCTAGGAATAATTATTTAAATCTTATTTAAATAATATTCCTTGTTAAATATGACTAAATCACCCATAAATAATTAAATAAATCATTATTTATTTGATTATATTTCAACCACTTCCTTAAATGATAAATAAATCATTTATTTATTTATTATTCACAAATAAAGGGATTTTACCCAAGTCAAATACTTTTTCCCTCCAACAAATATAATAAAATATTCCATAAAAGGTGGATCTAGATTTGGTTAATGTTATTTTAATCATGCACCAAGATCTAAAATGACCCAATATTTTGTTATAAATAGGAGGGTTTTTCCTACCATTCTTCACCTTTTGTTGCCTATTAGATCACTCTGGATCTATACACTTGGTCACATTTTTCTACATTATTTGTTGTGTGAGCTCCCTTTGAGTTCTATCTTTGTCCGGGTTTTCTACACCAACAAGAGAGAGAGATCCTAGATCTGAAGTGCTGAGGACTTCCAAGAACCCATCCCATTGAGGAGAATTGGAAACACCTTCTTGTTTTCCTCCCAGGTGCCCTTAATAAAAAAATTCTTTCAAAAATATTGTTCTTGTCTTGTCTATTGGATGTATGGAGCAAAACCTTACTTTTACTGCTTAATGTCTCTTTATGCATAGATCTGGATTTTTGCAGCATTTTTCTTGATCAACTAACTGCAGATATGAAGATATTGGCAGCCATATTTGATGTTAGGGCTATAAGTTATGCGTAGCTAAAGTGGTCTTTTTTCGTACACTTCGACAAAAGATTCATACTAACAACTGGCGACTCCACACGGGTTTTCAATTACGACCGCTGTCGTTTTTCATATTCATGCATATCCAACTACTTCAGACCCTAGGGTTTCTTTTCAGCTTTTTGCTTTTCCTATTTTTATTTTGTTTTTCACCTATAAACCCTAAAACATTAAAATTTCTAACTTCCGCGTGTTTCTGGCCCTATTGCGCAGGTGACAGACATCAGCCGCAACTGAGACGACAAATTTTTCGGAAATCTGCCGCCGGGACACCCAGAGCTTCAGGTCGCACTTTTAAGCCCAGAAACTATGACCTGGACTACAGGTCGCACTTTTCAGCCCATTATCTGCGACCTGCATAGAAAACAGGTCAGAACCTGCGACCTGCCAATTTTTCTGCTATTTTTCTGCAATTTTTCTGGGTTTTTCTGAAGCTTCTGTCAGGGTTTTACAGCCTCTGTCTCAGCCCGTCTAGACCTTTTTCTGATTTTTTTTCTCATCTAAGTGGAAACATAGCCCCCTAGGGCTTCAGTACCCTCCACTTTTGGTGGAAGAGTTTTAGCTGTTTCAGGTGTCTGATTTTTCAGAGTTTCAGCCTTCCCTTTTTCAGATCTGATACCTCCTTTTCAGATCCCTTTTAATCAGCTCCTCTCCCTTTCAAATGACCTCCTCGAGGTTTTTTTGGGATCCGCCTTAGGGCCTCCTCTTGTCCCTTCGCTGATTTCCTCATTTTTTCCAGCCACCTTGCCTCTGTCTCTTGGCTGTGATCTGCACCTCTTTTCAGCAGCTTTATCCTTTAGATCCCTGTCCCTTTTGACCTTAGATCTATTGGCCTCTTTTCCATGTGTTTTGCCTAGATTTTTCCTCTTTTTTAGATTAGTTTTGAGAGACCCGCCTTCTTGGGTTAGGACTTCGACATTAATATCGTTAATTTTCCGTTATTCCAGCATTACATACCGGTTTCCTCTCTGCATTTATTTTCGCCACGCAACACACTTTTTATTTTACCTCAAAACTTCAAGTCAAAAATTAAAATTAACGCAAGCCACACACTCACCCTAAGCGAAGAAGAGCTTGGTTAACATCGCCAGGCAAATACTTTAACACATTGTAAAATAAATTGACACTGTACCTTTCTGCCCTTGTTTCGACATTGTAATCACTTGATTTTGCACCTCCCTGCCTTTGTTGGTCGTTCTTCTTCCCCTTGTGCCGTGTTTGTTTTGTCACCATTGCACCCCCAAGGCGCACATCCCGGAGACTTCTTGGCCTTCACCTCGCCTTGGCTTGGCCGACTCCATTTTCTCGCCGTCGTCGAGCCAGTCCCCCTCCGAATCTGCACTCCAACTCCTCTCCTAATTCATCGGGTTCTCCTTCTCCTCCTGGTTCTCCCCCTGTCACCTTCACCATGTCTGGTCCAGGGCCTAACGCTGGTGGTGCTCCAGGCCCTAATGCAGGAGTCACTACTAGCGGAACCGCCACAGGAACTACCTCGGCCATACCCTTGCTGTTGTACATTGCAGGCCTCAGCCTCCCCAATTTCAATCAGTTGATCAACGACCCTATCCGCCACGATGTTGGTTGGCCTGCTATGCCAACCAAGCTCTCCTCCGACATCCCTAAGTTTGAAGGCCTTGCTGGAGAATATCCAACCAATCATGTCCGATCTTTCCACATGTGGTGTTCCTCCAATTCCATTACCGATGACTCCATCCGTCTTCGATTGTTCCAACTCATGCTTACGGGCGAAGCTTCTAAATGGTATATTTACCATGCCACCTCTTCCCATACCACCTTTGCGACCATTGCCCAAGCCTTTTTATCTTATTTCCATCTCCCTCTCCGATACGACACTAGTACAGAGCTTTTGACTTCTTTCAGTCAAACCTCTTCAACCCGCATTCCCACTCATGTCTAGGAATGGTGGAGAATAAGGAGCTTATGTCGCGCTCCCACCTTCGAAGATCGGGTTTATATGGACTGGTTCCTTCACACTCTCTTACCTCCCATTGGCAAAGATGTCGCCTCCCATTTCCCTCAAACCGAAGAAGCCTCCCTCCAAATAGCCTTGAAATATGACCTAATCTACGCTCAGTCTGGTTATGTTTATATTGTCCTTCCTGACCTCCCCAGGCCTGGTGGCGCTAATGCCCCGGGGGCATCTCATTCTGCCGATGGTATCATTGGAGCCCTTTCTCATCTGTATGATCAACCTCCTATGGGCTATGGTCTCCCTCCGGGAGGGGCCAACACCTCTAGCACTTTTCCCCCTCCAGGTAGCATGTATCCAAGATATGGAATGCCTCATCCTTTTGCCCAACCTCCTGCTTACCTCAATGTTTCCCAACCTAACCATTATCCTTATCCACATCCTGGTGTTCCAGCTCCTCCAGCATTTGCACTTCCACCCCCCTTGCCTTCTCAACACCAGCAACAGCACCTACAGCCCCCTCCAGGGCAAGTATTTGCACAGTAGGGCGCGACTAATCCCCCTTCCTCTCAAAGAAGGCGGAAAGACAATCAAAATCAATCTGCCCCTGGTACTCATGGACCCAATCCTCAAGGTACTGACCCTAACACTGCTAACCAGCAACAGGGTACTCAGCCCAAGCCAGACAGGCCTATTCGCACAAATAAGCCTTGTTCGTGTTGCAGTGTTTACGGTCATTACACTCACGATTGTTCCCTTCTACCACAGATGCGGCAGATGTAGGAGTCTCAAGCCACTTTGCGATGACAACATGCCTCCCCTCATGCTCCCCCTATTGTGGCCTCTACTCAATCGGCTGTGCTTACCGACCCTTTCCCCCAACAAGGATTCGTGGCTGCCCAACCACCTGACAGACAGGTCGCCACTCAACCTTTCCCTTCTGGTTCCTCCAATTACCAGATCCTCATGATGAAATTTGATCTGTCTCCAACCGTCGACCTTAACCTTCAAACTCGGTCTCGCCAGTACCCCAAGCCTTTCGCTCAGTCTGCCCCCGAGTCCCCTTCTTCAAGTTCTACAGAGCCTCTTTCGACATCCAATGGTCCCTTACATATCCCTCAACCAAAATTTGAGGTTCATACCAAGATTCCTAAGGGACCATTACGCCGAAATGTCGCTTTCCGGTCGAGTCAGCCATTCGTATAGCATAAGAGATGATTTGCCAGCCTCCGGCCGCCATTTCCACATTGGAACTCCTCCCGCCGTGCTCCTTCTCTAAAAGTTAGCGTCTCTACTATCCTGCCATGGGCGCTCGTAGATCCTACTCGATGACCAAATGATTGTTTTCGACGCCCATCAATCAAAACATCCTCCTTCCCCCGTCTGGCCGCCTTCCAAATCCCACCAAAATCCCATCGTAGTGTTTTCCTGCACCGATGAGGGGGCATCCACCTGCGTGATGTCCGCTTCGGTTTGGAAGCAACTCGGATCTCCTGAGTTGGCCCCTTCCACGATCACCCTTCGAGCGTGGGATGGCCACGCCTCCCAGCCCATTGGCCTCTTCCGTAATTGTCCTATCACTCTTGCGGGTAAGACTGTTTGCGTTGACGTCGAAGTCATCGACGCCCCTCTAGATTACAACATTCTCTTGGGGCGAAGCTACACCTATGCCATGTCTGCTGTCCCCTCTGCGGTTTTTCGCAAGATGTCTTTTCCTCACAATGGAAAGATAGTCACCATCGACCAGTTGACGTATCATGAGCCGAAGTCTCAGACCTCCCCTGAGACGACCATCTCTTCTGTAGCCAATAAAAAAATCGTCGATTCCTTGACCAGTGTCTCTCCCGGCGTCTACAAAGACTCTTCTTTGCTCGAAACTTTTCCTGGTCTTCCTCCTCCTCCTATCTCTGATCCCAGCTTATCGAATGTTTGCATGATGCAATCGTCTCGGGCAACCCTTAAGCAGCCCGCTGCGGCTAGTCAGCAACCTCAACCTTGCCCACCTCAACCCACTCCTAGCCGTTCATCTCAGCCAGCCGGAACTCCTCCTTCTGGCCCCTCTCCTACAGCTGGTATCCATGAGCCCCTCTATACTCCTGGATCGGTTCCTCTAGGCCTTAGCCACCTCGGAGCCGTTCTGCTCGGCCATTACCCCTCTGGTCAGATACCGTTATTCCTTCCACCTCCTGGAGTGTACTCGGTACCTGTTATGGCTACCCTCTCCCTCCCCAACTTGACCCTGGGTATCCCCGTCTGGTACCTTGACCCTCCAGCCACTACCCCACCTGGTCACCCCAAACCCTACCTTGCTTTGACTCTGGTTCAACCGATCCCTGTCACTTCTCCCGCTACCACGGTGCCTCACACACCTCAGCCCGCACCAACTCTGGTTACGAAGGTATCAGGCAAAGGGGGAAAAGCTCACACAAAATCCAATTAGGACCAAGCCGCTCCGAAAATCCCTACCCCTCCTCGACCGCCAAAGCGCGCTATCCAGTGCGCTTTGTGTGATATTGTCGGTCACGCCACCCATACATGTCCTGAATTTTCACATCTCAAGACCATGGTCAACGAGACGTTTTCGGAATCTGATATCCCTGAAGTCTACATCACTATCCTGGATTCTATCCCGAAACTCACAACCTTGCGCACAAATCACCCTTGTGCTTTGTGCGATTTCCATGGCCATTACACCCACCTCTGTCCCCGCCTTGATGAGTATCGTTCCTCCTTAGACACGTACCGCAAATTCAGGGCTACGCATGACAGGATACCTTCTCACTTGTTTGCGATTTCTACTTCGGTAGGACCAGGGGATCTTTCCACTCCCATTCACATTCCTCCTCCCGTTGTTGAAACGACAGAGCCTTCGACCACCATTTTTTACCTCTCGTCATCCTTGAGAGATGATTCGCCTAACCTCCTACCTGCGGACACTCTCAGCTCCACCTCAGTAGACCTTGGATCTGCTGAAGTTGCTCATATGAGCCATTCTCCACAAGATGACCAGTCATGCATTACTACATCATCGGGTGATCCTCTTTCCTCCAGTCTTCCCATCTTCCAGTCCGATGAAGACATCATGGAAGCCATGACCAACCCTGACTTTCCGTGGGATGATATGCACCATCGCGCATACTTCCTCCCACATCAATCCCATGACCAATATGCTGTGGAAACTAAAGACTTCATTCCTAATGCAGTCGATTGGTTCAAAAATCCCATCCCTGCACCTGATGCTTTCGAAGAAGGAAACATGGCCAATATCTCTCCTACCATTAAAATTGACATTTCGGTCAAACCGGGAATCGAAGAATATATCACCTTGGGCGCCCAATGCACCCCGGAAGAAATTGAGGCTTACACTAAGCTTTTCAAAGAATTACGCGATATTTTTGCCTGGTCCTACTCCGAAATGCCTGGACTCGATCCCACCATCGTCGAACATCATATCGACACATGGCCCGATGCCAACCCAGTTCATCAAAAATTGAGACCCATTAATCCTTCTAGACGTGATGCTATCAAAGCCGAAATCGACAAGCTCAAGCAGGCTGGTTTCATTTATCCCATTGAATACACCACTTGGGTGTCCAACCCAGTTCCCGTCCTCAAGAAACAAGGCACCATCCGTGTCTACACGGACTTTCGCGACTTGAACAAAGCTTGTCCCAAAGGCAACTTCCCCACACCATTTATTGACCAAATCGTTGATGAGTGTGCGGGGCATGAGGTTCTATCCTTTATGGATGGTTTCTCCGGATACAACCAAATCGTTATCCATCCTGTTGATCAACTTAAAACCACATTCATCAGTCCGTGGGGAACTTTCGCTTACCGGGTCATGCCATTCGGCCTTAAAAACGCCGGCGCCACTTTTCAACGGGCCATGTCTTATTGTTTCCATGACTTAGCTCATATTATCCTTGCTTATTTAGACGACCTCACTGCGCATTCTAAGCATCGGGCGCAACACCTCCACGATCTGCGTACCGTCTTTCTCCGATGTCGCAAGTATAATATCCGCCTTAACCCATTGAAATGCGTCTTCTGCGTTCCCGCCGGCCGTCTCCTAGGCTTCATAGTGTCTAAGGACGGTATCACTCTTGACCCTTTGAAAGTTCAAGCCATTCTTGAACTTCCCATTCCGCGTACCTTACGCCAGCTACAAAGTCTCCAAGGAAAAGCTAATTTTCTTCGTCGGTTCGTTCCTGACTATGCCACCACCGCACATGGGTTCCTTCGACTCCTCCGCTCTAATATCCCATTTGTATGGGATACCTATGCTCATGAGTCTTTCGATGCCCTCAAGCAGGCTCTCACATCCGCTCCCTTGATCCGCCCTCCCGACTTTGATAGGGACTTCATCCTGTACATCTCCGCTTCCACCTATTCGGTCGCTGGAGTTCTTATCCAGGAAGATGACAATGGTATCGAGCATGTGATCTACTACGTCAGTAAGAACCTCGTAGGGCCTCCTGTTTCCTACTCACATGAAGAAAAACTAGCACTGGCTGTCGTGTTCTCGGTCCAAAAACTTCGTCATTACATTCTCATGCGTTCCACCAAGGTTGTGACTAATTCCAACCCCATGGATTTCCTATTGAGTCGCCGCATCCTCACTAGGAAGTACGCCCGTTGGATCGTCATCCTTCAAGAATTCGACCTCAAATTTGTCACACCAAAAAGTAAGAAAGGTTTAGCCCTTGCTGAACTCATTTCTGAATTACCTACTGGAACGCAGGATCCCCTATTTAATGATGATTTTCCTGATGAGCACTTATTCGCCATTACTTCGGACGATCCTTGGTACGACGATATCCTCACTTACTTGCGAACCCAAAAGTTCGCCCTTCACCTTGATCATGACGCTCGACGACGTATCCGACACCAGGCTCCCCGCTACCTTCTTATCGGTGACGACCTCTATCGTCGTGGTATAGATACTGTCCTTCGTCGCTGTCTCACACACGCTGAAGCTGAACAGGTCCTCAATGCCTGCCATAGCGGCGATTGCGGTGGCCACCTCTCCGGTCTTGCTACTGCCCAGAAAGTCATGCGCGCCAGGTATTTTTGGCCTTCCCTCTTCAGTGATTGCATTGAGGCAGTCAAACACTGTTCCAATTGCCAACATTTTTCCCCTAAGGCACGAGCTCCCCCAGCTTCCCTCCATCCTGTCGTCGCAACTGGTCCATTTTGTAAATGGGCCATTGACTTTATGGAGTGTCGCCCACCATCCGCGGGTAACCATAAATGGGCCGAGGCTATGCCAACATTTAATAACACGGCAGCTACCACAACCCTCTTTTTCTTTAACCACGTTATCGCTCGATTCGGGGTTTCGAAACAACTGGTCTCCGACCACGATCGACATTTTGAAGATGAGATATGGCGTGAGCTATCCTCACTGTTGGGTTTTGAGCACCAATATTCCTCCTCCTATTACCCCCAAGGTAATGGCCAAGTTGAAGCAGTCAACAAAATCCTCAAGACTATGCTTCAACGAACGGTGAATAAGCACAAAACCAACTGGCATCTTATGATCTTCCCTGCTTTGTGGGCCTATCGAACTTCTGTTAAAACCGCCACTGGGTTTACTCCTTTCCACCTCGTTTTTGGAGAGGAGGCAGTCTTATCGATCGAGTGTGAAATCCCTTCCCTTCATCTGGCCGTTGAACTTCTCCTTGATACCCAACCTCTAGAACAACGACTTATCATGCTTGAGCGCGCCTCCGAAAACCGTCGTGTTGCATTGCAAACCATTGAAGCGGCTAAGAAACGCACCAAAGCTCAGTATGACCGAAAAGTCCACCCTCGTATTTTTCACGAAGGAGACCTTGTTCTAGTATATGACCAGGCCCATGATGTCCTTGGTCACGGGAAGTTCGACTCATTATGGCTAGGCCCTTACATCATCAGTAAGGATCTCGGTAAGGGGGCATACCTCTTAGAGGACTTCGAAGGCAATCCCCTTCCTAATCCTCGCAATGCACTCTATCTTAAGAAATATTACCCTTAGCATTTCCCTTCTGACATGCATGTTTTATTTTCTTTTAGATAGCCAACATCTTTTTCATTTTCATACTTTGATACTTCACCAGGACATACTTTGTCCCAGAAGGGTCACTTTACCTCCCCCCAAAATCGAATTTCCTCACTTACAACACTTGTACTTGGGGCACCACTTTGCCCCCATACTTGTCTTTGTTCGTGTCGATTTTCGTCATGAGATACCATCTTGTACTCATGTTTTCATGGTCCCCCATGGGACCTTTTCTGTGTGGCAGCACCATCGAGTCACCCTTGTTTAGAGCATCCAAGTTGAGTCATCATCGCATTCATGGAGTCTATCCCGAGTCCCTTTGTACCCCACTATAGTCCTCCATCCTTCATTGCTTGGTCTCTCTCTTGTGTCGCACATTATGGCCGTCAGTCCCACTGTCCCCTATCCCTTATGATACTGTGTCAGTCGCTGCCATGTCATTCATGTCCTTTATGCTCTAGCAAGGGAAGTCGTCCATTTGCTACTCAGTCCCCTCCATTCCATCATCATCATTGGTATTAGTCTATCAGTCGCTCTACTATTTTCTCTCGTGCCTTAGTTGAGGATCTCTCATTGCCTCACCTATGGCAGACCTCCCTCTATCGACATCAGCTCCTTCATTCCAGAAGACAGGTCTAGAGGGTGGTGTACCTTGGTTCCAGCTTCCACTCTTGTTCGGTGCCTCGGATTAGGCAAAGGGATCTCTCATTTCCCTTTGACTTGATTGTTTCTCCACTCCAGCTCCTTTCAGCATGATCGAGATCCGTATGCTTGATGGTTCAGTGATGCAGCAACAGCTCTTGGTGATTCCCGGGTGTGTGTGAGATGTCTCAGCCCTCATGAGGGGGTGGCCCTGCAGGTAGCCCCCCACATGCCCGGATGACCTCTTCATTACAGCCTTTGATGCAGCTCCATATATTTGATGATGCCGGCCTTAGCCGCTTGCAGCGCCTCTTTGATTTGCATGTATCAGTCAGATTTTGTGAGCCCTTCCCCGCTTATAGGGGGCATTTGGGTTGTATTTGTATCTCATGTACTCAGATATTATTGTATAAGTCCTGGCTGTCATCCCAGGCACAGCATGTATGTGGGATCCCTCATTGTATTTTTATCTGGCTCATGTTTATGCCGGCTGTACTTTATGGTTCGGTCCCTTGTTTACTGGACACACTATTCTTTTGTACTTTGTCTCGGCGGGCATAGGTATGCCTCCCCCGCCGCCTTTAGCACATGTACCCTCTCATAAAAAGAGACTTGTTGCACCTGTAAGTCTCGTCTCCTCAGGGTCTAGTTCTTCAGCACATTAGTCTACCTCACATTTCTCTCTCTGACTTCCCTTTTGATGTCTGGTGATTGAGTTCTTACAACGTACTTCGATCATACGTTTTGCTCCTAACACTCGCACGTTGGGGGGCAATCTGTTACACCATTTTTTGGTCATCTAACCTATTATCATTAGATGGACCCAAGTACACCATGTAAGACCAATTTTACCCTATGTAAAATTGCTTACCCTATGTAAAATAACTTAATAAAACACATTTATTAGGTTGTTTATGGGCTAAACAGGAAACCCCAAAGGGAAATATTAAACAAATCTATATTTGTTTGATTTTCCTCATGGAATAATTAATTAAAGAATAATTTAATTATTATTCCTGGTCATGTTTAACCCGAAACAAAGAAATTAATTAGATAAATCTTTATTTATCTTATTATTTTCTAGGAATAATTATTTAAATCTTATTTAAATAATATTCCTTGTTAAATATGACTAAATCACCCATAAATAATTAAATAAATCATTATTTATTTGATTATCATTCAACCACTTCTTTAAAATGATAAATAAATCATTTATTTATTTATTATTTACAAATAAAGGGATTTGACCCAAGTCAAATACCTTTTCCCTCCAACAAATATAATAAAATATTCCATAAAAGGTGAATCTAGATTTGGTTAATATTATTTTAATCATGCACCAAGATCTAGAATGACCCAATATTTTGTTATAAATAGGAGGGTTTTTCCTACCATTCTTCATCTTTTGTTGCCTATTAGATCACTCTGGATCTATACTCTTGGTCTGACTTTGAACCATTATCATTGTCATATTTTCCATTATTTGTTGTGTGAGCTCCCTTTGAGTTCTATCTTTGTCTGGGTTTCCTACACCAACAAGAGAGAGAAATGCTAGATCTGAAGTGTTGAGGACTTCCAAGAACCCATCCCATTGAGGAGAATTGGAAACACCTTCTTGTTTTCCTCCCAGGTGCCCCTAATACAAAAAATTATTTCAAAAATATTTCTCGTCTTGTCTATTGGATGTATGGAGCAAAACCTTACTTTTACTGCTTAATGTCTCTTTATGCATAGATCTGGATTTTTGCAGCATTTGTTTTGATCAACTAACTGCAGATCTGAAGATATTGGCAGCCATATTTGATGTTAGGGCTATAAGTTATGCGTAGCTAAAGTGGTATTTTTTCGTACACTTCGACAAAAGATTCATACTAACACATTCTCTCATATCTATTGTAGGAGTTGTTATCTCTAGCAAGGAGAACTATCCTGAATGGTCTCGAAAAATCAAGCACACTCTCATTTTTAATGAGCCGTGGAGAGAAATTTGTGAAGGAGAAGCAGATCTTCCACCAGCAAAGCACACTTCAGACAAGGAGATCGCCATTTGGGAAAACAAGAACTGCAAGGCCTATGCCTTGATTGCAGCTTCTGTAAATGAAGAGGTGAGTCGCCATATTACACCATTTTCGAATGCCTATGAAGCCTTGAGCAAGCTAAAAGAACTCTATGACTCACATTCAGAACTTGAAATTGTTCAATGTTGAATTGAAAAATGATGACCCTCTTGCTTTAGCTTCAGAAGTAAGATCTATCATGCATGACATTAAGAACGCTGGTGTAGAAGTTGATATACCTCTAATAGCATATGTTAAGGCATTGTATCCCACTTACTCACATTATCTTGGGTCCTTGCAAGCAAGTGGAAACCTCATGAAAATCACCTTTGATTCCCTTGAGAAAAAGTTTGTAGAAAGAGAGAAGGCTTTTGGAAAGATGACAACCCCTCTGTCTTTTGAAGAGGCTGTATGCTTTGCACAAAGAGAGAAGAGTCATGCTCCAGATTCCTCTAGAGGAAGAGGTGGCCGAAGAGGAAGAGGAAGAAGAAATTTCAGAGGAAGGGGGGGCAGACAAACTCAAACTGAAAAATCTGATCTTCATTGCATATGCTGCAATAAACACTAGCATGATGCATCTACATGTAAGCTGTCTTGGGATAAAATTGAGTAGCAAAGAAATCAAGAAAAAGGTAAAGCTCATGACAGAGACAAAGGTAAAGCACCTGAATCCGCTCATTATGTTGTAGCACATTGTAACAATGGAGTAACTGAGGACTTGTTTGATGTTTCATTTACTTCTTGGAGAAATGATTGGTTGCTAGATTCAAGAGCAACATGTCACATGACATTTAGAAAATATTTTTTTGAAGAATTTATCGACAAAGTTGATGGAGCAGTATACTTCGCAGATAAATCCAAACTCAAGCTATCAGGGCTTGGCACAATCAGGCTTAAGTTGCCTGGTCTTCCAGATCATCTTCTACATGAGGTTCTATACCTCCTTGAGTTGAGGAGAAACTTGCTGTCCTTGGTCCACATCCGCCAGCAAGGACACTCCATTCACTTTTTTGATGGCAAGGTTGAGGTTAGAAAAGCATCAGATTGCTCACTTGTCGTGGAGAGAATTGAAGAAGGAAGACTCTTGAAGCTGCAAGGTTCCTCTGCTCATGCACAAAACTTTGCGTTCAGTTCACATCATGATGAAGATAAATTCCCATCAAGTCTTTTATGGCATGCTAGATTTGGACACTTAAACTATGACAGCCTTCGATTGTTGAAGAAAAATGGTGTTAATGGACTGCCTACAATTCCTAAGAAACTTAAGCAATGTGATGCTTGTATTCTAGGAAAGCATAACAAAAAACCATTTCATGATTTACATTCCAGAGCACATAGAAAATTTGAGCTTATTCATTCAGATTTATGTGGCCCTATGCTTGTTGCTTCTGCAAATTGAAATAAATATATGATGGCATTTATTGATGATTATACTAGAATGTGTTGGGTTTACTTATTGAAGAACAAATCTGATGCTTTTCAAACATTCAAGAATTTTCATGCATGGATTGAAAATGATGCACAACTCATATTGGCTCTTTGCGTACTGATAATGGAAAAGAATACACTTCAAACGAATTTGAAAATTATCTTTGTCAACACGGGATCAAACATCAAACAAATGTGCCCTATAATCCCCAACAGAATGGTGTAGCTGAAAGAATGAACAAGACAATTTTAAATGTGGTTCGCTCCATGATGTTTTTTAAGAATGTAAAATTGATGTTTTGGGTTGATGCAGTTCTATGTGCTATATACATAAAGAATAGGTGTCCTTCAAATTCAATAAAAAACAAAACTCCTTATGAAATGTGACATGGCCACATTCCTTCGGTAAATAATTTCAGGGTCTTTGGTTCCACCTGTTATGCTTTGATACCCAAGGTACAAAGGAATAAACTTGGTGCTAGAAGTTGAAAATGTATCTTCTTGGGGTATTCCAATACCTCTAAAGGATATCGTCTCTATGATGAAGTCAATAAGAAGTTTGTAATAGCAAGAGATGTCATATTCCTTAAATCTTCCAAAACTAACAATGTTGTTGAGCAGCAACTTGATCGCCTGGATAGATTCATAAATGCAAAGTATTTTCAAGAATTTGATAATCAGATTCCACATCTTGAAGGGGGGATGCCTATACTAAATCAATTTGTGGAATCATTACCCGAAGAACTCTCTCCCCCACATGAAGAACCAACCACGGATGACACCTTGAATGATGTGATTGACATAATTGAGAAATTGAATCTTGATTCAATTCCAACTCAGTCAAATGAGCAGCTTGGGCCATCTAAAAAATGTCCCCCCCAAATGGCTAACAAAGACACTAGAAAACGTTCGTCCCGATGAGGTTGGAAAGACAGGAACAAGAAGTTCCACCAGACAAAACGAAGGTGATGTAGATAATTCTGATTCACCTGTTGATATGGATATTGCTTATAACTCTGAATTGAGTTTGTCTACAGATCATGAACCAAATTCCTTCAAAGAAGCCGTTTCTCATGAAGAATGGAATGAAGCGATGCAAAAGGAGTATGATGCCTTGATAAAGAATGGTACTTGGAAGCTGGTTGATCCTCCTTTGGGAACCAAACCAATTGGTTGCAAGTGGGTCTACAAGAACAAGTACAAAGCATATGGCTCACTTGACAAGCACAAAGCCAGGGTTGTGGCAAAAGGTTTTGCACAGAAAGAAGGTTTTGATTATGAAGAAACTTTTGCTCCCACAGCAAAAGGGGCCACCATCCAGACTCTCCTTGCCCTAACAGCTCAGAAGGGATGGAAAGTCTATCAGATGGATGTAAAAACCGCCTTTTTGAATGGAGATCTAAAGGAGAAATTTTTTATGTCCCAACCAGAAGGATTTGTTGTGAAGGGCCAAGAACACAAAGTATGCAAGCTTATAAAATCCTTGTATGGCCTCAAGCAAGCACCATGAGCCTGGTATGAGAAATTAACTGAGCATCTTCTAAAACTTGACTTCAAACATTTTGATCTCGATGATGCAACTTTGTTTGTTAAGAAAGTTGGAAAAAAAATTGTATATCTTGTGGTGTATGTAGATGATCTTTTGATGACAAGGAACAATGAGAGTTATATTGCATCCATAAAGAAATAATTGAAGAAAGGTTTTGAAATGATTGATTTGGGTTATGTTCATTACTATCTGGGTATTGAAATAACTCAACATCCTAAATTTGTATTTCTTTCTCAAAAGAAGTACATTGGAGATCTTTTGAACAAGTTTGGCATGGATGAATGCAATTCCTTAACCACTCTAATGGAACAAAACTTGAAGCTCACATCCATTGAAGGGAAGGAATTCGAGGATGCAACGAAGTATAGACAACTTGTAGGAAGTCTTATCTACTTGACTACCACTTGACCAGACATCTCATTTGTTGTTGGAATCCTCTCCAATTTTTTTGCAAAAACCTTGTGAAGGACATTGGTCTGCTGCAAAAAGAGTTCTAAAGTACTTGAAGGGGACTCAAGACTTTGGACTCAAATATACATAGGTAGGCGATTTCAGCTTGATCGGATACTCTGATTCAGACTTTGATGGGGACAAAGAAACTAGGGTGTCTACTTCAGGTTATACCATGTGTCTTGGATCAGGAGCTGTCTCATGGAGATCACGCAAACAGTCAGTTCCAACAGATTCCACAACCAAGGCAGAATATGTGGCAATAGCTGACGCAACAAAGGAAATTGTGTGGCTCAAGAAAATCCTAGAAGATTTGCAGATGAAACACATGCATTCAACACCACTCATGATCGAGAACACTTCTGCAATAAAGTTGGCCAAGAACCCGAAGTTCCATGATCGAACAAAGCACATCAATACAAAATACCATCTGATTCGACATCATGTTGAGGCCAAAACTATCCATCTACATCATTGTTCCACAAATGAGTAGATCGCAGACATCTTCAGCAAAGCGCTTGGAAGAGAAAAGTTTGAAAAGTTCAGAACGATGCTTAGACTCACCAACATCCCTTCAGATTAAAGGGGGGAATGCTGACACTTAATCCTAAGAGATTGGGTGAGATTGTATATTATTGTAATTACACACAATCTCTATCTAATTCATATTCAGTTTTGCAGAGTTACCTCCTGATCTGACAGAAATGGATTCACACTATCAAAAACTCTTAGAGCATCCAAAATACTGAAGTTTAACAACTGTAAACAAGATTATAATAAATCTTTGTCGGAATTTATCAAAATCTTTACTGAAATTTGTCAAAATCTTTGCCGAAATTTGTCAAAATCTTTGCTGAAAATCTTTACTGAAATTTGTCAAAATCTTTGCCGAAATTTGTCAAAATCTTTGCCAGATTCTAGATTAATCTGTGAGTTTTTTAAACTATTGTATGACTAATAGCTTGACACGAATACTATAGCCATAATATAAAAAACCCACAAAATAACCCAATTAAAAAAAAACATTTAACCCTTTTTTTATGATTTTATAAAGTCGATTTTATATTTTTCCTTTCCCAGTGCGATAACGTATGACGCAGCCAGGCAGGGCTCCATTGCCCGAGATATCTCGTCATCCATCGCACAAGACTCGTGCCAACCCTCAAGTGCTCGTTCAACGTGGATTCTCACGTTATTTTATTATTTGGATTTGGACATAAATTGTAGTCCTTTTATTTTTCGTGAACTCTTTTCTTGTGAAGAAATTGATTTTCTTTCTCACAATTTTATTGGGTATTCTTTAATCTATTGAATATTTATTTATTTCTCATTTCAAGTACGATATTTAGATTATTTTTAAAATTAATTCACTAATAAATTGATTAATAATTTAAAACTTAATGTGTGAAAATTAATCATATGTAAAAATATTGCTTATTATTTTAGTTACTGAAATTGTATTGGATTAACATATAATATTAAAATAATTAATATATAATACTAAAATAATTATTGATATGTTTAATTTATATACTAGTTTAGATTTATCTTAATTTTGGATCTACTAAAATATGAAAATAGATTTAATCTTTCTTGATACTTGGTAGATTTATATTTAAATTTCACTTAAATATGGAAATCAAATTTATAGATATATATATAAATTTATGAAATTATATATTTTGTAATATTAAGCCAAAGTTACAAATGTAAAACAAAATATATAAAAAAATTTAAAATTTTGTAATTGATTTATAATAATAATTAGATATATAAAAAGTAGTGGTAGTTATTGTAAATAATTTTAATTGAATCTAATTTAAATAGGTGAGGGAAAACACTTGAATACAATTTTAAGTTACATGTTTACCAATCAAGAAATAATTACAGCTTAATATTGACACTTGCCTACTTTTATTATAATGTTAGTAAGAGTATGTACTATTATCAAAGCATTATATATATAAAGTTAGGGAAACACTATATAATCATTCATTTATTAAAGAATTAATTTCCAATCATTTTCCTATTTCAAGGATAAAACTTTAAATAAATTAGGTCTTAATATAATAAAATCAAATACTTAATTTATATGAAACATTCTACCCTTATTTATAGCTAGCTAGCAAACACTAACTTTAACCAAATCCTAATTTAAATAAGAAACAAATATTAAAATTTTTAATTCAGAATATTCGAAATTAAAAACAAATATGACAAAGTACATATTGTCATTATGTTGCATGAACTATACTATAAAACAATATGAAATAATTGATATAAGTCAACTTGATCTACAAACTGTCGTGCATATTTCAATGGATAGTTCGTCACAACATATCTGATAAAATTATTTTTAAAATATGAAATTCTACACGATTACAATTTTATTACATTTTAGATTTCTAGATCTATAGAATACTGTTAATAGTGCATGCATGCGAATTAAAAATTATGAAACAAAATAAATAACAACGAAATAAAAGTTCACACACGCATTTGGCACAAGATATGACCTTGGAAACCCTTATGGAAGAAAAACCAATTGGAAGGTGAGGTCACTCTACTCTCTTTGTCTGAATAGAAAATGTTTGCGAGTGCAATGATGCATGGATTGTGGGCCACAATATTGCACAAATCCTCTGTGTGTGCTCTATATCCTATCCCTCTCATCTATTTTACTAAGCTATGGAACAAATACACTCAAAAGAATGGAACCCATTTTCCTCCTAGTGGCCCAGTTATAACACAACCTGATAGCCTACTAGTGGTTAGGTTTGAATACCTCAACACTTAACCAAAGTTACAATATAGAATATTTTAGAGTCATCTACATCATAATCACATGGATAGCCCATTTTTGATAGTAATGGGGACTGGCATGGCATCCTCTCAAACTATGGTGGTGAAACTGGAAGGTCATCTTTTGAGTGGTATAACTTTCACAAATAAACTCCAATTGACTCAATTCTTATGCCGTTGGAAAGGTATCTATGTTTAGAATAGGAAAAAAGGTGTTGCACCAAATTGGAAAAGTTTTAACCCCAAAAAAATGTTTTTTGATGCCTCAAAACATTCCCAGAAGGTTTAAGACTACATTTTTCCAAATTGGGTCGTACCAGTAAAAATGGTCCTTCCTCAACTATTTTCCACTTAGAAAGCATCACGATTGATGAAAAAAATACAATCCGAATCACACCTCCCCATTTTGTGAGGATTTTGGTCCCCAAAATATTCTATTGAATTAGGTGAGGACATTTTTCCTCCACCTTCTCTCTGGTGTACCATTTAACTTTTCCTCAAAGTTTTCCTTTCAACGCAATATTCCAAAGGTCATGCTGCCCCTGTCTTGTAGTTCTGGATCTCTTTTACAAAAATGTATCTTCTGTCAACTTTTCCTGAGCATATGGTTTCAAATCCTCTAGAGAAGGTAGAACTTGTTCCTCTTCTTGATCTAGCATGGAAGGTTTATATAGTTTCAAATTCTCTTCATTCACAACTGAGTAAATGAACATTTATGGTGGTAAACTAAGTCGATAGGCATTATCACCCACCTTTTACAATATAGCTAAGGTACCATACTGTAGAGCCTTTATTTTCTCCTTGTTCAATTGTAGACATGCTCTATCTCCCACCTTGAAAAATTTCACTATTCTATGCTGATCACACCTGGCCTTATATTTCTCCTGTGACTTCTATAGTGTCCCTTGTACTTGTATATGGATTTTCCCAATCTTATCTATAAAATTTTCGGCCCTCAAGGTGTCTCTTATAAGATCTTCCCTCACTCCTCATTACTGCACATATGAAATGTCCAAAGGTGAAGGAAAACAATATCCAAAAAATGTTTGAAATGGGGACTTTATTATAGAAGTGTGGACTACTTCGTTGTAAGAATGTTGTATATGGGGTGGTAGGAGGTGGAGGGATTCTCATTGATACTGAAGGAATAATTGAAGATATGTATGCCCAGGGCTTGGGCAAGAAGACAAATAACCAAGCGGATGCCTATGGATTGTACCATGGTATTACCTTAGCTCAGTAAAAATGAATCAAGGAAATGAATATCATGGGGGATTCCCTCTTGGTCATAAAACACATGAACTATAAAAATGCAACCCAGAACAACAAACTGAATCATATACTCAAGAGATCCCTTTACATGCTTCCTCTCTTTAGGAAACTATTTTTTTTTCACATCCTAAGAGGCCAAAACAAGGACACGGATATGCAAGCCAACAAGGCTTGCCAAATGATATAAGGGTGCAACAAGGTCAATGAAATAAAAAATTATTTTCCCATTCCCTAATTTATTTAATGAAAGTCCTAAAGTTGATGATAATTCTCTCCTCCTACTCCAAAAAATGGGCAAAAAAGAAAAAAATCATGGATTTAATGGTATTATTAATCTTTATTGTCCCTCCAATCTCCTTGTGGGGTTTCACCCCTTTTATCATGGTTCCCTCCTCCCGTATCCCCCTCCCCCATGTCATCCTCCACACCACCCCCTCTCTGAATCCCCTCTCCCGACCACCTCTCCTAGCATCGCAACTTCCCCTCCTTCACTGCTCCTCCCGTCATGCCTGTCCCCATCACATCCATCCTTTCTTTGTGTGACCCTTCTCCCTTCCCATCTGGCGTCATCATAGATTATACGTTCCTTCTCATTTGACCAGTGGTTGCAATCCTCAACAAGACAGTACACTTGGCGCGGTGGAGAGGATAAGTGTGGGAAATTTGTAATTCAATCCTCATATCTAGATCCGTAGCAGTAGCAATCAAGCCATCACCATGCGAAATCTCTTAGAGAGAGAGCCACACTTACTCCCTCTGGGTTGGAACAGATGGTTCGCACGAGGGAAGGAGAGCTTGCTCAAGGATAAAGTCATTTCATACATCAGGGAAAACATGGTGGAGAATTGGTATCCTGGACGTAAGCCCACAGTCTTTCAATTCCTCACGAGGTTTCAACTCAGGAAATTATGTAAATTATGGCATGAAAATCTTAAATTTTGCAATATGAAAGAGTTCGACTCTGTCCTAAAGGTCGTTGGTGCAACAATTATTTGAAAGAGCCGGGGTAGTCAAGGGATAATTATGGTTGTGGAGGGTAGCCCCTTCACACATGTTAAGGAGTGTAAACTTTTGGTGAGTGTTTTAACTACTGGTGAGGGTGTCAATTTCTGTTTGGTTGGGCAGGGAGAGACAATTTCAGGTGAGTGGGATCATTTATGCTATTGTGTGTTCATTCCGGGTGTTGCTAGGTTCTCTATTCCTTTGGGTCAATTGAGACACTGGGATAGATCTCAAAGAATCTCCAAGAACCGTCCTTCTGAGTTAATTTCCATGATGAATCACATTCTCCTAGACAGTTCAAACTCTTTCTCTTGGGGCTGCCGACGCCCACGCTCGAGTAGGATGTCGTGCTGTTCAAAAAGGAGGTGGGAGAAGTGAAAAATTCCGGTCGCATACACTCCTCCCGACTGTGGGTCTAATAATAGAGATCACTTCTAACTACGTGAGCGCTTGGCATATATTCATAGGTGTCTTCAACAACAACATGAGGAAGCTTATGAAATGCAGGAGAGGAAAATTGAGAAGAACCAAAAGATTGGACAATTTTAAGATGAAATCAATGATTTGCGCAATCAAATTGAGGATCTCCAAATTAAATTTTCAAGGAAGAACTCTCAGATTGTTGATGAAACCATTTGAATAGACCTCAATCGACCAACTGCCATGGATGAATAGTATGCTTATTATGTCTATTTTTTGATGTCGAACTTTAAATGAAATTTTCTATTAAGGTAGTATTGTAACGTATATAATAGTAATAATGTAATAGTTCAATTATTTTTTTTAGTTTTGAAAGGAAATTGGGCTTGGAAAACTAGTCTGCAAATATCGATTCTCATGGATGGAAATGTACATGAATTGTAAACCTCCCAATATTTTTTCCGCAAACGAGCGCGAATTAATACCAATATAATAATATTTACTATTAAATAAAAAGAATGTTGTATATATATCATATTTTCATCCCATGTCTTTGTATGCTTTTGGTTGTCTTCACTCATAAGTTGCATCAAAGTCCTGTTGACTACTGTCTGTGATAGAATGTTGTAGATCCCTTTAACTAGCATATTCTCCCACAATGTAGTCCAAAATGCAGTGAGAAATATTGTGTCCCTATCTGAAATGATGCTACTTGGTATCACAAAGTGTACCAAAACCTGTCCAAAGAACAAGTTTGTTGCTTCTTACTCAGTGATGGTATTTTTACGTCATAAGAACACACATATTGTCAAATATATCAATTACCACAAACAGTGTTGTGAAGACAGCTCCAAAAATAAAAGAAAAGAGATATCAACGCCTTAGAAATAAGCGACTTCGAGGGGGCAACCTCCAATACATTACATGAATGAAATTTTTTTGGATGATACAAATTACAAAACCTCCTTTCTATATATAGGAGTCCATGGGGCCACAATGGAATCCTAGTGGGGCCACAATGTAATCCTAGCTGACCTAAAAATAATAATTTAAGGGCACAATAATAAAAATAAGGGGGTTACACTAACAACAATAAGGGACTATACTAGTAATATAGGGACCTAACATGCCCCTCTCCTTCAAAAAAGTGTTGTCCTCAATGCTTGAGTAGCTATGAGTGCTTCTGTATAAAATTCTCATTCTCCCATGTAGAATAGTCAGTGGGTAAGTTCTTCCACTTGATGAGATACTATGAAATTGATCGATTCCGTAGCTGTCGAGTTCTTGTTTCTGTGACCGCTTCAGGTTCCAATATGATTTTTCCTTCCTCATCAAGTTCTAGAAATATTGTTTGAACTGGAAGATTTTCACCTATAACCTTCTTTAAGCATGAAATATGGAAAATTGGATGCACTCATGAAGAAGCAGGAAGCTCCAATTTGTATGCCATAGTACCAATATTTTGCAACACCTTGTAAGGACCATAGTACTTTGGCGATAATTTGTTATCCTTCTTAGCTTGCTTGAGGGAAATTTGTTTGTATGGTTGTAGCCGTAAAAATACCCAGTCTCCTACATCAAAACTTCTCTCGCTGCGATGTTGATCTGCCTGTTGTTTCATTCGATTTTGTGCCAAATTCAAGTTATCCTTTAAGAGTTGGAGAACTTCTTGTTGATCCTCGATGTGATCTTCCATTGCTTGAACCTTCAAATTTTCTCTTAAATATGATGTGATGGATGGTGGATGATATCCATAAAGTGCCATAAATAGGGTCATTTTTTCTGCAGTATGGAAGGAAGTGTTATACCACCATTCAGCGAGAGGTAACCACTTGACCCATTGTGTTTGTTTATTAGATAAAAAACAACGAAGATATCATTCCAAACATTTATTTACTATCTCAGTTTGACCATCAGATTGAGGATGATAAGATGAGCTATGAGCTAATTGAGTACCCAAACAAGAAAATAAATCTATCCAAAAATTTCCAGTAAAAATGGGATCTTTATCGCTCACAATAACCCTTGGGTTTCCATGTAGCTTTTGAATTGTGTCCATACATGTAGTAGCAAATGTTCTTGCTTTAAATGGATGAGATAATGCACAAAAGTGTGCATAATTGGTAAGTCTATCAACTACCACCATGATGACACTCTTTCCTTCGGACTTAGGTAAACCTGTGATAAAATCAATTGAAATCTCCTCCCAACGTTGACTTGTAATGGATAAAGGTTGTAGAAGTCCCGTGGTCTTAATTGTCTCAACTTTATTCTGTTGGAAAACCAAACGTTCCGCCACAAAATTTTGAATATCAGATTTAAGGCCATCCCAAAAAAATTCTTTCTTCACCCTGTGGTAAGTTTTTAAAAATCCCGAGTGTCTTCCTAAAGGAGAAGTGTGCAATTCCAAAAGAATATTTTGTTTTAGTTTGGAATTATTACAAAGATATAAGTGATATTTGTACCATAAAGAAGCATTTTTCCAACTAAATGTATCAGATATACTAGGATCTTGCTGCAACTTTGGAATGAGTGTCCATACTTCTTTGTCCTTCTTCCATTCATCTCTTGCTTCGGTTATCCAATCTGGTTGGATAATAGAAATGGCACAAAGCAATGCTTCCACCTCTTCATTCTTTCTTGAGAGTGCATCCGCAACAACATTAAGCTTTCTTTTTTTGTAGATTATTTCAAAGTCATAACCCAACATCTTTGTGACCCATTTTTGCTGCTCTTCTGACGATAGTCTTTGTTCCAAAAGTGTTTAAGACTATCATGATCAGTTTTTACCTTGAAGTGTCTTCCCATTAGGTAAGTTCGCCATTTCTTTAGTGCATGCAGTATTGCTAACATTTACTTCTCATAAATAGGTTTCTGTAAATACTTTCCTTTGATTGGACGACTTTCAAAAGCAATGGGTCTTCCTTCCTGCATTAAAACTGCACCAATTCCATTTCCTGAGGCATCACATTCCACAACAAAGGTTTTTGTGAAGTCTGGCGTAGCTAAGACCGGTGCTAGGCACATTGCCTCTTTAAGATGTTCAAAGGCCTTAGTTGCTTCGGGAGTCCATGAAAATGCATATTTCTTCAATAATGTTGTTAGAGGTGCTGCTATTCTCCCATAATTCTTAACAAACTTGCGATAATAGCCTGTTAACCCGAGAAATCCTCGCAAATGCTTTATTGTCTTGGGGACTTTCCATTCCTTAATGGCTTTAATTTTGTTAGGGTCTACTTTAACACCCTCGTGAGATATAATATGACCCAGATATTCCACCTCTTGTACTCCAAAGAAACATTTGGATGTTTTTGCACATAATTGTTTCTCCTGCAATAGTTTGAGCACCCTGTCAACATGTTCAACATGATCCTTCCAAGACCTGCTGTAGATTAGTATATCATCAAAAAATACTAGCACAAATTTTCTAAGGAAGGGTTTGAAAATGGAAATCATCAACCCTTGAAATGTAGAAGGTGCATTGGTAAGGCCAAAAGGCATGACCAAAAATTCATAATGACCCTCATGAGTTCGAAATGTTGTTTTCGGAATATCTTCAGTCTTCATTCTAATTTGATGATATCCCGAATGAAGATCCAACTTGGTAAAATAAATTGCTCCATGTAATTCATCCAATAATTCATCAATCACAGGAATGGGAAATTTATCTTTAATGGTGAGCTTATTGAGCTCCCTATAATCCGGACACATTCGCCATGATCCATCCTTCTTGTGTATCAATACTATAGGAGCAGAGAAAGAACTTCGACTAGGTTGAATTATACCCGCCTCTAACATTTCTGCAATCATACGTTCAATTTCGCTCTTTTGGAAGTAAGGATATCTATAAGGCCTGATGTTTGGAGGAACACTTCCTGGAATCAAATGAATAGCATGATCATGATCACGAATAGGTGGGAGTCCTTTGGGAGTTTCAAACACCTTGGAATGATTGTCCAAGACTTGTCGGAGATCTGCAGAAATAGATGATTTTGATGTTGGAACTTCTAGTGAGCATAATTGTGCAATTACGCCTCGCTGTTCTTTCTTTAGAAGCTTTGTCATGACATTAGAGCTTATTATCCTTCCTAGCTTCCCCACAATACCCCGTAATTCGACTTCCTTTCCTTCTGAAAAAAATTTCAAGAAAAGTTCTTGAAAATTAAAAGCTACCGTCCCCAAAGATTGTAACCATTGTACTCCTAGTACAACATCAACACCTCGCATAGGAATGGAAAGCATTGGACTATTCAATACATATTCCCCCATGGTTAGCTTGATATTATGGCATTTTCCAGAGAAATTTATAGTTCCTCCGTTTGCAACCATCACTTGACATTCTGGTGCTGGGTATAGGAAACAATTCAATTCCTTGGCTACCTTACAATGAATAAAATTATGGGTGATACCTGAATCAATCAACACTATTACCTTTTTCTTCTTGATATGTCCTTCTATCTTGAGAGTTTGAGGAGTGGTAATTCCTGCCAGTGCATTACACGATATGGTCGGATTCATTTCTTCCTCTTCTAGGGGTGGTTCCTCGTGTATATCCTCTTCTTGTTCATTTTCTTCTTCTTCTTCACAATCTATGTAAAATAATTTCTTCTCAGCACACTTATGACCTTTAGTGTATTTGCTATCACAACTGTAGCAAAGCCCTTTTGCTCTTTTTCTTCCAATTGTTGTGGTGTCAACCTTGTAGGTTGTGGAAATCTAGGCGTAGCAACACTTCCTTCTTTATAGAAGTGAGTGGTAGGCTTCCTTGTCGCCATAATTTTACATTCAATTTTTCTTGCCAACCTGAATGCCTTCTCGAATGAATCAGGTTCCAAAATGCGAACTTCATGTTGGATGTTATCCTTTAAAGTACCTATGAAGAGATCAATCCTGTGTTCCTCTGGAATATCAGTTACCCTTATATTCAATTTTTGGAAGTCCTCAATGTGCTCCCCCACTAAACCCTTTTGTTTGAGGTTTATCAATTGGCTAAAGAAGGTGTTGCTCTTTGTATCCTCATAATGTGCTATCATTTCCTCCGTAAAAATTGACCAAGTGACAATTTTTTTACGGGAGCAAAGCCATCGATACTATACAAATATATTTTGTTCTAAATGTAAAGTTGCAATGTGTACCTTTTGTGTGTTTTTCACATTATGGAGATCAAAATATTGCTCCATTTGTAGTATCCATGTTACAGGATCCTTTCCATCAAACTTCCTCATATCCATTTTTGGAATATGGTGGTTCTTCCCGCCAACATTAGAGTTTATGAAGTTACGATTAAGTTTTTTTTTGTTCTCATCATGAGTTTCCTCTACTATCTTTTCACCATTAGGAAACATTTCTTGTATCAACTTTGTCAAGCCTTCCATGTCTTCTTTTAGATCATTCTTCATGTTTTCCATGTTGTCTTTCATTTTTTCATCGATCTTAGCTTCCATGTCATCCATATTAGATTCCATGACAGCTTCCATGCCATCTGTCTTATATTCCACGCCTTTCTTCAAACCATCCATATTATTCTTCAAACCATCCATCTTCGCTTCCATGCCTTTCTTCAATACTTCCATTTCATTTTTTGTTGCTCTTTGCGAGATAGAAATTTGGTGCACTTGCTCTTGTAATTTTGATAGATCATGTTGCAATTCTTCATCTTCATGAGTCATAGTAGAGCCTTCTGAAGGCTTAATGGGTGTTGAATTATTTTTACGGGGCATTTTTTAGAACCCAATACTGATATCTATTCTACAATATGCCCTTGGAATCATTTCAAATTGATTCTTCAAACAAGACTTATGCAATTCAAAAAAAAAATACACACCTTTTTCTTGCTTTTGAGGAGCTCGATATATAAATTGGATTATCTCTGTGATTGCGGCTCTTAAATAATTGAAATTTGACAATGAGGTAGCCTTCTAAATTATCTTTCAAATTCCACAGGTCTGACTTGATTTGGATTCTCCAAGGCAAAGCTATGTCCAATCTCCCATAATGACCTAATTATGGACTGGTTCAGTAGAGCGAACTTGTACGACTTCCCACGTGTCACTGTTTCGTCTTTTAACTCTGAAATTGATAGAAAAGAAACTACATTCCATGTACTTGCGACCACTATTTAAGGCACTCCAATCCGATGCTAAGAGAGAGAGTAATGAATATTTTCCCATGATCACCTCTTTGAGATGAAATTCAGGAGCCTGAAAAAGCACTACCTTCCACAGATCATATCTCCGAAAATATTGTGAACCAAGCTCTGAAATTTTGCGACGATGTTCCTCAGGCTTTCGGCTTCTCACCCTAAAAATTTCAGCTTCTGAAACTTTGTAGAAAAAAATTTATAGCGAAAATTCAACGATGACCTGTTTAGAGCAGCGAAACCCTAGAATCCAAGGCTCCGATACCAAATGTTGTGAAGCCAGCTCCAAAAATAGAAGAAAAGATATATCAACGCCTTAGAAATAAGCCACTTCGAGGGGGAAACCTCCAATACATTACATGAATGAACAATTCTTGAATGATACAAATTTCAAAACCTCCTTTCTATATATAGGAGTCCAAGGGGCCACAATGTAATCCTAGCCGACCTAACAATAATAATTTAAGGGCACAATAATAACAATATGAGGGTTACAGGGGTAGAATAATAACAATAAGGGGGTTACACTAACAACAATAAGGGACTATACTAGTAATATAGGGACCTAAAAAACAGGTAGTCTTGAATCTTCCTGGTTGTTGGTAAACCTCCCACAAATTCCATGGAAATTCTTTCCTAAGGATGACTGGGTATAGGTAAGGGATGATATAGAACCTTTTTCATGTTGCTAGCCTTACTGGTACAACAAAACATGCATCCTCCTATGAACTTAACTACTTTCTCTTGCATCTTGGGCCAATACACACAACTCTGCAAATTGGCCACAATATTCTGACACCAAATTTCCTTACAAAATTGCAGGTGTGAGCCTCTCTAATTAGCTACAATCACTCACATTTAGGAACACATAGCTTATCCATCATGTAGAGTAACCCATCATGGAGATGATAGTCAAAATTTTTTTCGCCATTGTGCACATGACTTTGACTATGCAACTACTATAATACCTTGAATTCCTCATCCTATAAATATGCCTCTCTATCCGAATCATGGGTGAAAGGCTCCATGTGCATAATATTCCCCAAAGGTGTGATATTTTATGTGGGTGGCATAGAGAGCATGTCGGCCAAATTTTTTGTGCTGCCCTTCTTATACTTGATCACCAAATGAAAATATTGTAGAAACCCCATCCAGTTGTAATGCCTGGTCTATTGTAGCTTACTCTGGGCCTGGAGGTATAGTAGTGGCTGGTCATCCATGTGGATTATTCTCTCCTTTCCCATTAGATAGTGCTTCCACTTCTTCACAATTTTCGTCAGGGCATAAAGCTCCTTGTCAGAGCTAGGGTAGTTAATAACTACCCTATGAAATACTTTAGAAAGGTAGCATACATTCCTTCCTCCTTGCATCGACAACTGAAATAACATACCTGCTCACATTTGTCTCCACTTCAATGGGATGCTGCAAGTTTGGTAATGTTAGAATTGGTGCTTGACCAATCTTCTTCTTTAGCTCCTTGAAATCCATTTGCTGACCCTTTCCCCTGTAGAAACTCTTTCGACTTGCTGTTATGATGTGGAGTGGTGATGCTACTACAAAAATTGAGGCTATGAATTTCCTCAAGTTCTTTACTGCCCCAATGAAAATTTTGAACTCAAAGACATTAGTAGGCACTGGAAATTTCATGATGGCCTCCATATTTGCAGGAACTATCTTCAACTCTCCTCCACCTATCTGTTGACGGTGTTGGACCCGCCAACATTCAGGGGATCTCCCCGATATGAAGTCCCAACTAGACCCCAAACCATTTGGAGTAGGGGTCCCAATAGTGGGGTGTTTAATGATATTCCTTGGATTGAAAAGCACATAGAGTGGTGTACGATGTCCTTAGTTAAAGAAAGTGTGCGACCACGCGGAAAGTAAATATGGTGCATGAACGGTTCTAACAACAAAGGGGAAAGAAAGAATGTCCATTGGAAGCCTGTAATAGTACACAACTTGAATGGAATACACAAGCTAAAAACAAATCACACAAACTAACAAGAAGAATAGTACATAAGTTAAAGGTGATAAGTTAAAACATGATCACGCATTCAACATGATTCGTACAAATGAAAATGAAATAGTTCATAAGAATATGCGTAAGTTAAAAAACATGCATTGCAAACATAACAAGAATAGTCCTAGTACTATTACAACATAGGCATGAAGACGTTCCAAATCTGATTTTATTATAAGTGAAAGTTCCGTTCATACATACAACATGACGAACCACTTGCCCCAATAGTGGAACATGAATTCAACAACATATGATCCTCCCAAAGAAGTATTCTCCCTCTACACTATGGAGAAGCCAAGGATGAAACAAAAATCCCAAGCCTTTTCTAAGCCTAAGATTAGCCAAAAGCTTGGCTCCATGAAGCCCTTTACAAGAGTTATGAGGATGTATTTATAACCAAAGTGGGGTGACTCTTGTCATGCCCCCTTGGAGACTCTTGGACTCTCCTCATGACTCATATTAAATATGAGTCTTCACATTCCAACATGGACACATGAAATTTCACTTATACAATAATTACAAATAATATACATTTTCCACTCGTACCCATTTAAAACAAAATAGGGTAGAGACAAATTGAAAACCTAACAAGCCAAAACATTATGATGCTAGAGTTTAGGTGAACTCAAGCTGGGCAACCTCAACTTGATGTCTATCAGTCACATACTCATGCCAAGATTGGTATTGTGTGATGATATCCCCAAACCGCGAGATGGTGTCAGGCTAGAAGTAGACTCTCACCTCCATAGCATTCAGATACAATGTCTTGGAGCCAGGCTGAACCTCTTGCTCAATCAGGAACAACATCGTTCGAATATGAACATGGCCACCAATGTAGTTCTACATTTTTTGTCTGTTCAACTCCAAGTCCTCCTTGGTGGCGATCTGTTTCAGATTCTAAAAGTACTCGTCAATATCCTGTTGCATTTGGTGCTTGCACTTAGCTTTGGTGAATGAACCGACTGATGGGATCTTGTGGGTTCTCACCATGAAGTCTGAATATTTGTGATGAACGTAGCGAGTTTTTCACTATTCTGGATTAGTATCTGAAACTTTTATTCTCTAGCTCTTCCTGCGACTTCATCATATTTACCAATGTGAGTGGCACCACGTTGTACTGTATTGTCAAATCATGCACACGAGTGATGACAACTTCACATTTTTAAGGATAGTGACAAACTCTCTGCACTGAAGTTGCAAGCTTGTGAAATCAAAAAACTGCCTTATGCATGGTCATGAGCTCCTCGTATAAGTCCCTCATAGTGTCTCCAAGTGTGGATACTTTGGAAAGTATCGCTTCTCTCATTTCTTCCAAGTAGAACTGTGTGGAAGCTGCACTTTATGCTGCTATGCGGAGCTGTTTAATCTCTTGCCGAGAAACTTGTATGTTATGTACCAAATATTTGTTCTCGACCGTCAAGTACTGAGTATTTGATTTCGCAACACCTTCGAAGGCCAAGTTGGCTTCAAAAATAATGTTTGGATTCCTACTGGTGTCTGCCACAATCACCCTTGCTCTCATGAATGTAGGAGACACATGATCATCCGAGAAGTACTTTCTTCACGCTTGTAAAATGTTCTTCTGTAGTTCATCGAATGACAGATTGTACACATCCATCACTGAATCATCATCAAGGGGAACTACCTCTCATTCCTCGCTTGGGGCTTGCTCTGTGGCTGAAGGTGGCGAGGTCTACATGGTGGCATGAGGTGCACCGGGCATCAGGTCCCCATCTTCGTCTTACAGATCCAGTCCCACTTCCATGCGCGTGACTTCAATCAGCTGCTCAAGCTCCTTAGAAAACTCCCATTCCTACATCTGTTCGCTGTTCGCTCGCTCCTTTTACAGCTGGATGATATTGTATATGCTTTCAAACCTGTACGAGTGCCATTTATTCTATTGTAGCACCTTGAATTTTGTCTTGCTCCTACTTTTAATTCTCCCTTTCTCTTGTTATTCCCTCAGTTCATGTTCTACTTTCTGCATTATCCGTTCTGCTTCCCGTAATATTTGTTTCTCTCTCATCCTCTCCTATGATTTTTGTAGTCTCTACTTCCTCTTCAATTTTGCTGCCAAATTTGATTTCATAAGGATTGGATCTGATTTTATCTTCAAACTTTGTTCCTCCTCCATGCTATCAAAAAATTCCTCTTCCCCTTGTCCTACACCAGATTGCTTCCTTCTGCTACTGTTGCTAGAATTGCTGCCATGTTAGTGTTAACTCATTTTCTATAAACAATTGAGTGTCTGCATATACTGGCAAGTTGACTGGAACTTGCTCAACTCCTTCCCTAGCACTGCTTTCAGTGGTTTATTTTTAGGCAGATATATTTGGTGTCATTGTAACAGTGACTACTGGAGAGATGCTCAAAAACTACTGTACCTGTGGGACATATAAGGCACTTATGGCAAGTAAACATTAATTTTAAGCAAAACCACTTTGAAGGCATGTTCATGTAGAAAAAAGAGCATATGATGGAGCGGGTTGCACAATTTTCACTAGAAATAGGGGTTGGATGCCTATGGGAACTTCGCACTGCGCAGTCCCAACAGTCAGAGTCGAAGCTTGAGGTCTAAAACTACGAAATGCACAGTTCAACTTGGGCAGTGAGCTAGGAGATATTGTGAATTACATAGTCTTAGTGGCCAAGGATGCATAATGATGCCTGAGATTGCGCAATGCACAATTTTCCCAGCATGTACTGCACACTACGTAGTTCTAGAGGCCAAGCTCTCAGCTTGATTCTCCAAATTGCAGAGTGCCTAGCTAGGCAAAGTGAAATCAGGCTAAGGAAATGGCATATATGGCCAAGGGAAGTGTGGAAAATGAAAAAATCTAAGACATAGTGATGGATTGAGTGAAAATTGACTAAGATTTGATGAAATGAGAAAAATCAAGTGCACAAACCAAGTAAACAGGAAGAAAACCAAATCGGTGAGGAGAGTCGCCACAACGGCGACCATCCATGAAAAAATGAAGATATTGATGCAACACCTATGAAAGGAAACGATAACTTGAAACAACACTTCTGAGATATAAATCAAGTTAAAATGCCAATATGCATGCAAATAAACAATCAAAACAACACTCACATAAACCAAACGACAAAAAACGACATAAAAGGCACAAAAAGTGAAAAATGCAAAACTCGCCCGGAAAAGCGAAGACGACTGTACCGAAGGTTCCTTGATATCTTAGGGAATGTTAGAGCTCCAATATCGAGTGTGAAAATGAGCTCCAGGGGTGTCGATTAAACAAATTTGAGAAAATTAGGGTTTATGACGCACATGCCAGAAATCAAGGAAAAAGTGACACATGGTGAAAGTTAAAAAAAAAACAAGTGTGCCCTCTTCGGGTTACTAGAAATAGATCCCTAGATTCTAGGGATGCATTTTTATTTTCTCAACTTTTCTGCTTTTCCTGAGAAAACTTGCCATGCACATCATCGAGAAGGATTGTGCTGTTCCAGGGAAATGGAAGCTCCCGGCTCAGTGCACTGTGCAGTTTTTGAGCTCATTGAGGAATTGCACTATTTTTGGGCTCAATGATGGGATGTATGTCATGAATGCATAATTTCCGAGCTCAAGGATGGGATGCCAATCATGACTGTGAAATTCAAAACATCATTGTCAAGACTGGCTCCATGAATCACGCGGTTTCAGGAGGGAAGCCCATAACTGCTGCACAAGGCTTAGACAAGGGATGATCTTGTGGCTTAGAAAATATTTTATAAGTTAAAATCAAGTGAACACAAGCAAAACTAAAATATAACAACATTCTAATCTAGGATACGTGATAGTAGTGCAAGTTAAGCTCTTGTGAAAAGAGGGTTAGGCTCCAAAATTTAAGCAATGGAAAAATTTTGGAGGGTTGTTGTAGCCATTACAACATTGGTGACGCATTGGTAGAAATCCAACTCTTTGAATGAATCTTATTTTATCTAAAACTGGTCTCACCCTTCTGGAAGTATTGGTAAATTCATTGATTATCACACCTCCCTCACTTAGTCTGAGTTAAAGACATAGCCCCTTCCATCCTCTTCATCGATAGAATACTAACCAAGCCAAGTCACATTGAGTTTTTTTGATTGGGAATGAGGAGTATATTAGTGCACAAGTAAAAGAAAAATGTCAGAGCCTTTATTTTTATCTTTGGTGTTGCCCCACTGCCAACATGCCTGGATAATACCCCGACGGAGTCACTTCATGAACACAAATGTTTCTCCGCTTCCAGCGAGCCTGGAAAATACCCCGATGGAGTTTCTTGCTTTACCTCTCTGCACAAGAAGCCTTTTCTCTTCTTTCTCCCTTTATTTCATTTTTTCATTTTTCATTTTTCAGAGAACTATGCATAGGCACTGATTTATTTGATGGGGTAGAAGAGGGATCCCGACTTATTGAGAGAATAATAGGTTGTTCCTTTAGAGAAGTATGTTTATGTATACCTATGACATAATTGTTAAGGTTTTCCTCCCCTCCTTACTCTACTATACTAGGGTGAAAAGGATTAATTAAATATATAATAACAGATTAGAGTAGGTAGAACCAGTTAAAACCAAAACATAATGATTTCACCGTGAATCTCTCTGATAAGGAATGCATTTTCCATCTGAGTATCATCAACCAAAAGGACACAATATTCACACAAAGAGAAGGAATATACATAAAGCCAAGTGTTGGTAGAAGAATAACTTTCCTCTTGGATTTCACCATGCTTGTTTCATAATCCAAACACGGTCTCATGCAGAAACTAACCTAATACTGAAAACAAACAAGAAAAGGAAAGGAGAAAAACTGAAAACAAATGATCAAAAGAAAATCAAATCAAAGAACAAGGAAAAGTAAATGCTAATCCTACTCCTAACCTAAGAAGAAAGTAGGCCAACTCATGCTAAGTGATACTTCCAATGCAACTACCGACGCATTGGTTGGCCTATGTGGGTGAGAGAATACATGTCAAGAAATATACACATGTAAAGCATATAACAAGAAAGATAAGACAATGTAACACAAAACGTTTGAAGTTTGAAAGAACGCGCATAAAAGTAAGAATGAAAAGCGCAAGGAAGACAATCCGTGGTTGTGTCATGGTGTCCTGATACACTGCGAGCCAAATACTTACACATGCAAATTTTCAAACTGTGAGGTCCAGAAAACATAAAGAAAGAAAGAAAATTTCGTTTTTCCACGGTTCTCTCCAAGTACGACTCCTCCATTGATTGAGTGATAGGATTGTAAAAGACAGATGAAGGATGCGAAAATTGTAAAATAAAAGGAATTTCAATATGTGAAATGGAGTGATGAGGATGCTCAAAATATTCAACAAACTTATGATAGGAGGTGAAAATAACCTCAAGACTACGAGAACTTGACATAACCATTAGCTTGGGTTGAAGTGCCTCAACAACTTGAGGAAGGTCCAACTCATTAGAAGATAGATCATCAAATATTGGCGGCTTGGAAAAATCAATAACAAGAAAAATAGAATTGTGACCAACTAAATCAATGAAAATGTCACGACAACCACGATCATAAAGTTCAAGATCACAATTGAAGGTATCCTCATGATTTGATGAATAATATAGAGGGGAAGATGAAAAATGACAAATTTCACCCTTGATGTTTCTAGAAAGGTATGATGAGGAATTGGGAAGATCCGTGATAGAAAATTCATCCTCTTTGCATTTAGATGAAAAACTGGCATTCCGCGAATTCTGCGAATGATTGCAAGTATTAATAGTATCAAAAATTGAATTATCACTTGATTCAAATAGAATGATAGAATTGAATACAATGTCAGGATAATGCGGAAGATCTGCAGAAGGAAGAGAGTCATCCTTCATCGTAAATTCTTGTTCGAATCTTGACTCCCGCGCATACTCATCATAAATGACATCGCATGTTGGATGCCCAACAACAACACCATCCAATACCTCATCCTCATGAACATAAATGGAAATATTTGAAACAGATGAAACCACAAACTCACAATTCAGAGGATCAGAGGGACCAAAGGATGGAGGATGAGGAGAAAAAACTTCATCACACTCATTAGGCTTGCAGTCCAAAATTGCACAAGGGTTCTAAGTATGCAAGGTGGGAAGAGGTGATGATAGTTCAACATACGGGTTTTGAAAATTTTCCACCTCAACCTGCGGAAAAAGAGCTATTTGATGAGAAGCAGATGAAGGGTTACTTGGAACAACAACCTTGTCCGTCATAGATTTAGAAGCTCTAGCCTTGCGATAGGTTAGGAGTGACTTGAAAAATTCTAAGTCTTGTGGAGTTATGAAATGCGAACAAGATGTATAAATTCTTTGGTCAAGATATCCCATTCAACATCATTTCATGGAAATTCACAACATAGATATAGAAAACGATTGTGAAAATTATGTAGCAATTCATCGGGTGATTTTTTCAATTACGAAATTTTTTGGCACAAATGTTCGTGATCATATGTGTCAAAATCACGGAACAATTTTGTGACAAAATTTTTGAAAGAGTGAATCAAGCATCGGTCAATGTGTGACGCCATTTCCTTATGCGTCCTTCAAACGTGAGAATGAACAACCTACAACCAACATCCTCAAAGGGGATGTTGCGCTTTGTGAAAAAATGAAGAAAGCGATCAATATGATCAAGCAAGGTTGTTTCACCCTCACCATTAAATCTAAGACATGACAAGTCATCGATGATATTCACTAACACTTGGAATTTTAGATTTCTGGAAAAACATGCCGAGAGTGTGATTCGGGAAGATGTCATAAAATGAGTTCGAAAATTCAAAGTATACTTCAAGGGCTCAACTTGTCATCTGGCCCTCCTAGCGCCAAAAATGTTGACAGTGCTGGAACCACCAACATTCATGGGATCTCCCAGATATGAATTTCAAAATAGACCCCACACCATTTGGAGTAGGAGTCCCAATAGTGGGGTGTTTAATGATGTGCCTTGGATTGAAAAACACATAGAGTGGTGTATGGTTGCCTTGGTTAAATAAAGTGTGTGACCTTGCAGAAAGTCAATATGATGCATGAGTGGTTCTAATAACAAAGAGGAAAGGAAGTGTGCCCCTTGGAAGCATGTAAAAGTATGTAGCTTTAAAGGAACACACGAGATGAAAATACATCACACAAAATAACAAGCTGATCTGGGTGGATATTGGTGGCCACTGGCTTATTCCACTTGGACCCCCACCATTGTTTCTTTCAATTTTTCAGTTTCCTTAATTATAACAGAATTTACTATTTTTGGCAGTTTTTCAGGTCATGAACTTCCAGAGCCATTTTTAGGACCTAAACGATGTTTTTTTTTTGTCTTTGACTCACTTTGCAGTCGAAATTTGTATTCCTTAGATATATATTTCTAATGAGGTATTGTGCACGCCAAACGAAGATCGTATGCCAATGTTACAGCGCCAGGAAGTTGATGTACCAAGTTACCCCAACGGGGCCCACAGTTTGGCGATTCATCTCCTAGGGTTAAGTTTTTGGATGTTTATGGTTTTCCATTATTTCTGAATAATAAATAGGCCTTTGAGCCTCATTGTAACACAATTCAGAGGCATGTAGCCACCACAACTCTTCTCAGAGATAAGCTACCATCGCCCAGGCTAGTTTGTTTCCATTATGTACGTAAGCATATTTCAACTCTTTTATATTAAATAAATTAAGTTTTCTTTCTACTGCATCTCTTTGTTTATGTTTATATCTATATTCTATTGCGTTCCTGCATAAATTCGGATCACAAAAAAATTAGTTCATAAGTTAAAGGTGATGAGTTAAAACATGAGCACACATTCAACCAGATTCGTACAAATGCAAATGAAATAGTTCATAAGCATATGCGTAAGTTAAACAACATACATTGCAAACATAACAAGAATAGTCCTAGTACATTTACAACATATTCCCGAAGACGTGCCAACTATGATTTTTTTTTAAGTGAAAGTTCCATTCATAGATACAACATGACGAACCACTTGCCCCAATAATGGAATGTGAAGTAAATAACACCGGATCCTCCAAAATAAGTATCCTCCCTCAATGCTACGGAGAAGCCAAGGCTGACACAAAACTCCCAAGCCTTTTCTAAGCCTAATCCTAGCCAAAATCTTGGCTCCCAAAAGCCCTTTACAAGAGTTATGAGGATGTATTTATAACCAAAGGGGGGTTACTCTAGGCATGCCCCATTTGTGACGCTTGGACTCCCCTCCCGACTTCTCATATTAAATATGACTCTTCACATTCCATCATGGACACACGGAATTTCACTTATACAATAATTACAAATAATATACATTTTCCATTCATACCAATGTAACACAAAATAGGGTAGATACAACTTGACAACCTAACAAGACGAAAAAATATGATGCTAGATTTTGGGTGAACTCAAGCCGGTCATACTCAACTTGATGTATCTCAGTCACATACTCATGCCAAGCTTGGTATTGTGTGATGATCTCCCCAAACTATGAGATGGTGTCAAGTTGGAAGTGAAATATCGCCTCCATAGCATTTAGGTACAATGTCTTGGAGCTGGTTTGAACCTCTTACTCAATTAGGAACAACAACATTCAAATCTGAACAAGGCCACCAATGTAGTTCTGGATGTTCTATCTGTTCAAATCCAAGTCTTCCTTGGTGGCGATTTGCTTTAGCTTCTCCAAGTAATCGTCAATATCTTGTCGCACTTGTAATTTGTGCTTAGCTTGGGTGAGTAAACCGACTGATGTGATCTTGTGGGTTCTCACCATGAAGTCCAAACTGTTGTAAAACCATGCATATGTGGCCTGAATTTTTGTGATGAATTCGGAAAGTTTTTCGTTGTTCTGGATTAGTATCGTAACCTTTGATTTATCTAGCTCTGCTTGTGGCTTCTTCATATTTACAAATGTAAGTGGTGCCACCTTGTACCGCATTGTCCAATCATGCACTTGAGTGGTGGTGACTTGTACATTCTTAAGGATAGTGACAAAATCTCCGCACCGAAGCTGCAAGCTTGTGTAATCGAACAACTGCCTTATGCATGGTCATGAGTTCCTCGTAAAAGTCCCGCATAGTGTCTCTAAGTGTGGATACTTAAACAAGTATCACTTCTCTCATTTCTTCCAGGTATAACCATGCAAAAGTTGCACTCTATGCTGCTCAATCTCTTGCCGGTCCGTCTATATGTTCTGTACGAACTGTTTATTCTCGGTTGTCAAGTACTGAGTGTTTGAGTGTTTTGAGGCCAAGTTGGCTTCGGAAATAGTTTTTGGATTCCTGTTGGTGTCCGCCACAATCACCATTTCTCTCATGAATGCAAGAGGCACATGATCATCCAGGAAGTTATTTCTTCACGCTTGTATAATCTTCTTCTGCAGCTCATCAAATGACACATTGTACGCATCCATCGCCAGATCATCATTAAGGGGAACTACCTCCCCTTCTCGCTCGGGGCTTGCGCTGCGGCTGAAGGTGGTGGAGTCTACATGGTTACTTGAGGTGCGCTAGGCATCAGGTCCCCATGTTTGTCTTGCGGATCCAATCCCACTTCCATGCCCGTGAATTCAATCAATTTTTCAAGATCCTTCAAAAACTCTCGTTCCTGCATTTGTTCGCTCGCTCCTTCTACTGTTGGCTAATATTGTATATGATTTTCAACCTGTATGGGTGTCGTCTCTTCTGCTGTAGAAACTTTCCTTCCTTATTCTTCTAACTTCTACTTATCCTTTTCTCCTGTTCTTTCCTCAATTCTTGTTCTAATTTTTGCGTTATCCATTCTATTTCCTATAAGCTTTGATTCTCTCTCATCCTCTACTCTGCTTTTTGTAGCTTCTGCTTCCTCTTCACTTCTACTTCCAAATATTATTTCATAAGGATTGGATCCACTTTAATCTTCAAAATTTGTTCCTCCTCTGTGCTGTCAGCAACCTTCCTCTTCCCCTTGTCCTGTACTAGATTTATCCCTTCTGCTATTGTTGCAGGAATTGTTTCCATGTTAGTGTTAACTCCTTTTCCATAAACATTTGTGTCTGCATATACTGGAAAGTTAACTGAAACTTTCTAAAATTCTTCCCAGTATTAATTTCAATGGTTTATTTTGAGGCAACTCTCTTTGGTGTCATTGTAATAGTGACTGCTGGAGAGATGCTCAACAATTGCTGTACATGTGGTAGAGATAAGGCACTCATGGAAAGAAAACATCAGTTTTAAGCAAAACCACTTTCAAGGCATGTTGATGTAGAAAAATAGGGATATGATGGAGGGGGTTGTGAAATTTTCACTCGTAAGAGGGGCTGGATTTTTGTGGGAACTACGCACTGCACTGTCCCACCATTCAGGGTCAAAGCTTGAGGTCTGAAACTACGCAATGCACATTTTAACCTAGGTAGTGAGATGAGAGAGACTGCGCATTCCGTAGTCTCAGTAGTCAGGGATGAAAAATGAGCCCTAGGACTACGTAATGTGTAGTTTGGCATTCTGGTACTGCACATTGCAAAATTCCAGGGGCCAAGCTCTCAGCTTGAGCCTCCATATTCCGCAATGCCCAACTGGGCAAAGTGAAATCGGGCCAAGGAAATGACATTTATGCCCCAGGGAAGTGTGGAAAATGAGAATATATGAGAGATAGTGATGGCCTGAGTGAATATTTGAATAAGTGTTGATGAAACAAGACAAATAAAGTGCAGAAACCAAGTAAACGTGCAGAAAACCAAATCAGTGAGGAGAGTCGCCGCAACGATGACCATCAGTGAAAAAATGAAGAAACCGATGCGACACTTGTGAAAGGAAAACGATAACTTAAAAAAACACTTATGCAAGCTAAATAAAGTTAAAATGGAAACATGCATTAAAAGAAACAAGCAAAATAACACTCACACAAGCCAAATGAAAAAAAGCGACAGAAATCGCAAAAAGCGGTAAATGAAAAACTCGACCGGAAAAGTGACGACGACTGTATTGAATGTTCCTTGATCTCCTAAGGAATGCTAGAGCTCAAATATCGAGTGTGAAAATGATCTCTAGGGGATTCAATTAAACAAATGTGAGAAAATTAGGGTTTATGACACACATGTCAGAAATCAAGGAAAAAGTGACACATGGTGTAAGTTTCGAAAAATGGAAAGTGTGCCCCCTTCGGGTTACTAAAAATAGATCCCTAGATTCTAGGGATTCCTTTTTATTTTCTCAACTTTTTGATTTTCTTGAGAAAAATTGCTATGCACATCAACGAGAAAGATTCTGCAGTTCCGGGGAACTTGTAGCTCCCGGCTCAGTTTTTGAGCTCAATGAGGAATTCCATTGTTTATGGGATTAGTGCTGGGCTTCCTGTCATGACTTCCCAGTTTTCGAGCTCAAGGCTAGGCTTCTAGTCATGACTGCGCAATTAAGAACATCAAGGTCAAGACTGGCTCCATGAATTGCACGGTTTCTGGATGCAAGCCCAGAACTGCTGCACAAGGCTTAGACAAGGGATTAGCTTGCAACTTAGAAAATATTTGCTAAGTGAAAAGCAAGAGAACACAAGAAAAACTAAAAAATAAACAACAATAAAAGCAATGATACCTAACAGCAGGTTAAGTAAAACTCCCGTGAAAAGAAGGTTAGGCTCCAAAATCTAAGCAATGGAAAATTTTTGGAGGGTGGTTGTAACAACTACAACACTATCACGTACCCCAGATACACCAAATACTGTTGTGCAAACTCACACTTCTTGAGATTTTCTAGCAGTTGGCGCTTATTTAATGTCTCCAAAACCTACATCAAATGTGAGATGTGATCCTCCCAGGTGGCAATATATACTAGTATATCATCGAAATAAAAAATAACAAATGAATCTATAAAATTATGTAATACATCATTAATCAATCTCATAAATGTAGCCAGTGAATTTCACAGGCCAAATGGAATGATCAACCACTCATACAAACCTTGCCTAGTTTTGAAGGTGGTCTTCCACACATTTTTTTCTTTGATTTGAACTTGGTGATATCCAGAATTTAAGACTAGCTTGGTGAAGTATTTCGATTGTTGCAACCGATTCAATAGATCATCTATCCTGGATAAGGGTACCTATTCTTGAGCGTGATTTTGTTCAATGCCTTGTAATTTGTACACATCCTCCAATTCCCATCCTTCTTTGGCACAATGATGACGGGTGACAGAAATGGTGATGTACTCGGTTGAATGAAACCTTGTTCCAGTAGTTGCTACAAATATTTCTTCCCCTCACTTGCTTCTATAAGAAACTTCCTGTACAACCAAATGTTCGACAATAGACAGATCTCATGCTCCACTTCCCTCTTAGGTAGTAACCCTGTTCGATAATAGACAGATCTCATGCTCCACTTCCCTCTTAGGTAGTAACCCTTTAGGATCTCGGAACACATCCATGTATGCCTATAAAAACTCTTTCAGTTGTTGTTTTTTTTCTTATTACACCCCTCCATGTATGCCTTTCCTCTTACTCACTCTTCGACAAACTGATTTTCTCTTAAAATAATAAAACAGACTTCTTGGTGGAATTGATAATTTTTTTGGCTTGGTTGGCACGTACTAGATTTTTTTTTGCATTTACTTTATGCACATTGATCATGAACGAATTTCCATCCTTCACGATCTGATATTGGTTAGATCTCTACATGAATATTTCATCTCACATGTACATGTAGGGACTCCCAAACATGATTCCATATACATCAAGGGGAATCACATCTCGTTCCACTTCATCATTAAATTAAAAAATGATGGAAAATATAATTTTGCAATATTTTGTTACATTCAACTTTGCATCCTTATTTACCCATTCCATTGGATATGGGCTTCGATGGTCAACTTCCAATCCTAATCTTGACCAACTCTGATGCAATTAGATTCACCTACAATCTTGAGTCAAATAGAGAATCAATCTTGGTCTTCTTGACCCACATATTTATATGGAAGAGTTTGGTCATTTCTTTATCTTCCTATTGCTGAAGGCTAGTCAGATTCACCTTCGTTTGCACTGATGGATATACGATCTTCTAATCCACATCTGAACTACTTTTAACTTGGTTTCCCAAATTAGTGTCCACGAGATTCTTCTTCTTATTGTATTTCTTTTTGTTCTTCGGGTTAAGACCGGGATGTAACTTCCAACACTTCTCCTCTATATGACAGTCAATGTTGCAGTGATTGCTAGGATATTTGGGCTGGTGTGCCATGCGCTCTATCTTTTTATCTTTTCCACCATTTTTCTTCTTCCCCCCTCCTTAGAAGCATCCTGCTTCTCCTTATTCTTTAGTCCACTTGATTGTGCTTTCTTCAGACCTATGTTATCCAAGTATCATGCCTATACAAAAGCCTCGTCCACCGATTTAGGCTTGAACAACATCACTTGCTCATGCATATGGCGGTTTAGACCCCCCAAATACTTGAGGAATACATATAGGTTCTTTGGGGAGATACCCAACATTATGTCCATCTTTTTGAACTTTGTGGTATACTCCTGCATACTTTTTCCCAATTTTTTCCTATTTTACTTGCTAAAGAACACACCATAAAAAATATATTTTCATTATGAGGCATGGAAACTCTTCCTTCCATGTGATACATTGTATTAGACAAAATTTTTCTTAAGTGTGATACACTGCATTGCACCAAAGACTCTTTTTGAGGGATACATTGATGGCACCGAAGTTTCCTCCCATGTGATACATCACATCACATTCATGTTTCCTTCCTTGTGATACATCTTAAAACACAAAAGTTTATTTTTGTGTGATACATAATATTGCACCAAAAGTTTCCTTTTCTGCGATATATTGTGTCCCATCCATGCTTCCTTCATTGCAATACCTCAAATTGCACAAAAGCTTACTATTGTGTAGTACATGCATCACACCTAAATTTGGTTCTCTATAATACATCGCATCACACCAAAAATTACTTCTATGCAATACATCACATCACAACAAATTTGGCTTCCATATGATAATTCACATTGCACCAAATTGTCTTTTCATAAGATACATCAAATTACAACTAGCATATCCATATAAATTAAATTGCTAGTAAATGTCCATAGACATCAATTTATGATAATAATAAAAAAACTTACTTCATGACACATCTCACATTGCTAAATTTTAAAAAATCGTAATAATTTACTAAATTATAACTTTATTTTAAATTATTATTATTAACTATAAAAATAATTAATATATAAGTTAGGAATATATACATTTAAAAAACATATAGCAAGTCATTTTTAACCATGGATATTATTAATCTATAAGTATGATTTGTTACAATACCATGAGCCAACACCATGGCTTATCAATACCACATACCCAAAATACCATAACTCATTTCAAGTGACACTTTTCCATATGATATTTTTTTAATTAATCAATTTATTTAAAAGGGAAAAAATGCATAACTACTTTGGAGATAAATCTTAACTATTGATTTGTGGACACTACTAAAACTAGAAATTGCCCCAAATGTTGCAAAGGAAACGTCGTAAGTCAATAATATATGAAAAAAAACATAGATGAAGAGTGATGTGATATAATATGTGATCTACATGTAGCCCGATTTTAATAAAAGAGAAATGTTAATGTTGTTGCCATTGAGTAACTTTTTATAATTGGGATCTCTTTCTTTTCTTTATCATGTGAATATGTTAATGAGCACTCAGAATCAGATGTATGTTAGCCTTTATTTTAATTAATGAAAAAAATGCAACATGCAATTCTAGCATGGGAAATCAATAATGTCGGGGTTAAATTTGAATATAGACATAAAATTTCTAAGGTAAGATAACTCTTAATGGTTCTCTATAGAATTTGAAAGGATTTATCATTGAATGAATTGTAGGGTGAATACCTTTTAAACCCTTACAAACACATACAACATAACGCATTGTAATACACTCTATTAGAATTACGTTATTTGAGATTGTTAATAACGTACTTGTTACACATTCAAGTAAGGAAAGTGTGTTGTGCTAGATTTTTATTACTATACTTGTTTTGTTGCTCATCACCTCTCTTTCATTCACACTTCTACTCAAATTATTAGTAGGCCCAATTCATGCATAACCTTAAATATGAATGCAACCACAATCTATACATTATAAAGTTCTTAGTGTCAAACAATAATCTTCAAACACAATTTTTTTAGTTTTGATGAAATTTAAGATATGCTGGTACATTTGAATCTTGTTGGACTGTGTACATGGTTTTGAATAGGAAGTGAATAATATTGTTTAGTTTATTTAACGATTAGTTTATGACTAATAAAGTCCAAACTATTGCATGAATTATGACGGGCATTATGATTTCTCCTCCACCTTCAAATCTTGATCCAAACATGCAATTTATAAACAATAACCAAATAATCATATCTATTGTCTTATAACCCACAAGCCCACATTGATTTAAATTGTGTCCAATCCATTCACCTTGAATCCACACCACTACCAACAAAACCCACATTTAACATGAAGCTAAAACCCTTCCTAAAACACCACTCTAATGTCACAAAAAACCAAGATTTCCATATTCCCTAAACCTATCAAAGCATAAACTAACAGAGGCCCCATGAAGGGCCCAATCAACTTCAAATCCCCCAAAAGCTTATGATAATCCTTGGAAATATCAACAACCTTGTAATATTCATGAAGGAAAATCATGAACTGATTTAAATTCTTCCACATAGAGCTTGAATGATAGGAAATGGATGCATATGTGACATCCTATCCTTCCAGACTTAACATAGGAATATCCCCTCCTAAATGATTTTATAACAAATTAGTAACATCATAAAGATTTCCACTAATTGAAATCCACAGATGTTTTAGCTTATCATGAATTTTAAACTCTAAAGTGTTGATTTTCCTCAATGAGGGACACTTCTTTGAGCTTGAAAGTTTATCCAAGTTCAACTCTTTTTGAGGTCTGAACTTGGATCGTAATGCCTTCATATTTAATTCTCAAATAAAATCATCCTTCTTTAGATTCCTAACAATAAGATAGATTTCCATGCTTTTATGTCTTTTATTGACCTAACTTTGAAGTGTTTATTACTTAATTACCATGTCTCTCACTTCGTAACTAAAGTGATTACCGAAAATAACATAGATGCATAATGTTTCTCCCAAATATATTGCACTAAATGCTTATGGGTGCACCAAGAGGAAGGAGATGCCCATTTTTTCTAGGTGGGTCTTCATTTTGAATCTCCTCCTATAGTTATACTTCTCTTTGGATTGATCATCTTCTATGACAAGTCATGAAAGGGATAAGTGATTCTTGGTCATAATTAAAGAAATATTCACCAAGCATGTTCCAAGTATTGGATATAGATGGTGACAATATATGTCTTATATGTTCCAAAGTATTTTAATGACGACAATCGATGTCTTATATGTTCCAAATTGATGATTTCCAAGAGACACATATGGATGTGCAAGATAATACAAAAAAACATTTAGTGACACTCTAAAAGAATCTATATGATTGACCTAGATCCACTATCTAGATAAATAAGAAAAAAGAAAAGAATACACCATCATATATAGAAATCCTTTTAACAGGATTTGATGTCGGAATGTATCTAAGTAAAATATCCATGTACAAGTGAAAATCAAATCTCACAATGATTGTGCTAAAGAAATGAAAAAACACGTTAAAAATAAATGAAATGTAGACCTAATGATTATAGGTCAAAAAATTCCTTCACAATAAATGAAAAATGAAATAAAAAATTATTCAAAATAGGTAAAATCACCAAATTGTTCCCAATTAAAGTATAATAGGAGATCTTTTCAAGTTGAAGAAGTCAAGCACATAATGCAACCAACTACTTAATTGATTTTCCAAAAGTAATGAATGTGAGATGATTAGTATGCTTTTAGGATAAAAGAAAAATACATAAGTAAATAAAGATAATAAGAGAATAATAAGTGTAAAACTTATTTTGTTTTTTCCAAAGTTCAAAATTTTAATCATATACTTATTAAAAATACAATTTAAATAATTATTTGAATTAAAATTATATAGATGAATGTCTTTTGAATTAATCATATCATTAGGATTTGGTCGATGTTTTGAACCATTTAATGTGGTTCATCCTCAGGACAAGGTGGATAAACTAATCAATCTTAATGAATAAATATTGTGGATGCACCACATTATATGGTTTGAAAGATCGACCCAATTCTAAAGACATTCATTTACATTATGAATCACAAAAATCTTAGATCTAACATTAAAATTAGATATTTAAATGCAAATTTTATAATTAAATTAATAATTTATATTAACTTCAAAAATTAAATTAAATATAACCTTTTCAAACAAACAATATTAATTTAAATTTATTAAATATATACAAAATATTTTAAATAATAATAATAAATTAAATCAGCCATCACTAAACAATTCACAAGTGTGTTCGGTGGCTTCTGAAGAAAGCTCCAATTTCTAGAATGTATCAAATGGTGATGAGAATTTAAATTTTAAATCTTCGTGCATAACCAAGAGGGGAATAAGCTATAGAAAATGATAATGAGAATTTAAATCTTTTCGTGCATAACCAAGAGGGGAATAAGCGATAGAAAATGGTAATGAGAATTTAAATCTTTTCGTGCATAACTAAGAGTGGAATAATCCTCTCCGTTAAACCATAAGAAACAATTTAGTTTCATTATTTTTTAAAGTATATATTTGATTCATTTTATTTTAACAATTAACTATTAATTTAATGGCCAAAAAAACCTTTAATCGTGTAGCATTCCATACAGAATGACAATTGAGAGAGTTGAGTTGTTTTGAAAGGAGTATTAATTTTATGCTTTTAATTTTATTTTTATAAAGTCAAAATGTTAAAATTACAACATATCTATTATAGTGGGATCAAATATTTACATGGGAGTTAAGTTTATATATGAACCTGAAATATAAATAACTTTTTAAATAAAAAGTGTGGAGAAATTTTCGTTAAAATATAATATTGCAATATTGATCTCACCCCAACCCAATAAAAGGTGGCCACTGCTGAGAAAATACTAATTAAAATGTAATATTATTACATTTTACCTAGATTTAAGTTTATTTATGAACCTAAAATATAAAGAACTTTTTTAATAAAAAGTGAATTGGGTGTGGGGAAATCTTGGATAAAATATAATATTACAATATTTATATCATCCCAACCTAATAAAAAGTGGCCACGGGTGGGGGAAAATACTAATTAAAATGTAATATTGTTACATCTTACCTAATATTTTTGGTCACACCTCAACCTAAATATTACATTTTACACAATATTTCCCCTCACCCTACAGTGGAGTTTGTTTACTTTCAAACTTCAAATATAAAGAAAAATTACAATAAGAAGTGGACTAGTTGAGGGGAAATGTTGGGTGAAATGTAATATTATAATATTATATTTCACCCAATAGAACCTAGTAAAAAGTGGATGGAGTAGGCAAAAATATTAGATAAAATATAATAATTACATTTTAATTTTTTTTTACCTTTACAAGCTACATGGATTCAATGTCATTGTTTTCTACAACTAATTAATTACCCCCCAAAATAGATTATACTCCATATTAATACCATGGGTCAATACCATAGATTCTTAAAACCATGGGTCAATAACATTTATAGCATTACATTATGTTACACTTCTATAACTTACCATAATCATTGCATCTCGACTCAATAAAAGAATTACTTTATCTCACTATATAAAGTTTGATGTAAAATAACAATGAAAATTAAAGTATTTTATTTATTTCAGACATTAATTTTTAAAATAATATTATTACTTTTATTTTTAAATTGCAAACGAGCCATCTCTAATGTATACATATCTCTATCATATACATATATTAACCATATATATATTGTAATGTGACATATACATCTAATCAACACAACCACCTAAAAACAATTATGCGTTTCATATGCATAAACTTTTATTTAATTTGATAAAATGTTTACAATACACATCAACTTGAATAACATACATATATTTTAATGTAACATATATATCTAATTAGGACAACAACCTAAAAACAATTATTCTTTTCATATACATAGACTTCTATTTAAGTTGATAAAATCTTTACAACACGCATCAACTTGAATAACATCTGGGATTGTTAGTTTTCTTGAATGTTTTCTCTGAGCAAGAGGGAAATGATTGGTTAAATATGCTTTCAAATTTCAAAGAATTATGGGCGAAGAGGTTTTGAATTTTAGGGATTTATAGAATGTTCAAGTGCACCAATCGAGAACCAATGGATAGTATTAATACTCTGCCAAGAAAATCCTATGGTGTTGATCATGATTGCTCTTAGTACTGAGTTGTTTCTCGAAGTAACTGTAAAATAATATTTTGCTGGGCACATCTGATACAAAAGACGAAACTGCAATGGTTTGATGTTGTTTTTTTCATAAGCTATTGCAGCTCCATCTTTACTATTAAATGTGTCTAATCAAATTATATTTTGGACTTTTAATTATATTTTAAGAAACAATTATTATGACGGATTTATTTTTTAGGTTTTTGGGCAGATAATTGGTTCTAAAAAAAGACTAGATGTCTAAATTTACATGTATTTTTATTAATTTGAGATATTTAAATATTTTTCAAATTTTAGATAAATTTATAATAATATATATATATATATATATATATATATATATATATATATATATATATCAAATTTAACATTTTCAAAATAGAAAACAAAATATTTAAATTTAAAACTTGAATTCATATCCACAATAAACTTAGTTTACTTTATCATTTATAAGTTTCTAATCACTCAAAATGATATAGGGGTGAATCCACTAGACTGAAAAACACTATTTAAAAAAAAATTAAAATTTAAAAGAAAACATTAAAAAAACAATGTCTCACTACAAGGAAAAGACCTTCTATCAGAGGTTATAACAAAGGTTTTTAGTGTTATAAAATTGGCCACAATTTTCAAAAAAACATTTGCTACAACATCCATTTTCGGTAACAGAGGTTTTGGCGGAGCTTCTAACATAATTTCAACACAACTAAAAAAACTGGGTGGCCAAAGGTTATTACAGATGTTTTTATCATTGGTGCGATATTCAAGTGTCAACACACCGGTGCGTTTTAGAGTAAATGCACCGGTCCTGCAAACCTACCAAGCATCGGGACGAAAAACAAATAAAGGACGCCCCAGGATATTTAGTGACATCCCGGTGCATGTCATCCAGACAGTCGCCCGGGGGAGGTCGAAGGTGCATGCATCAGGCCGTAAAGGTCTAAAACCGCACCAGGCACACTGTAGGTGATACAACGCACCAGATTGTTCTAATTGGTATTGAGATTTGTGCGGTGCCCATAGGTCGTATCAACTCACTGGTTCATAGTATTATAGAAACGCACCGGTGCACAGTATCACATAAACGCACTGATTGTTATAATTCGTATTGGTATTTGTGTGGTGCTTATAGGTCGTAGAAACGCACCGGTGAGCAGTCTCACATAAATGCACTGGTGCACAGTATCGGACAAATGCCCCGAGAGTTATAATTGGTATTGGTATCTTTGCGGTGCCCATAGGTCGTAGAAACACACCGATGCGCTTTATCATAAAAACACACCGGTGTACAATAACTAACATGCACCAGTGTCCATTTTGTAGTTTTTAGAAACATCGACCCGTGACAGTGCAATTATTGTGATTTTTAAAAATTCAGTATTCATCAAAAGTCGACACATATCTTATAACAGTATTCATATCAATTAAATTTTTATTAGTGCATTTGAATGTGATGTTTGGATTAATTTGTTATATCATATCATAATTATTGTGATTTTTTAAAATTCATTATTCAACAAAAGACGGCACATATCTTATAACAATATTCATATCAATTAAATTTTTATTAGTGCATTTGAATGTGATGTTTGGATTAATTTGTTATATCATATCACCAGATTTCACATCTCTTCATTATAATATTTAATCATCCATATATTTAATCAGTGGTGTTACATTTCACATCGATAATAGAGAACAAAATAGAATAAATTAAAACATATTTTATTATATATATATATATATATATATATATATATATATATATATATATATATATATGAATAAGATACTCTTTTTCATACAAAATGGGACAATTATTGGTATCTCTTTGTCTTTTGATTGGGACACTATTTCCATTACATTAAACAAAATGTTTGATTTCACAGACAAATATTTCAAAAAATACAACGCCTTGCTTTGATATCCAAACATAGTGATCATCATTATTCGCTTGAACTGTTGTCACTGCTAGAGCTACTTCCATGACTTGGGTTATTTTCAGGAATGTTTTGTTCACGGTGTTGATTGCTTTCTTCTTCTTCACCTTCCATCTACAAACATAAAAATAAACTGTAATGAGTGTATATACATTGGTGAGAATAATGAAAATTGCAATATTAAATAATATACATCAATGTAAATCGAAAAGAAATGACGTACCATAGCAACAATTGACTCATGAACTATACACATTCTTTCAAAACCAAATTTCATGCCATCTTTCGAGATTTCATCCGTTGGCGCAGTTCCATACTTTGTTTCCTACAAGTTTTATACCCCTTAACAAATCATATATTTAATATAAAAGATTTTTTTGTTCTATTAATTATAGAAAGATCTAAATAAAACAAGATCGATAGATGCGTACAAATTCCACAATTAATTTATGATATGCCAACATATACTCACAACCCATACTTAACCCAATGTATGATCAAGTCGTCTGATGGTTCTTCTTTGTATGTTAGCCCTTGTTTGAATACATTCAATGATTATTGTTGTAAAACAACTTAAAATATACAAAAATGAAATCTAGTTAAGTTGTTAACAATTACTCACAAACTTAGATATCAACCCTTTTCTTCCTTGTCGTCCTTTTTTATGTGTTGTATGGGTTCCATTTTCTTTTATTTTTTACAAGAAAATACTTGAAAATTAATATTTGATGCTAAATTGCTTATTTATTGTACATAATTGAAAAATTCAATGATTACATATTACATTTGAAGCACATTGTGTTGAAATGACTCCTCACGTGATGCAATTATGTCCATTTATTTGACCATCTCCTTGTACACCCTTTTGGACATTCCTACTGGCATATTTCTGATATCAGCTCGTTCATCTTTTGAGATTTTCATAATCTTCCCGAAAATGTAACATGACAATAAACTATTTAATTTTTATATTGATATATTAAAAGTAAATATAACAAATGTGATATTTTTAAATGATTGCTTTCTAGTAATATATACATATAATTCTAGAAAAAAATATTTAAAAGAATATTATTTTTTCATTCTTTATTTTTTGTTGTTGTACATTTTTGCTATTAAAAGTCTCACATATTTCATTGATCAATTCTCTGGAAAATCTTCTTGTAGTTTAGATAAAATTTGGTTCTTGGAATCATTGGATTGATTTTTGTATTGTAAGTGGAAATAATGTCTATACTTTCATTCCACTAGATCCCTCAAAATTTTGTAAAAGTTTTTCACCCTTTCGTTAATCTCCAACACCAGTCTAGACGAGCTAAGGAGCAATTCATTTACCTCATGCATGTTCTATTTTTTTCTTTTCTTAGAACGAAATTCCTTTTCTGAGTTGTTGGTCCCTGTAGAACATTAAACATGAGTGAATTAATAGATTGTTTGAAACATGTTATCTAATAATTTTAACTATATTATTAATGAAAATAAAAAAAAAACTCATATTGGATCGATACTATTTTTTCATTCACCTGATTCATCGTTTTGCAATTTTTCCATCAAGATTTTACGCTCTCCTGGTCCTAGATCATAAATAATTTTATCGAGCTTCATCATTTTGTGGCTCTGTGTGATACACAATAAATAATACATATTAGTCAAACTTACATATAGTTCAAAAATAATATTTTTTGTAAAGAATTTACAAATAACTTGTTTTTTTTGCTTTTCTTGACGTGCTATCAGTATTTTTATTACTTGATATCTTGTTAACCATTTCTTTATCAATATGAAATCTGTACCATATCATTCATTAATATATTTTATAAATAAACCATAAAATTTTCAGGTAAAAAATATATATATCAAGAAACCGGTGCGCCTTTAATGCTGTACGCACCAATGTTGGTGTGTCATGTTCTTATAAACGCACCACCAAAACAGTATAAAAAATGGTGCTCTATGTCAACAAGGAGCACCAGTGTGTTATATTTCAACGAGCGCACTGATTAACATAGAAAAATTAATAAAAATCTTATAGTGTTAGTTTTTGTAGCATATGGTGTCGTGGAGGGGGTGGTGCGACCTATTCTTATAAACGCACCGCGAAAACATTAGACCACCGTATGATGCTCTCTGTCAACAAGGAGACCTAATGGGTTATATGTTAAACGGTGCACCGATTAACACATGAAATAAAAAAATGTTTTTGTCAAACAGTACGTGCGCGGTGCACTATAATGAAATAGTGCACTAGTGCCCTATTTTACATATGGCGCATGGATTAAAAAATATGTTTTTAATTTTTTTTATCAAACAGTCTGTGTGCTGTGCGCTGTGATAAGACAATGCACCGGTGTACTAGTTTACACAGGGCGCACCGATTAAAAAAAATTCAGTTTTTTAAAAATTCACGCAAGGGCTGACATGGATTGGGATCCGACTATGCAAGTCATCCCATGGGTTAGATGTCATAGGCCTATATATATAGCAATACAAACCCTGTAAATCTAAAATGAAAATCCGTAATTCTGAAATCAAGAAGTAAGGGCAGAAACAAAAATAATCAAGGGTTTAGCGTAAAATGGAAATTTTATTTTTTTGTTTTGTTTCTTGTTTTTTTGTTTTTTGTTTTGCTGCTGTTGTTATTTTTTTGTTTTTTGTTTTTTGTTTTTTTGTTTTTTGTTATGTTTTGTTTTTGATTTGTTTTGTTTGTTTTTTTATTTTTTCCTGAAAATGAACAGTAAATTTAAATTTTTTATTTACTGCGTAAAAAATATTGCAGAAAATGTAAAAATAAAATAAAATTTAATCACCTCGTTTGAAATTCTATGCTACAGGGGTTTGAATCACTAGAGGGTTTGGAATTCTGATTGTCAGAATAGTTTTGTTCAAAAGCATTTTGCTGCTCCAAAATGCTCTCGTGCTCTCTTTCTCCTCCAGGCATGTCTCGTGCAAATCTCTCCCTGAAATTTTTTGAAAAAATAATGAAATAATGAAAAGTGTTTACTATTTAAAGAATTTTTTAACGAAATTATATTTTCGAAAATATTTTGCCACCCATTTTTCAATTTACATCCTTTTTTATTTTTTATTTTTTATTTTTATTTTTTTTTTCCACTTAAAAAAAATATTGTTGCGCTTTTTTATTTGCGACTATTCGGCTCCGGTGCGTCAATTAATAAGACTACATCGGTGTGTAGTAACTAACACGCAATGGTGCTGTCATCTGTACATTAGCACCGATAACAATAGGTCCATTTTTAAGGCACCGAAATTACTTTTAGGTGTGTACACCAAAATTTATTGTTGATTTTGCTCAAATGCAAGGAGAAAATTTCATATTATATCGAATGGAAAATTATTCAAAATCCAGCTTGTTCCATAATATTTCTCAAAGACCATCAAGGATTTCTCCCTATCCATCTCGAGACGTAATATTTACTTCATATTTTATTTATATTTTCATTATCTAACTGAATTTATGTTTTTAATCCATGTCAATCAGCTTAATAAAATTTATAATTAATGAAAAAATATTTGCAGGTTCATTCAGATAATTCAGAATCGAGTTTAGATGCACAAAATATTCAAACAACTCCAATACATCAGAAACTCTTATTAGGAGCAACATACCGCAAGGCGCATTTGGTAGATGAAAATGGACAGCCGCTCCACCCTGCCACTTGTAACAATATTGCATCTTCTAGCCACAATCTTAGGACAATGATGGTATTAATAATTTTTTAGTATATTAATGTAATTTTTTCAATGTCAAACCAATTAATCATGAATTGTCAACGTGCTTACTAATTGATATCATATATTTTGTACTAATCATGTTCGAATATATTTTTTGAAATTATTAGGATTCTAGTGATGATGAACGACCTACCTACCATCTTCCATTGCACCCCACGATAATGTCAAATCGAGAGAAGGCTGAATTAAGAGAAAAAATCGGAGAGGAACAATACCAAGAATAGTTGAATCAACCACCTATTTAATTTCCAGTATTTCCAGATTCACCAATTAAGAATGACTACAACAATAGTAGTTCTTCACAAGCTCGCAATGGAGGCAATCAAATAGATGTTGGTATGGATGATTACTTAAGGGATACAACCACGATGACGATAATGTTGTTAGATGCATTCCAGAATGATGATCAGCTAGGGGATGATGCTCATATGGATGACACCTTTCGAAAGCCTTAAATTTTCTTCCACCACCCCTATATTTGGACCTGGCGATCATTCAAAGTCTACCCAGTTGGGGACAATGATGTTACTGTACAACTTGAAAGCAAATTTTGGCTTGTCGAATGCATGTTTCTTGGAAATTTTGAGGTAAGTTATAATTACCACAAAGCCCTCCCTTATATTTTGAGAAATATAATCACACAATGAACATTACAAATGGTCAATTTTATGAATGTTAATAATTATATCGACATTAATGTACATTTCATATTTTCTATGATCACGAACTACAGGTTAGTCAAAGATAAGGTTCTTCCAAGTGATAATGTCTTGCCCGATAGCGGCGAAGAGGCAAAGAAATTGTTGAAAATATTGGGTGTTGAATACATATCATATCATGCATGTCCAAATGATTGTATTCTATATAGAGGAGAATATGTAGACAAAGAGATATGTCTGAAATGTGGGCATGACATGTATGATAAATCTAAAAATAAGGGTAAATCACGTGGTACTCCTTTTAAGATATTGAGGCACATGCCTATAATCCCAAGGATTCAAAGGCTCTTTCGTTGCAAATAATTAGCTATGTTGCAAGGATGTCATGCCTTACACATAAGTGAGTTGGGAGTTATGCGAATCCCAACATATTCAATATCCATGACGTATATAGAGGATACATGGCCCAAAAAATTCAAGGATGAGGTACGAATTCTACAACTCAGCATATCCATGGATGACGTCAACCCATATTCCCTCCAGAACACCAACTATTCTTTTTTTCCTGTAGTAGTGATTAATAACAATACCCTCCCATGGTTGTCCATGAAGAATGAACATTTTATGCTGGCTCTCATAGTCCTGGTAGAAGACAAGTGAGTAATATGGGTGTCTACTTACAACCATTGGTAGATGAATTGAAGGAATTATGGGATGGAATAAATGTATACGATGTATCAAGACCCATCACAATAGAGAGGAGTTTTACGTTATATGGCATATGTGCTTACACGACACATGATTATCTAGGCTTAGGAGTTTGCTCTGGTAAATTACATGTTTATTTATTTGTTTATATATGTAACAATATTCTTTCGCATATTATTTATTTAATTAGTTGTAATTGTTATGATTTTCATGATATTTATTAACGTGCCATGCATATAATTTGTATACAATAATTTCGCAGGTCTTGTAACAAAAGGGTATTTTGGATGTAAATGTTGTGGACCTTCTCTAAAAGCTAGATGGTCCAACGACCTATGAAAGCCAGTGTATGACTGCTCCAGGGTATTCCTCCCAGAAGAACACCCTTACAGAAGAGTAGCATCCACTCTCAATGGTAAATGAGAGAGAACCCAAAGGCCTCCAATAATGCCACCAGCTGAATTACTTAGAGCATATGAGAGAGAGAAGGAGAAGGAGTTCATAGAAATGTTCGATTCAAATGGGGAGCCTATGTTCGATGATCTAGAATTCTTCAACACCTATGTTGAGAAATTTCCCATTGGGATGAAAAGTAAATCTATCTTTTATAACCTCTCATGTTGGGAGCATTTTAAGATTACCCACTTATTAAATCCCATGCATATATTTAAAAATGTTTCATCTTATTTATGGAGGCACATATCATCGAAACAAAGTGACACATTGGATGTTAGGAAATATTTTATTACTTAAAAAAATAAAATAAACATTGGCCAAGACGATTAAAAAGTACAGGATCAGAGGCAGACACTAGTCCCTCTAATTCATGGCATTTCAAAGAAGGTGATGTCCCTTGGATTTAAAAAAAAGACGATCTTTCTTTAGCAAAGGAAGTTATAATGGGTGTGAGGGTGCCATCTTCATATGGGTCTTCACTACGGTGCTGCTTCACGGTGGATGACCATTGTTAGGGTTGAAATCACATGAACATTTGAATCTTATAAGAGTACGTATACTGTCAAAAGCATAATTTTATTATTTGTTATATTAATAAATTTTATCCCGTGCAAGGGTCATAAAACATAACTAATTTTGTATATTATTGCACGTGTTTATAACTTTGTAGTGTCATTATCCTTTGTTCGTGCGTGGGTGTGTGAAACATGAATTCCCCCAAGACCTAGGATGTGCCATATCTAAATTATTTTCATTTGTACGTTGGATCACATCAAAGGAGATTCATGTGGCTAGCATTCCACGGTGGCATCAAGAGATGGTTGAGATCGTTTGTATGTTTGAGAAGGAACTACTGACGAGTTTCATGGAATTGTAGGTTCATCTTCTAATCCAACTAGTAGATGAGGCTGAATTAGTTGGAGTGGTTTCTTGTCGTTGGATGTTCTTCTTAGAGAGGTACATGAAGAAATAGAAAGGTTTTGTTCGAAAAAGGGAAAAACCTAAGGGGTCTATGGCAGAGGGGTACATATCATATGAGTCTTTCTATTATGCCATTGAGTACTTCAAGTAGATCGACAATAGACCAGGTGTAGTGATTTGGGACGATGAAAGGGATGAAGGAAAAAGAGAAGGGGAGCTGATCCAAATGATTGGAAAAAGGCGCTTGATAAAGAGTAAGCGACTTATATTTTTAAAATTTACACAAAGTAAAGATTCATGTTTAACTTAGACATAATGTATATTTTGGTCTCATATGTACTATATGTCAGTTTGATTTCATCAAAGAATGGAGAAATTGAAGCAATTAATAAATTCGTTCTTTACAATTCCAAAGCGACACAACCGTGGGTCGCATTGTACGAACAAAAGAGGATGAAATGGGATAGTGACAGGAAAGAATTAAAACGGTTGAATGGTAGAAGTGTGCCTTATCCCGATCATTTAAAAGAAAATATGCCAAAAATATGCCCCAACAGTTGGGTTGCTAACCAAGTCAGAGAGAAATATGGTGCAACTGGTCATTACTCGCGTGATGAAGAGGATGCGCTAAACGTAGGGTTTGGGTGCACCCACTCGGTAGTAATCTATTTAATTATGTACATTTGAAACTTTATAATTCACATTTCAAATGTAATTACATCTATATTTCATATTTTAACTGTTGGGTTATTAAAAGACACATGACACTATGATTTTTTTAAAAATATTTTTATAGGTGCATTTGTTCCCATCTATGTGGGCATATGGACACCATTTTCACACAGAAAAATGTCGATGATGGACACATGACACAATACTGTGGAGTGGAAGTTGAGTTCGATCAATCTAGTTGATCTAGCCACCGTGATCAAAACCTAGTACGAGGGACGTTTGGTTACGTCGGAAAGATACAAGAGATCATTGAAGTGGATTTCTCTTCTTTCCAATGTGTTTTTTTAGGTGCAAGTGAACACAAGTGGTGGGACACCTTTGATCAGAATAATGTAAAGGAAGATCATGATAGTATGCTGATATGTATCAACTATAGAAAGATGTGGGATGAAGCTAAGGAGCCCTATGTTTTCCCCAAACACTATAACCAGGTGTTTTTTAACCCAGATGTGTTGGATAGGGATTGGTGGTTTGTATTGAGACATGAGCCTAGATCAAAACATATTTTTGAGAACAATAGTTTTATCATGCCAAGCGAGATGGAAGATAATGAGGGTGATCATGAAAACCGAGAGTGATATGGTACATGTGTTATTTCATCATTTATACTTTTTAAGATGGGTTTTTATAAAGAAGAGGTCTTAATTACCTTATAACTAAGACTCTTTTTTTTCGAAATATTATAATATGTATTTTTAATTAATTGGTAATTTGCATTGTGTTAATGTTAAAATCATTTCACTTGATAATTTGCAGTTATGTTGATCTCGAAAACAATGGTGTACTGCATACAATTCTTTTTTATGGTATGTAATATCATAATAAAATAATAATAATTCTAAATTACATGAATTTATTTGCATTATTTTCTAAACTTTATCATGTTACAAAAATTCAAATTATTCTAGATTTTTGATTTTACAAATTTACAAATTTAACTTTTTTAATAAAACCATTTCACATTAATATAATTAAAATTTTCACATTAATACAATTAAAATTTACAAATATTTTATATATAATAATTAGAATTAGAATTAGAATTAGAATTTTACAATTTCACATACAATTACACTTAAAATTACAATTACAATTTTAGAATTTTACATACAATTACAATTACAATTTTAGAATTTTACATAAAATTTACAATTACAATTACAATTTACAATTTTACATATATACAATTACATTTACAATCATTTCACATCAATACAATTAAAATTTTACAAATATTTTACATACAATTACAATTTTACAATTTCACAAACAATTACAATTAAAATTAAAATTACAATATTTACAATTACGATTTTAGAATTTTACATACAATTGCAATTACAATTTTACAATTACAATCATTTCACATTAATACAATTTACAAATATTTTACATACAATTACAATTAAAATTACAAAAACAATTTTACAATTACAATCATTTCACATTAATTCAATTAAAATTTTACAAATATTTTACATACAATTAGAATTAGAATTAGAATTACAATTTTACAATTCCACATACAATTACAATTAAAATTAAATTACAATTACAATTACAATTTTAGAATTTTACATACAATTACAATTTTACAATTTTACATATATACAATTACAATTAAATTTACAATTCCAATCATTTCACAATAAATTAAATATTACAATTACAATTAAAAGTTTACAAATATTTTACATACAATTACAATTAAAATTTTACAAATATTTTACATACAATTACAATTAAAATTACAATTACAAATATAATTACAGTTTTATAATTTTACATACAATTAAAATTAAAATTTCAGTTACAATCACGATATAATATTTAATAAATATCATGATTTAATATTAAAAATAAACATCATGATCATGATAACCATCGTACAAACATCATATTCGACTAAAAAACACATTTAATTTCGCTAACATTATCTAATCATAGTGATCATGATCATCTAACAAAACACAAGCATTGTGTAACATCATCACCACACAAACATCAAATATACATCTCATGTCAAATAACTGCTATCACATACACATTTATTTGCAAGTTTCACATTAAATGAACATATCTAACATGACCTAACAATATACACATCATGATGATCACCAACATGTAAATTAAGTAAAACTGCAACATGAACATAAAATACATAGACCATATATATATATATATATATATATATATATATATATATATATATATATATATAATGTCAAAAATATACCATTTTATGTATAAATGTCGAAGATCGGTGATGGTACATCATCAATAGTAGTACTAGTCGAGGCCTGATCAATCAATGGTGCAGCCTCGACAAGCTCAAATAGATGTCGATCATCACGTGTCCGTTGATTTGGTGGTGCCTCATGCTTAGTAGGATCAATTGTCAACTGCTCATGATGACTCGACATGGATGGTCCAACATACTCATGATCATGAGTACTACTGAATGCTACAGGCTGCTGATCATGATGACTTGACGTGGATGGTCCAATCTCCTCATGATCATGAATGCTGGAATCATGTTCCAGGCTAACTCGACATGGATGGTCCAACCTACTCATGATCATGGCTGCTGGTCGATGTTGCAGGCTGCTCATCTGCGGCGCGAGGTGAATGATGATCACTCCCCTGATCATGATCATCAGATGATGCGTCACTGATCGACTATCGACGTACTGTGTCTCGACCACGCCTACGTTGAAGGGCCCTCCTCAACCGCGCCACTAAGCTAGTAGCTCCTACGACATGCCGCATCAGGGTCAACATGTCACGTGGCATGCTTCTCCACATCGCTATCAGCCTAGCATCGCCCTATACCTCTCTCAAAGTGTCCGACTTGACTCCCTCCTCCACAAGCAGTCCACAGAGTTGGTTTTCCAACTCCATCCTAAATCTAGTGTCAGGAATATGCCTCACACCAACCGGTACCTGCGCAACATGAGGACCAGGTCTGTCTGCACCGACCCGATCCTCGACATCTGCCATCTCCTGATCATCATCAGGATCTACACCTGGATCATTTGGTGGCGGTGGCATCTCATTGCCATAAAATTAACCAATGTCTACAAAATATAGATAAGTACACAACAATAATTAGACAATTTCATTAAACAGTTTAATAAATACAAGTTAAAAAACAAGTTAGAAATTTTTGAAAGAAAACACTAATATCACCTCTATCACCCGACAGCTCATCATCGGTGAAGAGGATGTTGGCACACCCTTGGCAATCCAAACTAGCATACAGACAGGGGACCAAAACGATGGCATGATCATAAACACTCGCTAGCAACTCCAGTGCATCATGCGATATCCTCGTGGAAAAGTTTGATCGCCCATCTTGGGCATCATCTGTCCCCACATCTGCATCCGTACATGAAACATAAGCCTACGAGGCTGTCGAAAAAAAGTAGGCCTCGTCTCTGGAAACCTCAAAAAAAAAAAACAAAATAGCTCTGAAGAAAAAGGGAAGTTCACCCCCCCTTGTGCCTGAGCACAAAATCTATCTAAAGTTGCACAGAACTGCCGCAAGAAAATGGCAGACAACCTCACAAGTCGTGGCGCCTGTAATAAAGAATTGACATAAAATAAAAGTGGGCAACTAATGCATTTCCCGTCACTGGTATGGTGTGCAATGGTCGAAATCAGTAGTGAGAGGCACTTCACCTCCTCTCCACCAAATGAAGCAATCCATAAATAACCACCAAAGACCTGAAAATTTGCAGGAGACAGTATATCAGCGCTGATGTATCTCTGGGAGTACACCAACTGAACCCCTGCTGCATAGCCAATGGGGACCTCTGGGAACGAGGGAAAATTCTACCCTCTCCTCGATAGGCCAGTAATAAAATAAATGTCCTCCTTAGTGGGTGTGTACCACTGGTTAGGACTAACCCGAAAATCTTGTCGGTGGGCATTCCACCTAAAGATAAGCTGTCGCAATAACCCACCATGGCCCTTTAGGGATGTATCCTCCTCATATAACTTGAGGAGGCCTACCTCCCTTAGGAGTGCCTGGGTGGCTGCTGTAATAGGGATAGGGTACATATCTCTCTCCCTCTCTCATGCCTCCCATAGGCGAACCACGTTATACTGGTCCGCCATATGTTGCTGCTGTTCCCTCTCTTCTCTCCTTTGACGTCACTGAATGATTGACATATTAAATACAATTTCTGAATTAAATGAGATATATATATATATATTTTTTTTGAAAAAAAAAACAGTCGGTGTGCCCAAAAAACCATGCATGCACTGGTACCGGTGCGCCTGTTTTTATCGCGCACCGGTTGCAGTGCGCCTGGAAATTTTCAGCGCACTGCACATCATGACCTGTATTTTCTCAAGCGGTGCATTGACTAAAATATCCAGCCCAGGGCAGATAATTCTGTCAACGCAATGCCAAACATCATCTAGTGGTCAACGATGCGGTCATTTAACTGATGTCACCATTGACTATGAACAAATTTTGGAGGGCGGTGCGCTGACCAAACTACTAGCCCCTGGGCGGATAGTTTCGTCAGTGCACCGCCCTCCTGGCATAATTACATTGTCAACGGTGCAGTGGTATAACCGACCACACCATTGAGTATGTACCATTATCGAGAGGGTGGTGCGCTGACCAAACTATGCGCTCCGGGCGTATAGTTTAGGCAGCGCACCGCCCTCCTAACGTCACTACATAGTCAATTGTGCGGTCGTTTACAAGACCACGCCGTTGACTATGTCCAAGTTTGGGAGGGTTGTGTGCTGACCAAAATATCCACCTCGGGGGATATATTTTAGTCAACACACCACCCTCCTGCACTTGGAGATGGTCAACGGTGCGGCCAGGTAATCGATTGCACCGCAATTTCTGCAAATTAAAAAAGCAGGGTGCGCTGTTTCGGTATCGGCCCGGAACCGGTACGAATACCTTTAGCACCGGTCGCGGTGCGACCTGTAAATTTACGGGTAGCACCACGAATCGGTTCGAGCGCTCCATGCGGGAATTTTTATTTTTATTTTTAAAGAAGGTGAATTTTAAGCTATTTTACAAAACTAATCTACTAAAAGGTTTAATTATGGAAAAACAAATAAAATACCTGTAAATTTGGGCGTCGAGGAGACATATTTGCTGTAGAATTTTCAAAACTAAATTTGGCCACGATTTTGAAAAATTCGAAATGGAGGTGGTGGGAAATGGACAACAACAGTGCGTGCAATGGGAGCACCGATGATAGGGCGCCTCAGATAAGGTAAAGTTGCACCGGTTCTTGAGAGCTCTGGAGCAGTGAAAAGTGAAAAATGCAAAATTTTGGCTGTAATTTTTTGTTTTGTTTTAACCCTATTCCAGTGCATGGGTTTTTGAGGTGCATCGGGCGGTTTCTTACAGCTGCACCAGGCTGTTTAAGTTTTGGCGTGAGTTTTTATGACGCACCGGGGCCGAATATGTGTAGAGCACCAGTGCGCTACACTAATTAGACACACCGGGCGGGTTTGTACTGAGCGCACGATGTCCTGTTGTGCCAATTTGTAGTATGCACTGGTTCTCTCTAGTGGAACACACTGGTGCAGTTTAGGATGAGAAACACACCGAACAAAAAACATCGGCGAAAACCTCCACCCGCAACCTCCTCTAGTATCCTCCGCTACAAACAGATGTCTGGGCTATTTTTATAAGGGGTTCCTCAAAAACATCCGCTAGAGGGTATTTTCCTCATAGTGTCTCTTATCTTTTAACTTTTAAACGATTTTTTATAGTTGCGATTTTTTATAAGTGATGATTTACAATCTCAAAAATACAAGCTTACAACAACTCATTGGATACAAACTGGTGATTTATAGTCTCAAAAAATCAAGCTTACAACAACAACCACCAAAACCATATACAAGCTTTTTTCTTGAATTTGAAGAAGGAAGTGTGTAAAGGATTTCTTGATAAGAGGCTAAGAGAAATTTTTTTCTGCATAACTGAGAGAGGAATAAGCCTTTCCCTTAAGCCATCAAGAAACTTAGTTTGATTAATTTTTGAAAGTAATCAATTTAATGATTCGTTTTCTCTTAACAATTAACTATTAATTTAATGGTCTAAAAATCTTCCATTTTAATGATTAGTTTTCTCTTAATAGTTTAACTATTAATCTAATGGCCTAAAAATCTTCAGTTGTCTAACATTTAATCTTAGGCCGCAAAATGGTACACGGTGGCAACTAGGGGAGTTGATTTCAAAGGGAAATGCCTTACGGCGTAAATATTCTAGAATATTCTAGGAAGGTTAAATTCCTACCATCCTCCTAATAATTATTGATAAGTGAACTAAAATTCTAGAAATCATATTCCAAAATAAACACACCTATCAATATAACAAGATTTTCTTCCATACCATACATCGTATCACATTTCTTCATATTTTCTACCATTACAAAATTTCATGCCACACAAAAACAAAACAACTTGTTTGTATCAAAATCTTAAAATAATAATATACACATTAACCAATTTTTTTCTTAAATACCAAATCCATAAAATTGAAATATAAAAACCTTATAACAATAGAATTTATGCACATAAAAAAAAATACTAATTAACCTATGATTCCATACTCATTTGAATTGCACATATACCATGTACGAAAACAAATACCCAATACCCTATTAAAATTTTCCACGTCTTTGTTACTTACTAAACAGAGCATACTCTTTCATGAACCTGAAGTGTTGCCTTCTTTGACTTAAATTTTAAAAAATATTAAGGAGAAGAGGAGGAATGAAAAACACAACATAGGGCTGCATGTTTCCACTTATGATTGTTAATATGAGACATTTGTTAATAAAAATAAGTGCTTACCCAACTTACAATAAATTTATATTGCAAGTCATAACATATTTGTTAAATTTATATTGCAAGTCATAACATATTTGTTGGAGTGTATACATAGATTCATCACATAATCCATACAAAATACAAGTGCTGAGAGTCGAATACCAGTGCCGAGAACCTGTGAATGTAACCGCACTTCCCTCTATGCAGGAATCCTAAGGACACTGTCTCTATAGAGGAGCGTTTGGGTCCCACCGAGGGAAGACCCAAACTACTATTATCACTGTCATCGTTGGCAATGAAGTCAAAGAAGTTGTCGGTGAAACTATTGGAGCTTCCCCATTGAGGGTTTGCTTACGAGTGGAATAAGGCCCGTGACTACTAAATAACGAAGAAGAAGAAGAAGAGGAGGAAGTTATATGAAAGAATTTTGTCATTTATTTATCAAGGCTAGTCAGATTCAACTTTTTTTTGGTACTAATGTACATAGAAACTTCTCATCCACATCTGACCTACTTTCAACTTGGTTGTCCAAATTAGTGTCCATGAGATTATTCTTCTTATTGTATTTCTTTTTGTTCTTCAGGTTAAGCTCTAGATGTAAATTCTAACACTTCTACTTTGCATGATAGTCAATGTTGCGGCAATTGCTGGGATCTTTAGGCTGGTGTGCTATGCCTTCTATATTTTTATATTTCACCCCATTTTGCTTATTCCTCCTCAGAAGAATCCTGCTTCTCCTGTTGCTTCAGTCCACTTGATTTTTCTTTCTTCAGACCTATGTTATCTATGGTATTGTGCCTATACACAAGTCTCATCCACCGATTTGGGCTTGAACAACATCACTTGCTCATGCAGATGGCGGTTTAGACCCCCCAAATACTTGAGGAGTACATCTAGGTTCTTTGGAGAGATACCCAACATTATAGTCACATTTTTTAACTTTGTGGTATACTCCTGCATGCTTTTCCCCAAATTTTTCCTGTTTTACTTGCAAAATAACACAACGTAACAAATATCTTTTCATTATGAGGCACTGCAACTCTTCCTTCCATGCGATACATTGCATTAGACACAAATTTTCTTAAGTATGATACCTTTCATTGCACCAAATACTCTTTTTGTGGGATGCATTGATGGCACTGAAGTTTCTTTCCATATGATACATGTCACATCGCATTCGTGTTTCCTTCCTTTAAACTTTTATGTGATACATAATATTGCACCAAAGTTTCCTTTTGTGCAATATATTGCGTCTCATCCATGCTTCCTTCACTGCAATATCTCACATTGCACACAAGTTTACTATTGTGTGATACATGCATCACACCAAAATATGGTTCTTTATAATACATCACATCACACCAAAAATTACTTCTATGAAATACATCACATCACAAAATTTTTGGCTTCCATATGATAATTCACATCGCACCAAAGATAAATAACATTACAACTAGCGCATCCATATAAATTAAATTGCTTGTAAATGTCCATAAACATCAATTCATGATAATCATAATAATTTACTGAATTATAACTTTATTTTAAATTATTATTATTAACTATAAAAACAAATAATATATAAGTTACGCATATATACATTTAAAAAAAGTATAACACGATTTTTAACCATGGAGATTCTTAATCTATAAATATGCTTTGTTACAATACCATGAGACAACACGTGGCTTATCAATACCACATATCCAAAATACCATAACTCATTTCAAGTGACACTTGTCCATATGATATTTTTTCAATTAATCAATTTATTTAAAAGGGAAAAAAAAGCATAACTACTTTGGAGATAAATCTTAACTATTGGTTTGTGAACACTACTAAAAATATTCTAGAATATTCCGTGAAAGTTAAATGCCTACCATCCTCCTAATAATGATTGATAATTAAAATAAAATTTTAGAAATCCTATTCCAAAATAAACACACCTATCAATGTAACAAGATTTGCTTCCATACCATACATCATATCAGATTTCTTTATATTTTCTACCATTACAAAATTTCATGTCACACAAAAACAAAACAATATGTTTACATCCAAATCTTAAAATAATAATATACACATTAACCAAAGTTTTTCTTAAATAGCAAATCCATAAAATTGAAATATAAAAACCTTGTAACAATATAATTTATGCACTTCAAAAAAAATCACTAATTAACCTATGATTCCGTACTCATTTGAGTTGCACATATACCATGCAAAAAACCAAATACACAATACCCTATTAAAATGTTCCACATATTTTTTTTTAATAAATAGAGCATACTCTTCCATGAACCTGAAGTGTTGCCTTCTTTGAATTAAATTTAAAAAATAATAACGAGAAGAGGAGAAAAGAAAAACACAAAATAGAGCTACATGTTTCCACTTATGGTAATTAGTATGAGACATTTGTTAATAAAAATAAGTTCTTACCCAACTTACAATAAATATATATTGCAAGTTATAACATATTTGTTGGAATGTAGACATAGATTCATCACATAATACAACTGCTGAGATTCGAATACTAGTGCCGAGGCCCTGCAAATGGAACCACACTACCCTCTACACAGAAACCTTGAGAACACTGTCTCTGTAGATGAGCATTCGGGTCCCACCGAGGGAGAGACCCTCCCAAACCAATATTATCAGTGTCTCCGTTGGCCATGAAGCTAGAGAAGTTGTCGTTGCAACTATTGGAGATTTCCCCATTGAGGGTTTGCTCACGAGTGGAATAATTACTAAATAACATTACCGTGACAGATAAAAAGAGGTTATGGTGCAAGAGGATGCTGCGGAGAAAATGCCCTTACCAAAAACCCTGGTTGATGCGAAAAATTTGTTTCAAAAAGGATGTATATGTAAGAATCCCTTCTAGATTCCAGTCAAAATGATGTCTGGACACTTTTTTCTATTTTGGGTGAGATTTACGAATCTCATAAGAGACCTTAAAATTTTTTGGTGGAGCTCAAATCAAGGGTTTGTTCATGGGGTTCAATGCCTCCTTTACGAAGGTAAGCAATTAGAAGACCATATTCCTATCTCTCATTATCATCATTGTAAGGATTCTATTGAAATTTTGACTCTTCATTTGTGAGGGGTGCTTTGGGGAAGCCCTCCTCCTCCCAAACTTTCTGATAGAAAGATATAATTTGTAATCAGACTCCCTAGGGTGTTCATCCCCTTTCAACTAACTCTCAAACTCTAGGCAAAGCAGTTCCTTCTCAGGATGTAACTAGTCCATTTATTTCCTCTGTTGACATTTCCCATCCATATCTAGAAAATAAATAAGAAGATATTCCCTCTGTTGACATTTCCCATCCATATCTAGAAGATATTCATGAGTTAATGGAAGAACATGACCTGATCTATCGTTTCAATGGGATGTTCCCTTGAACAACATATCTTTACAACTAGAAAAACTATAATTGGAACATATCCTGCAAGTTTATCTTCTGTTCTAAGGGATTTTTCATAGTCATGTTTTCCTACCAGGAATGTTACCAGAGTGATATATCTAAGGGCCCATGGTTCTGGGGAAAAGTGGGTCTTTTCATGACCCTTTAGTTACCAGATTTCAACTCCTCTATGACAGTGATTACAAATCTCCCCATTTGAGCCCGACTTCCAAACTTACCGACTCATATATGACATGATTTATTATTTACAAGCATAAGAAATACCCTGGTTCGATACCTAGCCATAGATATTACACAAGGCCAAAGTGGAGTTTATACTTGCGGTAGGACTTGTGTAGAACTCAACATTAGTAACAGACTGCAAAAAAAATCAACCTGAAAGTAGGTGATTTCCATTGGATCCAACTCTTGGACTATGAGAACACAATTTTTCGTTGCTTTCTCTGCCATCAAACAAGACACTTACAGAACTCCTATGCTCAAAATCTAGTAAAATGGAAAACTAAATCTAAGGCTTGAAAGCCATGTAGCCCGCCTCCTATTGAGGAAGAGGACTCCAAAGAGGACTACTCATCTTCAGATGAGGAGGAAAATGAATCAAATGATGAAATTATCTCTTCAGATGAGCATCGTGAGGAGATTAGAGCGAATGAAATCTTAGCACTTCGCACATAGATATACAATACTACTACTTCGTTGGGAGCGATAAAGAAAACCCACGTATCAGTTTCCTGAAAATTGGAAAAGGACACAATAACATCCTATTAGGCAATGCTTCAACAAGACATGGTTACTCCTTCGCCGAATAGGTCAGTGGAAGTAATCAAACAAAAAAAGAAAAAAAATAAATCGGAAAAACAACCCAAGTATGGGTAATACTTCTGTTTATTTTATAGTTTGGTCTTGGTCTCTATATGCAAACCTTGCCTTTAGGTGGGTATTGTAAACTCTATGTAAACTCTTTTTGATTAATCATAATTCTGTGCAGAAATTTACAAAAAAAATATTTTTTAGGGTATTGTAAACTCTTTTTGATTAATCATAATTCTATGCAGAAATTTACAAAAAAAATATTTGTTAGAGTGAGTTTTCCATTTTACACTTTCAATGTAGACATTTGGGTTTTTATTCATAGTTTATACTTGATTTATTTGTACAATCATGAAATATATATATATATATATATATATATATATATTTTGTTTTTTTTCATTTTATTTTATTTATTTATTATTATTATTTTTTATTAATTTATTAATTTTTTATTTTTATTTTTATTTTTCTTTCAGAGAGAAACAAACACTAGTAAGCGATTATAATATAGTTTCCAATACATATATAAGATATTGTTCAAAATAAACCACTACATAATGGATATATTAGCTATCATCCACATCTAAACAAAATGTCCCAAGTATACCATATGTCTCTACTGACGTGAATATAAAGTACCTTAAAAAACATTACATTATACTAAATAAACCAAAACATATTTATCTATATTCACCATAAAATGACCAATCTATAGCCTATGGGAGAGGAATCATGCCCTCACATTGGTTATGTTATCCTCAATATACCTGTATATCAAGACTCCAACAACAACATTAAGACCTTATTTTGATAATGCATCCACCACCATATTTGATTCCTGGAATATGTCAAAGTTATAGTATGGAATGACAATTTAAGAGATTTAATACATTCCAACCAATTGGATAGGTTTGAGGGTGCAAAATTAGAGTGCCCTAGTATGCCATCAACGAGAGACTTTGAATCTCCATATATATGAAGATATTTTCATTTTATTTATTTCAAAGTGGGAAATTTTATTATAATTTTATTGTCAAATTGGTAAATTTGGGACAATCATTATTGGTTTCTATATGTTAATATAGGTTAACTCATCATCGCTATTTAAGGAAAACCATGCTACTTGGAATCACTCATTGGTTTTCCATAAAGGGCAAGTTTTTATTCATATTAAATACCACTGGGTGTTGGGATTTAATTACGTTCGAAAAAAACAAACTCTTAATCAAACAAAAACATTTTTAAAAACTACTCCGATATCAAACATTTTTTTTTAAACATACTCCAAACCCATATCTCTATCTTATTAATTAAACAAATTTAATAATAATTTTAAATAATATTAAAATATTAAAATAATTATATTAAATGAAGATAAAATCATGAAATAATTATAATTTGTTTTTTATTTCATCAAGATTTTTTCCCCATTAGTCAATGGGGTCTTGGATAGATGGTGATTGGGTGCTCTGTTAAGGCACTCCTTGATGTGAGGTCACTGGTTCAATTCCTGCCCCGATTAGGGTGATATATTGGACATGTTGAAGCTGTAGTCTTGCCAAGCTTACAAGAAAAAAAAGGTTTTTTTCCCATTAATCATTTGGTTTAGTCGTTTATATTGCCATACACTTGTATCAATCATAATTATTTACATTATAACATACTTAAAATAAAAAATATTATATATATATATATATATATATATATATATATATATATTTTAAATGTACACATATTTTTAATACAAAGAATTAAGTAAAATATATTAAATAAATGAGTAATAAAATGAAATAATATTTAAGTTTTATATAAATATTGTGCTATTATATATCAAATTAAAATTTAATATTAAAATAAGGTGTTGTTTTGTTTTTTTCCTATCTAGAGGAATTGGTAGCTGGGTCAAGTTCGTGCTCGCATCGCTACAACTATATCTCTAAGTGAACCCATGTGCGTCCCAATGCATGGCCAAACTGGATAGTCTAGGAAATTTGAACCTCGAACCACATACTTTACAAAGACTTAATATCACTAATTGCATTTTTTAAAATAAAAAGTTAAAATGTAATTAAAAATGGTGTTGGGTTTTTATATGTAGAAATAAGGTTTTTAAAAATGGTATTGGATTTTTGATAGATACCATTTAGTTTGAAAACATCTTTTGGTCTTGGAATAAGACATAAAATATTTTTAATTAATTGAAAAGAATCATTTTTCTTAGGAATAATGAAACAAGGTAATGATTAAAGACCTAAAGCCTTATATAAATACTTTTAATAAAATTGAAATTCTATTATCTAACAAACCACTAATGAATTATACATACCATTGAAAAAGTATTTCAAATCACATATTTTTATTTGAGTAATAATAATGAATAAAATTATCTGATGTTGGTGCCTTTAATGATCTACATTAATATTAGTCTGAATGATGGGCATGTGAGAAAAAATAGTGGCGAAGGGGAAGGCATCTACGAGGATCTATTCCCACGTCAACTCTTGTATGGATGCCACTCATGCATGGCATTTATACCGTCTACATGCTCAACCACACTCTATTTTGTCAAATCACTTTAAATGTTGGCAAGTGGGGGGGAGAAGGGCCTCCATCCGTCATTCTCTTGATTCATAGTTGTTGGATTTTGAAACTGATCATGGATGAATTGCACATGAGTTTGGTGTTTAATGTGGGTATTAACATGCGTGGCAACACGAACACTTGTCCTTGCTTCTATATTTCTTTTTAGGTGGTCTCTCTGACCTTTTTTATCCTTAGGTCATAATATCTCCTTATAAAGACTGGGAGCTTGTTCCAAGCTGGTGAATTTTCTAAGACAGGGACGTCGTTCCAAGGTGGAAGATTTTATACAATGTTTTCAGGTATGCGTACCTTTTCCTACCTAAACTCCATTACGAATCCCCACTGTTGGCGCTCTGCAAACTTAGTGAAGGTTCATTGTTATATTTGCATCATTTGTGCTCCAGTGTTTGTAGTCATTTCAATGTTTCATGTATATAGTTTTAGGTTGGTAGTCTGGATGAGTTTTGCAGGTGCCCATGCTTTTCATCCTATTTTTACATAACACAATGACATGTCCTTCATTCAAGTTGGTCATTTTTTACCTTTGATGCCCTCCCAAATGACTGAATCTGGAGGTGTCTCATTCAACTGTTCGGTCCTTGCATGTGGTGTCTAGTACTTGGGCACATTTTCCATTTGGTTATGAAAAACTCACGGGTCTAATATACCTCATGGTGTTTTTCACAATATCTATATGCCTTCCCTACCCACAATGTCAGTGTCTACAGAAAGAATACCTACACCAGTATCTAAGGCCACTCACCCTTTTAGTGGTTAACAATGCCTTTCTAACGTTGCCTATTCACTTGAATTCCAGTCCCTATCTACTCATATTTTCACCTTGCCATTGTTATAAACCACAAGTTCCATTGTGAGTCACACCAATTATGTCTAGCCATAGCTTAGTTCGGTCAGGTCTGGTTACTATAAATGTTTTCATGGCTCCTAGGATGTGTTAAGCTAGTTGCCGGGGTGGTGCGGTAGGAGCATCCACTTCCCGACGCCGACGTTTATTCAGCTGGAACTGTTGCGTACCATTTTGAATCTGTTATGAGGGAATTGAGGAAAAATATCCTTCAACTGGAAGCAAGGTAATTTGAAAACATGCAATATTTCTATGATACTAAAATCAATGGTAACACCTTCAAGTGGACTCCCGAACCCGGGAAGTTTCACAAACAAAAAATTCACTTTCTCCGTTAAGTGGCTCTGCACCACCAACTCAAAAATGTAGTGCCCCACGCTAGATTTCTGATCTTGATATGACATTAACAATGATTTAGCCTTAAGGCTCACACATTATTATTTGAGGATCTCAGGTGGAGGATACAAACACTTCACTCTACTATTAGTGGATGTGTTTATTCCTAGTCGGTGTTAGGATGATGGTAGCTTTGATGGATATGTATTTTTCTATTGATGTTATGATGATGATAGTTGTGATGGATGTGTTCCTTATGTTGTCTACTTACATTACTTCTGGTTCACAATAAACAATGATGTGGATGACTATGTCATGTTGATGATTTTTTTATGACAATGACTAACACTAAGAAACTTGGTTACTAATGATTATTGAGTATTACAGGAAACCACCAGAGGCACTCGCATATGATGAGTTGACAACATCTAGTTTGATAGAAATAAATATTTTGTATTTTAACTTCTAAAGTTCCGTTTGAAACTTGTTATATATATACATATACTCTGATGATATGTCATTGGTTGCAGGAACATGTCAGTTGCTTGGCCGAATGACTCACATTTGGGTGATGGGGTTGTACAATTGGATGGAACTTCATGGGAGGGGTGGGACAATGTCCCTGATCTCACCTACTAGCACTCCCGCCATGACTTAGGCTGTAAAGGTTGAAACACCTTCGCCTTGAAGATCATGATGCCGTGGGGGCAGGTCCCAAATTGGGTTCGCTCACGAGGATTTTCGGGGGGGCGCGCATCAAGGCGGATTCCTTGATCCCCAACACCATTAGTCTCACTATAACAGGCAACATACGAGATGATAAGGGTCTTCGTCGTTGCACATATAATTTCCCCTCGTAACCACTGGATGCTTGAAGGGCAAGTGGTGTGGCACCCTTGGAATTTCAAGAAGAAATTCTTGAAGGGCACGATCGACTTGGCACCCTTGGCATCAAAAATAAATTCTTAGGCATGGCACCCTTGGAACTTATAATAAAATTTCTTGAAGGACATGACCAAACTCGACCCTCGACATCATTAAATAAACTAATAAATATAATCAATATGAAATCCAACAAATTCAGAACAAGTGATATATGAGGTTAGAACCAAATGAATTAAATCAAGAATAAAACTTAGGGTAAGGGAGGAATAGGAAGAGATAAAATATTTACCATGATAACTCTACCATTTCCATGTTAAAACCAAATATTAAGTGGATAATGTACATAAGTAACTTAATTAGGCAAAAAGGGGGAAAGAGGGACATAGAGTTAAGTATAAATATTTATTAAAAAATACATTAAGAGAAGAGGGCGGTGAATTATAATAAGAATAATAAATTAAAATTGAGAAAGTAGAGAACTTCCATGTGGCAAGAGCCAACATAAGAATATTTATCATAAAGGAAAATTGAGGTATTTTAGGGGACCAAATCTGAGACTTATCAATTAACTTCAGTAATAAACACAAATTAAGGAGTAGAAAAGGGGAATCAAGAGACAACTAGGAGAAGAAATAGGAAGTCTTGTTGGGTTGAGGAAAATACTATTTTAAATGAATAATTAATTAAATTATTTTTGGAGAGTCTTGATGAGAGGATGACACATGGGTGGGTGAATAATAAAATTTTGGGTTAATAAAAAATAATTATTTATGCATGAAATTCCAAGTGTCACCTATGAAGCATTCTATAAAAGAAAAGGAAATGGAAGGGAAAAGGACTTTTTGTTTATCCTATGTTTGGATGGAGGATATGATGTCAATTTGAGTGGTTACGAGCTATAGTTGAGTTTGGTGAGATAGAGTGTTACAGAGAGGGGACTCTTGAGCCAAGAGAGAATCACCTCTATCAGATAGCACTTTCCTTCGTTGTACAACCCCATTGCAGCTAGGGGGTCCGCGAGGAAGGAGAGTACCCAAGGAGTAGGTTGGGAGGTTAACTGGTGGGTCATTACATTCGGCTTGAGCATGACAACATTCAGGCTTGGAGGTAGACGACAACAAAGGAGCTCAAGTAGCGACAAGTCAAGTTTGGCTCTCGTCTAAGGGTGAACGGTACATGTGTTAGTTATATTGTTTTTATATATGATGCTTCATTATGCCTATAATCAATAAGTAAATGTATGTATGTGTTATGATGTTATGATGTTAATCTATGAACTTACTATAAGTGATTTAATTTTACTGAGTTTCAGAACTTGTATGATTATGGTTTTAATTTTTAATTTTTTTAAAGCCTAGCTTTCATCTAGCAAAATATAGGGTTGGTATCTACACTTGGTATCAAAGCAAGTTTCAACCTCTAGGACCTATAGGCCCATAAAGTATTAAGGTTTCCTTGTATTATTTTTTTTGTGAGTTTATGTATTTTTTCGGCTTGAATTTAATAGTTTAGCGAATCCAAAAAAACGATTTCTGTGATCTTATGGTGAGTTTGTCTCTTCATCCCAGTTAAATTTTATAGATTAAAAATGATGTAATGATTTTTGTAATGTCATGGTGTGTGCTTGAAATAGTTCAAGTTTAAGGTGGAGATAATGTCCCGTGAGGTTTTGGGATATGCTACAGTAGGGCTTAGTGGCTAGGGTTTATAATACATTTGGATTTTATTTCAGTTTTGCCTCTGTATGAAGAAGTAATTTGTTCCTTTAAATTGTAATTCCTCAAGTGGTCAAAGTTATTTCAATGCTTAGAACCAACTTTAACCTCAAAGATCAAAACGCCATCATTTAAAAAAAAAAAAATCTCAGTCGCATGGCTGCATGCTAATGGTAATAGTGCATCAGAGTATCTAATGGTTGAAATCGATAAAATAGGTATCCTTTATTGTGGCAATAATATATTCCCTTTGCTGTTTCCTTTTCTGAGAATACATGGGGAATATTGTATGCCATTTTTAAACGGCTAACATCCGTTCTTGACCGGACACTCTGCTAGTCGAGTGACATGCTTGGTCTCGACTTAATGATTATAGGGACCTTATTTTGACTAACCTCATTTTTTTTAGATGATGAAACACGCCATATTTTTTCAGATGATGAAACATATCATATTTAAAGTGAATCGAATCAGCCATTTAGCCAAGCTCTTATAAGTATGCATTACTGATAATTATAAATTAAAAAGCAGCAGGCTAATAGGTATAGTTAGAGGTTAAAGGCATTGCTTGCATAGTATTTAGCCATATTAATTACACAAAATAGTGTATAATGTCGATAGAGGTTAAAAATCTCTAGTTGGATGTTGCCAAGATTATTTTCAGTGTATATGCTACATCAAAGGAGTTTTTTTAACTTCAACAAATACAGGCTACAACCTACTTGTTCGATTTTGAACTTGTATCATCATCATCATAAACATCACAACTACAGACAAGCATTCCAACTGCCACTAGAAGACAAACTAATATTCAGATATTAATTAGGTTTTTTTTTCTCAGTAAAATTAATCTATTTCTATTGAGTAAAATATAGTACAATCAAGAGACACAAGAAACCCGCGGACCGGTAATGATGAAACTATCAACCTCGGTCCCGGAGAGGGAATGAACCAAGCACGGATCAACAGCAAGTAACTTGAGAGCAAAGGACGGACTTTTACCCCACATGGGCAGAAGTCTCAACACGATATTTTTTCCCTTTCTTTTTATTGACTTTTATCCAGCCGTTTTGGGGAGTATGAGCTAAAACAACTTGAAGACTGGGATTCTCCAACCGGGGGATCTCCTTATCTGATTCAGAAGAGGAGGTCTCCTGGACGCGTTTCTGGGTGCTTGCAGTGACAGTGGTGTGCGCAGGAGTATCAGTGGACGGATCCATCATTTGAGGCTCCTGATCCGGCTCTAAATCGCTCCCCTCATCTTCCGAGCTTGAGGAATCAGAGCTTACTGCTGGCAGCGGAGAACAAGGGGTCCAATGCTTGGGTTTGGTCTTGGCAATGTTGTCCTTTTTCATTTTAGCAGTGAGCGAAGGGCAGGAATTCTGCAGGTGCCCTGTTAGGTGACAGTGGCGGCAGCGGAAGGCAGTGTTCTCGTAATCCAGGATCTGAGTCCAGACAAAGTCCTTGCTCTTGAGATTTATTTGATCTGGCAGTCCCTTGCTTAAATCTAGCTCCACACATATTCTGGCATATGTGTAGAGACCTTGATATTCTCGCCAGGAATCTCCCATTAAAAAGCGGCCCAAGGTGTTGCCTATGCACCTATAGACTGCTAAATGCCACAGGTGAGCTAGTAAGTTTGGAAGTCTGATCCAGACAGGCGTTTTGGTGATGACTGCAGTTGCTGGGTCAAAATCTGGGAACCATGGAGATAAGAAGAGTCCAGATGTACCCATAAACCAAGGACCTTCTTCTACGACCTGTTCATAGTGCTTAAGATTGTCGAACAAAACTATAAAATATCCTTTTGAGCAGAAGCTGACCTTGCAGTGGTGTGTCCAGTTGTCATGTATCCAGTCATAGAGGACCTTAGAGCGCGGCCAAAGCCCATTGAATCTGCAAATGATGGCCCTTTCAGCAAATTTTTGAAGGTCATCGGCGAGGCCAGGGTGGGAGATCTCAACAGAGGGAACCTCCTCTAACTTGTCAACCAGAAAAGGCTTGGGTTTGGGAACCTCCGGGGAAATGGGAATCTCAGAGTGTACTGCGTCTTTGTATGAGAAGGGAGGAGCAAAAGAAGATTGTCCTGCAACGCCACCTCTCAAACGAAGGGAAAACACTAAAGAGCTATTATTTTTTATGCTGTAAGAAGAGAGGGGAAGAGGATCATCGAGTTGTTTACCTTGAAAAAGAAGTCTCTGTAGGGCAGCAGGAATCCCAAATCGTCGTTCCAGGTTTACCTTGAGATTCTGCACCAGATCAGACGACTAGACCCATTTCAGAATGGTCTTGCCTAAGAGCTGTAAGATTTGAACCTGAAAGGGGGCAGAGAAAGATTCAAAAGATTTCTGGAATGACACAGTGCCAGATTCTTTTGGGTCTTCAATCTCCTGACGAACCGGAGGCGGTGGGGGAGGAAAAAGCCTCTGCAGATGGAATCTGTCGCTCCAGCCCAGATCCGCTGCAAGGGATAGGGCTGCAGACCTGTAGAAGGGCCGAATGATCCTTAGCATCAGACAAACCCCTGCCTCGCTGCCTATTTGGAGAAAATCGAAAGAGGCCAACTCTTGGAGTGCGTCCAGAGTCCCTGTCCCGGAAAAAAAGTCTGGGTAGCAAAGGGCGTTTTTACTGGAGAGGCCAGCCTCGTTTCTCTGCATCAAAAAACCGAGTGTGAGGGGATCTCCTCCTGTCCAGAACCGGAGCCCGTTAAAATGGCCGTAGGGGTAAGCGGCAAGAGCCCCCTCCTGGTCGGCATAAGCTTTTACAACAGGGCAGATGTTTGCTGTAACTTCCGACCTGTTCATGCTGAAAGCCTCCGCGAAGAGGCAAGGAGAAGGGAGCCTGCGTCGGGTTCCACAGGACGCAGCCTCCAGGCATGTTTTCGTAGAGCTAAAGACCCACAAAGCACTGCTATCTACAGTGCATACGCCATTGACAGTGAAGGCGGCAGGGCCAGGAAATGCAGGCACGGGAACTGTGTATCCGATGAAGGCGACGGTAGAGCCATAAGAAACCCTAGTGGCGTCCATCGTTCCTCAAAACTTGGAATTATTACCAACCTTCTCAACAGGACTTTATATCCATATATTAATTAGGTTATTAATGCTATATTTATTTAATTTATCAATATTTATTAAATTCAATTTTATAAAAAAAATGGAAAAACAGATGAAGCCATCATGATAATCAAGCAGTTCGTTGTTATTTGTGTGATTTTTATTGATTCCTTAAGAATACCAATCCCAGCGTGAATACATTCATCAAACTCTCCTTTTTCAAAGAAAAACTATTTTAGTCATACTGAGAAGAGAAATCACATTTCAAGAGAAATCACATTTCTCATGTGCATTAACCAAAATACAGACATTAAAAAAATAAAAATAAAAATAAAATGAACAATTACATCAGAGTATACTTAGGTAGACTGATATCTATTTATCTTCAGTAATTTGGCTTATAGCTTCACAACAAAGCTGTCTATAACAAACCCAAAAATGCCCAAATAAACTCCTAACTAGACCAAAACAAGCAAACCAGAAAATATCTCTTCTATTTTACAAAATTACATATCCATTAACATATGATCATATCAACTAAATGGAAATGATCGAAAAAGGGCAGCGTTGCAGGCCACTATTTCAGAGAGAAGAACATCAGACTGGGAGAATAGAGGAAACAAAGTTCCCCTCCCAAGTTTTTTCCAGCACTACAGATCCTTCTATCACATGGGCCTTGGATAAATTATCAGCTTTAATAATATGATTTCTATAAACATGGACAAAGGAAACATTTTAGAGGATGATGATGCCTCCAAAATTTTTTCTACAATAGGTCCAAGCATTACATTTTAAATCTGTGCTGAACTAGACATCTAATTGATAATTAGAGAAGAATCTGTGAAAATATTCAAGTTCTACACATCCCCCTCTCTAAACCCAGTTTTATCAGGATCCTTAAAAATTCTGCAAAGTTGCTCAATCCTGTCCCCAATCCTGCCTTGTACTTCAGCTGATGAGGAGGAGAAATAAAAAAAATAATACCATTGCAATATAGAAGTCTTCTGGACCTTGCCTGAAACCCATGTCAAAATCTGCAAGTATTCCTCTGCAAAACCGTGCCTTAGTTCTGCCAAATCTGCCTCCTGGATTCATGTTGAAGGTGTCTCAAGATACTTGAGAATGGAACCAGTGACCTCATTTAATACAAAGAAAAATTTCAGCAACTAGATATGGCATAGTGATCAAGCAAACCATTTTTTTCCTAGGCTAAACCTCAAACGAATTCAAGGCATTCCAGTGACACCATTCATCTCAGACATTATTCCCTGTTTCTGTTGCAGAGTTTCATGGGTCTCGTCTTCATCTGAAAACTTCATCCTTTAGCCAGCAAACTTGTCCAGCAAACAGGATGGAGAATCGGCCCTATGCCTCAGTAAACACTATGATACGCTACTGCTGTTTTTGTTCTGATGATGCTTAAGATCCAACTGTGCAATCTGAACACTAGATGTCAAATTTATTTCTCCACCAACTTCCAGACCGTGCATGGGTGAAAGAATATTTTCAAAATCTCTAGTGGGAGTCACAAGGACACGTATACCTTTTCCCACTGTAGTCATTATAATAAATCCGACTATGGTGGATGATGTGTCAGTAAAATAGACGCATATGGGGAAATCTAAAAGAAGATATAAGCGCGCTGACAGATTAATCGATTTCGAGGGTCGAGTCGAATATTGTCAAAGCATAAATGCAGGAACGTCGAGAACGTAACAGTAAATTTACCCACAAAGCCGATGCAGATCTCTTCAGAAATTAACTGAAAATATCAAAACCCTAGTGCACAGACATGGCGTCCAGCGCGGATACCTGCATTCGTATAGAAGCAAACGGTGCGAAAAAGGATGTCATATACGTCAAGGGAAAATGGTTTCCAACCCACTTTAGTCTCTCTATCACAAACGGTCTCCATACTTGGATTTGTGATGGTTCAGAGAAGAGTGTGGCTAATCGTGCTAGTCAATGGGACCAGTCAGTCTCGGAGTATCTGGGAGATGCACAACGATATCTCAGTCACCAACAACCTGGATCGGTGTACACTTTTAAAGATGTTGGAAATGGGTCCATGAGGGTATTGTGTTATTTATTTATTTATATACTTCATTTTAAATTTTATTTTTAACTAAGCTTTCTCTCATAACGATGAGTCGAAACGTGCCCGGATTTAGCGTTATGGGGATTCATCACCTTACTCATTTGCTCCTCCACTAGTGACGAGTGGGCTCTATATTATGCCTGTAACTAGCTCTAACCACTCTTGCATGTGTTGGCATGCATCCATAGGCGTGACCACAAGTACAATCATGTCATTTGATAGGTTTTGAACCCTGGTGAAGCTTTATTAAATCTTGGCTTAACCAACTCAGTCCTCTAGACTCTAACTTGATTAATTTACAATCTTAATCTTTGAAATTTAAAGGAGTTATTCCTCATTACTGTTAAACACCATGTTAAACACACACATGGTGTATGAGAAAGATAAACACAAACACAAGAGACTCAACACACAATAGAAGGATAAGCATGTAGCTTTCTTATTTTCCATTATACAAAGATGTACATTTATAGTACAATGGTGTTACTCTTGGTTTCATATTCCAAGGTCACTTGGACTCCATTGTGACTTTTCGCATTCCACACCTACCCATGGAGGATTGGGTGTTCCAACATTCCCCCCCTTAATCCGAAGGGGTATGTGTGAGTCCAAGAAGAGAGTTGTAATACAAATCTGCAAAGTATACATTGTAGCACTTGGGGCTGAATCAACTCTTTGAAATGTTGGCAAAAAGAGGTGGTTTAAGGATGACCACCAACACTGGAACACAATACTTGTTGCAGTTCCCAGAACTCTTCCAAAACTGGCAAGAAGCTAAAAGCTTCTGCTAGAGGAATTGTCCCTCATAAAAAAGGGAGACCTTCAACCTAAAAGAAGGGAGGTCTACTATCTGTGATGGTTTAAGGATTTCCAACAACTCTGGAATGCTTGAAGCATTTCCTAGAACTCAACCAAATATGGAAAGAAGCTAAAGGCTTCTGCTAGAGGAAGTGTCCCTCATATATGAAAGGGAGACCTTCAACCTCAAAGAAGGGAGGTCTACTACCTGTGATGGTTTAAGGCTGTCCACCAACCAAAGATGATGGTTTAAGGCTGTCCACCAATCGAAGGCATGCTCATGGGCATCTGTCTCTGGCTACATCTTTGAATGACGAATTGTGGCTCAGGCTACATCTGTGTCTCTGGCTACATCTTTGAATGACGAATTGTGTCTCTAGCTACAACTCTGAACATGGAATGAGAGATTGTGGCTCAGACTCGCTTGATCTGTCATCGAAGCTTGTACATGACCACCATTTTCCCCTGTTAGGGACAAGGTGAGATGATGGCGAAAAATCAACTGCAAGTTTGCTCAATATCCGTGAACAAGTTCTGACATGTGTCTTAAACATCTTCTTGGCTACTGATGCCCATTGCCAAGAAGCGATCCATCCAAGATGAATCTTTGTTCTTGCAGGAGGCTTGTTTTTGAAGCATCTGTCTGAAGAATGGGTGTGCTGACCACAGTGCTTGCATGGATGAAGATCAAAACAGTGATATTTCATATGGCCAACTCGATCACAGTGTTGGCATTTTTCAATTTGTTGTTGTGGAAGCGGAACATGATCTGGAATAGCTGTAGGTGAACTTTCATATAGGAATCTGGCACTTTGAAATATGATGGGCTTGGTGTAGTCTGGAATATGAAAGGACACATCCTTGTCATATCCAAGACCAGTTCGGTGCTTGTTGTGGACAAGCTCTTCCCAAGGTCTGATGATGGGCTTGAGAAGTGCATGTTGAATTGTTGCATCTGCATGTAAATCTGCTCTAGTACAAGGAACTGAATGAGGATCAACTGCAACTTTATTGACTTGCTGCTGATGGGAGTCTTTCACAATGTTCTGAACAGAAACAGGTTCAGAATGGTGAATCTTTTGCTGAAGTTCATCTTGCTAAAGCTGAGATTCCAACTGCAAAAACTCAATCTTTTCTTGTGCATCTAGCAAACAACTTTGAATGTTACAAAGAGCCTTCTTGCTCATTTTTATCATGTCATCAACATTTGAATGAATGAGGTTATTCAAGAACTCTAATGCCTCATTGATTTTAGCCATTTTCAACAACTTAGGCTCAAAAAATGAAAGGGTATCGACTTCAACCGAAAATGCACAGGTTTACAATGTGATTCAAGAAATACAAATGACTCGAGAGAACTTCCAACTATGGAAATCTTAAAGTACAAAATCTACTTCTCAAATGATGGAGGACAATCAACAATTTTCCAAAAACTCAAATTTACACTTCAAGTCTTGATTGCAACTATGAATGAAGATGCAAATTCCACTCATAATACAATGTCAATACAATAATATTTTTGCAAAAAAGTGCAGCAAAAACTACTTGTCCAAGAAGCCTTTAAGGCAACTGATCTTTCTTATTCAAAGAGCTATTTTAAAAATGATGGCAAACTTGTCTTCTTTCAGAAAATTAGCCTGATGCCACAAATCATAAAATCTAAACTGCACTTTTCTCTATGTATTCAATCCATCTGCTTCATATGCCATTTCTGATGTTTATTTCCTCTCTCTCCTATCTCTTTGCTGTTTTTGTTTTTTTTTTTTGTTTTTTGTTTTTTTTTTAATTAAATTAAAAAAAAAAACCTTGAAATTGAAAAACTTATTGGGGGGAGGTATTATATGGGAGGGGTGGATATTAAAAAATTTAAAAATATATATAAAAAATGAATTTAAAACAGGGGGGAGGCGGTATTTTACAACCAAGATGAGGGGGTGGTATTAAAAACAGGGTGCGGGTATTAAAAAAATAGAGTATTAGTGTATGCAGGTTAGGTGGGCTGTGTGAAGCGAGCAGCTGTGGGTGAGGGGGATCAATTGCAGGTGGAGGGAAGGGGAGGCTCGAGTGGGAGGGAAGGTCGGAGCCATAGCGCGTGAGAGCTGGGCGTAGGAGGAGGTGAGGGGGTTGGGTGAGGAGTTGGGTGGAGAGTGCTGCGAGTGGGTGGGCCGCGGGGTAGGAAGGGGTGTGTGGGGTGGAACGGGTACTAAGGGTAGGATGAGTGGATAAGGGGTGGGATGAGTTTGCAGTGTGAGCGTGAGAGGGGTAGCAAGTTAGGGGGATGGGGTAGCGGCGTAGGGAGGGTGGGTAACGCAGGTGGGAGGGGGCCCGTAAAGTAGGAGCAGTGGCGTAGGGAGATTGTAGTGAGGGAAAGCGAAAGAGTGTGAGTGGCCGGTGAGTAGCAGCATGGAGAATCAATAGGGGAAGGAGCTAAGCGTAGGGGCTGGGGTGGAGAGTAGGTGGAGCGAACAACGAGGGGTCGGCTGTGAGTGGTGAATGGAGTAGGGCTCGAGGGGGTTGAGTGGAACGATGGTGAGGATGTTGAGCGAAGGGTTCGTAGATGTGGGGGGCCGCTGTTTGGAGCGGGGTTTGGGTTGAAGCGGTGTGCAGAGGGGAGGTAAGGGAGGGGCGAGGGTAGAGCGAGGTGGGTTGTGAGGGCCGTAGGGTGCTGTAGTGTTATGAGAGAGATGGGGATTCGGTGAGAGCAGAAGTTTGTGCAGGTTGCAGAGGAGGGGGGGTCGAAAGGCCTGAATCAAATTTTTTTATTTTTATTTTTATTTTTAAAATTAAAACAGAAAAGAGGAGATTACACTTTAAAACAGTTGGTAGAAATTTTCAGAAATTGCAGTGAAAACTCAGAAATTTTTCTAGTAGCCCAGCATCAGAGAATTGGACTTTAAAAAATGCAGAATTCTTCGAGAAAATTTCAGCAGAAAACCCAGAAATTTTTAGTAAAAAAAGCCCAGAACTTTTCTTCAGAAACCCACTTTAAATAATATTCCATTAGCTCTTCAAAATGTAGAATTTAATAGGCAGAAATTGCAGGAAGAAATTAGAATGAAAACCTTAAGATGCGCAGTGCTTCTTTTCTTCAAAACCACTGCTGCTCTTCTTCAAAACAAATTTCTGAATGCGGCAAAACATCTGTTGCAAAATCTCTCTAAATGCTACAAAAATGCCAAGAATTTTGCAGATATGCACAGGCCATAAACACAAATGGCTCACTCAAGGTTGAGCTGGTTATGAACGTATCGGCTCTGATACCATGTTAAACACACACATGGTGTATGAGAAAGATAGACACAAACACAAGAGACTCAACACACAATAGAAGGATAAGCGTGTAGCTTTCTTATTTTCCATTATACAAAGATGTACATTTATAATATAGTGGTGTGACTCTTGGTTTCATATTCCAAGGTCACTTGGACTCCATTGTGACTTTTCGCATTCCACACCTACCCATGGAGGATTAGGTGTTCCAACAATTACAGTATTAGCGTTTGTTAAAGATGACTGCATGCTTTTAGAGTCCCCTTTTTGTGATTGTTGCCTTTATGATGCCTTCTTAACCTAGTTATGATATAAGGCCTAAGTTGCATGGTACGGGGAAACCAAATTGCGTATCTGAAAACTAGAACACGCTGTACACATGAACCCCCAAAAAACAGGAAATGGGGAAATATGGTGTGTGTGTAAAATTCAGGAAATTCTAACAATATCATCTCTATTAATACTTACAACAAATGAAAATTTATTTAAATGAAAGGTATCATATATGAAGACACATTTAGTGTATTGAATTTTGTAGTGTGAGGAAACGTGGTTAAGAAAAGAAAATTATAGGCACTTTGACCGAAGGCCAGGGATGTTGGGTGTCTCTGCCTGTCAGATAAATGATTTTCTGTCTGTTTGGAAATGGTATTCCTGTTTAAGATTCATATGTTTAATAAGTGCTTTTGTTTTTGCTGCACCATATCATTTTTCACTCCAGTGAGTAAATATTTTACTCATTTCAAATGCTCCTAAGTTTCTTATTTTCAAGAACTTCTTCAATGTGATCATAGGCCAAGCAGCACAAGCTGCAAAAACTATTTTGAAGCAAGTTAATGTAAATATTTTTCCCAAATGACAGAAACCTGTTTTCATTGGAGAATCCAACAATATTCTGATACCCTTATGTGAACATAAGTGTAAATTTGAATGTAATTGAATGAAGATCCTCCGGAAACAATTACTACTCAAGAAACCAACCAGTCCAATGAACTGCAGACCACTGGTTCTGGATAAAAATTGAGTGAATTACTATCTACAAGAGCCTTTTCTACAATGTTGTGTTATTAGAGTATTAAATCCATCCTAGAAAAATATCAAATACTGATTTATGTAGTTATCAGATTTTGAAGCGTAGTGCGGAAATGTCAGACTGCAATGGCTCCCCAAGTAGAGGCCCAATCGATATTGGAAAACACTTCCTTTCACATTTGATTCAAAATTGGACTTTCCTATTTTGCACCATGGAAATATTCATTCTGAAATTTTTACTCTCATCGATGGAAAGATATTGTGTGGTAATCTTTAATATTTTCCTTTGATTCAATTTGATGTTCGATATCAAAGGCAAGGAACTTCTGCTATAGACACAAAATCTTGTGAGTAATATTTGACGAATCTTAGCGATTTTCAATCTCTTTAGTGAAAAATTTAACCTCTGTTATAGATAGTTTGGATTTCATATACATTCCGACGAATTGAGTCTTGTAGATTTGCAATGGAAATTGATTGACTGCGTGGTTGAACGTCAATGACTGTGAACAAATAAACTCCTGGAAGGTCATTCTTTTTAGTATTATTTTCTTGTGAGGTTTTGAATAGATGCAAAATTATAAAAAGCACATAGGTACAATGCTGGCTTAAATCTTGAAACTAGAGAAAAATTATAGGGTACAAGAATTTTTCTCAAGCAAACCAATTTTATGATTAACAATTGCATCATGGTTAGGCTTCATTGCTCAATATTAAATAAGCCCATTTCAAAATACAGGGAGATAGAAAATTTTGCAGAATTTAGTAACATAAAAATTATCCCCCTCTCAGTTTATATTGGGCTGCCAAAAATTTAAATAAAAATGGCTCGGGCTTGTAAACATGCATATCATTTTGGTTCTACACAAACTTAACAGTCAAGTTTCTTGGTCATTATCTAAAAAATGAAAGATGATTTGCAAATTAGATACACAAATATTCTAGTCAGCTAGCACAAGGCATGAACAAGTTAATATCCACGGATTCGTTCAATTTAGGGAACCCAAATTTCTGTATGGATGTCAAAAACAAATTTTTAGCTTCACAGAGAAGATCAAAAGAAATATAGCATTGCAAGGGAATATAGTGCAAAAACCTCTATATATAGTCCGAGGGAAAATAATTGGGTGGATTCCATGGTTTACATCTCAAGAAACTGAAGGTTGAATCCCTCTAATCTCCTATCTCATGTAATTAAGAATTCAATAAAAGATGATGTCTCAAATATTCAACTCTATAATAGTCACAAATATCATCACTGTGTCATAAAGTTCCGTAAAATGCAACCTAAACAGGTTGAAAAATAGCCATAAAATGGAAAGGATAATCCCAGATCAGATATTCAACATAGAAACTAATATAAGATAAGAATAGAACTCAAGAACCACACAGGCATCAAAGATTTCAAACATTCTTTTATCGCTTTGCTAAAACAACTTCAAATCTTTAAAACAACAACCCACCTCAAGAGAACCTAAAGAGAAAACTATGAGAATGATGTCAAAAATCCCAAGAAGCATTACCATACAATTTCAATTCAACTTCACAAACATTTCAACCATATTTAACATCCAATAGATGATAGGTATAGCTGTCTAAATAGATAATGTGTGTAGCAAGACCAACAACGTAGTTAACAGAAAACAACTTGTGACCGCACCAACTCTCAAGCTTCATTTTGTACTGTTTTCATTTCTAGCGTATTTGTCTTTAATATAATTGAGAAAAAGTAGCCTGTTTATCAATGAATATACTTAGCCCAATCTGGGTCCTTGCCTTGTATCAATACCTCAGGTTATATTTTTCAGCCCCAAGTTGGTCACTTTGTTATATTTTTCCTTATGATCTATTTTGTCCAATCACATAATGATCCAAAATGGATCCACAAAACAGGTTCTAAAATAAATGAAAAAAAGAAGGCGGCAAGTTCTGATACATGGAAAAATAAAGAAAAGGGAAGTGTGTGTAAAGCAGTAGTTGATTATGCCAATTTTGACATCACGAAATAGCTTCTATGACTATAAAATTTATTGCATTTATTTTGGGAAGGCAAGTATTGTAGAATGGGTTGCATATATGAAGAATAGGTTGAGGAACAATTATTTCATAGTCTAAACCAATTTATTAGTTTATCCGTCATTAAATTATATTGATAAAATTTTTAGTGGATTTAAAATAGTATAGTGCATTTAACGTTATTATAGTTTAAAGTAAGTGAAACTTTCTTGTTGTATTATTATATTGAATCCTAATGGGGTGTTTAGATGAGCATGTTGTAGTCTTCTTATTTTTAATAATCTATGTTTATTTTATTCAAATATAATATAATATTCATGTAATGTATTACATAATATGGACGTTAAGTCAGTACACTTTAGAAAAATATGATTCAACAAATATCTTAAGAGTCTAGTAATTTATATCTCCCTTATGAGATCTTTCTAAGTAAGGGACATAACTTTTAAAACCTCTTTCTCTTCCATAGTGATTATGGAATGAAATTCATGACTTAGATAAAATTAAATAACTCTCTCTATAAATTAATATAGTTAGTCTAGAGATATACACACGTGTGTTAAGTATCATTATGGATAGCCCTCATCTAAATAAAATTTTAGTGTAGCATTAGTATTAGGATGAGTTGAATCATGGAAGAATTGTGGTTAATAAATAACTTAGCGTGGTAATATATGTGTGCGTAGGTGCGTGTCAATGTATATTGATATGGGTATGCCAATAGCAAACATCATTGGGTCATTAATACATATTAACAAGTGACCTTGTGTATGCTGCAAACCAAATGCAAGTTAATTGCAATGAAATAAAGGTGGATACATTATATAGAGTGCGAAAAAGGTGAAAGATATAATTTGATCATTTTCATATACTTATTCAGAAAAATTATACAAGACCCTTCTATTGGTACTAATTGAGTCATCATAAATTTTGATATGGGAAAATTGTCACAAGATGATTATATTTTATAATTGCAGGTTATAACTCATTGTCATCTAGTTATATGCTTTATAATTAAAGTAGAGTAACATACTCCCAATTCCATTTCTAGGGAGGATATAGTGGGATATGTCATCACTTCCATGGTTTGAAACTTCGGGATGAAGTTTAATTTAAGGGGGGGTGTATGTAGTGCCCCATGCTAGATTTATGACCTTGATATGACATTAACAATGATTTATCCTTAAGGCTCACAAATTATTATTTGAGGACCTTAGGTGGAGGATACAAACACTTCACTCTACTATTAGTGGATGTGTTTATTCCTAGTCGGTGTTAGGATGATGGTAGCTTTGATGGATATGTATTTTTCTATTGATGTTATGATGATGATAGTTGTGATGGATGTGTTCCTTATGTTGTCTACTTACATTAATTCTGGTTCACGATAAACAATGATGTGGATGACTATGTCATGTTGATGATTTTGTTATGACAATGACTAACACTAAGAAACTTGGTTACTGATGATTATTGAGTATTACAGGAAACCACCAGAGGCACTCTCATATGATGAGTTGACAACATCTGGTTTGATAGAAATAAATATTTTGTATTTGAACTTCTAAAGTTCCGTTTGAAACTTGTTATATATATACATATACTCCGATGATATTTCATTGGTTGGAGGAACATGTTAGTTGCTTGGCCGAATGACTCACATATGGGTGATGGGGTTGTACAATTGGATGGAACTTCATGGGAGGGGTGGGATAGTATCTCTGATCTCACCTACTAGCACTCCCGCCATGACTTAGGCTGGAAAGGTCGAAACACCTTCGCCTTGAAGATCATGATGCCGTGGGGGCAGGTCCCAAATTGGGTTCGCTCACGAGGATTTTCTGGGGGGCACGCATCAAGGTGGATTCCTTGATCCCCAGCACCATTAGTCTCACTATAGCAGGCAACATACGAGATGTTAAGGGTCTTCGTCATTGCACATATAATTTCCCCTCGTAACCACTGGATGCTTGAAGGGCAAGTGGTGTGGCACCCTTGGAATTTCAAGAAGAAATTCTTGAAGGGCACGACCGACTTGGCACCCTTGGCATCAAAAATAAATTCTTAGGCATCGCACCCTTGGAAATTTGAATGAAAGTTCTTGAAGGGCATGACCAAACTCGACCCTCGGCATCATTAAAGAAACTAATAAATATAATCAATATGAAATCCAACTAATTCAGAACAAGTGATATATGAGGTTAGAACCAAAGAAATTAAATCAAGAATAAAACTTAGGGTAAGGGAGGAATAGGAAGAGATAAAACATTTACCATGATAACTCTACCCTTTCCATGTTAAAACCAAATATTAAGTGGATAATATACATAAGTAACTTAATTAGGCAAAAAAGGGGAAAGAGGGACATAGAGTTAAGTATAAAGATTTATTAAAAACTACATTAAGAGAAGAGGGTGGTGAATTATAATAAGATTAATAAATTAAAATTGATAAAGTAGAGAACTTCCATGTGGCAAGAGCCAACATAAGAATATTTATCATAAAGGAAAATTGAAGTAGTTTAGGGAACTAAATTTGAGACTTATCAATTAACTTCAGTAATAAACACAAATTAAGGAGTAGAAAAGGGGAATCAAGAGACAACTAGGAGAAGAAATAGGAAGTCTTGTTGGGTTGAGGAAAATACTATTTTAAATGAATTATTAGGTAAATTATTTTTGGAGAGTCTTGATGAGAGGATGACACATGGGTGGGTGGATAATCAAATTTTGGGTTAATAAAAAATAATTATTTATGCATGAAATTCCAAGTGTCACCTATGAAACATTCTATAAAAGAAAAGGAAATGGAAGGGAAAAGGACTTTTTGTTTATCCTATGGTTGGATGGAGGATATGATGTCAATTTGAGTGGTTACGAGCTATAGTTGAGTTTGGTGAGATAGAGTGTTATAGAGAGGGGACTCTTGAGCCAAGAGAAGCTCACCTCTATCAGCTAGCACTTTCCTTCGTTGTACAACCCCATTGCAGCTCGAGGGTCCGCGGGGAAGGAGAGTACCCAAGGAGTAGGCTGGGAGGTTAACCGGTGGGTCATTACATTTGGCTTGAACACAACAACATTCAGGCTTGGAGGTAGACGACAACAAAGGAGCTCAAGTAGCGACAAGTCAAGTTTGGCTCTCGTCTAAGAGTGAACGGTACATGTGTTAGTTATATTGTTTTTATATATGATGCTTCATTATGCCTATAATAAATAAGTAAATGTATGTATGTGTTATGATGTTATGAAGTTAATCTATGAACTTACTATAAGTGATTTAATTTTACTAAGTTTCAGAACTTGTCTGATTATGGTTTTAAAAAAAATAAAATATATTTTTAAAGCCTAGCTTTCATCTAGCAAAATATAGGGTTGGTCTCTACAAAAAACTTACTCTACATGATCATGAGGGACATGCAATTTGACCACTACCAGCTATTTTCAGGATAAGAGGAGATCAAACGGATCCTCTGACACATCATATACAATTTGGATGACATTGTCGCCATTAACACAGGTGGAATGCTATGTGATCTCTAATTCAAGCTCTTGCACCAACCCATAACCTCACACACCAAATGTTATCAATGAATAGGATTTCCACCAAGGCAACTCCAGTGGTTATTATATAGTCATTATATTAGACTAATAGTCTATTATTCCACTTGGTTACTTATTTTTGTATATGCTATGTTCAATTCTCTTATGTTCTAGGGTGATCCATATGTCTCATAATTCCATATGTGAACATTGTTTTGTTAGAATGCCCACCAAGCATGAATGCAAGTAATTTTTAATGGGCTACATATTTATATAGTTTTAATGTATTTTTTTTTGGCTAAATCTTGGATCACAGGAGTAATGGTTGCTCAAGATAGTTGTTTAGGGGATCCCACAAAATTTTGGGAAAACAAAAGTTATCGATGTAACATTAGTCTTTTTGTAATATAAATATCTTTATATAACTTACAAAAAAAAAAAAATGAATAAACTCCAATTAATAATTAAATTATAATATTTATCATCTCAAATAAAATAAATAAATAAATACATAACTTAATTTATTTAAAAAAAAATGATGATTATTATTATTATTTTTGTGCGTGTGGTGTAAATATTGTATTTCCTTCCAAACTGATATTTACATGGATAAGTTGGCGATGCTAGGCTATTATTTCACTAGGGATACTAGACCATAGGAAAAAGTGCACTATTCATTGAGAGGCAAGTGAGATCATGCTTTACAAAATGAGTAGAGAGTGCATAAAAAAAATTGGCTAGACTAGCCTACACATAAAGTTATTTGATTAAAAAAATGGCCATGAACACAAAAAACAAGTCTAGGAGTCAAAGTCTATAGGATCCACCTAAATTAGTTCTTTTGTGTTGTCGAAGGTGCTGCTAGCTAGTGGAGGAATGCCCAGATGATGCCCAATGTGGGTCATACATCGATCGATGTCCTATAAATGCCTATGGAGGCACTCTAGGGAGTGTAGAATGTCAACCCTATGCTTAGTTCAATCCAACAATATTCTTCCTAGGAGGAAATTCAGATGCTAGATATAGAATAAATATTATCAACATAAATCATATTGCAAAAGTCTCAAATCTGAAATCTTTACCCTATATGGAATGGAGACAATTGAATTTTTTTTTACCTATGAATAATTCCAATTACAGATTCATCCTGATGCTGAGCCACATATTATCATTTGAAATATCAAATAAAAACAAAAACAAATGCAATGAATATGGAAATAATTCATCAACATAAATAAATGGTGTGCATATATTGGTTAAACATGCCACAAATGTGCCCAACATCGGGTATCCAATCAACTAGACCCACCAAAAATTAATGTCTGAAAGTTGTTGTCGATGGGAGGTCCCTTCCATTTTTAAGCTGACAAGTTCCTCTTGGATTGGTCTCAAGGTGAGGTCCCAAAACCTATTAGAAAAATCGTAAATCCTATGATGTGCACGTGTTGTCTGCAAGAGGTTTGTTTCTAGTAGTAGGCTGCCCCTTGGCATATGCATGTGCATTGATGAGGCATGAATACAAACCAATCACTGAAACAAAGAAGGACAAAGTAGAATACAAATAGGTGGGAATTGAGTTAATGAAGGGGGTCCATAAAAGAAAGGGGGGATAACATGTAACCAGAAATGTAGTCCAATTTAGTAGAGGGGGAGAAGAAATATGTCAAATAGCCATGGTGGAGTAGAGAGGGCATGAAGAAGGATGAAAAAAAATAGTGAGTTGGTTAGGGAGGATGTTTCCAAGGATCAAGCCACTACAAGATAAGGAATAAAGAACAAAATTAGACTACTAGAGGAGGAAAGAGGGAGGATATAAATTTAGGGGCAGAGAGATATTAAAGAGCAAGGAATGGATAACAATATTGAGCATAGGGATAAAAAATGAGGGAGAAAATTTGTGCAACCTTTAGAATTTCAAACCAAGGAGTGTTACCAGTAATTGATTTCCATGGAAGGAGGTGAGAAACTTTCTACTGCCTCCTGCATGCAACCTAGCATTGTAGCTTGCATGCCAAAAGGACCAGTTCAGGAATGGAAACAATAATCCTGAGATTTCCAAATAGAGAGCCAGATGGAAAGTATACAAGAAATTACAAAACTATTGAATATTGAAATTAAATTTATAGCTACAAGAGATGGGGAAATTTATTATGACAAGGCCTGATCAAGCACAGTTGAGTTTGAAGAAATCAGTGGGGGACCCGATTGACAGGATGGCTGGGAAAAGGGAAGGTTGGGGCGGAGGAGGGAGGAAGGGACAAGATGCTATTAATGGAGTATTTGAGCTTCAAATTCATGATATTTCCAATAAGTAGGGGTCGTATATAAATCGAGGATGAATTCTTTGATATTAGTCAGAATAGATTTCCAAAGAGAATCCTCAAGCATGGAGGAGAATTTAAATATTCTTCGGTTTCTCTATTTCTAGATTTCCCAAAGAATGAAGTCAGGTGTAAGTGTCCATATACGGTTAATAATTGGGTTAGAAAACACTCATTTACACCAAACAAATATGGTATTATGGATAGCAAAGGGATCTCTATCTGTGCAAGACATTTTTTTTTCAAGGTGGTCCCATAGCGTGAGAGCATAAGAGCAATTATTAAGAGGTGTTCCATGTCCTTAGAGTGCTAAAAACATAGAGAGAATTTGGATGGTCCTTCATAGTTACTCTTTAATATATTATCCCAAGTTAATGTTTTGTTTTGAAAAAAAACCAATGGAAAAAGACTACCTTTGGCCATGAGTATTGCTTCCATATATTTTTCCATACTTTTTAATTGGTAATGAGTGGTGGCCTACTACTAATTGGTAAGCCTTTCATACAGTGAAGTTTCCTTTCATTATATATCCCCATATAATTTTGTCTGGCTGAGTAGATGTTTGAAAATTTCTTAGTTGAAGGTTTTCTCCATAACTACTGCCATTGGTCTTCCTTAGGCTTGGGATGCCAGGAGTCTAGTGGCTTCCATTAGTTCCATTGGGATGAGGGAGTTTCTTAGGACCAATAATTTGTTGTAATTTTGAGCTATAATTTATTACCTCATTTCGTTGAACTATTGGCTTTCACTCAGTTAAGGGAATTTTTGCCAAGAATCATCCCAAAACATAGTAGAATTTCCATCCTTAACTTCTCAAAAAAAATGTTGCTAGATTAAGTGCATGCCTCTCTTGGATAAGGACCAAATGGAGGAGCCAATTTTTGATAGGCTTAGACAAATAAGATTCTGTATAGAATTTTGAGGGGCATATTTGTGATTACATATATATTTCTAGATATATGTGCCACTTTGGATCCATTCCTACCATATTTTAGCTCCTAAGACATTTTCCATGGTTGTGGGGTTGCAAACACAAAGTCCTCCTTTGAGTTTTGATATGCAGAGCTTGTTCCATTCCACTAGATCCCACTTATATTTCATATTAGAGCCTCCCAAGAGAAATTTATGCAGGATTCACTTGATCCCTTATAGGATCAATGATGGTGCCTTAAGCGTAGAGCAGAAGTAGATTGGGAGGGCCTAAAGAACTTATTTCAATAATTCTTGCAATATTGAAAGTTATAAATGCCCATATTTTTAACTTGCTATGGAAACTTAATATGAGATATTCCCATACAATCAATCTAAAGGAACTCTTGGATATTGGAGCACCAAGGTATTTTGATGGAAGCTTTCCTCGCTGGAATCCCATAATGTTGGTAATATGACATTTTACAATGGCTTGAGTGTTAAATAAAAGTACAATGGATTTAGATTTATTTACTTCCATACCTGATGTAAGTGATAACACCTCCAACACTCGTAAGAGTGCTTGATATTCTATACAATTGGGCACTCCCATGCCCATAGTGTCATCTATTAGCACTCCACCAGTTCTCTGAAGGCCGAAAAGGAGACTGACAAAGGTAACCACAAACCACTTTGACCTAGTAGCTAGCCATACCAGGTTGAGAGGGCTCTCTCAAAGAGATCATAGTCAAGGATTGACTATTACATGAAAGATATTAGGCTAGATATGATAGGCTCAGGTAGGTTTTGAGTATTTTAGGGTTTTGGTGCTGGATGAGGGATGAAACCATGTAGCTAGGTCTATGCATCAAAGGGTTTACAGCTGCAAAAATGTAAAGGAGCAAGGTAGTAGTGGATCTATAATGGATTTAGGGTTTTTTAGGTATAGTGGCGAGTCTGAAAAATTAGAGGGATTTAATGAGCATGTTCAATCATGAATTCATTAAACTTGAAGCATAAAACACAAAATGACATTTCCATATGAATAGAGCTAAATTAATAGAATTCTGCCTATGAACTATAAGGAAAGACATTGAAGATACAAGATATGAAAGAGGAGCTATATATCATTCAATAAAGGCTATAACCGAGAAGATACATGATCATAAACTCACTGCACATGAATTCCTAAATAATAGCTACAACTGCATCCTTTGATTTCTGAATATGAAAGTGAAAGTACAAGCTACAAGATCACAATCCACTAATGTCCAACCAGTCAAATGACTATAAAAATGATAGATATATAATAAAACAACATCTCCCCTCTCAAAGGGGTCAAATCAATCAGTTGTGGAGTTGATTACATGATATTCTCAACAAAACCCTAATGTCTAGTGGAGGTCAACCAATTGACCTCATCATAGGAAACCAGATATATTTGACCAAAATTATATTAACAAGCATGTATCTACCCTATTTCACTATTTACCAGGTCAATTGCACCTTATGACATTACAAAATCATCATAATCAATCAATTACATAGGTAAAAAGTCAAACTAGGTCAAACAACCTATGAAAATTGTATTATGGAGAAAGCATAGCAAAATCTAGAGAAAGCGTAGTGAGCTTGGAGAAAACGTAACAAGCTAGGGAAAAATGACTTTTGGAGGCCTTCTAGGTGTCCAAATCTTGATATGAAAGATGTTATGGAAAACTCTGGATGTATGATACATGATAGGCTCATCAAGCACTCCAAAAGGTGGCTTATATCCCTCCAAATCTTCATTCTCCCAAGAGTACTCAGAAACTGTAGTGAAGCTTCCAAAAACAAGGCAAAATGGTGTTTTTTTGCATGTTTTTTGGAATTTTGACCCCAAAAGTGGTTGACATGGCTCAATCGCAGACTAGGATTGATGTACTCATATATAGGAATCCAAACATTTCGAGTTTCATCCAATGGAACCCCCCAAAAAAAGCGTAGTGTGGCCCACGCTACACTTTTGCTGGTGTGACTAGTTTTCAAAATTTCCAAATTGGACCAAAATGTCACAAAAAACAAAATTTTCTCCATAACTCCTCAAAATTGGTCTAGAGATGCCTCATAAGGTATGTTATGCCACTAAAGAATCATCAACAAGTATATCCAAGTTATCCTTATCCTTTTGACTTTTTAGGGTTTCCTTTAGCTTTGCTTGTAATTGTTTGACTTTGATATTGCAAATATGATTTCTTGCATAGTAGTGGTTAGCCATGTGTTTGTGCATCTTGTTGTCCCTGTTGGCCTTGTCAAGGATCTTCCCCAAGTGAATATTGATTTTCTCAAGCCAAAACTCCCTATTTTCATTGATTTCCAAGGCTATTCTTTCTTCAAATTTCAATTCCTCATATGGCGGGTTTTTCTCTCTTTCTTTCAGCAATGCTCTTTAGAGACCCATGGTCCTTAGCCTCTTCCTTGTCACCTGATCTTTAGGCTTTTCTGAATCTTCAATGTCAACCACTGCTTTTCCTTCCACATCATGCATACTAGCTTCACACTGACTTTTCTCTAAAGACAATTGTTTTGTCTTCAACTGATTGTTCTCTTGTTCTAGGAAGGTTATGATGAAATTATCCCTTTCCAAATTTTCCTTGAGCTCTTTGATTTGAGCATATTTTTCCTTGATGACCCTCTCTAGGTTTTCATGCTCTTCACTGGCCTCCAAGTCTACTATGTCAAAGTCATGCTCCTCATCATGCATAGATGGCTCATGCTGTGATGGTGTTTCCTACTCTGCTGTTTTGGGATTAGCCCCTTCCTCATTTTGAGGAGAAAACACAAGAATTCTGCCTCTTTAATATTTTTGAGTGACCTCAATCTTCCTCCTCACTAAAACTGTGCTAGGTGAGTCAACCTCCACATGTCTAGATGGTACTGATGGTGCTGATGGTGAACTAGGGCTAGTAGGCTGGCTGCTAGAAGAAAAAAAGACACCTGATTGTATGAAAGTTTCCCAATTTATGCTCTTCTACTCAAGCTGGTGTAAAACAATGATTTTGATCAGAGCATGGTGGAAGAGGCTGCTTTCAAGACTACTTTTCTTATGTTGGACCTTTTCTGCCATTTTTTCCAAAATTCTGTAGAGGTAATAAGGAAACTTGAATGACTTTACCCCTATGAAATTCATGAGAAGTCTGACATGATACCCATATAATATAGAAAATATTCCCTCACAGGTGAAGTACTTCATGATGATCTTTACGAGTGGTGTATACTTCTCAAGGAGGTGCCCAACAGGAAAAATATTTTTCATGTGTTGTTTATAATGTCTTCTAAGATAGGGCTATTAATTGTGAGAGTATAGGTCTTGGTTCTTAAACCATTTTTAACCATGATTATGTATCCTTATGGCCTCAGCTACTATATCAGTTGATATAGATAAAGTAACCCCTAAAAATGCTACTTTGTCCCTTTTGAGTTGAGTGGCAAAAAATTTGGCTAATGTGGCATTGTATTTGACTCTCTCAACTTTTTCACAAAAAGGAAGACATCCTACTCCTTGAAAAAAATGCTTGGATATTGGTGAAGACATAATTTCAAGAGTGGTTAAGGGCTCATGTCTTATCACCTGGCCTCCTTTGTTATAAGATTTCTTCTCCTCCATTTGATTGTTTGCAAGGGGAAAAACCCTAATAGGACAAAATAGAGGAAGGGAGAAAAGGGATAGGATGAGTGGGTTAGGTAAGGGAGATGAGATTAGGAAAATATAGGGAGATGGGCAGGGGTCTTAGGGAAATATAGGAAGTTAAATGGAGTGAAATGAGTAAGGGAATTGGGCTAGAATTTTTTTACATAGTCCTAGCTAGGAAAACTACCCAAAATTGCAGAATTAGGCTAGGGTTTAGGGTTTGGGGCTTAGGAAATGGGAATGATGGGGTGTGAAGTCTATGAGAGATGATTTTAACTATGAGGGAGGGTAACAAGTCTGTGGGAGAGTGTGTTTGTCTTGTAAAACTTGAAAAATAGGGCTAGCCACTAAAACGTAGCGTAGGGGCCAATGGAGGGTTTACACATTAAATCAATGAAATTGAGCTTCAAGGAGGGGTTTTATGAGGTAATTTTTCACTACTTATAGACACATTTAAAGCCTTTATAAGCCTTCAAAAATTGATTTGATTCCTCCAGGAGAGAAAACACAGTGCTGGGAAGAAAGCACAACGTGGAGGCTAGAAGGTGCAACATGGCTACTTTGGCACCAATTTTTGGAGTGTTTTTGGCTTGAAATTTTTGAATTTAAACTTGGTGATGAATGGGAGATTTTATTAAATGATATGAATGAAAAAATTAGCTTTAATTGGTCTTTAATAACTTGTTTTGGTCACTTTTCTTCATGCTAGTGGGATGGCCCACTACATGTCTTTTTCACTTTGATTTGTAAATTTGTAAATTTGACACTTTCTTTGCAGCTTTAGAAACATGATGAACTTATTACATATTTGAAATATAAATTACATTTTTAAACCAAAATTCATCGAAAAAAATTACCTATTAGCACTCCTCCATTGTTGGATTTTATGCATGGAATGACAGATTTTGTGACTGAAACCCTAATGACCTAATGGAGACACTGAGCTGAATGAAATCATGATGGTGATGATTGAAGTGATAATGATGACATTTCAATGATGGTACACTCAACTAAGTGATGAAAAGGACCGACATGTGAATATTTTGAAAGGAGTGGTAGTAGACCTAGACACACTAGCCATTGACCAAATTTTTACTTGAAAACCTAATGAAATGACAAAAAATTGACTATGAGAGCCTAACAAGACATGATAAGATCCCATTTGATCACTAGTGATAGACTGGAAATACTGACACTAACATCATCCATAAACTGTTGGTGAGTGAGAGGCAAATATTCTTTGAATGGGTAGAGGCCTTAAAGTGAGTTCTTGTTCATTGCTTCTTTGAGGGGTCTCCCCAGTCCTTCCATCTATAAATGAATAGAAATGGTGAGAGTGAATCAACCTGCCAGATTCCATGAGAAGGTTCGAACTGGGATGATGTGGAACCATTGTCAAGAATTGAAAAGGAGATACAAGACAAGATATTTCCATCCACTCAATCCATTCAGGGGAGAAGCCAAAGGAACATAAAATGTGGAACAAATATTTGTAGCTGAGTTTATCAAAGGCCTTTGAGAGGTTGAGCTTGAGGAGAATTCCTAGTTTACGTTGAGTCTTCAATGAGTGAATGACCTTGTGAGGTACCATGATCCCATTAATCATTTGTCTAAGGAGATATCAATATTGGGAGGAGAAGCATGAGCCTGTTGGAAATAATTTTCATTATGATCTTGTAAATAATGTTGCAAAGAGAAATGAGTCTATATCCACTTAGCTTCTCCACTTTTTGTTTCTTTGTAACTCATGTGAGGAAGGAATCATGGAGGGATTTTAGAATAGATTTATATATTTGAGAGTCTTCCACTGCTAGCCAAACCTCTTGGCTAACAAATGTTGAGAAATAAAAAGGGATGCAACTAAGATGATTTCTCTTCAACTTGATAACTGCTTGTGATGTATAATTTTCTTCATTATTAGATTCTTCTTATATTTTGTTGTTTTTCTTATCATCAAACAAATACCAATAGAATAATATCAACAATACACAAGAACACAAGATATAGGCTACAACCCAGGGACAAAACCTCTCCACTTGAGAAGAAAACCCTCAAATATCTTCTCTTATTATAGATTATTCAAATGATGAATTCAAAGACCTCTAGAACCACACCAATACCCTCCTAAGACCAAGTCTGACCTCCTTAATTATGTGCTTCCTCTGTCCAAGTCGAATCCAGTCAAATCTCTTCCATCTATAGAACTTCGACCCCCAACTACAAAATTTCGATGTCCATTGGAGTTCTGAAATTTTTGGCCCCTGCAATAGTTGCTTCCTCCACATGTGTGAGTAGTTTCAATGCTTCCAATGCTTCCTTTTACCTTCGCTTGATTTTTTGCTTCTTCTAGGGATTTTAGGTGACCTAATAGACATTCCTTTGACCTTCCTTCTGCAATTTCCTCAACTTCGATCTTGCAACATCAAAACCCTAGCCTTCCTTCTTCGCACGCGTGAGAGAGAGAGAGAGAGAAACAAATCAAATTTTGTCCTTCATCCTTCTTCTGCTTCTCCTTTGCTTATATGATGAGAATATGAGTGTGTGTCCATAGGAGGTCAATTACCTCCTATATATAGGATTCCAAGGAGGAAAACATGCCCTAATGAAGATGACTTCTTAGTTACTAGATCGAATTGGTCTTGGAGGGTATTTTGACACTTTTAAATACAAAAATAATTCTTTTTACAAGTTACAATGTGCTTTTTGGGGTCTTCTTCATATGCAAATGAATCTTTTGACTTTTTTCCCTAGGTCAAACACTAGAAGCACTCAATGGGTACTTGACCTCAAAATAAAGGACCTTGAGCATGAAACCCATGCTACAAAAATAATAATAATAAATTTTCTTTCTTTTTACAATATACAAGGATCAAAAGTACATTTAATATTTATGAAGACCAAACCTAGTTACATATTTCAGCACTCCCTCTTAACTAAGTAGGTATTCATAATAGTACACAGACATTCTCAAACTAAATAGATCTCAAAATAAGAGTCATATTGGTAAGCTATATCATTAGCTATCATTTCATCTTATCTCTTTGCATCATATCAAACAACATTGTCACATAGCAAGGCCTTGACTAACAACTCTATCTGTCCACAAGATTAGAGCACAATTCTGGTGAGACCAATGACTGATAGAAACCATTATCATTGTCTCTAAAGGAAAATACCCCACCCGGGTGTTCATAGGGTATGTCCTTTTAGGAAAATTCATATCTTGGAATAAAACATCGTCAAGGAATTTCCTCTTCAACTAATCTTATCTTGGATTCCCTACCTCATCCTCAAAGAGTATCATAAACCAAATTATTACCCAATCCTCCATTCTTTCTTCACGAAGTGAAGACAATAATGATATGTATATCTCTCCCTATCAACTAGGGAGGATATATCAACTAGTCTAAGCTTGTCTCTCAAATACACAAGCTTATTATTAGGAAGATATTTTTTCAAGATGCCAGCTACCTGTCCATCAATGGAGATATACTGTAGCTGCAACACTCCACATTGCACCAAATTTCATATGCAGTGATATTTTTTTATTTATGTGCTTTGTATTTCCATGGAACATTAGGTCTTTAGAAAACCTTATAGAGTTGGTGTTGTCACAATGTATCACCGTAGGGTTCATCGGTACTTCTAACATGTCAAACAAAAACTTCCTCAACCATATATCTTTTCTACTTACTTTACAGGCTGTAATGTATTTAGCCTCAACACTACTTAAAGAAACCAATTCTTTCTTTCTACTCATCCAGGATATCATGGAGGATCCCAAACTAAAACAACTTCACTTAGTCCTTCTCCCAGCCATACCACTGCCTCCCAATTCAGAATCTGTATATCCAATTAAGTGGATATCATTCCTTTTATCATACTTAGGGAAGTAGTGGATTTTTCCTTGCATATATCTTAGTATATGCTTGGATAATATCTAATGATCATGCTTGGGCTCTACCTGGAACTTACATAGAAATTTCATTGAAAAAAATGTCTGGACAAGTATTTACCAAATAAATCAGTGAGCCAGCCATGTAGAAATTCGTTGTAAATTCAAACTACTAATTTTAATTTACTAAAACAATATACTTGAATCTACTCTACTCATTAGTGTAAACAATTAAACAATCGCAAAATCACGAAGCATAGAAGAGGAATAATTCAATCAAAAGATTACACAATGATTTCCTGGGTAAAGCCACAACTAGAAACCCCTACTATCTGTATAATGCGTTAGTCATAAAATATGAGAAGATTACAATGCTTTTCTCAAGCCCAAGCAACCTATGCACTATATCTATCTATCTCACTACTTCCTAGAAAATCCTTGGCCAATACTTAACCAATTTTATGCTTTCCCAAGTCCCTATTTCCTTGCAATATTTCCTTGGGAATTAACCTATATTAATTAGGAAAATTTCTCATCCAAAAATATGCAATCCATCATAGGCCTTCCTCTGACTGCATGCACCACCTGTACAATTTTGATGATTATACAACTGATAGTAAACTTCCATTGAACTCCAATCTCAACTGGGTAACTCATAGATCACACATGCATGAGTTATTTATGTCTAATTTATCAATTAACTGGTAGATCACATAGTACACAACCCACTACTTGAGCTCCCACTAGTTCCTCCAATAGCTGGAACTAGTTTAATTGACTCTAATTTAGATTTAATAAATTAATTAATTACAACTCAAAATAAACTCAACCTAGGATCCTATAAAGTAGGAGACACTCTACATGACTCAAGTTAGGCCCTCAAATCGAATTAATTGAACCAACTAAGTCAAACTAACTTACTTAACTCATTCAATTTGTCTTGTGATGTGGAATTACAATTTTCTCCTAATTTAATTCAAGGGAAAATTAAATCCATATTTTCTTGTTTCTGTTTTTCAACAAACCAATTGTTTATACATTGTCAGATCCATAGGGCTAGATTCATAACTTCTTATCCTCTTCAAGTTTGTGATCATAGGGGCTGTCATAGGTTTACAATTAATCATGTCAAACCTTTTCAACTTCTCGATCACATACTTTCCTTGACCTAGATATATATCATCAAGACCTTGCCAAAATTCCAACCCCAAATAATAGTGCTTCAGCCCTAGATCCTTCATATAAAATTCTGCTTCCAGTTTATTTTTTCACTCTTTAATATGACCGTTTACACCTGTCATGAGAAGATCATCCACATATAGAAAAATGATTACGGACTCATCGTTCACGACCTTGATATATATATTCTGATCAATATAACTCTTTGAGAAGCCCAATATTTGTAGGTATGTATCCATCCTTGCATACCATGCCATTGGTGCTTGCTTAAGGCCATAAAGTTCCTTCTTCAACCTGCATACATAAGTATCTTTGTATTTTAATTCAAATCCAAAGATTTGTTCTATATAGACTTATTAATCGAAAATAGCATTCAAGAACGTTGTCTTGACATCCATTTTATGAATGTTCCATCCCATTGATGCTTCCAAAGAGACCAACAAATTTATAATTTTATACCTTGATGTAGGTGCAAATTTCTCTTCATAATTGATGCCTTCATGTTGGGAGAAGTCCCTAGCCACAAATATTTCCTTATATTTATCAATACTTTCATATGCTGCATGTTTAATCTTGTAGAGCCACTTGGAAGTTACCACAGATTTGTCTTCAGGTCTAGGTATGATCTCCAAAACTCCATTATTCATTATTGATTGATATTATTCATTCATGGCATCTTTCCATTCTTGATGTTTGACAACCTCTTCAAAGGTGGATGGTTATTCTTCTATTAACTTCATCATATAGGTTGCATACCATGAATATATTTTGGTCTTCTTACTTTCCTTTAATGTGCCTTTGGCTACTACATGTCCTTCTACATCTAGAAGAGTAGAATTCAAGCAATTATGTCTCTTTCTGATTTCGAGGATGATCACTTGTTGCATAGTTTCACTGGGACCTTATTTTTCATGATTTGAATTCTCTGTTGAAAAATTTGTAAATAAGTTCGGTCTTCATAAATATGAAATGTAATTTTGATTATTGTATTTTGTAAAATGAAATAATTTATTTTTATTTTTATTTTTCGACCATGGGTTTCATTCTCAAGGTATTTTATTTTAGAGGTCAAGCACCCATTTAGTGCTTCTAATTTTGCCCTAGTTCAAGAAGTTAAACGAGTCATTGTAATAAGTTGAAGACCCACCCCATCGAGCACATGGTAAATTTAAAAGAAAATTATTTTTGTCATTAAGAGTCTCAAAATACCCTTCAAGACCAAGTCAACATGATAGTTGAGAATTCAACCTAGTTTTAGGAGCCACATCCTATTAAATAAGCCTATATAAAGGAGGGAACTCAACCTCCTTGGATCAAATTGATCACTCACTCATTCAAGTGAAGGAGAAAGAGGAATAATGGAGCGAAGGAGGAGGACAAAGAAGACTTTTTTATGGGCTATTTATCTCTAACATGCGCGAAGGAAGGCAAGGGTTTCTGCTACTGGTCTAGCTTTTTTCTTCTACAATTTCGATCTTAAAGAAAGAAGAGAAGGAATTCCAAAAAAGGGCACATTAAGTCATCCTAAAGCATTAGAAAGAAGGAAAAATCCAAGCGAAGGTATGAAGAAGGCATAGGAGTCAAAAAGAAGCTCACACGTGTGGCAACAACTACTACTGGGAGGGCCAAAATTTCAAACCTGCAGGAGAGGCTGAAATTCTACAGCTGGGAGGTGGAAGTTATGCTACTGTAAGAGATTTGATTGGGTTTGACTTGGAAAAAGGAAGCACATCATCCAAAAGGGTTGGAATTGGTCTCGGAGAGTATTTTTCTTGGTAGAGAGGTCTTGAAATTTGTTAATTTAAGAATCTATACGAAGAGAATATATTTGCGGTTTTTCCTCTCAAGAGGAGAGGTTTTAGCCCTAACTTGTAGCTACACTATGTGTTTTTGTGTATTGTTATTCATCTTGTTTTGGTATATGTTTGATGATATACAAACATAATAATAAGTGAAGAATCTAATAAGTAAGAAAAAGTAAAAGGACATCATAAACAATTATCAAGAAAAGAGAAATCATCTTAACTATTTCCCTATATATTTATCAACAGGTTATTAGAGCCAGGTTGGCTGAGGGCATAATGAATATATCCTATACATTGAAGAAGTTTCTGAAGAAGTGTACAAAGATGGAAAGTCAACTCAAGAAGGGCATAAAAGAAGTGTGGGATCTCCTATTTTCTTATAAGGAAGTGATAAAGATATCTACAAAGGATGAATGATTATTCTCAACACTCACTGACACATTTCAAGGTGATAAAATTTTGGTGATCGACAATGGAGCATCAAGGCATATGACTAGTCAACATAATCAATTAAATACATTATCAAAAGGGAAGTCCTCTTACTCTGTAGAACTTGGTTATAATAAAATCTACCCCATGAGAGGAATTGGATAAACCTCGATTGAGATAGAAAATGGAGGGAACATTCATCTCAACATATTATTTGTTCTAGGTTTGCATAAGAATTTAATTTCCATTTCATGCTTAGAAGACAAAGGTGATCGAGTTACATTCATTGATGGAAAGGTTATATTATGGATAAAAACTCAAGCATAGAAGATTCTAGAATGATTGGGATACATGAAGGAAGACTTTATAGATTGATAACTCCCCTCACTCAAGATTTGGTTCACATTGAAGTTAGACCAATTGAAATTTGGCATAGAAGAATTGGTCATCTCCACTACAAAATCTTACCAACCCTAAATACCATAGTAAATTTCATCCCTAAACTGAAATAGTATCATGAAGGAGTTTTCAAGGGATGTGCATTGGGTAAGAACACCAAGATACCATTTGGAAGTAGTGCTTCAAGGTTAAAAGATATCTTGGATATTATTCCTTCAGATGTTTGTGGTCTTATGCCTCAAAAGTCACTTGGAGGTAATCTATATTATGTCACATTTATTTATGAACACTCCAGGAAAAATTTGGTTTACTTAATGAAATCCAGGGATGAAGTCTTTACCAAATTTCAAGAATTCAAAGCTAAAGAAGAGAAACTTATAGAAAGGAGAATCATGATATTGAGATATGATAATGGAGGAGAATATACTTCAAAATAACTTATATATTTCTGTAAGGAGTCTAGGATTAAGATGTAGTTTATAGTCCCATATAATCCCAAGCAAAATGGAGTTGTAGAACGAAAGAATCAATCCATTGAATAAAGTGTGAAGGCAATGCTACATGGTCAAGATTTGTCAAAATTCCTGTGGGGTGAAGCAACAAAGACAAATGTATACATAAAAAATCGAATTCCCCATAGGTCACTAGATATCTTGATTCCAAAAGAAGTATTCAGTAGGAATAAACCTAGCATATATCATCTCCAAATTTTTGGTTGTCCTCTTTATATTCATATACCGAAGGACAAGAGAACGAAGTTAGATCCATCAGGCATTAAGGGAACATTCATTGCCTACAATAATTCCTCGAAGTCCTATACGATGCAGGTGGATATTGGTGGCCACCCGCCTATTCCACTTGGGGCCCCACCATTGTTTGTTTCGGTTTTTGAGTTTCCATAATTGTAGCACAATTTACTATTTTAGCAGTTTTTTCGAGTCATGAACTTTTGGAGCCGTTTTGAGGCCCTAAACGATGTTTTTGGGAAAATCAAGAGAACCATGGGTTTTGGATCAATGTTGGTCACATGAAAAGTTGTATTCCTCGGATAGATATTTCTAACGAGGTATTGTGCATGTCAAATGGAGATCGTATGCCAAATTTACATCCCTAGGTTAGGTTTTTGGCTGTTTATGGTTTTCCATTATTTCTCAATAATAAATAGGCCTTCTAGCCTCATTGTAACATAGTTTAGAGGCCTGTAGATTCCACATCTCTTCTCAAAGATAAGCTACCAACGACCTAATTAGTTTATTTCCATTTTTTCTGTAAGCATATTTTAGTTATGTGATATTATTGAAATGAATTCTTATTTATGATGCATCTCTGTGTTTATGTGTATTTATGTATTTTATTTCTTTCCGGCATAAGTTCGTATAAATGGTATCAAAGTGGTATGGTATTTCTTGATCCTTCCTTGCATGTCCCCAACTAGGTCAGCGTATAAGGAGTTAGGGATCGATCTGGTTGAACCTTTGCAAGATCAGCCTCACAAACCCCGATGACCACCCATGGGGGACGAAAAGAAAGATGAGGGAGCAGGTGATCCTATCAAAATATTTCTTGAGGAGGCCCTTGAGAAGAAAAGGAATGCGATGATGGATACCTTTTCCTAGATCCTTCAATGACATCCGACTAGCGGCACATCTACATCTAACATCCACTCTGGAGGTGTAAATCCTTTTAAGATACAAGTAAACTTTGACATTCCCATATTTGAGGGCCAAATAGATGCAGACATCGTAGATATATGGTTGAATCTATTATAAGTGTTTTTCTCGGTTCGTGACTTTTCCAATTGGGAAAATATTAATTTTTCACTCCTCAAAGCCGCCCCCCATGTCAAGGACTGGTGGGAAACCTACTGTGAGCAAAAGGATGGGAGGGAACCCTCTCTGTTTTTGGCCACAACCACTTGGAATTCTTTATTTGACGCCATCAAGGAACAATATTATCCCATGGGGAGATATGAGGACAAGTACATACAATGGAATACGCTGAAACAACAAAGGGATCGAGATGTGAATGTTGCGAGTTTTATGCATAGATAAATTTAGGAGGAAATGGAGTTCCACAACATGTCCTCGGTTGGCACAAAATATCGGTATGCTTCCAAGATTGAGGAGAATTTTAAACAGAAGAAGCGAGACTTTGGATTTGTGAATCAGAAGCAAGGGAAAGGTGCCCCCAAATCGTAGAACAAAGGACAAAGCCTAGGTGGGGCATCCCAAGATAACCTGCTAAAGCCGTAATAAATAAAAACACTGTGAAGCCAAAGAAGGACATGGGAAAGTGGTGTGAGTTCCATAAGAGCTCCACTCACAACACAAGTGAGTGTTAGGCCAAGCAGTCACTGGTGGCTGAGCTGAAGGTTTCTGAATCAGATGCATAATCCGACTCTGAATCGCACCTTGACAAGGGGAATGATAAGGGGAAGAAAATTATTGATGCGGAGCCCAATGCCATTTTTTCCACCATGAAGATCCAGTAGGAGGAATCGACAGATCCAGAGGAGGGGGAGTGCCTCTTCCATTCCTAGATGTGGGTAAAGGGTTCCCCGTTGTAGTTCATTGTCGACATTGGAGCCAAAAGAACCTTATTTCAGCAGAGGTCATGAAGTAGTTGGGCTTGGATACCACAAGAAACCCACATTTGTACACCATTGTAGAAATTTGAATAACTGTTAAATTATTCACCGAGATTATCCTGATCAAACACTATTTGAGCTTCATGCATAATACATAACCTCTTCTACTATTGATCATCAATTTGCGGAAATTAAACAATCACATGCGCACATTAAAACCATAAACAATCACACATATAAACACAATATTTATGGGAAAGCTTAAAGCTGAAAACCCCCAACTATATGTATATTATAATGATAGATATCATGTAACAATCATTGTACAAACTCCTCAAAAGCTCTCAGTACAATCTCCAATTGTTACACACTACACAAGCTCAGATCATACAAAACACATGCTCCAATCTGCTCCACCTGTTAGCCAGCCTCTATTGCGCAATCCAATATGGATAATTTCCAGATCAAGGTTCAAATCCCACTGGTATGTACTACGCAATCCTCATTGGCTTCTCAATCAATGTGTGTGCAATTCTCATGCACCAGTATAGTCACACTTGCTCTTTCACCTACCTCTTCACTGGTCTCCACTGAAACTGTCCATGCACTACAGTTAACTGATGTATTCTTTAGTTGATTTATGAGTTAATAATTAGTGAATTAATTAATAATTAATTCACACCACTCATCACTAGTGTATTTGTCAGTTAGACTAAATACAACTAGTTCAACTAAGTTAAACCGAACACAACTCCACCAACTGTCTCATCAACTCCACCAAACTGTGCCACATGAGTTCTAACTGAAGTCAACCATGCAATAGCTCAACTAACCCTTAGGAATAGCGTAATTCTTAAATACATTTGCATGTGCCACATCCAGGGCAAAAAGCGAAGTGCTCCCGAGAGGATAAGATAATGTTTAGAGTCCAAATATTATTAAGAGCTAATAATATGACATATCTATTTTAAGTGAAGAATCTAAAAATAGATTCATGATATGTCTAATAATATAAGTCCATATATTTTCCCGACTTGACCAACCATCCACAAATAGCATCCTGCAACTCATAGAACATGATCACCTTAATACAAAAATAGACATAGTCTAAAAATGAGCACAACGCCAAAAATACCCTGCGGGCCCACTTAGTGAAGGCGACTCCTTTCCACTAAGCTCATCATCTTGTTGCAATATCAACACTCCCTCTCAACAAGATATGGATTATCTGCAACCCCTATCCTGCCACTGTGGTATTCGAATTTACTCCTGGTGAGCGCCTTCGTCAAGATATCAGCATCCTGATCCTCCGTAGGAATGTATGAAAGTAACATGATTCTCCGCTGCACACAATCTCTGATATGATGATATCGGATGTCAATGTATTTAGATATATCTTGAAATACTGGATTAACTGAGAGTTTGATGCAACTCTGATTATCACAATAAATCACAGTAGGCTCTAAGTGTGAACTGAACAACCCGACCAGGATATTCCTCATCCATATAGCCTCGCATGCAGCCAAACTCGCTGCCATATACTCGACCTCTGCTGAACTGAGTGCCACGAATCTCTACTTCCTGCTGTACCAAGAAACTACTGTCGACCTGATACTGAAAATCCCTCCAGATGTGCTCTTTCTATCTATTGGGCTCCCTGCCCAATCTGCATCCGTGAAGCCACACAGCTTCACCTCATCCGACTGCCTGTACCACAATCCATATCCCGATGTGCCTCTGAGATAACGCAATACATGCTTCCCCGCCTTCCAAAAGATCTTGGTAGGCTTAACCATAGCTTGTGAAAGCTGGTTAACTGCATAGAATATATCGGGTCGTGTATTGAACAGATACATAAGCGACCCCACCAACTGTCGATAAAAAGTGGCATCCACTACCTCCGCCGAAGTAGCATCCTCCTTCCTCCAACCACCAGGAAGAGGAGTATCAACAGGCTTGCAGCCATGCATGTTGAACTTCTCCAGTATCTCCCGGGCATACTTACCCTGAGAAATGAACAGTCCATCACTGCGCTGCCAAATTTCCAATCCCAGGAAATAATGAAGGAGGCCCAAGTCCTTCATCTCAAACTCTCTAGCAAGATCCTCCTTGCATGAAAGTATCAAGAGCTCATCACCCATCAAAATCAGATCATCTACATACAGTACAATGATCAGCAACTTCCCCTCCACCACAATCTGGTACAGGTTAGGATCAGCCTCACTCTTGGAGAATCCAAGTCCGGTGAAATAACTGTTTATCCGTGTGTGCCAAGCACGAGGTGCTTGTTTCAACCATCATCACTCTCTTGAGCACACATGACTCGCTGCGAAGATATCGAAACCTTTAGGTGCTCTATGTACACCTCCTCCTCAGCTCCGTTGAGGAACACAGGTCTTCACATCCCATCGAATGTGCCACCTGTTGCACTTGTGAGAGAGCAAGAATCAGGTATGGAAGAATACCGCTAGACGGTGCAAAGGTCTCCTCATAATCGATCCCCTCTATCTGTGAGAAGCCTCGGGCAACAAATCTTGCCTTGTACTTCTCCACACTCCCGTCAGCCGCCTGCTTCACTTTGTAGATCCATCTCGAACCCACCAGTGATTTCCCTTCCGGCCTTGGGACAATCTCCCATGCACTGTTTCTGACAATCGAATCATACTCTTCCACCATGGCATCTACCCATGCGGGATCCTCCATAGCTTCCTCGAAAGAGGATGGCTCTGTCATGATACACTTGCTCATAAGAGCCATGTATCCAGTATACCGGTCAGGTGACTGTCTCTGTCTGCGCTGTGATGTAGGTGCTCCTACAACCTTCTCTTCATCTTGAGCCAGTCGCTCAGCTTCTGTAGTGCGCTTCCGCCCTCTGATGGTTGGCGCTGCTTGAGTGGTCTCTTCCACTCCATGAACCTCATCTTGTGGCTGATCCACATCTTGAGACTCATCCTTAGGAACTAATAGCTCCTCATCTGCATGCAAGTGTGGCTCCCTCTCAAGTGAACACTTCATGGCTTTCTCCTCATGAAATTTGATATCCCGTCGCACAACAGTCTTGCGACTGTCTGGCAAATACACATGATAGTTGTGGGGTGTATCAGTGTACCCCACAAATATCCCAACCTTTGCGGTCGGCTCCGGCTTCTTCCTGGCATCCTTTGTCACATGAATGTAAACAGGTGAACCAAAAATCCTCAAATGAGAAATATCGGGCTTCTTACCAGAAAACACCTCCTCGGGTGTACTCATGCCAAGTATCTGGCGGGTCGCGGTTCTGCACATATATTTAACGGTATTGTACCTCACACAAGTAGATGGGTAAAGTACTGATCATACAACATCAACGTGCAAGACCCACGATCGTTACTTGTTCTTCACTTCAGTAGCTTGGATTCTCGCGTAGGTTATGAGGTTCTATGAGCTCTCTTCGAATTCCTTTTGCGCTACAAAAGTCCTTGAATTATCCAGAGATGAATTCACCACCATTGTCGCTCCTTAGAGCCTTCACCTTCTTCCCCGATTCTTTCTCAAACAATGTCTTGAACTCACAGAACTTTTAGTATGTCTCGCTCTTCTTCTACATGAAGAAGATCCAGCACTTCGGAGAAAAATCATCAACAAATATCACATAGTACTTGTGCTTTGCTGTCGAAGCTACTGACAAAGGTCCACACACGTCTGTGAGAATTCTCTCAAGGATCGTCATGGCATGACTATCCTTCTTGTGAAAGGTGGCTTTCACAAATTTTCCCAAGGTACATCTCTTGCACTGATCTGACTGCGCAAGAGTGCCTTTAGGAAACCCAGTAGAAATCTGCTGCAGTATCTTCAAAGCTCCATGGTGAAGGTGGCCCAATCTCCAGTGCCACAACTCGCCATCATCCCGGCTCACCACTCCTTCTGCCTTGCCTGCCATTGCTGCGCAGCCATCTACCTGCAATTGATAAAGGTTCTTAACTCGAACCCCTATCCTCCGGGTCTCACCAGTTTCCTTACTGTGCAGGAAAGCCTTTCCCTCGCTAAAGACAACATCATATCCCTTATCTTCTAACATCGCCACAGAGATAAGATTCTTCTTCAATCCTGGAACATGCATCACTTCCTTCAATACGAAGGGTTTACCAAAATCCCTCTCAAAGGAAATGGTACCGATACCGGTCGCACTGTATCTACCATCATCGCCCATCTCGATGTGCACTCCAAGATTTTTCTCATCCAGATCAGCAAACAAATCTCGATCTCCTGTCATGTGAAAAGACACACCACTGTCCAGAAACCACACTGATCTCGCCACACTTGAGACCAAGCATGCGATCAACAAAAAATATAGCTCAAACTGCGAGGCTAAGGCCTCTCCAGCTGCAGATCCAGCAGCCTGCTTATTTTTCTTCTTCTGCGGACAATTTGTTGCATAATGTCCGTGTTGGTGACAGTGAAAGCACTTCACCTTGGAAATGTCCTGCTTCTTGCCTTTCGCACCGGAATGAGAAGCTTTCTTGCTCTTCCCCTTCTTTGCTTTGGAAGCCAAAGCGCAATTCTTTTCATCAGAGTTCCTTGATGAAGATCTGTCCCTGGTGCTCCGCCTTATCTCCTCTTGCACAAGATTCGACCAAAGTCGCTCCCATCCTGGAAATTTCTCCCGACCATTGATAGAGTCCTGATAGGAATGAAAACTCTTCGAAAGCCCAAGGAGAGCCAATCTCACCAAGTCCTCATCATCAACAGTCACCCCCACACTTCCCAGCTTATCCGTGCATTGGATGAACTTCGTGAGGTACTTGGGCATACTGTAGCGCTCTCTTTATGTTTCTGAGTTTATCCTTGAGCGTAACTTCCTCTGGTCACTCTTGCTTTGGAATGCATCTATTCAAAGGCTTTCCAAATCAGAATGGAGAAGCCTTACCATACGGTGACTTATAATGATCCTTCCGCAGCCCTCCAACGAATCCTTCGACCTTTCTTTGTCTTCTTTACCAGCTTCCAATTCACAGCATCACTAGAAGTAGGCTTTGGGACTTGAGCATCTATGAACTCCTTAACCCATTATCATATTATCTATACCACCTCCATCATCCTTCCATGCAATATAATTCGAGCTGCCCTCAGACTCCTCCAATGTATCCGTTGAAAGACATCTCCTCTACAACACCAAGCTTTCTTGCTGCAAATTCGAATTCCACCGGCACAAAACTCATAGCTCCAAATGTTTCATTACTCCATGAATGGGAGTATCTTGCTCGATTTCATGTAAATTTTAATAACTATTAAATTATTCACCGAGATTATCCTGATCACACACTATTTGAGCTTCATGCATAATACATAACCTCTTCTACTATTGATCATCAATTTGCGGAAATTAAACAATCGCATGCGCACATTAAAACCATAAACAATCACACATATAAACAAAGTATTTATGGGAAAGCTTAAAGCTGAAAACCCCCAATTATATGTATATTATAATGATAGATATCATGTAACAATCATTGTACAAACTCCTCACAAGCTCTCAGTACAATCTCCAATTGTTACACACTACACAAGCTCAGATCATACAAAACACATGCTCTAATCTGCTCCACTTGTTAGCCAGCCTCTGCTACGCAATCCAATATGGCTAATTTTCCAGATCAAGGTTCAAATCCCACTGGTATGTACTGCGAAATCCTCATTGGCTTCTCAATCAATGTGTGTGCAATTAACGTGCACCAGTATAGTCACAACTGATAGTCACACTTGCTCTTTCACCTACCTCTTCACTAGTCTCCACTGAAACTGTCCATGCACTGCAGTTAACTGATGTATTCTTTATTTGATTTATGAGTTAATAATTAGTGAATTAATTAATAATTAATTCACACCACTCTCACTAATTGTATCAATCAGTTAGACTAGATACAACTAGCTCAACTAAGTTAAAATGAACACAACTCCATTAACTGTCTCATCAACTCCACCAAACTCTGTCACATGAGTTCTAACTGAAGTCAACCATGCAATAGCTCCACTAAACCCTAGGAATAGCGTAATTCCTTCTGTCAGCTGCATGTGCCACATCTAGGCATCAAACTGAAGTGCTCCAAGAGGATAAGATAATGTTTAAAGTCCAAATATTATTAAGAGCTAATAATATTCGACATATCTATTTTTAGACTGGCAATCTAAAAATAGATTCTGCCCAGTATGTCTCAAAATATAAGTCCATATATTTTTCCTGACTTGACCCACCATCCACAAATAGCATCCTACAACTCATAGAACATGATCCATATGTCTAAAAATAGACTTTGCGCCAAAAATACCCTGCGGGCCCACTTAGTGAAGGCGACTCCTTTCCACTAAGCTCATCATCTTGTTGCAATCTCAACAACCATCGGGTGGCTTCACGAAGGACGAGATCTCCATGTCATCCAGAAGTGCCGCCTTCAACACAACATCGAGCCCTTCACAGATGAGGTATTATGTGACATTGCTTCTCTTGATGTTTTTGATGTATTATTAGGCCAACCTTACTTGTGGAAGTGACATGATGTGTATGAGTGCCGACCTCATGCTATTATTTTTACTTTGGGCAATAATTTGTACAGGATATTGGAGGTGGCACCGCCTGCCGCCATCTCTTTGGTTATTGCAAAAAAATGGAGTAACCTCATTTCCAAAACTCATAAATTTGTTTTACTGATAATCCGCCCTCAGGGAAAGAAGAAGACTTTGGCCACGACCTCCAGACAGAGCTCCTCCACATGACAATAATAGATGGACAAGGTCATGGAGGAGTACGGGGATATATTCACCTCACCCGCAGGGGTGCCTCTACAATGTGAGGTCAAGCACCCCATCGATATGACCCTAGGTGTGCCGCTTCCCAATGGACCAATATATCAGTGTTATGTTATGGATAATGAAGAAATCAAGAGGCACATTCATGATCTGCTACAGAAAGGTCAATCCGGCCAAGTTCATCACCCCGTGGGAGCCCGATCGTGTTGGTGCCGAAGAAGGATGGGACTTGGAGGCTTTGTATTGACTATCGGGCGCTGAACAAGATCACTGTCCAGAATAGGTACCCAATCCCACGTATTGATGAAATTATGGATCAAATAAAGGGGGAAAAATATTTCAGCAAGATCGACTTGAAGTCTAGGTATCACCAGGTACCAATCGAACCCTTCGATGTGTGGAAAACTACCTTCAAAGCCAAAAAGGGCCTTTTCGAATGGTTGGTCATGCATTTCGGGTTGATGAATTCCCCTGCAACCTTCATGAGGTTGATGGATGACCTATTTTGGCCATTCACCAACTCATTTGTAGTAGTGTACTTGGATGAAATCCCGATCTTTAGCCAGACTTGGGAAGAGAACCTCCACCACATCCGATAGGTCCTCCAAACACTATGACAACACAAGTTGTGTGCCAATTTGGAGAAGTGCACTTTTGGCATCACCCAGGTTCCATATCTGGGATACATTATTGATGAATGGGGGTTGCACGTGGATCCAACCAAGGTCCAAGTCATTCGAGATTTGCTAACCCCAACCACTCTAACAGAGCTCCGTAATTTTTTGGGTCTTTCCAATTTCTATCGCAGGTTCGTGTTGGGATTCTCTCATATCACTTGGCCCTTGAGCCAAGTCACAAAGGAAGGAGTGAAAGAAAAATTAATTTTCTTTGAATCTCAATAGAAGGCATTCGTCGTGGTGGAAAATTGCCTCTGCTCTTCCCAATGCTCACATTACCAGACTTGCAACAACCATTTGAGATTGAGACAAATGCCTCAGACTATATTATTGGGGCTATTCTTACTCAACAGGGGAATCCCGTGGAATATTACACTGAGACACTTTCTGACACAGTTCGAAAGTATCCCACTTATGACAAAGAGATGTATTCCATCGTGCATGCTTGCCGACAATTGAAGCATTACATTTTTGGGAAGGAAACAACCATCCACACATACCACTAACCCCTGAAGTTCATACAGACACAAGGAAATTTGCATAATGATCGCCGTTAGAAGTGGTACACATATATAAAATAGTTTAATTTTAACATCAAGTACAAGAAGGGAAGCACCAATAATGTCGCAGACTGCCTTAGCCGATCACTGGTTGTGGTGCTAACCATCGTTATTAACTCTTGTGGGCATGAGAATTATGATTGGCCGATTCTCTACAATATTGATCCATAATTTGGCCACACATACAAGATTCTCTAGGAGGGTAAGCAATTTCCAAATTTTCACCTCCAGGATGCACTGTTATGTCACCTGGGACACCTTTTTGTTCCTTCAAGAAAATGTGCCAAGATTATTTGGGAAGCGCACTATAGTTGGGTTGCTGGGCATTTAGGGGTCGAGAAAATAATGGCAGTACTACAAAATTATTTCTATTGGCTGAACCTTCAACTGGATGTTGGGAAGTACATCAGATCCTGCACTGCCTGCGCCATTGCAAAATCGACCATTAAGAATCAAGGCTTCTATACTCTGCTGCTTACCCGGTTGACCTTGGGAATCCATGTCCATGGAATACATGTCGGGCCTTCCTTATACTAAGCATGGAAATGACCGTGTTTTTGTGGTCGTTGACAAATTCTTGAAGATCGCATGATTATAGTGATCTGCAAGAAGAATATCACCGCAGAAACAAATCCTAAACTCTTCTTTGAATGAGTGTGGGTACATTTTGGGATCCCACATTATATCATCTCAGATCAGGACAATAGATTATTCAGCGCATTTTGGTCTAGCTTCTAGTCAATTCTGGACGCCAAGCTCACCAGGTCCACAACTTTCCATCCCCAAACTGATGGCCAGATAGAGGTCGTCAACAAGATCATGGTACACATTCTGTGCATGTACAACTAAAAGCATCCATGCACATGGGATGAGAGCATTCAATACGTACAACACAACTATAATCGGGATCTCCATAGCTCAACCGGCCATAGACCCTTTCAGGTGGGCTTGGGATTCCATCCACTATGTCCCATTGACGTAGCCATGCCATTTGCAGCTACTCAGGTTGATTAGACTCATGTCTAGTCTGAAGCTGAAAAGGCAAACAACTTCATTGAGCGCATTCATCACATCCGCAAACAGGTTTCATGACATATTGGATAGATCCAATGCCAAGTACAAGCAACGACATGATCAACATCGGGTACCACACAAATTCCAGGTGGGCGACAAAGTTTGGCTACATTTGCAAAAGGAGCCCCTCACTGGACCCCACCATAAGATTTTCCCACTTTGATATAGGCCATACAACATCACCAAGGCTGTAGGGGATAATTCCTTCGAGCTTAGTATTCCACCATTTATTGGTCTACACCCAGTGTTCAATGTGGACCGCCTTCAGCCCTACTTCCCACCTCTATTGGACACCTCCAACATTGCAAACCAACTCACACAACCAAAGTTAAACCCATATTGCATGGAACAGGCCACCACTGATCATATCATGGACATGCAAATCAAGAAGAATCGCCAACATAATATCCATCTGTATAAGGTTATCAAAGCTGGCCAATTCCTGCACCAAGGCAAGTGGCTCACTAGGCACCAAGTTAAACATAAGTTTGCTCATCTCATGGAGGAACTCAAAGCAATGGGGACCATTTCTTCCTAAGGGGGGAGGAATGATCCAGGTAGATATTGGTGGCCACCTGCCTATTCCACTTTGGGCCCCACCATTGTTTCCTTGAATTTTTCAGTTTTCTTAATTATAGCACAATTTACTATTTTTAGCAGTTTTTTGGGTCCTGAACTTCCAGAGTTGTTTTGAGGCCGTAAACGACATTTTTTGGGAAAAGAAGGAGAAACATGGGTTGTTGAATGATGTTGCTCACATCAAAAGTTTATTCCTCAGATATATATTTCTAACGAGGTATTATGCATGTCAAACATAGATCATATGGCAAAGTTATGACCCCAAGAATTTGATGTACCAATTTACCCAAACGGGGCCCATACTTTTGGCGCTTCATATCTTAGGGTTAGGTTTTTGGATGTTTAGGGTTTTCCATTGTTTCTCAATAATAATAGGCATTCTAGCCTCATTCTAACACAGTTCAGAGGCCTGTATATGCCACATATCTTCTCAGAGATAAGCTACCAACGCCCTAGCTAGTTTATTCCCATTCTATCTATAAGCATATTTCAGTTATGTGATATTAATGAAATGAAGTCTTATTTCTAGTGCATCTATGCGTTTATGTGTATTTCTGTATTTTATTTCATTCCTGCATAAGTTCGGATCACTATAGTATCTACATAAAATAAGGACATCAAATAGAAGTTAGTTGAGATGTGATATTTGACGAAAGAATTACATTCAAGAAATCGAAGGATCTACCTATGGACTCTGATGATGAAGAAATTATGGTATTTGAAGAGGAATTTATTAGGGAGGAAGAAGAATCAAATCATGAAGACAAAGGTCCCAATGAACCTATAAAACCCATGGTAATTCCCGAGACTAGAAAGAGACCTAATTGGTTGAAGTATACTTTATTAGATGCATAGGGACATGGAGAAACTAAAGGCACATTTATGGAAATCAAGAAACCCAATATATATTCCTGGTATGCAACATATATGAAAAAGTTAATAGAAGTAGAGCCATATACATTTGAAGAAGCCTTCTAGTTGAGGAAGCTATTGTCCGACTTATTTGAAGGACTAATGGACCCTATAGTGATACATTGTGAAAACACCAGTTGTATAAGATTGTATGAAGACCCAAATTTTCATGGAAAGAAAAAGCATATGAACAAAAATTATAACTACACTCAGGAGCTAGTACAATATGTGTGCTGCAACTACAATATATCTCCACCGATGAGCAGGTAAATGACACATTGGAAAAATATCTTCCTAATAAGAAGCTTGTGTATTTGAGAGAGAACATTGGTTTGGTTGATATATACTCCATGGTTGAGGAAAATCATTCTTATCTTCGCTCGGGAAGACAAATTTTATGCAACTGACTCACAAAATAGAAGAAAATATAGATCAATGACTTTTAAATCAACCTCTTCTAGGGGGAAAACTCCTTTAAATTACATAAATGAACAATTCTTGGATGATTCAAATGGAAAAAACCTACTTTATATATATAGGAGTCTAAGGGGTCCCAATATAATCAAAGCCTACATAAAAACAATAATGCAAGGACACAAAATAAATAATAATGGGCTTCTATGGGGCACAATAATAACATTATGGGGACTACATGTGTTGGATATGTGTTATATTCTTTCCACGACTAGTCCGGTGGGTAGTCCGCGTCCATGGTTTTGTGCATGGTTTTGCACATGGTTTTGGGGTACGATGGTTTTCGGCCCCTGGTATTTTTGTAGATCCGGTCAAGGGAACTACGGTTATGTTCTAATCCAGGGTTTATGGATTGGGGTTTATGTATGCTTAGGCATGTATATATATGTGTGTTGTAACACTAAAAGGAATATAATGAAAAATCAAGCTGGTCGTCCCGATTTGGGATCCAGGGGAAAATCTCTGTGTTTATCTGTTTTATGTTTTATGCTCTCGCTATTGTTTATTTTTTGTTATAAGATTCGTGTGTAGATAATTTATGTTCAGGGTTATAACCTACATTTGGTATCAGAGCTGTTTCGGCTTCAAGGGGACGCCTTTGCCGCTGAGGGTTTTTTGCTTGGGCCTGAGGTAGACCCTGTTCAGTGGGAGATCTGCAGGATCGATTCTTTTTGTGAAAGAAGATGGCGAGCGGTGGGAAGATAGAGATCGAGAAATTTAATGGTCAGAGTTTTGAGTTGTGGAAGCTCAAGATGGAGGATCTGCTGGTGGATAAAGATCAGTGGATCGCGGTAGATCCAGGTACTAAACCAACGACAATGTCAGATGAAGACTGGAAGAAACTGGATATGAAGGCTAAGAGCACAATACGGTTATGTGTCTCAGATTCAGTATTGTTGAATGTATCTGGGGAAGCTACGGCGAAGACCTTGTGGGACAAGCTAGGGACTTTGTATCAATCTAAGTCTCTGGTGAATAAGTTGTTCCTGCGGAAAAAGCTGTATAACCTGAGGATGAAGCATGGAGACTCGGTGACAGAGCATCTGAACGCCTTTAATACTGTGGTAAGTCAGTTTTCATCTGTTGATATTAAAATCTCAAATGAAGATAAGTGCATCAGTTTGTTGTGCTCTCTACCAGACTCGTGGGACAGTCTGGTTATTGCAATAGGTAGCAATACAACTACCTTGAATTTTGATGACATTGTCTCAGCCTTGCTGTCGGAGGAAATGAGACGGAGAAATATGGAGGGTCAGAATGGAGATGCCTTATCTGTACGAGGAAGGTCCTAGAATAGAAACAAGAATAAGGTTTCGAGTGGGAGATCTAAATCTAGAGAGAGATCTAAATCTCCTGGAAAGTTTGTAAAGGTGTGCTGGAAATGTGGAAAGGAAGGACACTACAAAAAGGAATGCAGATCTAAAGCTCCTGAGAAAGGAAAGGGATCTGATGAAGCTCCTTCTGCAGAGGAAAAAACCACCTCAGATGAAGGTGGGGATGTGTATTTGGCTTCTTCTTCAAATACACATGTAAATCATGAGTCATGGTTGATTGACTTAGGTGCATCCTTTCACTTCACTCCCCATAGGGAGTGGTTCTGCGAGTATGAGAAATATGATGGTGGTGATGTCTTCCTAAGGGATGATAGGAAGGCCAAAATCATCGGATGTGGAAAAGTCAAGCTGAAGCTGCAAGGTGGAAGGATTAGAACACTTCCTGGTGTTCTGCATATTCCTGCATTGGCCAGAAATCTGATTTCTGTATACAAGATGGATGATGCAGGTGTAAAAACAGTGTTCGAGAAAGATGCCTGCAAGATGGTTCGAGGAGCACTGGTATTAATGCAGGGAGTTCGGACTGGAACTCTGTACAAGCTACAAGGTAGCACTGTTATTGATGGGTGTAACAGTTATGTGGTTCCTGAAAATGGAGCGGAAAGCTTAGCTGTCTCTGGAGAAAAGACCATGCTATGGCATCAAAGGCTTGGACATATTGGAGAGAAGGGCCTTCGGATACTACATAGAAACGATATGGTAGAAGGTATGTCTAATTACTCTCTGGATTTCGATTTCTATGAAAATTGTGTATATGGGAAGCAGAATCGGTTGAGTTTTCCTTCTGGTGCTAAGAGGGCGAACAAGATATTAGAACTTGTGCAAAGTGATGTGTTTGGGCCTGTGTCAGTTCCATCACTGGGAAAGTCTGTGTACTATGTTTCATTCATAGATGACTTCTCAAAAAATACATGGATATATTTCTTGAGGAAGAAATCTGAAGTCTTTGACAAATTTAAAGAATTTAAGGCTCTGGTGGAAAACCAGATAGAGAAGAAGATAAAGGCGCTGAGGACAGATAATGGTGGGGAGTTCTGCAAGAATGAATTTGAAGAGTTCTGTAAGAAGTGTGGTATAGCACGACAGAAGACTACTCCATATACACCTCAGCAAAATGGAGTTGCAGAAAGAATGAATAGAACACTGATGGAAAAGGCAAAAAGCATGCTCAGTGGTACCGGGTTAGGACAAGAATTCTGGGCAGAGGCAGTGGAGACTGCATGTTACTTAGTTAACATATCACCTTCATCAGCGTTGGAGGATAAGACCCCACATGAGGTATGGACTGGTAAGAAACCCTCTCTTTCACATCTAAGGGTATTTGGATGTGATGCATATGTACATGTTCCAAAGTAGAAAAGGACCAAGTTGGATAATAAATCTGAAAGGTGCATCTTTATTGGGTATAAGGATGGTTTAAAGGGTTACAAGCTTTGGAACCCAGAAACAAGGAAGGTTGTGTACAGCCGAGATGTGGTGTTTAGAGAAGTGAAAGATGTTGTTAAACATGAATTCCAAACAAAGGAACCTGAGAAGATAGAGTTTGAGCTAAAGGAGGATGAATCAGACTCTACAATAGAAGAAGACTCAGAAGATGAAGAGCCACAAACTCCAGCTTTGAGAAGATCAGTTCGGGAAAGAAGGCAACCATAAAGGTATAGTCCATCTGCTTTCTGTTCAGGTTTTGCCTTAACTATAACTGATGATGAACCCAGAACTGTCAGGGAGGCAGTAGATTCAGAGGATGGAAAACTCTGGAAGGAGGCCATGGTTGATGAAATGGCATCCTTGCACAAAAATGAGGCATGGGATTTGGTGGAGTTGCCGGCTGGAAGGAAGCACATTGGGAGAAAATGGGTGTTTAAGAAGAAGATGAATGTAGAAGGCAAGGTGGAGAAATACAAAGCTCGGTTGGTAGCGAAAGGTTATTCCCAGGTGCCGGGAATTGATTTTGGTGATATTTTTTCTCCCGTTGCCAAGGTTACTTCTATTAGATTACTTTTATCTGTTGCTGCTGCATTTGATTTTGAGATAGAACAGATGGATGTGAAGACAACTTTTCTTCACGAGGATCTAGAAGAGGAGATCTACATGAAGCAACCTGAAGGCTTTATGGTGAAGGGTAAGAAAGAACTGGTATGCAGGTTGAAGAAGTCTCTGTATGGGTTAAAACAGTCACCAAGGATGTGGTATCAGAAATTTGATACCTATATACGGGGACTTGGCTTCACCAGAAGAAAGGAAGATCATTATGTTTATTTTAAATTAATTGGTGATCATGTTATATATCTGGTCTTGTATGTGGATGATATGTTGTTGATTGGAAATGACAAAGAAATTATCCAAGATTTGAAGACCCAACTGTTCTCCAAATTCGACATGAAGGATCTTGGTGCTGCAAACTATATTTTGGGCATGGAAATTAAGAGAGATCGGGCAAAGAGGAAGCTATGGTTAAACCAGAGGAAGTATGTCGAGACTATATTGCAGAGGTTCAATATGCAGGATAGTAAACCGGTGAATGTTCCTATTCTTGTAGGTGTAAAGCTCTCTGCTGAACATTGTCCCAAGACACAAGAAGAAGAGGAGTATATGTCCCATGTTCCATATGCAAGTGTAATGGGTAGCCTGATGTATGCAATGGTCTGTACTAGACCAGACATTGCACATGCAGTGGGAGTATTGAGCAGGTTTATGTCAAACCCAGGGAAGGAGCATTGGACAGTAGTGAAGCGGGTTTTCAGATATTTACATGGCACTAGTGATTATGGCTTGTGCTACCAGGGAAGACCAAGATTGGAAAGAATGTTGGACATTCGTGGTTTTTTTGATGCAGACTGGGCTGGAGATCTGGACCAAAGAAGATCTACAAGTGGGTATGTGTTTAGCCTATTTGGAGGCGCAATCAGTTGGATGAGTAAAAGACAGTCTATAGTGGCTCTTTCAACTACAGAGGCAGAATACATAGCAACCACTCATGCAAGCAAGGAAGCAGTTTGGTTGCAGAGATTGTGTTCAAGTATGGGGTTGGTACAGCAAGCTATAAGGATAGACTGTGATAGCCAAAGTGCAATTTTCTTGGCTAAGAACCCTGCTTATCATTCAAAGACAAAGCACATTGATGTTCAATATCACTTTGTTAGAGATATGGTCGAGGCTAAAAGGGTGTTGCTGGTAAAGGTGGACACTTTGAAGAATGTTGCAGATGCATTGACGAAGTCTGTGAGCACTCAGAAGTTCTCTTGGTGTAGAGAAACAATGGGTGTTGAAGAATTGGCCCAATGACTAAGCTCTCATGGAAAGAAAACAACAAGTGGGAGAATGTTGGGTATGTGTTATATTCTTTCCACGGTGGGAAGTCTGTGTCCATGGTTTTGTGCATGGTTTTGCACATGGTTTTGGGATACGATGGTTTTCGGCCCCTGGTATTTTTATAGATCCGGTCAAGGGAACTATGGTTATGTTCTAATCCAGGGTTTATGGATTGGGTTTTATGTATGCTTCGGCATGTATATATATGTGTTGTAACACTAAAAGGAATATAATGAAAAATCAAGCTGGTCGTCCCGATTTGGGATCCAGGGGAAAATCTCTGTGTTTATCTGTTTTATGTTTTATGCTCTCGCTATTGTTTATTTTCTGTTATAAGATTCGTGTGTAGATAATTTCTGTTTAGGGTTATAACCTACAACATGGGTACAACAATAACAACAAGGGGGATACACTAACAATAAAAATAAGGGGCTACACTAGTATTATAGGGCCCTAACATGCCCCTCTCCTTCAAAAAAGTTTTGTCCTAAACACTTGAGTAGTTCTAGATTATTCTGTATAAAATTTTCATCTTCCCATGTGGAATCTTCAGCTGGTAAGTTCTTCCACTTGATGAGACACTATGAAATTTATCGATTTCGTAGCTGTCGAGTTATTATTTCTGTGACTGCTTTAGGTTCCAATATGGTTTTTCCTTCCTCGTCAAGTTCTGGAAATATTGTTTGAACTGGGAGTTTTTCACCTATAACCTTCTTTAAGTATGAAACATGGAAAAATGGGTGCACTCAGGAAGATGTTGGAAGCTCCAATTTGTATTCCATAGTACCAATATTTTGTAACACCTTGTAAGGACCGTAGTTCTTTGGAAATAATTATTATCCTTCTTATATTTATTGAGGGAAATTTGTTTGTATGGTTGTAGTCGTAAAAATACCCAGTCGCCTACATCAAAACTTATTTAGCCGCGATGTTGATTTTCCTATTGCTTCATTTAATTCTGCGCTAAATTTAGGTTATCCTTTAAGAGTTGGAGAACTTTTTGTTGATGCTCGATGTGATATTCCACTTCTTGAGTCTTATAATTTTCTCTTAAAGATGATGTGATGGAAGGTGGATGGTATCCATAAGTGCCATAAATGGGGTCATTTTTGCTACAGTGTGGAAGGAAGTGTTATACCACCATTCAACCACAGGTAACCACTTGATCCATCGCGTTTTTTTATCAAATACAAAGCAACAAATATATCCTTCCAAAAATTTGTTCACTAGCTCAGTTTTCCCATGAGATTGAGGATGATAAGATGAGCTATGAGCTATTTGAGTACTGAGACAAGAAAATAATTCCGTCCAAAATTTTCCAGTGAAAATGGGATCTTTGTCGCTTACAATAATCTTTGGGTTTCCATGTAGCTTTTCAATTGTTTCCATAGATGAAGTAGAAACTATGCTGGCTTTCAATGGATGAGATAATGCAAAAAAGTGTGTATACTTGGTAAGTCTATCAACTACCACCATGATGACACTCTTTCCTTTGGACTTGGGTAAACCTATGATAAAATCCATTGAAACCTTTTCCCAATGTTGACTTGGAATGGATAAAGGTTGTAGCAAACTTGAGGTCTTAATTGTCTCAAATTTATTTTGTTGGAAGAACAAACATTCTGCCACAAACTTTTGAATATCAGATTTAAGGCCATCCAAAAAAAAAATCTTTCTTGACCCCGTGGTAAGTTTTTAAAAATCCCGAGTGTCCTCCTAAGGGAGTGGTGTGCAATTCCAAAAGAATATTTTGTTTTAGTTTGAAATTCTTACAAATATATAAGCGATATTTGTACCACAATGAATAATCTTTCCAACTAAATGTATCAGATGTACTGGGATCCTGATGTAACTCTTGAATGAGTGTTCACATTTCTTCTTCATTCTTCCACTCCCTTTCTTCGGTTATCCCATATGGTTGGATAATAGAAATGATACAAAGCATTGCGTCCATTTCCTCATTCTTTCTTGAGAGTACATCTGCAACAACATTTAGCTTCCCATTTTTGTAGATGATTTCAAAGTCATAACCCAACATCTTTGTGACCCATTTTTGCTGCTCTTCTGAAGATAGTATTTGTTACAAAAAGTATTTAAGACTATCATGATCTATTTTTACCTTGAAGTGTCTTCCCATTATGTAAGGTCACAAGTTATTTAGTGCCTGTAGTATGGCTAACATTTCCTTCTCATAAATATATTTCTGTAAATACTTTCCTTTGATTGGATGAACTTCAAAATAAATTGATCTTCCTTCTTGCTTTAAAACTACATCAATTCCATTTCCTTAGGCATCACATTCCACAATAAAGGTTTTTGTGAAATTTGGAGTAGTTAAGACTGGTGCTTGGAACATTGCCTCTTTGATCCAAGTGGATATTGGTGGCCACCCACCTATTCCACTTGGGGCCCCACCATTGTCTCTTTCAAATTTTCAGTTTTGGCACAACTTACTATTTTTAGTATTTTTTCGGGTCTTGAAATTCCAGAGCCGTTTTGAGGCGCTAAACGACGTTTTTTGGGAAAACTGGGAGAAACATGGGTCCATGGACTAATTTTTCCCACATAAATTTTTTTTATTCCTCGGATATATCTTTCTAACGAGGTATGGTGCGCGTCAAATGGAGATCGTATGCCAAGTTTACGTCCCCAGGAAGTTGAAACACCAATTTACCCAAATGGGGCCCATAGTTTTGGCGCTTCATCTCCTAGGGTTAGGGTTTTGGATGTTTAGTGTTTTCCATTGTTTCTAAATAATAAATAGGCCCTTGAGCCTCATTGTAACTCAGTTCAGAGGCCTGTGGCCGCCACATCTCTTCTCGGAGATAAGCTACCAACACCCTGGCTAGTTTATTTCCATTCTGTCTGTAAGAAAATTTTAGTTCTTTGATATTAATGAAATGAAGTGTTATTTCCACTGCATCTTTGTATTTATGGTTACATGTGTATTCTGTTGCATTCCTGTATAAATCCGGATCAGTGGTATCAGAGCGGTCTGCTTTTTTTCGGTCCTTCTTTGCATGTCCCCAACGAGGTTGGGGTATAAGGAGTTAGGGCTCGATCTGGTTGAACCTTTGCAAGATCAACCTCGCAAACCTCAATAGCCACCCATGGGGGATGAAAATAAAGATGAGGGAGCAGGAGATCATATCAAAATATTGCTCAAGGAGGCCCTCAAAAAACAAAGGAACACGATTCTGGATAACTTTGCACAGATCCTTCAACGACTGCCCACCGGCGGCGCATCTGCATCCAACAACCACTTCGGAGGCACGATTCCTTTTAAGGTACAAGTAAACTTTAAAATTCCCATATTTGAGGGCTAAATAGATGCACATGTCATAGATATATGGTTGAATCTATATGAATGATATTTCTCGGTTCATGACTTTTCCGACCTGGAGAAGATTATTTTTGCACTCCTCAAAGCTACCCCCATGTCAAGGACTGGTGGGAAACCTACTTTGAGAAAAAGGACGAGACAAAAACCTCTATATTCTCAACCATACCCACTTGGAATTCTTTCCGAGACACCATCAAGGAACAATACTATCCCGTGGGGAGCTATGAGGACACGTACATACAATGGACCACGTTGCGGCAACAAAGGGATCAAGATGTGCATGAGCTAACGAATCTGTTCCATACCCTACGCACAAAGTTGGGTATCAAAGATTTAGAGAAACATTTGGTGCTAAAGTATCACAATTTTCTGCAGAGATACATTCAGGAGGAAATGGAGTTCCTCAACATCTCCTCTCTTGGTACGACATAGCGATATGCTACCAAGATCGAGCAGAAATTCAAACAGAAGAAGCGACACTTTGAATATGTGAATCAAAATCAAGGGAAAGGTACCCCCAAACCGCAGAAAAAAGGACAAAGTCAAGGCATGGTGGCCAAAGACAAATTACCAAAGCCACAAGAAAAGAACAACACCGCGAAACCAAATAAGGACACGGGAAAGTGGTGTGAGTTCCATAAGAGCTCCACTCACAACACAAGTGAGTGTCGGGCCAAGCAGTCGTTGGTGGACGAGATGAGGGCTTCTGAATTAGATGCATGATATGAATTTGAAACAGAACCTGACAAGGGGAATGGAAAATGGAAACAAATTATTGATGCGGAGCCCAACGCCACTATTGCCACTGCGTAGATCCAGAAGGAGGAACCAGAAGATCCAGAGGAGGCGGAGCATCTCTTCCACTCCTAGATGTGGGTAAAGGATTCCACGCTACAGTTCATTGTCGACAATGGGAGCCAAAAGAACCTCATTTCAGTAGATTTCGTGAAGCGGTTGGGATTTGCAACGACAACACACCCACAACCATACACCATCGAGTGGCTTCAACAAGGACGAGATCTCAGAGTCAGCCAACAGTGCTGCCTTCCCTATAACTTCAAGCCCTTCACAGATGAGGTAATATGTGACACTGCTCCTCTTGATGTTTCTGATGTATTTTTAGGCCAACCATACTTGTGGAAGTGACATGATGTGTATGTGTCCCGACCTCGCGCTATTATTGTTACTTTGGGAAATAAGCTGTATAGGATACCAGAGGTACCACTGCCTACCACTATCTATTTGGTTACTGAAAAACAATGCAGTAAGCTCATTTCCCAAACCAGGAAATTTGTTTTACTGATGGTCTGCCCCTAGGGAAAGAATAATACTGTGGCCATGACCTCTAGACATGGATCCTCTACATGACAACAACAAATGGAAAAAGGTCATGGAGGAGTACAGGGACATCTTCACCTCACCCACAGGGGTTCCTCTGCACTGTCAGGTCAAGCACCCCATTGATCTGACCCCAGGTGCGTTGCTACCTAATGGACCGATCTATCGATGCTCTGTTTTGGATAACGATGAAATCAAGAGGCTGATTCAAGAGTTGTTGCATAGAGGTCACATCCGGCCAATTTCATTGCCCTGTGGGAGCTCGATCATGTTGGTATAGAAGAAGGATGGGACTTGGAGACTTTGTATTAACTATTGGGCGCTGAACAAGATCACTATCTGGAATAAGTACCCAATCCCACGGATTGATGACCTTATGGACCAACTCAAAGGGGCGAAATATTTCAGCAAGAATGACTTGAAGTCTGGGTATCACCAGGTACCAATCGAACCTTCTGATGTGTGGAAGACTGCCTTCAAAGCCAAGGAGGGCCTTTTTGAATGGTTGGTCATGCCTTTCGAGTTGACGAATGCTCCCAGAACCTTCATGAGGTTGATGGAAGAAATTTTGCAGCCATTTACCAACTCATTTGTAGTGGTATATTTGGATGACATTCTGATCTTCAACTAGACTTGGGAAGAGCACCTCCACCACATCCGAAAAGTCCTCCAAACACCATGACAACACAAGTTGTGTGCCAAATTGGAGAAGTGCACTTTTGGCATGACCCGAGTTCAATATCTAGGATACATTATTTATGAAAGGGGGGTGCATGTGGATCTAACCAAGATCCAAGTCATTCGGGATTGGCCAGCCCCAACCACTCTAACAGAGCTTGAAAAATTTCTGGTTCTTGCTAATTTCTACCATGGGTTCATGCTGGGATTTTCTCATATCACTTGGCCCTTGAGTCAAGTCACCAAGGGAGGAGCGAAAGCAAATATTTTTTGGTCGGAATCTCAACAAAAGGCGTTCGTAGAATTGAAACATCGCCTATGTTCTGGTCTAGTACTCACATTACCAGACTTGCAACAACCATTTGAGATCGAGACAGATGCCTTTGACTATGCTATTGGGGAATTTATCACTCAATAGGGGCATCCACTGGCATATCACAGTGAGACATTGTTCGATACAATTCGCAAGTATCCCAATTATGAAAAAGAAATTTATTCCATTGTGCAGGCTTGTCGACAATGGAAGCATTACATTTTGGGGAAGGAAACAATAATCCACACAGACCATCGACCCTTGCAGTTCATACAGACACAAGGGAAGTTGCAGAATGATTTCCATCAGAGGTGGTCCACATATCTGCAATAGTTTCATTTGAACATCAAGTACAAGAAGGGTAGCACCAATAATGTTGCAGACTGCCTCAACCGACCACCGATCATGGCGCTAACCACCGTTCTCAACTCTTATGGGCACAAGACTTCTAATTTGCTGCTTCTCTACAAGAGCGATCCAGAATTCGGCCACACATACATGGCACTCTTGGGGGGTATGCAAGTTCCAAATTTTCACCTCCATGATGCACTGTTATGTCACCTGGGACACCTTTGTGTTCCTTCAAGCGAGCGTGCGAAGATAACATGGGAAGCACACTATAGTCGAGTCACTGGACATTTCAGGGTCGAGAAAATAGTGGCAATACTGCAGAAGTATTTCTATTGGCCGAACCTTCGATAGGATGTAGGGAAGTACATCATATCCTGCATTTCTTGTGCCATTTCAAAACCGAACATCAAGAAGCAAGGCCTCTATACTCCACTATCTACCCCTAGCCGACCTTGGGAATCCATATCCATGGATTACGTGTCGGGCCTTCCTTCTACTAAGCATGGAAATGACTGTGTTTTCGTGGTCATCGACAGATTATCGAAGATGGCCATTATGACGGCCTGCAAGAATAATATCATAGCAGAAGCCACTGCTAAAATCTTCTTTGAACGAGTGTGGGTGCACTTTGGGATCCAACAGTCTATCATATCAGATCACGACAGCAGGTTCCTCAGAACATTTTGGTCCAGCCTCTGGTCAATGTTTGACACCAAGCTCACCAAGTCCACAACTTTCCATCCCTAAACTGATGGCTAGACAAAGGTCACCAACAGGATGATTGTATAGATTCTGTGCATGTACAATTCAAAGCATCCATGCACATGGGATGAGAGCCTCCCCTATGTACAACACAGTTATAACTGGGCTCTTCACATCTCAACTGGCTATAACCCCTTTCAAGTGAGCTTGGGATTCTAGCCACTATGTCCCATCGACGTAGCCATGCCATTTGCTGCTACTCAGGCCAGTTCGGCTCATGTATAGTCTAAAGCTGACAAAGCGAATAGCTTCATTGAGTGCATTCATCACATAAGCCAATAGGTTCATGACATATTGGGCATAGCCAATGCTAAGTACAAGCAATGACATGATCAACATCAGGTGCCACACAACTTCCAGGTGGGCAACAAAGTGTGGCTAAATTTGCAGGAGTGCCTCACTGGACCCCACCGCAAGCTTCGCCGACTTTGATATGGGCCGTACACCATCACCAAGGCAGTAGGAAACAATGCCTTTGAGCTCAATATTCCACCATTCCTTGTTCTGCACCCAGTATTGAATGTGGACCGCCATCATCCCTACTTCCCACCTCTACTAGACACCTCTGACATTGTAGAACAACTCATACGAACAAAGTTAAAACCAGACTGCATGGAACATGCCACCACAGATTGTATCATCGACATGAAAATCAAGAACACTCACCAACAAAAGATCTAACTGTATTGGGTTGTCAAAGCTGTTCAATTCCTGCACTAAGACAAGTGGTTCACCAGGGACCAAGTTCAGCAGAAGTTTCCTCATCTCATGGAGGAACTCAAAGCAATGGGGACCATTGCTTCCTAAGGGGGAGGAATGATCCAGGTGGATATTTGTGGCCACCTGCCTATTCCACTTGGGGCCCCACCATTGTCTCTTTCATTTTTTTAGTTTCGGTACAACTTACTATTTTTAGCAGTTTTTCAGGTCCTGAACTTCTAGAGCCATTCTGAGGCCCTAAACGATGTTTTTTGGGAAAACCGGGAGCAACATGGGTCCATGGATTGAATTTTCTAATGAGGTATGGTGCGCGTCAAACAGATATCGTATGCCATAGTTACATCCTCGGGAAGTTGAAACACCAATTTACCCAAACGGGGCCCATAGTTTTGACGCTTCATCTCCTAGGGTTAGGGTTTTGGATGTTTAAGGTTTTCCATTATTTCTAAATAATAAATAGGCCCTCAAGCCTCATTTTAACTCAGTTCAGAGGCCTATAGCCGCCAAATCTCTTCTTAGAGATAAGCTACCAACACCCTAGCTAGTTTATTTCCATTCTGTCTATAAGCAAATTTCAGTTCTTTGATATTAATGAAATGAAGTGTTATTTCCATTGCATCTTTGTATTTATGGTTACATGTGTATTCTGTTATGTTCCTGCATAAATCTAGATCATTCTTTAATATGTTCAAAGGACTTAGTTTCTTCTAGAGTCCAAGAAAATGCATCTTTCTTCAATAATGTTGTTAGAGGTGTTGCTATTCTCCCATAATTCTTAAAAAAATTGCGATAATACCCTATTAACCTGAGAAATCCTCGCATATGGTTTAGGGTTGTGGGGATTTTCCATTCCTTAATGGCTTTAATTTTGTTAGGGTCTACCTTAACGCCCTCATGAGATACAATATGACCCAAATATTCCACCTCCTGTACTCCAAAGAAACATTTTGAGGTTTTTTCATATAATTGTTTCTCCTCCAATAGCTTGAGCACCCTATCAACATGTTTAACATGATCCTTCCAAGACTTGTTGTAGATTAGTATATCATCAAAAAATACTAACAAAAATTTTCTAAGGAAGGGTTTGAAAATGGAATTCATTAATCATTGAAATGTAGAAGGTGCATTGGTAAAGCCAAAAGGCATGACCAAAATTTCATAATGACCATCATGAGTTCTAAATTCTATTTTCATAATGCCTTCAGTATTCATTCTAATTCGATGATAACCTGAATGAAGATCCAACTTGGTGAATTAAATTGCCCCATGTAATTCATCAATGACAAGAATGGGAAATTTATCTTCAATACTGAGCTTTTTGAGCTCCCTAAAATATAGAAACATGTGCCATGATCCATCCTTCTTATTCACCAATACTACTGGAGTAGAGAAAGAACTTTGACTAGGTTGAATTATACCAACCTCTAGCATTTTTTCAATCATACGTTCAATTTCGCTCTTTTGGGCATAGGGATATCTGCAAGTCCCGATAGTTGGAGGAACACTTCCTGGAATCAAATGAATAAAATGATCATGATCATAAATATGTGGGGGTCCTTTGGGAGTCTCAAACACATTGGAATGATTTTCAAAGAATTTTTTGCGATCTGTAGAAATAGAGGATTTCAATGTTTGAACTTGTAGTGAGCATAATTGTGCAATTACACCTCATTGTTCTTTCTTCAGAATTTTTGTCATGAAATTAGAGCTGATTATCTTTCCTGGTTTCCCAGTGATTAAACTTCCTTTCCTTCCCAAAAACAATTCAAGAAAATTTCTTGAAAATTAAAAGCTATAGTCCCCAAAGATGGTAACCATTGGAATCTTAGTACAACATCAACACCACCCAACGAAATATAAAGCATTGGAATATTCAATATATATTACCCCATAATTAGCTTGATATTATGGAAATTTCTAGAGAAATTTATAGTTTCTCCATTTGAAACCATCACTTGAAATTCTGGTGTTGGATATAGGAAGCAATTCAATTTCTTGGCTGTCTTAAAATGAATAAAATTATGTGTACTACCCGAATCAATCAGCACTATTACCTTTTTTTCTTGACATATCTTTATTTATTGAGAGTTTGAGTGGTAATTCATACCAATGGAATAAAATATATGGTTGGATTCATTTCTTCCTTCTCTAGGGTTATTTCCTGGTGTATATCCTACTCTTTTGATGTTTCTTGTTCCTTTTCTTCCTCCTCTTCACAATCTATGTAAAATAATTTCTTCTCAGCGCACTTATTAACTTTAGTGTACTTTCTATCACAATTATAACAAAGACCTTTTGCTATTTTTTCCTCCAGATGTTGCGGTTTAAACCTTATAGGTTGTGGAAGGCTAGGAGCAACAAAATTTCCATCTTTATAGTTGTGATTGGTAGACTTCCTTGTTGCCATAATTTTTCTTTAAAATTTTCTTGCTACCCTAAATGCCTTCTCCAATTAATCAAGTTCCCAAAGGCTAACCTCATGTTGGATGCTATCCTTTAAATTCCCTATGAAGACATCAATCCTATGCTTCTCTGGAATATATGCTACCCTAACATTAAATTTTTGGAAGTCCTCAATGTGCTCTACCATTGAACCCTTTTGTTTTATATGTATCAATTGGCTAAAGAAGGTGTTTCTCTTTGTATCCTCAAAAAGTTCTATCATTTCCTTTGTAAAAATTGAACAAGTGACAAGTGGTTTACGAGAACAAAGCCATCGATACCATAGAAACTAACTGGGTTATAAATATAAAGTTGAAATATGTGCCTTTTGTTTGTTTTGCACATTATGGAGATCAAAATATTGCTCCATATGTAGTATCCAAGTTACCATATCCTTGCCATCAAAATTAATCATATCGATATTTGGAACATGGTGGGTATTAAATCCAACATTAGAGTCTATGAAATCATGATTAGCATTTATTTTTTTCTCATCATGAGTTTCATATACTACCTTTTCTCCATTAGGAATGATTGCTTGTAGCAACTTTGTCAAACCTTCCTTCAAACCTTCCATGTGTGCTTTTAGTTTTCTTTTATACCATCGATCTTAGCTTCCATGCCATCCATATTAGCTTGCACACCATCCATATTAGCTTCCACGCCATTCTTCAAACCATCCATCTTAGCTTCCACGCTATTTTCAAACCATCCATCTTAGCTTCCATGCCTTTCTTCAAACCATCCATCTTAGCTTCCATTTCATTTTTGGTTACTTTTTGCGAGAGCGAAATTTGTTGCACTTGGTCTCGTAATTTTGATATATCTTGTTGCAATTCTTCCTCTTCATGTGTCATAGTAGAGATTTATAAGGGCTTAATGGGTGTTTAATTATTTTTGGGAGGCATTATAGAACCCAATAATAATATTACTGCTTCAATACGCCCTTGGAATAACTTCAAATTGATTTTTTAAACAAAAGCTATGCAATTTTTTTTTAAAACATATATCTTTCTTGCTTTTGAGGAGCTTGATATTGATCCTAATATATCTATGTGATTTTGGATCCCTAGTTTTGAAATTTAGTCCTGTAGTATCCCTTTGAGTCTTATTTCCAATTCCATAGGTTAGACTTAATTTGGATTCTTCAAGTCAAAGTTATTCTTGATCTCCCACAATGACCTAATTATGGACTTGTTCAGTAGAGAGAAATCATATGACGTGCCACGTGTCACTGTTTCTACTGCCGACTCTGAAATCAATTAAAAAAAAACTACATTCCGTGCAATTTTTTCCACTTTTTACAGAATTCAAATCCAATGCATGAAACAAAACTTATGATGATTTTCCCTCAGTCACCTTTTTGAGATGAAATTATAGAGCCTAAAAAAACCCTAACTTCCATAGATCATATCTCCTAAAATATTGTGAACCAAGGTCTAAAATTTTTACACGAAGTTCATCAAGATTTCATTTGCACGTGGTACAAATTTAAGCTTCCGAAGCCTCATACAACATAATTTATAGCGAAAATTCTAATATGACCTATTTGAAGAAGAAGAACCCTAGAATCCCAAGCTTTGATACCAAATGTTATGCAACAAACTCACAAAATAGAAAAAAAAGATAGATCAACGAATTAGAAATCATCCTCTTCAAGGAGGAAACCTCCTTGAAATTAGATAAATGACCAATTATTGGATGATTCAAATGAAAAAAACCTACTTTCTATATATAGGAGTCTAAGGGTTCCCAATTTAATCAGAGCCTATATAACAACAATAATTTAAGGGAACAACAATAACAATAGTGGGATTATATGGGGAACAATAATAACATTATGGGGACTACATGGGTACAACAATAATAACAAGAGGGATACACTGACAATAAAAATAAGGGGATACACTAGTATTATAGGAACCTAACAACAAAATGAAGGATTGGGTAAGCATCTGGCATCCTATACTCTCTGAGGATGAGGTAGGGAATCTAAGATAAGAGTAGTCAAGGATCGATATTATTTGAGGACTAGATATCCAAGATGTGAATAGTCCAAGGAAGTACATACTCTCTAAACACCTAGGTGGTATATGTACCTTGAGAGACAATGATAATGGTGTCTATAAATCATTGGTCTCACCAACATTGTGCTATGATCTTGTGGAGAGATTGATCTATTAGTCAAGGCCTTGCTATTAGGAAATGCTTGTTGTTATGATGCTAAATAGATAGGTTGCCAATTAGACTCTTCTTATGAGATCTCTTCATATTGATAATTTCCATGTACTATTTATGAATACCTCGCTAGTTAAGAGGGAGTGTTGAAAAATTTGTAACTAGGTCCAGTCTTCATAAATATGAAATGTATTTTTGATTCTTGTATTTTGTAAAATGAAAGAAAAATTATTATTGTTATTTTTGGAACATGGGTTTCATGCTCAAGGTAATTTATTTTTGGGGTCAAGCACACATTGAGTGCTTTTAGGGTTTGTCCAAGGTCAAGAGGTCAAAAGAGGCATTGTCATAAGTTGAAGACCCCATAAAGCACATTTTAACTTGAAAAGAAAATTATTTTTGTCATTAAAAGTGTCAAAATACCCTTGAAGACCAATTCATCATGGCAGTTGAGAAGTCAGTCTATTTTGAGGAGCCACGTCCAACTTAAGAAGCCTATATAAAGAAGGGAACTCGTCCTCCTTGGAATGCATTCATCACGCACTCATTCCAGCGAAGGAGGAAGAGGAAGAAGGAGAAGGAAGAAGAATCCTTGTTTCTGGGCTATTTCTCTCCAACATGTGCGAAGGGACGCTAGGGTTTCTACTACTGGTCTATGGTTTTTCTTCTGCAAGTTTGATCTTGAAGAAATAAGAGAAGGAAGGCCAAAAAAGGTCACATTGAGTCATATTCAAGCACCAGAAAGACGGAAAAATCCAAGTGAAGGTCTAAAGAAGGCTTAGGAGGCTAGAAGAAGCTCACATGTCTGGAAACAACTGCTACCAGGAGGGTCGAAATTTCATACCTACAATAGAGGTTGAATTTCTGTAGTTGGGGAGTTTGAAGTTGTGCTACTGGAAAAGATTTGAATGGGTTTGAATTGGAAAAAGGAAGCACATCATACATAAGGTTTGGAATTGGTATTGGAGGGTATTGGTATTGGTCTAGAGGTCTTGGAATTCTTTAATTGAAGAACCTATAAGGAGAGAATATATTTATGGGTTTTCCTCACAAGAGTATAGGTTTTGGCCTTGGTTTGCAACCTACATTCCATGTTCTTGTGTAATATTATTTTTCTTGTTTTGGTAGTTGTTTGATGATATACAAACATAATAGTAAGTGAATAATATAAAAAGTAAGAAAAAGTAAATATACACCACAAACAATTATCAAGAAAAAAGAAATCATCCTAACTATTTCCCTATAGATTTCTCAACATTCTCTTCCTCCCTAGTGCACTCTTCTTCAAATATTAGAAGTCCATCATCAGATTCCATCAGGAGGTCCTTTTATTTCTTGAATGAAATATTTTAATCAAATATCACATCTTGAATTAATTCTATTCAATGTCTTTCCTTTATGTTGATCATATATTCATTTGAGGTGTTATTATAGCCAACAAATATACCCTTCATGCTTGTAGGATTCAACTTCTTTCACTTATATTTCAGAATGTGAATATAAACATGACAAGCAAATATTCAGAGATGGTATACACTTGGTTTCTTCTCAATGAATGATTCCTGAGGAGTCATGTTGTCTAGTGATATGTGAGGACTTCTATTTTGAGCATACACAATAGTTTTTGTTGCTTCACCCCACAAAAATTTAGGCAATTCTTAATCATGTAACATGGCTCTTACACTTTCCTCAATTGATTGATTCTTTCATTCAAGAAATCCATTTTGTTTTGGATTATATGAGACTATAATATCCCTCTTAATCCAAACCTCCTTACAAAAATCCATGAGTTACTTTGATGTGTACCCTCCTCCATTGTTAGATCTTATTACCTTTATCCTCCTTTATGTAAGGTTCTCCACTTCAGCTGTGAATTCTTGAAATTTGTTGAATATTTCATCCTTGGACTTCAGAAAATAGATCCAAGTTTTTCTTGAGTGGTAATCAATGAATGTTACATATTATATATGACCTACAAGAGACTTTTTAGACATAGGAACACACACATCAAAATGAATGAGATCTAGTACTTCTTTTGACCTTTAAGCACTGCTTCCAAATGGTCTCTTAACATTTTTTACCTAATGCATATCCCTTGGACACTCCTTCATGATCATCCTTGAGTTCAGGGATGCCAGTCACCATTGAATTCATAGTTGGTAATATTTTGTAGTGAAGGTATCCAAACCTTCTATGACAAAGTTCACATGGACTTACTTTAATGTGAACCAAATATTGAGAGAGAGGGGTCAACAATATGTAGAGTATTCCTTCATGAATCCCAATGATATTTGAATTTTCGATGCTAGATATTTTATCCAAAACCACAACTTTTAAATATATAAAATCGACTCTATATCCCTTATATTATATACATGAAATATAAAGTAAGTTCTTTTGCAAACCTGGTATGAATAGAATGTTATTGAGATGGATGTTTCCTCCATTTTCCAGCTCCAACAAGGTTGATCTAATTCCTCTTATAGGATAGATCTTCTTATCACCAAGTTCAAAATAGTGGGAATTTTTCCTCTTGATAAGGTCCTTAGTTGTTTGTTCTCATCTATCATATGTCTTTATGCTCCAATTTCGATTACCCAAATATTCCCATCTTCAAATGTTTCTGTAAGTGCTGAGAGTAACCCTTGGTCCTTTGTAGAGGTCTTGGTCATGCTATTATTGATAGATAATAGGAGATTCCATAATGCATTGATACCTTGATTGAGATGACTTGTTACCATAGAATTCTTCTTCAAATATTTATTCAAGGATTTAGTGATCTTCATCATGCCCTTAGCTCTGATACCATGTCGAGAAATCTGAGAAATATGAAGGGAAGCAACTAAGATGATTTCTCTTTAACTCGATAATTTATTTTGATGTTTTTTTAATTTTATTTTTTATTAGCTTATTCTTATATTATTATGTTGTTATTATAATCAAACAACTACCAAAACAAGAATATCAACAATACAAGGGAACAAATGATATAGGCTGCAAGCCAGGGCCACAACCTCTCCACTTGAGAGGAAAATTCAAAAATCTCCTCTTCTTATATATTATTAAAATGATGAATTCCAATACCTATAGAACAATACTAATACCCTTCCAAGACTAAGTATAAAATCCTTTATGATTTTCCCCCTCTGTCCAAGTTAAACCCAGTCAAATCTCTTCCAACTGGATAAATTCAACTCCCAGCTATAGAATTTCGACCTCCATTGCAAGTCTGAAATTTTCGGCCCTTGCAACAATTGATGCCTCCACATGTGTGAGTATTTTTAGGGCTTCCAAGGTTTCCTTTGACCTTTTCTTGAGTTTATCCTTATTCTAAGTCTTGTAGGTGACCCAATATACATTAATTTAACCTTCTTTTTGCAATTCCCTCAACTTTGGTCTTGCAGCATCGAAAGCCTATCCTTCCTTCTTCACACATGAGAGAGAGAGAGAGAGAGAGAGAGAGAGAGAGAGAGAGAGAGAGAACCCAAAATTTTGTCCTTCGTCCTTATTTCTTATTCGCTAGCCTTCTTCTGCTTCTCCTTTGCTAATATGATGAGAAGATGAGTGTGTGTCCATAAGAGGTCGAATTCCCTCCTATATATTGGATTCAAAGGAGGATGACATGCCCTAATGATGTTGAATTCTTAGCTGCCAGGCTGACTTTGTCTTGGAGGGTATTTCGATGCATTTAAATAAAATAAAAATTCTTTTTACAAGTTACAATGCTCTCAATGGGGTATTCTTCATACAATACAAGGCAAAGACCCTCTTGCACATGTTTTTGAGGAAGCCCTTATAAAAATAGCCCAGATATACGTTTGTAGTGGAGGTCACTAGAGGAGGTTGGTGGGTGGAGGTTTTTGCAGATGCTTTTTTTTGCAGTGCGTTTCTAATCATAACACACATCGGTGCATTTTATATAAAGCACACCGATGTGTACTATCAAATGACACATCGAGACACTGTGCTCTCTGTACAAATTGGCCCAGTGCATCTTAGTAATCCAGCGCACCGGTGCATACTATCAAATGGCACATTGATACACTGTTCTCTCTATACAAACTGGGCTGGTGCATCTCAGTAATCCACCGCACCATAAATAAGTGTGGTGCACCATTGATACAACTGCCCGGTGCATCTCATAATTGAGCGCACCAAAAAGGGTTAATTTAAAAAAAAATTAACATCCGCAAAAAACTTCATTTTTACTTGTTACGGTGCTCTAAAGATCTCAAGCACCAGTGTGAGTTTTTATTCTCTAAGACGCCCTGCCATCGGTGCTCCCATTGCCCGCATTGCTTCCGTCCATTTCTCACTGTGTGGAGTTCAAATTTTCCAAAACGGTAAGAAAATTTGATTTTTAGTATTCCTAAGAAAATATGCCTCCTCGATGTGCAATTGTCTGATACCTCGCACTATAACCTTTTAGGCAACATTAAGTTTTCAAATTGAGTCGTTATAATTTTAATTAAATTAATTAATTAATGTTTTTTTTGTACTGATTTGTTCATTTATTTTAACCATATTTATTCAGGTCTTTTCACAACAAATTCCCAAGGCTACACCCAAAATGATGTGAAACATAGGGTTTGATGCAGTACCAATAAAATCACACGCTTTAACACTAAAATAGTCGCATTTGCTTCTCTTTTAGTGAGATAGTTTGGTCAATGCACCGCACAAAAAAAATTTTCTTTTTTAGGTGTGTAAGTTTTTATTGGACAAGGATCGTAGTAGTTTTTGTTTTGCAGAATACTGATAATATATATATATATATATATATATATATATATATATATATATATATATATATATATATATATATTTTAAATACATTTTTCATTTAATAAAAAAAATTGGTTTTTATGTATGAGGGAGGCCGATGCATTTAATATGTGAATCATTCAGTGATGCCAAAATAGATAGGAAAGGCAACAAAAATATCATATAGAGGACAATTATAACATGATACAACTTTGGGAGGCACGGAAGAGGGAGATAATTTTGTACCCTCGCCCTATTACGACACCCACCTAGTTTTTCTTAAGGAGGTAGGCCTCCTTAAGTTTTACGAGGAGGCTACATCCCTGAACGGGAACAATGGGTTATTAGGAAAATTGATATACAGGTGGGATGCCCACCGACAAGATTTCCAGGCTATTCTTAGCCAGTGGTACAAGCACACTGAGGAGGACATTTATTTTATTATTGGTCTATCTAGGAGAGGGCAGGATTTTCCCCAATTCCTAGATGTCCTCGTCAGTTATGTAGCAGGGAGTCAGTTGGCTTACTCCTAGAGATACATTAGGGATGATATAATTTCTCCTGTAGATTTTCAGGTGTCTGGTGGTCAGTCACACATTGCGTCGTTTGGTCCAGAGGAGGTGAGGTTCCTCCCACTAATACTGATGACCATTGAACACTATAGTAGTGACAGGAAGTGCATTAGTTGCCCTCTTTTATTTTATGTTGATTCTTTATTCCATATTCCACGACTTGTGAGATGGTTTGCCATTTTTTTGCGGCAATTTTGTATAGCATTATATAGATGTTGTTCTCAGGCACGTGGAAGGTTGACCTTCCCTTTTGCTTCAGAGTTATTTTGTTTATTTTTTGAGAGGTTTCCGAAAACGAGGCCTAATTTTTTCCGTTCGTCTCGTAGGTCGATGTTACATGTACGAATGCAGATGTGGGGCCAGATGATGCCCAAGAGGGGCTTGTCCGACTATCCGACCAGGATATGTAGTGATGCAGTGAAGCTACTAGCCAGTATTGATGATCACATGTTCATGATGGTGTCGTGTCCGTACATGGGTTTGTATTGATGAGGCTGTACCAACATCCTCTTCACACAAGATGAGCCACCGAATTATGGAGGTAATATTAATGTTTTCTTTAAATTAATATAGTTTCAATTTATTTTCTTAATTAATTAGAATAAAATTGATTCTAAGATGTTTTTTATCTTGTTGTATTAATTTTTTTAATGAAATTGTCTAATTATTGTTGTGTACTATATATTTTTTAGATATTGGAACATTTGTTGGGGACATGATTCCACCCCCACTGGATGATCTTGTAGATCATGACGAGGAGATGGTAGAGGCCACAGATCAAGGTGTTAGACATGGTCCTCAGGTGCAGATACCCATGGGCATGTGGCGTAGGGAAGACATCCGATTCAGGATGGAGTCGGGCGACCGACTGTGGTGACTCTTAGTTGATGAGGGAGTCCGACCTACGACAATTAGAGAGATCCATGCTGATCTTATGCTCGTAGAGCTCTGGAGGGACATGCTCATCGATATGATGAGCCTTATGCGTCATATTTTCGGAGCTTCCAGGCTACTGGCGACTAGGAAGGATAGGCACCATGGAGATCTATGGCAGGGAAACTCATCGGATGATCATCATCACGAGGGGAGTGATCATCATTCTAGTAATCCACCTCCTCCTCCTTCACCTCCCGTCGGAGATGAGCAACCATCATCTAGTCCTGAGAAGGCATATTCTGAGTAGGCACCATCTCAGCAGACACCTAGTCCTGAGTAGACACCATCAACTAAGTAGGCGCTTAATCTTGAGCTGACACCATCCACTGAGAAGGATGCACTATCTCATCAGTAGACACCTCTCGAGTAGGCACGTCCATCTAATTAGTAGGCATCATCGACTAAGAAGGCACATCTAGTTGAGTAGGCACATCCATCTGAGCATGAGGCACCATCGACTGAGTAGACCTCGAGTACTAGTTATAGTATTGATGTAGTACCACCATATATTTGACATTTATATGCAGTTCTAATACAATTGCATATTTTTGACATTATACACACACACACAGATATAGGGTGCATGTATTTTATGTTTATGTTGATGTAATTAATTTACATGTTGGTGTTCATCATGATGTGTATATTGTTAGGTCATGTTAGATATGTTCATTTAATGTGCTTGTAGAAAGATTTGTATGTGATAACAATTATTTGATGTTATACAATTATTGTGTTTTGTTAGATGATCATGACCACGATGATTAGACGATGTTAGCGAATTTGAATGCTTATTTTAGAATATGATCTTTGTATGATGGTACACACACACACACACATACACATATATACATAGATACATATACATACACACACACACACACACACACACACATATATGGTGCATGTATTTTATGTTCATGTTGATGTACTTAATTTACATGTTGGTGTTCATCATGATGTGTATATTGTTAGGTCATGTTAGATATGTTCATTTAATGTGCTTGCAGAAAGATGTGTATGTGATAACAATTATTTGACATGAGATATATATTTTATGTTTGTGTTGTGATGATGTTATACAATGCTTGTGTTTTGTTAGATGATCATGATCACGATGATTAGATGATGTTTGCGAATTTGAATGTTTATTTTAGAATATGATGTTAGCGAATTTGAATGTTAGTTTTAGAATCTGATGTTAAATATGATGTATTGGTAATTGTAATTGTAATTGTATGTATCGTGATTGTAATTGTAATTGTATGTAAAATTGTAATAGTAATTGTAATTATATGTATTGTCATGATTCAATTTTATTAAAATTGTAAAATTTGTAAATTTGTAAAATTGTAATTGTATTGTAAAATTGTAAAATGTAATTGACTGTATTGTCATGATTCAATTTTATTAAAATTGTAAATTAATTGTTAATTTTGAACCATAACTACCATAAGTAAAATGTATATTGGACATATTGTTAAATTACCATAATTGTAAAATTGTAAATTTGTATGAATATAAATAATTGTAAAATAATAAATCTACAATAATATGATTTTTTGTAACATAATAAAGTTTAGAAAATAATGAAAATAAATTCATGTTTAGAATTATCATTATTTTATTATGATCTTACATACCAAAAATAACAGTATACATTAATACATTTTTTATATATCATTCACACACACACACACACACACACACACACACACACACACACACACATATAATAGGGTACATTTATTTAAGTAATGATATAGTGAAAAACCATTTAAATAAATCAAGTATTTGTATTATGTTAGTAATTGGCATAAAAAAAGGAAATTGATACAATACATTGCTTTCGAGATCAACATAATTGCAAATTATCAAGTGAAATGATTTTAACATTAACACAATGCAAACCAATTAATTCAAAATACATATTATAATGTTTGGAAAAAAAGATTCTTGTTTATAAGGTTAAGTCCACTTCTTTATAAAAAACCATCTTAAATATTATAAATGATGAAATAACACATGTACCATATCACTCTCTGTTCTCATGATCACCCTCATTATCTTCCAGCTCGCTTGGCATGATAACACTATTGTTCTCAAAAATATGTTTTGATCTAGGGGCATGACTCAATACGAACCACTAATCCCTATCCAACACATATGGGTAAAAAAATAATTGGTTGCAGTGTTTGGGGAAAACATAAGGCTCCTTAGCTTCATCCCACATCTTTCTAGAGTTGATACATATCAACCTACTATTGCGATCTTCATTTACATTATTCCGATCAAAGGTGTCCCACCACTTGCACCTAAAAATAACACATTGGAAAGAAGAGAAGTCCACTTCAACGATCTCTTGTATATTTTTTACGTAACCTAATGTCCCTTGTTATAGGTTTTGATCACAGTGTCTAGCTCAACTAGATTGGCGAACTCAACTTCCACTCCATAGTCTTGTGTCATGTGTCCACCAACGACATTTTATGTGTGAAAATGGTGTCCATATGCCCACATATATGGGAACAAATGCACCTATAAAAAATTTAAGAAATCATAGTGTCATGTGTCTAATAACCCAACTGTTAAATTATGAAATATAGATGTTACATTTCAAAGGTGCATTATTAAGTTAAAAATTTACATAAATATATTATTACCGAGCTGCTACACCCAATCCCTACATTTAGCGCATCCTCTTCAGCTGACGGGTAAGGACTGGTTGCACCTTATTTCTCTCTGACTTGGTCAACAACCCAACTGCTGGGGCATATAATTGGCATATTTTATTTTAAATGATTAGAATAAGGCATGCTTCTACCATTAAAACGTCTGAATTATTTCCTATCACTATCCGATTTCATCCTCTTTTGTTTGTACAATGTGACCCGCAGTTTTGTCACTTCGGAATTGTAAAGAACGAATTTATTGATTGCTTCAATTTATGCATTCGCTATTGAAATCAAACTGACATATAGTTCATATGAGATCAAAATATACATTATATCAAAGTTCAACATGAATATTTAATTTGTGTAAATTTGAAAAATTATAAGTCTCTTACTCTTTATCAAGCGCCTTTTTCCATTCGTTTGGAGAAGCTCACCTTCTCTTTTGTCTTCATCCCTTTCATCGTCCCAAATCACCACACCTCGTGTGTCTTCAATCTACTTGATTTATTCACTAGCATAATAGAAATACTCATACAATATGTACCCCTCTGCCATAGACCCCTTGGGTTTCGCCCTCTGTCGAACAAAACCTTTCAATTTCTTCATGTACCTCTCTAAGAAGAACATCCAACGACAAGAAACCACCCCAACTAATTCAACCTCATCTACTAGGTGGATTAGAAGATGAACCTGCAAGTCCATGAAACTCATCGAAATTTCCTTCTAAAACATACAAACAATCTTAACTATCTCTTGATGCCATTGTGGAATACTAGCCACATGAATCTCCTTTGACGTGATCCAATGTACAAATGCAGATAATTTATAAATGCCAAGTCTTAGGTCTTGGGGGAAGTCATGTTTCACACACCCACACATGAAAAAAGGGTAATGACACTACAAAGTTATAAACACATGCAATAATATACAAAATTAGTTATTTTTTATGATCCCATGGGATAAAATTGATTAATATAACAAATAATAAAATCATGCTTTTGTCATTAAGCGTACTCTTAGAATATTCAAATGGTCATGTGATTTCAACCCCAACAAATGGTCTTCCATGGTGAAGCAACACCGTAATGAAGACCCATATGAAGATGGCGCCCTCACATCCATTATAACTTCTTTTTCCAAAGAAAGATCATATATTTTAAAAATCCATGGGACATCACCTTCTTTGAAACACCAATTAGAGGGACCAACCTCTAATCCTGTACTTTCTAATTGTCTTGGCCAATGTTTCTTTTTAGTTTTTGAAGTATAAATATCTTTCTTAACAATCAATGTGTCACTTTGTTTCAATGATATTTTCCTCCATAAATGATATGAAACATTTTTAAATATATGCATGGGTAATCTTAAGATGCTCCCAATATGGGAGGTTATAAAAGATAGATTTCATTTTCATCCCAATGGGAAATTTCTTCATAGGTGTCGAAGAATATGGATCATCGAACATAGGCTCCCCATTTGAATCGAACATTTCTATGAACTCCTTCTACTTCTCTCTCTCATATGCTCTAAGCTATTCAGCTGGTGTTGTTATTGCAGGCTTCTGGGTTCTCTCTCGTGTACCATTGAAAGTGGATGTTGCTCTTCTATAAGGGTGTTCGTCTGGGAGGAATACCTTGGAGCAGTCATACATTGGCTTTCGTAGGTTGTTGGACCATATATATTTTAGAGAAGGTCCACAAAATTTACATCCATAATACTCTTTTGTTACAATAATTACAAAATTATTGTATACAATGTGCATGGCACATTAAAGAATATCATGAAGATCAAAATAATTACAATGAATTAAATAATTAATATGAAAAATAATATTGTTACGTATATAAAAAAATAAATAAACATGTAATTTAATAGACCAAACTCCTAAGCCTAGATAATCATGTGTCGTGTAAGAACATATGCCATACAACATAAAAATCCTCTTTGTTGCGATGGGTCTTTATACATCGTATACATTTATCCCATCCCGTAATTCCTTCAATTCATGTACCAGTGGTTGTAAGTAAACATCCATATTCTTCAATTGTATTCTACCAGGGACTATGACAACCAACATAAGATGTTCATTATTCACGAACAATCATGGGGGGATATTGTTATTGATCACTACTACAGGCCAAACATAATAGTTGGTGTTCTGGAGGGAATATGGGTTGACACCATCCATGGCTATGCTGAGTCATAGATTTCGTACTTCATCCTTGAGTGTTTTGGGCCATGTATCCTCTATATGATTCATGGATATTGAATCTGTTGGGATTCACATAACTCCCAACTCACTTCTGTGTGAGGCATGCCATCCCTGAAACAAAGCTATTTCTTTACAATGAAAGAGCCTTTTAATCCTTGGGATTATAGGCATATGTATCAATATATTAAAAGGAGGACTACGCGATTTACCATTATTTTTTGATTTATCACACCTGTCATGTCCACATTTCAGACACATATCTTTGTCTACATATTCTCCTCTATATAGAATACAATCATTTGGACATGCATGATATGATATGTACTCAACACCCACCATTTTCAACAATTTCTTTGCCTCTTCACATCTACTGGGCAAGAAATTATCACTCGAAAGAACCTTATCTTTGAATGACCTGTAATTGGTCATGGACAATATTAAATTTACAATGCCAATAATTATTAACGTTCATAAAATTTACCATTTATAATGTTGATTGTGTGACAAGATTTCTCAAAATATAAGGGACTTGATGGTCAATTACCTCAAAATTTCTGGGAAACATGCATTCGACAAGCCAAAATTTGCTTTCAAGTTGTACAGTAACATCATTGTCCCCAACTGGGTAGACTTTAATTGACCGCCAAGTCTAAAGAGAGGGGTGGTGGAAGCAAATTTAAGGCTTTCAAAAAAAGGTATCAACAATATGAGTATCATCCCCTAGTTGATCATCGTTCTGGAATGCATCTAACAATATTGTCTCCATGCCAGTCGTATCCCTTAATTAATAATCCATACCAACCTCAATTTGATTGCCTCCATTACCAGCTTGTGAAGAACTACTATTTCTTTAGTCATTCCTAATTTGTGAATATGGATGTAGTGGGAATTGAATAGGTGGTTGATTCAACCATTCATGGTATCACTCCTCTCCGATTTTTTATCTTAATGCTGCCTTCTCTCAATTTGACATTGTCGTGGTGTGCAACAGAAGATGGTAGTAGGTCGCTCACCATCACTATGTTATGAAACCAACTCAAAAAATAGAAGAAAAGAGAGATCAATGCCTTAGAAATAAGCCACTTCGAGGGGGAAACATCCTTTACATTACATAAATGAAAAATTCTTGGATGATACAAATGAAAAAACCTCCTTCTATATATAGGAGTCCATGGGGTCACAATATAATCCTAGCCGACCTAACATTAATAATGTAAGGGCACAATAATAACAATATTGGGGCTACAAGGGTACAACAATAATAATAAGGGGGTTACACTAACAATAATAAGGGACTATACTAGTAATGTAGGGACCTAACATGCCCCTCTCCTTCAAAAAATTGTTGTCCTCAACGCTCGAGTAGCTCCTGATGCTTCCGTATAAAATTATCATCCTCCCATGTAGAATCTTCAGTGGGTAAGTTCTTCCATCTGATGAAATACATTGAAATTGATCGATTTCATAGTTGTCAAGTTCTTGTTTCTGTGACTGCTTCAGGTTCCAATATGAATTTTCCTTCCTCATCAATTTCTGGAAATATTGTTTTAACAAGAAGTTTGTCACCTATAACCTTATTTAAGCATGAAACATGGAAAACTGGATGCACTCACAAAGAAGCAGGAAGCTCCAATTTGTATGCCATAGTACCAATCTTTAGCAACACCTTGTATGGACCATAGTACTTTGGCAATAATTTATTATCCTTCTTATCTTGCTGAGGGACATTTGTTTGTATGGTTGTAGCCATAAAAATACCTAGTCTCCTACATAAAAAATTCTCTCGCTATGAAACCAGCTCCAGAAATAGAAGAAAAGAGATATAAAAGCCTTAGAAATAAGCCACTTCGAGGGGGAAACCTCCTTTACATTACTGTAATATTCCCAAATGGGAAAAGCAACAATATAGCACATAAAACTGGAAATATGCAGAATATTACTGAATCAAAACATGAGACAACCATAGAGCCATTCCATTATTATTATAAAAGAAAAAACAGGTACAAAATCTTGAGGAAAAGATCACTCAAGTTGGGCAAACAAGCCTCCCATGAAAGCATACACCTAGATCTGAAATGTTGCTAATATGTTAAAAGATGGAATGTCAAAACTGTGCTGTCTATGAGGGGATAGATATAGATGAAAATGGAAATACATGTATATGCTGCTACAATGCTCCAACAGTGAAAGGACTATAGATCCAAGCCCCCAAATAGATTTACAAGACAACCCAGAAAAGGTTTACGGAAATACACACTATACAAAAATAGCAATAGGGATGTATAATCTTTGCAACTAGAATGTTGATAGGAGGTGGCTGATATAAATTATGCAATGGCTGATCCTCCTCCAATAGATCCTCCAATATGAAGGGCTAATCCCCTAACAGGAAACACAACTACTCCAACTAGGGAAATAAACCCACTGCTGCAGCTGCTCTTTAAAATAATGCAGCCTTGGAGGGAAAATGCGTTGTAGCTGATGGTAGCTACTTGGATTGATGCCAAAATATGAAATGAGGCCCTGAGAAATTCCTCACAAGCTTCCTGATGAAAGGGTGATCCTTCCAATGGAAAACTAGCTCAGAAATTGGAGATCTCTCTCCTCCACTGCTACACCCCTGCAACACAACCCAACTCTAAACATAATTGCGATGTATGTGAGATTAAAGCTTGGCTAATTGCCAGATAGAGGTAATGCATCTCAAAGCTCTTCCTAGAGGCCTCTCAAGGAAAGTGGTGGGATTCCCGGCAAGGAACACCCTTGTACTAAACAATACAACAAACCCTGCTAACCAACAAAAGCATGCATGGATATGTCACATGACAAATCCAAATCTAAAAGTATCAAAATCAATAATACAAATCCATGTCCTCTAATGCTGCCATCCCATTCCTTTTATGCTTCGTGAGCATCCTCACCCTGGGTCCCACTCAATAATGAAGCTACTCTCATGCAAAAACTCCTCCTAAATGACTGCGTTGTCCTTCATTAATCCTCCATGATCTCCATAACAACGCTGTTGATCTGGTTAACATTGACCTAGTCCACATGCTCTAGCCTCTGTTCACACCTTAGGGTGCTTTATTAATATGAAATGATGATCCAATTTCACATAAGAAGTGGTTTTATTCCTTATAAAGAGATTTATGGGTCTCCCTACCCACTTATTCACCTATCTAAATGACAAAACATAACTTTAATATTCAAACAAATTTTTGAATATCACAGTCCTCCCCTCCAAAATGTTGCTTGTCCTTAAGAAACTGCAAGGATATTGCAAAATATCCAATGGATATGTATCCTCCCAAGTATACAAGTTAGCCTTTGGTAGATAAACCAAATAGCTATCATCATGAAGAAGTGGGAGGTATATGGAAAGGGTTATATGCCTTCCATTGGCCTCCTCATGGAATGAGAGATGGTAAATGTTGGGTGCCTCAACCCCAATGAGAAATTCCAATCTCCATGCTATCATCCAAATAAAGTGAGCCATCCTTGGTAGCTCATAGAAACAATCACCAATCCCTTGCTTTTGCAATGTTTAGGGGATGCATGTCTGAATATGAGAGATCAAGTTATTCAACTCACGCTGTCTCTCTCTCCATTTATGATAAATATGGAGCTGTTGATCTTGGGCTTCAATAATATAGTTTTGAGGAATCCAAAAGGTACTTGGAATCTCATGATCCCACTCTTTGGTTCTAGGAAACTCTCTTTCTCAATCCATCCCACATATAGTGAATAGAATGTCATCACCATAAGGGCTCCAAAAGGAAAATGGGCTATGTGTCATATAACATGTTGGATGGTGACAATAGTCCCTCAAGTGAGACCAGCGCTGTTCTGCCTCTAGCTGTCTCAAAACATCATATGACAGGTGGCCATCCAACCACTTGCTTGCTGCCATAAGCTTCTCAAAAATTTGAAAATAGTGAAGGAAATTAGGTGTTAACTGAATATGAGCTAAATAAAACATGTTTTTCCCAAAGTCCTCCATGAAGTGGTCATTCCTATCACTGAATGTAGTCCCAATAGGACCATGAAATACAAAGAGAGGCTTGCTCTCTTGTGGAGAAATGTGCTACAAATGCATGGTAAAGGAATGCACATACATTGTTAGTTGATAAATAAGCATCAAAACACAATATTTACTATATATTGTAGACAAGTTAGTGAAGAGGTCCATAAATGAACCTTCCCATTTCTCCATCAAAAGGGGAAGTGATTGTAACAACCTTGCAAGGTGGTTGCTTTCCTCCTCATACATCAAAAAAGCTACATATATTTTGATATGTTGGTGCACATTTTCTTTGAGATTCTCCCAATAGAAACTCTCCATGATGGTGTGATAAGACTCAATGGAGTCTACATGTCCTGAAGAGAGTGCCTCATATGCTACATGTAGAATCTCCTTCTTGAGCTTGCAGCCTCTAGTCAAGTAAATCTGATCATGGAAATAAATAACTCCATCTACCACTCTATACCTCCCATCTATCACTTTCCCATCAAGAACCTTACATGTGAAGAGGTTCTTGGATTATTCCACCAATATTTGGGACTCCCAATATGGATCTAGGCTTCCCAACAATGATAGCACTGTTGAAATCTGAAATGAAGCACCTGTCACATCATAACTCTCTTCTTTGACATGCTCATTGCCAAAGCCACATGTTGGAGTACTATTACCCTAATTTTGTTGCCTTCCTTGTAGTTGATCTTTCCCAAGACAAGATTGAAGTACATGGAGGTCAACCTCCTCCTGGAAGGTTTTTCCCATCCAAAAATTCCATAGTTTTTCCAATGCATACAAGAGTGTTAATAACCTCTTGTTATATTTAGAAATATTCCTCATGTGTGGAAGTATCATGCGCTGATCCAAGGCTATGGAGTAGCCCTTTGACACCATGCTTATATCATCACAGATTCCTGAATCATCATCTTTTAGCGCAAATAGCTGAGTGGGAGATGGCAATGTCCATATCAGAAAATTGCTCATCCCTCCTTTGAACCCATCAAATTTTCTCTACGCTGTGCTATCTCCTCCCAAGGATCCTTCCTTAGCCAAGTCTATCAATGATGCATCACGTTGAGAGAACTCTTTGATCATCTTCCAATCCGGGGGTATCCTTGGTGGAATGCCTCCATGTAGTGAAACATAAAGGCCTAGAGTAGGTTGTATATGTGAGTGGACTGATTTGTCCCTTCCCTCACTGCACAAATCATCCTCCTACTTCTGTGCATAAATCTCCTAAAAAGGATGGGTGTGTTTGTTCCCAATCACTTGATGTTGGCCCTCCTTTTCATCTCCTCCTACCTTCTACACGATCTCGCAATTTAAGGTGTTTTTATCCAATGTAATCAACCCATGGACACCCAATGTCATATCGGTGTCAAGAGTCTCAATTACTATAGTAAATTTTGGAAAATACTTCATCCATTTCTTTGTTTCATTGCCTGTCAACATAGACACATGTTGCCCCTGATCTTCATGTGTGAGATCCTCTGGAACTTTTTGCAAATATACAAGAGCTCCTATTGCTTCATCTACATCTCCAAATAGTGGTGGAAATCCTCCTGCTATTACAGCGCTGGAGGTCCTTTCCGGCTCTCCCTTCTCCCATCATTGGAGAATACGTCATCGTTAAGAGATCCTTTGGCTTGATCTCCTCTTGAAGGAGGAATCCTCAAGTCTTCTTCTTGAGAAGAAGGTTCTTGCTGAAGTGGGGCCTTTCCCCTTGGAAAATCATGTTGCACATCTTTAACCCCCTTAACAATGTTCTAAAATGGAGTTGGTTTCATGGATCCTTCCAACTCATGCGAAAGTTTTGATTTATTGGGTTTGGCTAGCTCACCCAAAGGAGTTTCAGAATGTTTTTGATCAAATATTTTCACTAACCTCCTAGTGAAATTTGCATAAGTAATTTCATTTGCATGATTCAATGAATAAAATTCACAAAACCACTAATCATGAGCCTTACCTTCAATATGTAGCGCTGTAATTCTAATGGCTTCCTCTTCTGAAACTTGATGCAGCTGGAAATATGTGTCTAGTTCCTTTACCCAAGCCTTAGCTGTGCACTTGGGTGACCCATCAAAAGTAGGTAGAAATAATCTACCCAAAGTGTGCTGCATGCACCCTCTTCTTCTATTATGGTTACTAGGTCTCCTTTATTTTTTGATTTGACAAAACCCTTGGAAGTTTAGATGCCCCTTGAATCTCTTGGACTGAGATTCATATTCTTGGAGATAGTCACCAAGAGTCTCCTCCTTTGGTGTTTCTCCTTCTTCTTCTTCTCTTGCCAAGAATGTAGGCATGGTAACATGTTGTACATATAATTGTGAAGTTGAATTCTCATACCCATAATGTGAAGAACTGGAGCTGTCTTCATGTACAAGCCCTCTTGGAGAATCTCTATATCTCTCCATTCACATCTCTTCGATGTCTCTATTAATGCCCTGCATAGTTTGAAGAAGAAGTCTTGAGAATTCCTTCTCTTTCATCTCTCTTGATAATGAATTATGGCCTCCATATCTTCTACAGATATTCTCCTTCCTCTGAGAAGCCTCTTTAGATGACAAAATGGCTGAAGTACACAGGCCGAGCCAAGATTATGCTCTGATACCACTGTAATATTCCCAAATGGGAAAAGAAATAATATAGCACATAAAACTGGAAATATATAGAAATATTACTGAATCAAAACATGATACAACCATAAAGCCATTCAATTATTATTATAATAGGAAAAATAGGTACAAAATATTTAGGAAAAGATCACTCAAGTTGGGCAAACAAGCCTCCCATGAAAGCATACACCTAGATCTGAAATGCTACTAATACAATAAAATATGGAATGTCAAAACTGCGCTGTCTATGAGGGGATAGCAATAGATGAAAATGGAAATACATGTATATGTTGCTACAATGCTCCAACAGTGCAAGGAATATAGATCCAAGCACCCAAACAGATTTCCAGGACAACCCATAAAAGGTTTTCGAAAATATACACTTTACAAAGATAACAAATTTGGCCCTAGGGATGAAAAATATTTGCAACTGGAATTCTGATAGGAGGTGGTTGATATTAAGTATGCAATGGATGATCCTCCTCCAATAGATCCTCTAATATGAAGGGCTGATCCCCTCAAAGGAAACAAAACTCCTCCAACTAGAGCAATAAACCCACTACTGCAGCTACTCTCTAAAATAATGCAGTCCTTGAGGGAAACTGTGTTGTAGCTGATGGTAGCTACTTGGCCTGATGCCAAAATATGAAATGAGGCCATGAGAACTTCCTCACAAGCTTCTGGATGAAAGGGTGATACCTCCAATGGAAAACTAGCTCAGAAATTGGAGATCTCTCTCCTCCACTGCTACACCCCTACAACACAACCAAACTATAAACAAAACTATGCTGTATGTGAGACTAAAGCTTGGCCAATTGCCAGATAGTGGTAATGCAACTCAAAGCTCTTCCTAGAGGCCTCTCAAGGAAAAAGGTGGGATACCCGACCAAGAACACCCTTGTACTAAACAGTACAACAAACCTTGCTAACCAACAAAAACATGCATGGATATGTCACATGACAAATATAGATCTAAACGTATCAAAATCAATAATACAAATCCATGTCCTCTAATGCTGCAATCCCCTTCCTTTTATGCTTCGTGAGCATCCTCACCTTGGGTCCCACTCAATAATGAAGCTACTCTCATGCATACACTCCTCCTAAATGACTGTGCTGTCCTTCATTAATCCTCCATGATCTCCATAACAACGCTGTTGATTTGGTCAACATTGACCTAGTCCACATGCTCTAGCCCATGTTCACACCTTAGGGTGCTTTATTAAGTTGAAATGATGATCAAATTTCACATGAGAAGTGGTTTTATTCCTTATAAATAGATTTATGGGTCTCCCTACCCACTTATTCACCTATCTAAGTGAAAAAAACATAACTTTAATATTCCAATAAATTTTGGAATATTACAATTACATAAAAGTACAATTCTTGGATGATACAAATGACAAAACCTGCTTCTATATATAGGAGTCCATGGGGTCACAATATAATCCTAGTTGACCTAACAATAGTAATCTAAGGGAACAATAATAAGAGTATGGGGGTTACATGGGTGCAACTATAACAATAAGGGGGGCTAAACTAACATAATAAGGGACTACACTAGTAATGTAGGGACCTAACATGCCCCTCTCCTTCAAACAAGTGTTGTCCTCAATGCTTGATTATTTCTTGATGCTTCTGTATAAAATTCTCATCCTCCCATGTGGAATATTCAATGGGAAAGTTATTTCACTTGCTGAGATACTTTGAAATTGATCTATTTCGTAATTGTCGAGTTCTTGTTTCTATGACTGCTTCAAAACTTCTTTCGCTGTGATGTTGATCTTCTTGTTGTTTCATTCGATTCTGCACCAAAGTTAGGTTATCCTTTGAGAGTTGGAGAACTTGTTGTTGATGCTCGATGTGATCTTCCACTACTTCATTATCCATATTATCTTTCATTTGATCCTTCAAACCATCCAAATTAGCCTTCATATTTTCTTTTAAACCATCTATGTAATCTTTGATTGCTCTTTGTAAGATCGAAATTTGTTGCACTTGGTACCGTAATTTTGATATCTCATACTGCGATTCTTCCTCTTCATGCGTCATAGTATAGCTTTATAAGGGATTAATCGGTATGGAATTATTTTTTGGAGGCATTACAGAACTCAATACTGATAAAAATTCTTCAATACTCCCTTGGAATCACTTCAATTGCTTTTTCAAACAAACGTTATGCATTCTAAAAAAAACAAATACACACCTTTTTCGTGCTTTTGAGGAGCTCAATATTGAAACTAAATTATCTCTGTGATTACAGATCTTCAATATTTGAAATTTGGTCTTGTAGTAGAGCTCTAAAGCTTATTTCCAATGCCACAGGTCTGACCTACTTTGGATGCGTCAAGTCAAAGTTATGCCCAGTCTCCCACAATGACCTAATTATGGACTGGTTCAGTAGAGTGACCTTTTATGACGTGCCACGTGTCACTGTTTCCTCCTTCAGCTCTGAAACCACTACACATGATACTACAATCTGTGTCCTTTCAACCACTTTTTACAGAATTCCAATCCGATGCTCAGAGAGAGGGTTATGACGATTTTCCCAAGGTAACCTCTTTCAGTTGAAATTCGGGATGCTGCAAAAACCCTAATTTGCACAGATCATATCTGCGAAAATATTGTGAACCAATATCTGAAATTTTTAGATGACGTTCCCAGGATTTCAGCTTCACGTGATAAAAATTTAAGCTTCTTCACCTTCATATAAACAAATTTATAGCACAAATTCCACGATGACCTTTTTATGATGAAATTCAAGACCCTGAAAAAACCCTAACTTACACAGATCATATCTATGCAAATATTGCAAACCAAGATATGAAATTTTTACATGAAATTCCTCAGGATTTAAGCTTCTCTATGTAATATTGTCAGCTTCTGAACTTTTGTATAAAAAATGTTATAGAAAAACTTCCATAATGACCTGTTTGGAGCAGTGAAACCCTAGAATCCAAAGCTCTGATACCAAATGTTATGAAACCAACTACAAAAATAGAAGAAAAGAGAGATCAATGCCTTAGAAATAAGCCATTTCGAGGGGGAAACCTCATTTACATTACATAAATGAAAAATTCTTGGATGATACAAATGACAAAACCTCCTTCTATATATAGGAGTCCATGGGTTCACCATATAATCCTAGCCTACCTAACAATAATAATGTAAGGGCACAATAATAACAATATTGGGGCTACAGGTGTACAAAAATAACAGTAAGGGGGTTACATTAACAACAATAAGGGACTATACTAGTAATATATGGACCTAACACACTAGAATCCTGATAATTTCAAAAAATATATTTGAACATGATTAGTACAAAATCAATGATATCAATTAGTAAGCATGTCAATGCATGATTAATTGGTTTGAAGTTTAAATAACTACATTATACCAAACAGTTATTACCATCATTGTCCTAGGATTGTGGCTAGAAGATGGCATGTTACACATGGCAGGGTGAAGTGGCTGTCCATTTTAAACTATTAATCGCGCCTTGCGGTATGCTACTCCTGATAAGAGCTTCCGACGTTTTGGAACTGTTTGAATATTCTGTGCATATGAACTCTTTTTTGAATCTGCATGAACCTGAAAATTTGTATACATTAATTTTATTGACATGGATAAACAAATAAATTCAATTAGATAATAAAAATATAAACAAAATCTGAAGTAATTACGTCTAGATGGATAGGGAGAGAGCTCCACGATGGACTTTGAGAAAGATTATGGAACAAGCTAGATTTTGAAGAATTTTCCATTTGATATAATTATGAGTTTTTCTCCCTGTATTTGAGAAAAATCAACAATAAATTTTGGTGTACATACCTGAAATTAATTTCGGTGCCTTAAAAGAGGAGTTATAATTATCGGTGCTAATGTTCTGTTAACTGCACTGGTGCGGTTTTATTACCGGATGCACCAGTGCTGTTAGTTAACAAACACACTGAATATCGGGAAAAAAATCACAATTTTTTTTTTTTAAGTGAGAAAAAAGTGGTAAACTGAAAAATAAGCGGCAAATGATTTTCAGAAATCTAATTTCATAAAAAGTTCTTTAAATAGTAAAATCTATTCATTATTACATTATTTTTGCAAAATTTTCCAGGGATGGATTTGCACGAGAGACATACCTATAGTAAGAGAGCACGAGAGCATTGTGGAGCAGAAAAATACTTTTGAATAGGAGCACTATTCAGAGAATCAAAATTTGACACATTTGGTGATTCACACAAAACCCCTGTAGTATAGTAAAATTGTAAAATTTTAATGTAATATATTTTATTTTTTTTACAGTTTCTGTTAGTTTTGATACAAGCATAGTAAAAATTTTAAATTTTTCGATCCATTTTACTAATAAAATCACTTAAAATTTCTATTCCTATTTACATTTAAATAAAATTCAGAAAAAAAATCCATTCCTACGTTAAACCCTTACTTCTTCTTGTTTATGTGACTTCACAATTAGGGCTTTTCATTTTAGATTTATAGGGTTTGTATTAATATATATAGGCATATGACATCTAACCCACAGGACCACTTATAGAGTTGGATTCCAATACCCGTCGGCCCTTGCAAAATTAAAAAAAAAATAGCTTTTGTTAATCGGTGCACACTGTTTAAAATAACGCACCGGTGTGCGATTGTAGTATAGTGCACCGGGTGCGTATTGACACAAAACACTGTTTGATAAAAATGATTTTTTATTAATTTATGTTTATGTTTATCAGTGCTCCGATATTAATATAATGAACTGTGTCTCCTATTAACAAAGAGAACTGCACGATGTTTCTACTGTATTGGCGGTGTGTTTATAAGAACCTACCGCACTGTTTACGGTGCGTAAGATGTGAAAGTCACACCAGGCGTCTAATTTAGATAGATGCACCATTTTCTTGAATTTTTTTTTTTAATCTGAAAATTATGTGATTTATTTATAAAATATATTAATGAATAATACATGTTTTATATTGATAAAGAAATGGATGACAAGAGTTCAAGTAACAAAAATACTGATTGCACAACCAGAAAAGCAAAAACAACAAGTTCTTTGTAAATTATTTAAAAAAATTATTATTTTTGAACTATATGTAAGTTTAACTAATATGTATTGTTTAGTGTGTATCACGCAGAAACACAAGATGATGAAGCTTGATAAGATTATTTCTAATATAAGACTAGAAGAGCGTAAAATATTGATGGAAAAATTTCATAAGGATGAATCAGGTGAATGAAAAAATACTATCAATCTAATATGAGTTTCTTTTTTGAATTTTCATTAATAATATACTTAAAATATTAGATAACATGTTTTAAAAAATCTATTAATTCAGATATGTTTAATGTTCTACAGGTACCAACAATGAAGAAAAGGAATGTTGTTCTAAGGAAAGAAAGAAAAACATAACATGCAAATGAAAATGAATTTCTCCTTAGCTCATCTGGAGTGGTGCTAGAGGTTAATGAAGGGAGGGGGGAAATTTTACAAAACTTTGAGGGATCTATTGGAATGAATGTATAGACGTTCTTTCCACTTACAATACAAAAATAAATCCAATGATTCCAAGAACCAGATTTTATTTAAAATACAAGAAGAGTTTCTAGAGAATTGGTCAATGAGACATGTCAAACTTTTAATAGAAAAAAAATACAACCACAAAAAAGAAGGATTGAAAAAATAATATTCCTTTAAATTTTTTTCTAGAATTATATGTATATATTACTACAAAGCAATCATTTATAAATATCACTTTTGTTATATTTAGTTTTCATATATCAATATAAAAATTAAATAGTTTCTTGGCATGTTAATTTTCATGAAGATTATGAAAATATCCATGGATGAATGAGCTGATATCAGAAATATGCCAGTAGGAATGTCCAAAAAGGTGTACAAGGAGATCGTCAAAGAAATGGACATAATTGCATTGCTTGAGGAGCCATATCAACAAAAAGGTGCTTCAAATGTAATATGTAATCATTGATTTTTTCAATTATGTACAATAAATAAATAATTTAACATTAAATATTATTTTTAAAGTATTTTCTTGCAGAAAATAAAATAAAATGGAACCCATTCAACACATAAAAAAATACGACAATGAAGAAAAGGGTTGATATCTATGTTTGTGAGTAATTGTTACTTCCTTATAGCAAATTTATTAGATTTCATTTTTGTATATTTTAAGTTGTTTTACAACAATCATCATTGGATGTCTTCAAACAGGTGCTAACATACAAAGAAGAACCATCAAAAGAATTGATTGACATTGGTTTAAATATGGGTTGTCAGTATATGATGGCATATCAGAAATTAATTGTGGAATTTGTAAGTATCTATCTTGTTTTACTTAATTCCGTCTGTAATTAATAGAAAAAAAATCTCTTATATTAAATCTATGATTTGTTATGGGGTATAAAACTTGAATGAAACAAAGTATGGAACTACGCCAACAAATTAGTTGTTGTAAAATGGCATGTGGTATGAAACCAACTCAAAAAATAGAAGAAAATAGAGATCAACGCCTTAGGAATCAACCACTTCGAGGGGACAACCTCCAATAAATTACATAATTGAACAATTATTGGATCATACAAATGAAAAAACCTCCTTATATATATAGGAGTCCATGGGGTCACAATATAATCCTAGCCGACCTAACAATAATAATGTAAGGGCATAATAATAACAATATTGGGGTTACAGGGGTACAAAAATAACAATAAGAGGGTTACACTAACAACAATAAGGGACTATACTAGTAATATAGGGACCTAACATGCCCCTCTCCTTCAAAAATGTATTGTCCTCAACGCTTGAGTAGCTCTGGATGCTTCCGTATAAAATTATCATCCTCCCATTTAGAATCTTCAATGGGTAAGTTCTTCCACTTGATGAGATACTTTCAAATTGATAGATTTCGTAGCTGTCGATTTCTTGTTTCCGTGACTACTTCAGGTTCCAATATGATTTTTCCTTCCTCATCAAGTTCTGGAAATACTATTTGAATTGGAACATGAATAATATAACTTTCTTTAAGCATGAAACATGGAAAACTGGATGCACTCGCGAACAAGCAGGAAGCTCCAATTTATATGCCATAGTACCTATATTTAGCAACACCTTGTAAGGACCATAGTACTTTGGCGATAATTTATTATCCTTCTTCGCTTGCTTGAGGGACATTTGTTTGTATTGTTATATCCATAAAAATATCCAGTCTCCTACATCAAAAATTCTCTTGCTGTGATGTTGATTTTAGGTTATCCTTTAAGAGTTGGAGAACTTCTTGTTGATGCTTGATGTGATCTTCCACTGCTTGAACCTTAGAATTTTCTCTTAAAGATGATGTGATGGACGATGGATGATATACATAAAGTGCCATAAACGGGGTCATTTTTGTTGCAGTATGGAAGGAAGTGTTATACCACCATTCGACGAGAGGTAACCACTTGACCCATTTTGTTTGCTTATCAGATACAAAACAACGAAGATATCCTTCCAAAAATTTATTCACTATCTCATTTTGACCATCGGATTGAGGATGATAAGATTATATATGAGCTAGTTGAGTATCCAAACAAGAAAATAATTCTGTCCAAAAATTTCCAGTAAAAATGGGATCTTTGTCACTTACAATAATCTTTGGGTTTCCATGTAGCTTTTGAATTTTTTCCATAAATGTAGTAGCTACTGTACTTGATTTAAATGGATGAGATAATGCAAAAAAGTGTGCATGCCTGGTAAGTCTATCAACTACCACCATGATGACACTCTTTGCTTCGGACTTAGGTAAACTTGTAATAAAATCCATTGAAATATCTTCCCAACGTTGACTTGGAATGGATAAAGGTTGTAGAAATTGTCTCAACTTTATTTTGCTGGAAAACCAAACATTCTGCCACAAACTTTTGAATATCAAATTTAAGGCCATCCCAAAAAATACTTTCTTCACCCTATGGTAAGTTTTTAAAAATCCTGAGTGTCCTCCTAAAGGAGAACTGTGCAATTCCAAAATAATCTTTTGTTTTAGTTTGGAATTATTACAAATATATAATTGATATTTGTACTAGAAGGAATCATTTTTCCAACTAAATATATCATATGTACTAGGATCTTGCTACAAATTTTGAATGAGTTTCCACACTTCTTCGTCCTTCTTCCATTCATCCATTGCTTCTGTTATCCAATCTGGTTGGATAATAGAAATGTCACAAAGCAATGCTTCCACCTCTTCATCCTTTCTTGAGAGTGCATCTGCAACAACGTTTAGCTTCCCTTTTTTGTAGATAATTTCAAAGTCATAACCCAACATCTTTGTGACCCATTTCTGCTCCTCTTCTAAAGATAGTGTTTTTTCCAAAAAGTGTTTAGTCATGATCAGTTTTTACCTTGAAGTGTCTTCCCATTAGGTAAGGTCACCATTTATTTAGTGCATGTAGTATTTCCAACATTTCCTTCTCATAAATAGCTTTCTGTAAATACTTTCCTTTGATTGGCGGAATTTCAAAAGAAATGGGTCTTCCTTCTTGCATTAAAACATCACCAATTCTATTTCTTGAGGCATCACATTCCACAATAAAGGTTTTTGTGAAGTCTGGCGTAGCTAAGACCGGTGCTTGGAACATTGCCTCTTTAAGATGTTCAAAGGCCTTAGTTGCTTCGAGATTCCATGAAAATGCATGTTTCTTCAATAATGTTGTTAGAGGTGCCGCTATTCTCCCATAATTCTTAACAAACTTGCGACAATACCCTATTAACCCGAGAAATCCTTGCAATTGCTTTATGGTTGTGGGGAATTTCCATTCCTTAATGACTTTAATTTTGTTAAGGTCTACCTTAACACTCTCATGAGACACAATATGACCCAGATGTTCCACCCCTTGTACTCCAAAGAAACATTTGGATGTTTTTGCATATAATTGTTTCTCGTCCAACAGTTTGAGCACCTTGTCATCATGTTTAACATGATCCTTACAATATCTACTGTAGATTAGTTTATCATCAAAAAATACTAGTACAAATTTTCTAAGGAAGGGTTTTAAAATGGAATTCATCAACCCTTGAAATGTAGATGGTGCAATGTTAAGGCCAAAAGGTATGACCAAAATTTCATAATGACCCTCATGAGTTCGAAATGTTGTTTTTAGAATAGCTTAAGTCTTCATTCTAATTTGATGATAACTTGAACGAATATCCAACTTGGTAAAATAAATTGCTCCATGTAATTCATCCAATAATTCATCAATCATAGGTATGGGAAATTTCTCTTTAATAGTGAGCTTATTTAGCTCCCTATAATCTGGACACATGCACCATGATCCATCCTTCTTGTGCACCAATACTACTGGAGCAGAGAAATAACTTTGACTAGGTTGAGTTATACTAGCCTCTAACATTTCTCCAATCATATGTTCAATTTCGCTCTTTTGGACATAAGGATATCTGTAAGGCCTGATGTTTGGAGGAACACTTCCTGGAATCAAATGAATAGCATGATCATGATAACGAATAGGTGGGAGTCCTTTGGGAGTTTCAAATGCCTTGGAATGATTGTCCAAGACTTTTTGGAAATCTGGAGAAATAGATGATTTCGATGTTGGAACTTCTAGTGAGCATAATTATGAAATTATGCCTCATTTTTCTTTCTCCAGAAGCTTTGTCATGACATTAGAGCTTATTATCTTTCCCGGATTCCTTGAAATACCCCGTAATTCAACTTCCTTTCCTTTCGAAAAAAAATTCAACAAAAGTTCTTGAAAATTAAAAGCTACCGTCCCCAAATATTGTAACCATTGAACTCCTAGTACAACATCAGCACCTCCCATTGGAATGTAAAGCATTTAACTATTCAATACATATTCCCCCATGGTTAGCTTGATATTATGGAATTTTCTAGAGAAATTTATAGTTCCTCCATTTGCAACCATTACTTGACATTCTGGTGCTAGGTATAGGAAACAATTCAATTCCTTGCCTACCTTAAAATGAATAAAATTATGGGTACTAGCTGAATAAATCAACACTATTACCTTTTTCTTCTTGATATGTCCTTCTATCTTGAGAGTTTGAGGAGTGGTAATTCCTGCCAACGCATTACACGATATGGTCAAACTCATTTCTTCTTCTTCTATGGTTGGTTCCTCGTGTAAATCCTCTTCTTTTGAAGTTTCTTGTTCATTTTCTTCCTCCTCTTCACAATCTATGTAAAAATATTTCTTCTCAGCACACTTATGACCTTTAGTGTATTTTCTATCACAACTGTAGCATAGCCCTTTCTCTCTTTTTTCTTCCAATTTTTGTGGTGTGAATATTTTAGGTTGTGGAAGTATAGGTTTTGGAAGTCTAGGAGTAGCAACACTTCCATATTTATAGATGTGAGTGGTAGGATTCCTTGTCACCATAATTTTACATTCAATTTTTCTTACCAATTTGAATGCCTTCTCCAAAGAATCAGGTTCCCAAACGCGAACTTCATGTTGGATGTTATCCTTTAAAGTCCCTATGAAGACATTAATCATATGTTCCTCTGGAATATCAATTACCCTTATATTCAATTTTTGGAAGTCCTCAATGTGCTCCACCACTGAACCCTTTTGTTTGAGCTTTATCAATTGGATAAAGAAGGTGTTGCTCTATATATCCTCATAATGTGCTATCATTTCCTTCGTAAAAATTGACCAAGTGACAATTTTTTTACGGGAGCAAAGCCTTCTATACCATACAATTGTACTTTGCTCTAAATGTAAAGTTGCAATGCGTACCTTTTGTGTGTTTTGAACATTATTGAGATCAAAATATTGCTCCATCTGTAGTATCCATGTTACGGGATCCTCGCCATCAAAATTCCTCATATCTATCTTTGGAATATGGCGGTTATTCCATCCAATGTTAGAGTTTATGAAATCACGATTAACATTTATTTTGTTCTCATCATGAGTTTCCTCTACTATCTTTTCACCATTAGGAAACATTTATTGTATCAAATCTTTCAAACCTTCCATGTCTTCTTTTAGGTCATTCTTCATGTTTTCCCTGTTGTCTTTCATTTTTTCCTCCATGTCATCCATCTTAGCTTCCATGCCATCCATCTTAGATTCCATGCCTTTATTCAAACCATCTATCTTAGATTACATGCCTTTCTTCAAACCATCCATCTTAGCTTCCATGCCTTTCTTCAAAACTTAAATTTCATTTTTTGTTGCTCTTTGCGAGAGTGAAATTTGGTGCACTTGCTCTTGTAATTTTGATATGTCACGTTTCCATTCTTCGTCTTCATGAGTCATAATAGAGCCTTATAAAGGCTTAATGAGTCTTGAATTATTTTTATGAGGTATTTTAGAACCCAATACTGATATTTATTCTACAATATGCCCTTGGAATCAATTCAAACTAATTTTTCACACAAGACTCATGCAATTTGAAAAAAAATACACACCTTTTTCTTGCTTTTGAGGAGCTCAATATTGAAACTAAATTATCTTTGTGATTTCGAAGCTTCACTATCTGAAATTCAGCCCTGTAGTAACCATCTGAAGCTTCTTTCAAATGCCATAGATCTGACTTGATTTGGATTCTTCAAGGAAAAGTTATGACCAATATCCCACAATGACCTAATTATGGACTGATTTAGTAGAGCGAACTTGTACGACATTCCATGTGTCACTGTTTCCTCCTTCAACTCTGAAAGCGATACAAAAGAAACTACGGTTTGTTTAATTGCAGCCACTATTTACAGAATTCCAATCCGATGCTCAAAGAGAGTGTTATGACTATTTTCCCATGGTCTCCTCTTTGAGATGAAATTAGGGAGCCTGAAAAAACCCTAACTTCCATAGATCATATCTCTGAAAATATTGTGAACCAAGATCTGAAATTATTACATGATGTTCCTCAGGATTTTGGCTTCACTCTGTAAAAATTTCAGCTTCTAAATCTTTGTAGAAAAAAGGTTATAGCGAAAATTCCATGATGACCTGTTTAGGTTAAATTTGGGAGCCTGAAAAAAACCCTTACTTTCACAGATCATATCTCCGAAAATGTTATGAACCAATATCTGAAATTTTTACATGACCTTCCTTAGGATTTCAGCTTCGCTATGTAAAAATTTCAGCTTCTGAGTCTTTTTATAAACAATGTTATAGCGAAAATTCCACGATGACCTGTTAAGAGTAGTGAAACCCTAGAATACAAAGCTATGATACCAAATGTTATGAAACCAGCTCAACGCCTTAGAAGTCAGCCACTTCGAGGGGGAAACCTCCAATACATTTCATAAATGAATAATTCTTGGATCATACAAATTCCAAAACCTCCTTCTATATATAGGAGTCCATGGGGTCACAATATAATCCTAGCTGAACTAACAATAATAATGTAAGGGCACAATAATAACAATATTGTGGTTACATGGGTACAAAAATAACAATAAGGGGGTTACACTAACAACAATAAGGGACTATACTAGTAATATAGGGACCTAACAACATGAAATTTGGTTTTGAAAGAATATGTATAGTTCACGAGTCAATTATTGCTATGGTACATTTATTTTTGATTTACATTGATGTATATCATTTAATATTGCAATTTTCATTATTATCACCAATGTGTATACACTCATTACACTTTATTTTATGCTTGTAGATGGAACTTTAAGAAGAAGTAAACAATCAACACAATGAACAAAACATTCCTCCAAATAACCCAAGTCATGGAAGTAGCTTAAGTAGTGACAACAGTTCCAGTTAAGAATGATGATCAATATATTTGGATATCAAAGCAAGGCGTTGTATTTTTTGAAATATTTGTTTGTGAAATCAGACATTTTGTTTAATGTAATGGACATAGTGTCCCAATTGAAAGACAAAGGGATACGAATAAATGTCCCATTTGGTATGAAAAAGAGTGTCTTATTCATATATATATATAATAAAATATGTTTTAATTTATTCTATTATGTTCTCCATTGTTGTTATGAAATGTTACACCACTGATTAAATATATGGATGATTAAATATTATAATGAAGAGATGCGAAATTTGATGATATGATGTAACAAATTCATCCAAACATCATATTCAAATGTACTAATAAAAATTTAATTGTTATGAACACTGTTATCAGATATGTGTTGAATTTTTATGAATAATGAATTTAAAAAAATCACAATAATTGCATTGTCACTGGTCGATGTTTCTAAAAAATAGAAAAGAGTGTGTATGATACTACGCACTAGTGTGTTTCTACGATCTATGAGAACTACACCAAATACCAATACCAATTAGAATGCTCGGTGTGCTTTATTGACGACTACGACTCGGTTGGATAGGCTTTGCATGCACCTGTATGGTTTGCCTTTAACACGCTGATGCATTTTTATAACTTAACAACCCGGTGCATTTTAACACCTTAACGACCCGATGCGTATTTGTGGGTGATACGGACCGGGACGTTACTAAACACCCTGAGGCTTTCGAAATTTATTTTCCATCCTAGTGCTTGGTATGTTTACAGTACTGGTGCGCACAAGTTAAAAGGCATTGGTGCGTTCACACATGATGTGCACACCAATAAGAAAAACATCCGTAAAAACCTCTGGCTGCCCAATTTTTTTTAGTTGTGCTGAAGTTCTGTTAGAAGCTCTGTCAAAACCTCCATTACCAAAATAGGATGTTGTAGAAAATATTTTTTTGACAATTTTGGCCAATTTTATAACAATAAAAACCACGTTTATAACCTTCGCTAGAGGGTCTTTTCCTTGTAGTGATATTACAATGAATTTTTTGACTTCTTTATCCTAAGACAAACCCTAGAAGCACTCAATGGGTTTTTGGCCTTAAAATAAAGGACCTTGAGCATGAAGCCCATGATATGAAAATAGCGATAATAAATTTTCTTTCTTTTTACAATATACAAGAATTAAAATTGCATTTCATATTTATTAAGACCAAACCTAGTTACATATTTCAGAAACAATAGGCCAACAAGCCTGGAAGAATTATATGGTAGAACCATCAAGTCCTAGAGCTTTGTTGCTTGGAATGCCTTTGATAGTTGCTTCGGATTACTCCATATTAATTTTGTGAAGTAAGGCTTCATTTTGTTTAATAGTAACCAAGAAATGTATGTGTTTTGTATTGCTTTGAATCAGCTCAGTTATATTTCCAAGGGCTCAATTATGATCTCTTTGTAGTAGCAGATGAGTTCCCGGGTGATTTATTATAAATCATGCAACTTGTCACTAGCAGGATTTTAATGGAAGTTATTATGTTATGGTGACAATGTTGGATCATGGATTTGTGTTAAAAAGTTGCATTTCATTCCCCTTACTTAATCCAAGATACTATGGATTTATGCTACTTTAATAGTTCCTCCTATTTCATACAATCCTCTAGTTTGGTAAGGGTGATAACTTCTTCAACTATGAGGGTGACTGATATATAATATAGAACGACCTATTTTTGTATAGCCTCCATTTTTTGTTCAATATTATACTTCCCTTCAAGGATATTTCAAAATTTAGATTTATTCCAACCTTTTAATTTCCATTTAATGTGCTTTAGGTTTTGTTGCAGATTATATATGTTAGACCCTTCTAGACTTTGCATTTATTCCTACCATTTTTTAATGTTTTTTTGAAAATATGTATGTTGAATCCAAAATTTTTCAAAGTGGAAGAGCCTATTGCATGGCCTTGATTATATATTGATGCTAAGACTTATGGGCCGATGGTCTGACCCATGGCTTGGAAGAATGGACATCTCCATAAAGATGTCCCAAGTCATGATATATTTTGAGACTATGAATCAATCCAACTTAGAGGAAGCTTTCTTCTCTCATCCCTTATGGTTATTCTAGGTGAAAGTTCCATTAATGGTGTAAAGATCTATCAATAGAAAATTGGACATTATTTCCTGGAATTGAATGGAATCCACATCAAGTATTCTGACCCCACCTTGTTTTTCATTCAATGATTTGACAAGGTCAAAGTCCCTTCCAATTATCGAGGCATGGAGGAAAGAATATGTTATGAAACCAACTCCAAAAATAGAAGAAACGAGAGATCAATGCCTTAGAATTCATCCACTTCGAGGGGGAAACCTCCTTTACATTACATAAATGAAAAATTATTGGATGATACAAATGACAAAACCTCCTTTCTATATATAAGAGTCCATGGGGTCACAATATAATTCTAGCTGACCAAACAATAATAATGTAAGGCCACAATAATAAGTATATGGGGGTTACAGGGGTACAATAACACCAACAAGGGGGCTACACTAAGAACAATAAGGGACGACACTAGTAATATAGGGACCTAACATGCCCCTCCCCTTCAAAAAAGTGTTGTCCTCAATGCTTGAGTAGCTTTGGATGCTTCTGTAAAAAATTCTCATCCTCCCATGTTGAATCTTTAGTGGGTAAGTTCTTCCACTTGATGAGATACTCTAAAATTGATCGATTTTTTTGGAAATACTGAGAGGGGGGTTGAATCAATATTCCTTTCAATTAGAGAATTACTTAATCTTCAATTATTATCAGTGTTTGTACAATGATAGCAGTAAAAAAAAAGAACACAAATGCACACAGTTTTTAAGGTGAAAACCCTCTCCGAGACAAAAACCACTTGAATGATTTTCTAATAATTCTTTAATATTCATCTCCAATTGAAAATAAATCTCCAACTTCCTAGAATCTAGAAAATCATTCTTCTCCAGCTCCCACTGGATGGACGCTCCAACGCCCGAGATTCTTTATTAGTCAACTAAAAGGATGCCCCAACACCCAATGAGATACAACTCACCCTAGCGCCACCCTACCACCCTAAAGTTTTCACAGGCTTGAACCTGTTGGTCACTTCATGCACTAGCCTAGCACCACCCCACCACCCTATAGAAGAATAAAACAAGAATGGAATCCCGTACCATGGAAAATGGTCCACTTTAAAATGATATAGAATTATGTAGAAGAAGAAGACACACTAGACCATAACCCCAACTATGAAACAACGACCTAATGATGATCCTAGACCTCCCAACACTGCCTCTTCAACTCTTGGCATATAGACACTTGTTTTTACAATGATGCATTTATAATGACTTAGTACAGTGATACCTTTACAATGACTGTATGCAGTGCTACCCACTTGAAGACTTCAATGGCTGAAATTCTTGGTGTTGTTCTGCACCTAGATTGCTGCTCTTGTCATGCTACCCTTTGCTGCACCTTGCTTTTCTTTCCTGCCATAGAAATTCCGGTCCTTTGCAGCCCTGGACAACACATGATCTTGCTTTTTCTTGCCTTCTATGATATCGATATTGAATCTGGTGTATCTCTGTTATTTCAGCTCCCCAATATATGATTTTCGGTTCTGCAGTAGTCCTTTGAGTCTTATTTCCAATTCCATAGGTCTAATCCAATTTGGATTCTTCAAGAGAGAGTTATGCCCAATCTCTCACAATGACCTAATTATGGATTGTTTCAGTAGAGTGAACTTGTACGATGTGACACGTGTCACTATTTCTTCATTCGGCTCTAAAATTGATACAACGAAAACTAAAGTATATGCACTATCTACCACTTTTTACAGAATTCCAATCCAATACTGAAAGAGAGATTTATGACGATTTTTCAAAATTAAAATGCAAATTCCACGATGACTTGTTTCAAGTAGCAAAATCCCTACATAAGGAGGATATGAGGATCACAATTTATATAAATGCTTAGGATGAGAGGGGCTTCAACAAGTGAACGTGGGAGGGATTTTAGGAGCTTAAAAATTATTAATTATTGACTTTTCAATGACCCATTCCACAACCCGATGGGGTTTTAGCCCACTAACTAGGGTTACAAACTTCAAACATGAATATATCTCAAACCTTGAAGAATTACGTGGCGTGCCATATATCAACGGAAACATCTGGACAAGTAGAAACCATCAAAATCATTCTTGACCTAGAATATAGTAATTTGGTAGGTCAAAATTCCCATGCAATATTGGGGTAGCCCCTAGTGCTGCTTGGGTTGACATTAATGACAACCGCTGATCAAAAATCCCCCCCTTTGGCATTGATGGCAACAAAAGTACTCCCCCTGCAACCATGACACCTCTTCTTACAACAACCTCTCCCCCTTTGACATCAATGGCAAAGGGTAACTCCCCCTGTCACACAACCATCCTGCGGACCTGTACACACTTCCACTCCCCCTGACACACAACCATCCTACAGACCTTTACACACTTCCACTCCCCCTTTATATTCTGAATAAGGAAAATATATTGAGAACTAGGGAGAATCCCAAGCTTCTAGCAAAGATATTCAAATTCTTCACGAGGTAAAGCTTTAGTGAAGATATTAGTGATTTTTTCTTTTGTACCAACATACTCAAGTTTGATATTCTTTTCAACGACTTGTTCTCTAACAAAATGATATTTGATCGAAATGTGTTTTGTTTTTGAATGCATGACATGATTCTTGGATATGTTGATGGCATTGGTGTTGTCACATGATATGGGAATAGGCTCACTGAATTGTACTTGAAGATCTTGCATAGTTTGTTTCATCCAAAGGACTTGAGTACAACATGTTGCCGCTATAATGTATTCTTCTTCCGATGTAGATAATGAGATTGAGGTTTTATTTTTGCTCAACCATGATACGAGCAACCACCTAGATAGAATGCTACTCCACTAGTACTCTTACGATCATCAATGCTTCATGCCCAATCTGCATCTGTAAAGGCTTGAATAATGAGATTGTTACCCTTGGGATACCACAAGCCATATTCTTTTGTGCCCTTTAGATATCGAAGAATTCTTTTGACAACAATAATATGTGATTCTTTTGGTGCTGCTTGGAATCTTGCTACTTGTCCAATTTCTTGCATAACATCTAGTCGGGAGGTTGTTACATATAGAATACTACCAATCATATATCTGTACAACCTCTGATCCACATCCTTAGATGAGTCATCTATGCTCAATTTGCAACCTGTTACCATCAGAGTAAGGACAGGTTTGCAATCTTCCATTTTGAATTTATTGAGCATTTCCTTAATTTACTTGGCTTCACATATAAATATTCCTTTCTCTTGCTAAGATATTTGAAGCCCTAAGAAGTATGTCAAATCACCAAGTAAAGACATCTCGAACTCACTTTGCATATTTGTAGAAAATTTATTACTTAGTTGATCACCATTGCTACCAAATATTATATCATCTACATATACCTCAACAATTGTTAAATTATCTTTATCTTTTTGTACATAAATATTGCTATCAACAATACCTTTCTTGAACCCTTGTTGACGTAGATATCCATCAAGATGAGCATACGATGCTCTGAGAGCCTGCTTGAGACCATATAGAGCCTTCTTTAACTTGCAAACATAGTCTTCTTTTTCTGATAGTAGAAAACCTTCAGGTTATTCAATATAAACTTCTTCTTCTAATTCTCCATTCAGAAATGCTGACTTAACATCCATTTGGTAGAATTTGATTTTTCTTGAACATGCATAGGTGAGAAACGTTCAGATGGCTTCCATTCTGGCAACTGGTGCAAATGTTTCGTCAAAATCAATTCCTTCCTCTTGTGCATAGCCTTTGCAAACCAATCTTTCTTTGTTTTTGGTAACCTATCCATCTTCATTCAATTTGTTCCTGAACACCCATCCCAACGAAATTTTTATCTTTTGGTCGTGGAACTAATTCCCAAGTGTTATTCTTCTCAATTTGATCCAATTCTTCATTCATAGCTGCTACCCAATGTTCATTCTGGCTGGCTTCCTCAAAACTACTAGGCTCAAAGGTTGCTAGAAAAGCAATGTGAGCTTGTTGTCATGAACGAAGCTGTCGACCTTCGTTTATGTCACCAATGATTTGATTTGATGGATGGTTCTTTTGAATCCATTCTTTTGTTCTCTTTGGAGGAGCTTCTTGTTGTTTTTCTATTATATCTTGATGATCATTATTTATTTCTTCTTGGTTGATAGTTGCTTCTTGTTCTAAAATATTCTTTGTGTATTTTTTAACCTCTGTCTCAAGTTTCAAAGATTCTAGATCCTCATCATTATTCGTTAGAACACCATCTTCGTCAAATGTAACATTTATGCTCTCCACTATCTGTTTTCATCTTAGATTATAGAATTTATATGTCTTTCTTTTGTGTGAGTAACCAACAAAGATACCTTCATCAACACATGATTCAAACTTACCCAAATTTTGATCTTCTCTTTTGATATAAAATTTTCTTCCGAAGATTTTGAAATGTTTTACATTAGTTGGTTTTCCTTTCCATAATTCATATGGGGTCTTGTTGCAATTATTTCTGAGAAGACTTCGGTTGATAATGAAGACTGCTGTATCAATTGCTTGAACCCAGAATTTTTCACCCAATTTTGAGTCCTTCAACATTGTTCTACCCATTTCTTGTACGGTTCTATTCTTTCTTTCAACAACTCCATTTTTCAGAGGTGTTCGTGCTGTTGAAAATTGTCCTTTTATTCCATTTTCGTCACAGTATTGCTGAAATAATTTGGAAGTGAATTCTCCGCCATTATCTGATCTTAGACACTTTATTTTAAAATCAGTTTCATTTTTGACCAACTCTTATAGATCTTAAAGCACTCAAATGCTTTAGATTTTTTCTTTAGGAATTTGACGACTATCATCCTGGTATAGTCATCTATCATTAACATGAAGTATAATTCTCCATCTAAGCCTTTTGTTCTCAAAGGAACACATAGATCAATATGCATCAATTCCAATGGATGTGATGCAAAGTGTTCTTTTGTTTTAAATTGAACTTTTGTCTGCTTTCCGTGCCGACAGGCCTCACATAGTGTGTTGAAAGATTTTGAGATTTTCGACATTTCTCGTACTGCTTTGTTTTTGCTTATCTTGACAAGATTGTCAAAGTTTATGTGACCCATTCGTTTGTGCCATAACCAACTTTCATATTCTTTAGCTAGTAGACATGCTTTAGTTGCTTCATCCAGAACATATATGTCGTTTGGAGCTCGACTTCCTGTAGCCACAATTTTACCATACCTGCCTTGTGTGTCCTTGATCACACATTTGTCCAACATTGAGCAGATTGTGATTCATGTTTTCAACCAATAGAACATTCTTGGCTATAACATCTTTGCTTTTGAGAGTGACTGTACCTGATCCTATAACATTTGAAGATCCATCATTTCCAAAGGATATGATTCCATCCTTCTTCTCTTTCAGAGATACACATTTCCTTCTATCTCCAGTCATATGCGTTGAGCAACCGCTATCAACATACCACACATATTTGTTGTTTTGAGCCTTGAGAGCGAGAGAACAATTATCAGTCTTCTTCTTCTTCCATGTTCATTTGTTTTGTGGCTTCAAAGATTCTTCTGGAGGATTTTCAAGTTTGCAGTCTCTAGCTATGTGTCCAAAGTTTTGACATTTGTAACATTCCATATTATTTCTTAAATATTCAGATCTATTGATGTTTCGTTGAGCCTTGGGAGGTTCATATTTGAAGGATCTCCTAGAATTGTATTGGATCCTAGGGTACGTGCGACATTCTGCAACTTTATGACCAAATTTTCCACATGAATAACAATAGCCATGAAAAATATGTTGGTACCTGGATGGAAATATTCATCGAGGAATCGTCTTCCAAGGATGTTCTTGCGAATCTTGTCTAATGAAGTCTACATGCATGTCAAATCTCATAGGTCCATTTTATTTTGTTGTAGAAGGCCATACTTCTTCTTCTTTGTAACCGAGGCTAGTTCTGTCGTTGTAAGATAGTTGATTGTTGATGAGTTCTTCCAATGCCCTTGAGCTGTTGGCATAGTTTTGAACAGTTTTTCCCTTCTTCACTTCCTTACGAAGCGAGACTACTTTAGCTTCTAATGCTTCCCTTTCTTGGTTTCTTTCTTCCAACTTCATTTGAAGTGACTCTTCAATACATTTGTGTTCTTCAACTTTAATTTTGAGACCTTGAACTTGTTCTTCAAGAGTATTGGAACAAATATTCTCAGCCTTGAGCTCTTCTATAAGCCTGATTCCCTCCTTAGAAAATTCTTCTATGGTCAACCCTTCTTCTTAATTGTTTGATACCTCTTGTTTGTTGTTCTTGGTCATAAACAATACTCTCTCATTGGCTTCTTCTTTGCTGTCACTATCTTCATTGGATGATGAGCTATCTTCTTTAGAGAGAAAGTTCCTTTTGGATCCTTTCTTTTTTTCTTGCTTGTTGAATTTCTTAAAGCCTTTCTTTCCTTTTGAGTTTCCATCACTTTTGTTCAGAAATTTTGCTACGAAATTCCTAACCTCAGCACAACCGAAACATACCAATGGAAGTTTACCTTTGAATTTTCGCTCGCCAATTTTTAGTTTTCTCGTAAAGTAAGCATATTCTTCATCTGAAAGACCTTCTTCATCATCTCCCTTTTCTTCACACTTGCAGGTGCATGTCTTTTCAATTGAAGGTTATTTTTCCTTATTGGTTTTCTTAGATGAAATGAATTCAGTTTCTAGATGTGAAGTACCCTCTTCTTCATCAAGTCTCATTTGATATGCTATGAGAACTCCATGTAATTCCTCTTTGCTAAGTTTGTCCAGATTTTCATTGTATTCTAAGACCGATACCTTTGGGTTGAATCTCCCTGGTAACATTCTAAGAATATTTCACATAATAGTCTTCTCGTCAACTGGCTCTCCCAATCCTTCTAGAGTATTGGTTATTTCGTCAACTTATTGGAAGTATGCAGCAATTTTGCCATCTTCTTTCATTCTGAGTTTCTCAAATTTTTCTCTATATATTTGAGTATTTGCTTCTTTGACATTTGAGTCACCTGCATATATATTCTCAAGTTTGTCCCATACATTTTTGGCAGTTTTACAACCCAACACCTTAGATTCAATAAGTCCACTGATAATAATATTCTTTGCTTTTGCATCATTTACCAAATTCTTCTTACCTTGTTCATCCGCGGTTGATGTAAATCCATTTTGAACAGTGTCCCATACTTCGTAACCTTGCGCCAAGAGATAGACCTCCATTCTTACTTTCCAGAGTGCATAATTATTTTCATTGAACTGAGGTACACCATTCTTGGTATGCTCCATGACCTCCTTCCAACTGTTAAACTGCTATTGAAGGAACCAAGATTTGATTCCAACTGTTGGAAATACTAAGAGGGGGGGTGAATCAATATTCCTTTCAGTTAGAGCATTAGTTAATCTTCAATTATTATCAGTTTTTGTACAATGATAGCAGTAAAAGAAAGGAACACAAATGCACACAGTTTTTAAGGTGGAAACCCTCTCCGGGAAAAAAACCACCTAAATGCTTTTCTAATAATTCTTTAATATTCAACTCCAATTGAAAATAAAGCTCCAAATTCCTAGAATCTAGAAAAGCATTCTTCTCCAGCTCCCACTGGATGGACGCTCCAATGCCTGAGATTCTTTAGTAGTCAACAGAACGGATGTCCCAACACCCAATGAGCTACAACTCACCCTAGCACCACCCTACCACCCTAAATTTTTCACTGGCTTGAACTTGTTGGTGACTTCATGCACCAGCCTAACACCACCCTACCACCCTATAGAAGAATAAAACAAGAATGTACTCCCGTACCAGGGAAAATGGTCCACTTTACAATGATATAAAATGATGTAGAAGAAGAAGACACACTAGACCATAACCCCAACTATGACACAACCACCTAATGATGATCCTAGACCTCTCGACACCGCGTCTTCAACTCTTAGCAGATAGACACTTGTACAATTTTTACAATGATGCATTTACAATGACTTAGTATAATGGTACCTTTACAATGACTGTATGTAGTGCTGCCCACTTGAAGACTTCATGTGTTGAACTTCTTGCTGTTGTTCTTCACCTTCATTGCTGCTCTTGTCATGCTAACCTCTGCTGCACCTTTCTTTTCTTTGCTGCCCTAGAAAGTCTTGTCCTTTGGAGCCCTTGACAACACATGATCTAACTTTTTCTTGCCTTCTAGGATCTCGATATTGAATCTAGTGTATCTCTGTTATTTTAGCTCCCCAACATGTGAATTTCGATTATGTAGTACTATTTTGAGTCTTCTTTCCAATGCCATGTGTTTGATCCAATTTGGATTCTTCAAGAGAGAGTTATTCCCAATCTCTCACAATGACCTAATTATGGACTGTTTTAGTAGAGCAAACTTGTATGGCGTGACACGTGTCACTGTTTCTTCATTCGTCTCTGAAATTGATACAACAAAAACTACAGTCTGTGTAATATCTACCACTTTTTATAGAATTCCAATCCGATACTCAGAGAGAGATAGTTATGAAGATGTCTCAAAGTCACTTCCTTGAGATGAAGTTCAGGAGCCTGCAAAAACACTGACTTCCACATATCATATCTTCGAAAATATTGCGCACCCTAATTTGAATTTTTTATAGGAGCGTCCTCAGAATTTAGGCTTTTCCTCATACAAATTTCAGCTTCTGAACCTTCGTAGAAAAAAATTAGAGCATAAATTCCATGATGACCTGTTTCAAGTAGCGAAATCCCTACATAAGGAGGATATGAGGATCACAATTTATATAAAAGATTAGGTTGAGAGGGGCTTCAACAAGTGAACGTGGGAGGGATTTTAGGAGCTTAAAAATTATTAATTATTGAATTTTAAATGACCCATGCCACAACCCCATGGGGTTTTAGCCCACTAATTGGGGTTACAAATTTCAAACATGAATATCTATCAAACCGTGAAGAATTACGTGGCGTGCCATATATAAACGAAAACATCTAGACAAGTAGAAACCATAAAAATAATTCTTGACCCATAATATAGTAATTTGGTAGGTTAAAATTTCCATGCAATATTGGGGTAGCCCCTGGTGCTGCTTGGGTTGACATCAATGACAACCGCTGATCAACATATTTCATAGTTGTCGAGTTCTTGTTTCCGTGAATGCTTTAGGTTCTAATATGATTTTTCCTTCCTTGTAAATTTCTGGCAATATTTTTTGAACTGGAAGTTTGTCACCTATAACCTTCTTTAAGCATGAAACATGGAAAACTGGATGCACTTGAGAAGAAGCAGGAAGCTCCAATTTTTATGCCATAGTACCAATATTTTGCAACACCTTGTAAGGACCATAGTAATTTGGCTATAATTTATTAGCCTTCTTAGCTTTCTTGAGGGACATATGTTTGTATTGTTGTAGCCATAAAAATACCCAGTCTCCTACATCAAAAATTCTCTCATTGCGATGTTGATCTGCCTATTGTTTCATTCGATTTTGTGCAAAATTTAGGCTATCCTTTAAGAGTTGGAGAACTTGTTGTTGCTGCTCGATGTGATCTTCCACTGCTTGAACCTTAGAATTTTCTCTTAAATATTATGTGATGGATAGTGGATGATATCCATAAAGTGCCATAAATGTGGTCATTTTTGCTGCAGTATGGAAGGAAGTGTTATACCACCATTCAGCCAGAGCTAACCACTTGACGCATTATGTTTGTTTATACGATACAAGACAACGAAGATATCATTCCAAACATTTGTTCACTATCTCAGTTTTCCCATCGGATTAAGGATGATAAGATGAGCTATGAGCTAGTTGAGTACCCATACAAGAAAATATTTCCGTCCCAAAATTTCCAGTAAAAATTGGATCTTTGTCGCTTACAATAATCTTTGGGTTTCCATGTAGCTTTTGAATTGTTTCCATAAATGTAGTAGCAACTGTACTTGCTTTAAATGGATGAGATAATGCACAAAAGTATGCATACTTGGTAAGTCTATCAACTACCACCATGATGACACTCTTTCCTTTGAACTTAGGTAAACCTGTGATAAATCCATTGAAATATCCTCCCAATGTTGACTTGGAATGGATAAAGGCTATAGAAGGCTCGAGGTCTTAATTGTCTCAGCTTTATTATGTCGGAAACCCAAAAACTCCGCCAAATTTTTTTGAATATCAGATGTAAGGCCATCCCAAAAAAAATATTTCTTCACCCTGTTGTAAGTTTTTAAAAATCCGAAGTGTCCTCCTAAGGGAGATGTGTGCAATTCCAAAGAATATTTTTTTTTTATTTGGGAATTCTTACAAAGATATAAGCGATCTTTGTACCATAAGGAATCATTTTTCCAACTAAATGTATCATATGTACTAGGATCTTGCTGCAACTTTTGAATGAGTGTCCACACTTCTTCGTCCTTCTTCCATTCATCCCTTGCTTTGTTTATCCGATATGGTTGGATAATAGAAATGGCACAAAGAAAGGCTTCCACCTCTTCATCCTTTTATTGAGAGTGCATCCACAACAACATGTAGCTTCCCTTTTTTGTAGATGATTTCAAAGTCATAACCCAACATCTTTGTGACCCATTTTTGCTTCTCTTCTGAAGATAGGCTTTGTTCCAAAAAGTGTTTAAGTCTATCATGATCAGTTTTTACCTTGAAGTGTCTTCCCATTAGGTAAGGTCACCATTTATTTAGTGCATGTAGTATTGCCAACATTCCCTTATCATAAATAAATTTCTGTAAATACTTTCCTTTCATAGGATTACTTTCAAAAGCAATGGGTCTTCCTTCTTGCATTAAAACCACATCGATTCCATTTCCTGAGGCATCACATTCCACAATAAAGGTTTTTGTGAAGTCTGGCATAGAGAAGACCAGTGCTAGGCACATTACCTATTTAAGATGCTCAAAGGCCTTAGTTTCTTCATGAGTCCATTAAAATGCATCTTTCTTCAATAATGTTGTTAGAGGTGCTACCAGTCTCCCATAATTCTTAACAAAATTTCGATAATACCCTGTTAACCCGAGAAATCCTCGCAACTGCGTTATGGTTGTGGGGACTTTATATTCCTTAAAGGATTTTATTTTGTTAGGGTAAACCTTAAGACCCTTGTGAGATACAATATGACCCAGATATTCCACCTCTTGTACTCCAAAGAAACATTTGGAGGTTTTTTCATATAATTGTTTCTCTTCCAATAGTTTGAGCACCTTGTCAACATGTTGAACATGATCCTTCCAAGACCTGCTATAGATTAGTATATCATCAAAAAATAATAACACAAATTTTTTAAGGAATAGTTTGAAAATGGAATTCATCAACCCTTGAAATGTAGAAGGTGAATTGGTAAGGCCAAAAGGCATGAACAAAAATTCATAATGACCTTCATGAGTTTGAAATGATGTTTTCAAAATATCTCCAGTCTTCATTCTTGTTTGATGATATCCTGAACGAAGATTCAACTTGGTAAAATAAATTGCTCCATGTAAATCATCCAATAATTCATCAATCACCGGAATGGGAAATTTATCTTTAATAGTGAGCTTATTGAACTCCCTATAAGCCATACACATGCACCATGAGCCATCCTTCTTGTGCACCAATACTCCTGGAGCAAAGAAATTTTTTTGACTAGGTTGAATTATACCAGTCTTTAACATTTATGCAATCATACGATAAATTTCGCTCTTTTGGACAAGGATATCTGTAAGGCTTGATGTTTGGAGGAACACTTCCTAGAATCAAATGAATAGCATGATCATGATCACGAATAGGTGGGAGTACTTTGGGAGTTTCAAACACCTTGGAATGATTGTCCAAGAATTTTTGGATATTGGAGAAATAAATGATTTTGATGTTGGAACTTCTAGTAAGAATTATTGTGCAATTAAGTCTCATTTTTATTTCTTTAGAATATTTGTCATGACATTAGAGCTTATTATATTTCCCGAATTCCCTGTTATACCCAGTAATTCAACTTCCTTTCCTTCCAAAAAAAATTTCAAGAAAAGTTCTTGAAAATTAAAAGCTATCGTCCCCAAAGATTGTAACTATTGTACTCCTAGTACAACATCTGTACCTCCCATTGGAATATTCAATACATATTCCCACATAGTTAGCTTGATATTATGGCATTTTATGGAGCAATTTATAGTTCCTCCATTTGCAACCATCACTTGACATTCTAGTGTTGGGTATAGGAAGAAATTCAATTCCTTGGCTACCTTACAATGAATAAAATTATGGGTACTACCCGAATCAATCAACACTATTACCTTTTTCTTCTTTATATGTCCTTCTATCTTGAGAGTTTGAGGAGCGGTAATTCTTGCCAATGCATTACACAAAATGTCAGACTCATTTCTTATTTTTCTAGGGTTGGTTCCTGGTGTATATTCTCTTCTTTTAAAGTTTCTTGTTCATTTTCTTCCTCCTCTTCACAATCTTCTCAGCACACTTATGACCTTTAGGGTATTTTTTATCACAACTGTAGCAAAGCCCTTTTGCTGTTTTTTCTTCCAATTGTTGTGGTGTCAACCTTGTAGGTTGTGGAATTCTAGGAGTAGCAACACTTCCATATTTATAGATGTGAGTGGTAAGCTTCCTTGTCGCCATAATTTTACATTCAATTTTCTTGCCAACCTGAATGCCTTATCTAATGAATCAAGTTCCCAAAGGAAAACCTCATGTTCGATGTTATCCTTTAAAGTCCCTATGAATACATCAATCTTGTGTTCCTCTGGAATATCAGTTACCCTTATATTCAATTTTTGTAAGTCCTCAATGTGCTCCGCCACTGAACCCTTTTGTTTGAGATTTATCAATTGGCTAAAGAAGTTGTTTATCTTTGTATCCTCATAATTTTCTATCATTTCCTCCGTAAAAATTGACCAAGTGACAATTTTTTTGTGGGAGCAAAGCCATCGATACCATACAAATGTACTTTGTTCTAAATATAAAGTTTCAATACATACCTTTTGTGTGTTTTTCACATTATTGAGATCAAAATATTTCTCGATCTGTAGTATCCATGTTATGAGATCCTTGCCATCAAAATTTCTCATATCGATCTTTGGAATATGGTGGGTATTCAAGCTAACATTAGAGTTTATGAAATCAGGATTAACATTTATTTTTTTCTCATCATGAGTTTCCTTTACTATATTTTCTCCATTAGGAATCATTTCTTGTATCAACTTTGTCAAACCTTCCTTGTCTGCTTTTAGATTAGTCTTCATGTCTTTCATTTTTTCTTCTATACCATCGATCTTAGCTTCCATTTCTTCCATGCCATTCTTCAAACCATCCATATTACCTTCCACGTCTTTCTTCAAACCATCCATATTAGCTTCCATGCCCTTTTTCAAACCATCCATCTTAGCTTCCATGCTTTTCTTCAAAACTTCCATTTCATTTTTTGTTGCTCTTTGCGAGAACCAAATTTGGTGCACTTGCTCTTGTAATTTTGATATATCATGTTGCACTTCTTCATCTTCATGAGTCATAGTAGAGTATTTTGAGGGCGTAATGGGTGTTGAATTATTTTTAGGGGGAATTTTAGAACCCAATACTGATATCTATGCTTCAATATGCCTTTGGAATCACTTCAAACTTATTTTTCAACAAGACTTATGCAATTTGAAAAACAAAATACACACCTTTTTCTTGCTTTTGAGGAGCTCGATATTGAAACTAAATTATCTCTGTAATTTCGGATCTTCAATATCTGAAATTTGGTCCTATAGTATCTCGTTGAATCTATTTTCGAATGCCATAGGTCTGACTTGGTTTGGATGCTTCGAGACAAAGTTTTTCCCAATATCCCACAGTGAACTAATTCTCGATTGGTTCCGTAGAGAGAGCTTGTGCGATGTGCCATGTGTCCCTGTTTTCTCCTTTAGCTCTGAAATTTATACACATGAAACTAAAATACATGTAATTTTGGCCATTTTTTACAGAATTCAAATCCGATGTTCATAGAGAGAGAGCTATGATTATTTTCCCAAGGTCACCTATTTTAGATGAAATTCGGGATCCTGCAAAAACCCTAACTTCCACATATCATATCTCCAAAAATTTTGCGAACTAAGATCTAAAATTTTTACACGACATTACTCAAGATTTCGGCTTCGCATGATAAAAATTTCAGCGTTTGAGGCTTCGTATAAAAAAATTTATAGCGAAAATTCCACGATGACCTTTTTGGAGCAATGAAACCCTAGAATCCAAAGCTATGATACCAAATGTTATGAAACCAAATTTAAAAATAGAAGAAAAGAGAGATAAACGCCTTAGAATTCAACCACTTTTAGGGGGAAACCTACTTTACATTACATAAATGAACAATTCTTGGATGCTATAAATGACAAAACCTCCTTTCTATATATAGGAGTCCATGGGTTCACAATATAATCCTAGCTGACCTAACAATAATAATGTAAGGGTACAATAATAACAGTA